>CM026554.1:37536908-38136908 GCA_015143295.1 Tetracentron sinense
GAGGCCTAATATTAACACTATTAACTAAAGTTATTCTTTTCCCATTTACCCCGATTACTTGATTGAGGAAACATGCCTTTACCGTTGGAAAACTCAACAAAAGAAAAACATAAACCCTCAAGCTGCCACATGTCCTTTTTAATATCAATCAACTATGATTAAGATTTACTCATCCCTAGAGTTTATCCATCTAACCTTAGTTTTAGGGAAAAAATAACCTTAGGTTGGTTATGCTTAACCGCAATTAAAGAGGGCTCTACAAGCCGCCATGTGTCCCTTTTAACACCCACTAACTGTGGTTAAGATTTACTCATCCTAGGATTCGTTAATCTAACCTTGGTTATAAGAAAATAAAAAAAAAAAAACATTAATCTTAGGTTAATAATGTTTAACCACAGTTAAAGGATCTCTATAAGCCATCACGTGTCCCTTTTAACAACCATTAACTATGGTTAAAACTCACTCACCGGTCACCCCTAGGGTTCATCCATCAAACTTGGTTTTTAGAAAAAAAAACCTTAGGTTGCTTATGCTTAACCACAATTAAAGGGAGCTCTACAAGCAGCCACGTTTCCCCTTTAACGCCCAATAACTATGGTTAAAATTCACTCACCCCTAGGATTCATCCATTTAACATTGATTTTTAGAAAAAAAAAACCTTAGGTTGATTATGCTTAACCATAAGTAAAGGGGGCTCTACAAGCCACTATGTGTCCCCTTTAACACCCACTAATTATGCTTAAAATTCACTCACCCCCTAGGATTAATCCATCTAACCTTGCTTTTAAAAAAAAAAAAAAAATATTAACCTTAGGTTAATTATGTTTAACTACAGTTAAATGATTTCTATAAGTAGCCATGTGTCTCTTTTAATACCCACTAACTATGGTTAAGATTCACCCACCCTTAGATTTCATCTATCTAACATTGGTTTTTAGAAAAAATATATATATATATATATACTTGATTTTGGAAATATATATTTACCTTAAGTTGATATTATTAACCTGGGTTAGAAACCAATTGCCATTTATTTTATTGAATTAACTAACCTTGTATTGAAATGGGTAATTTAGACATTTTAAAATGTTTAAATGATGGCATCATCAAAGTTCATCCATAAAGTAATGGTAAACTTAAGGGGAGGGAATATCTATTACAAACAACCAAAGTTGAGGGGAGGAAAATGTAATTTCAGAAACTAGAGGAGATGTTTAATTTTAGAAACTAGAGGAGAAGTTTCTAAAATTTCACCAAACCTCAAGGGACTTATTTTTTTTTTAATTGTACGGTCATTACATCATATGTTAGCTTGGACTTTGGTGCAACTCATACCCTTGGAGGATTGGATCCCCGACCTCCCTCCATTAAAGGCCACACCCCTATCACTCACGCAAGAGGTACGGGGTAGGTCTTCTCCCTTTCAGAAGCTTTCATCTTGTATTTTTCTTTCCGGTTGTTTTTGTATTATTTTCTTTCTCTAAAAGCCCATCAGAATCAATCCTGAGTTCAAGCACACGCGTTTGGAAAGTGGGAATAATAAAACAAAGAAAATGGGAGTATAAGAACCACTGGCTATTCATGAGCGGTCATAACACTTCCATTCTCCTTAAACTTGAATGCCAAAAGAAGAAGAAAGCTTTTTCACGAAGAAATAAAAGTTTCATTGGACCAAGGGGGGGGGGGGAGGAGGGAATACATGTATAAAAAAATTAATGGATTTGGTATGGGGGGGGGGAATACATGTATAAAAAAATTATGGATTTCATGGTATGAAACTTAGGGGTTCGGGGGCGTACCCCCGAGAATTTTTTTCCGGAATAATTTTTTTATTTTGAGAATTTTTTCCGATAATATCCTTGAGGTCGCCACGTGGTGTCTCTATTAATACCCCTTAACTGTGGTTAAGATTCACCCACCTATCCTTTGATTTTAAAAATACATATTAAATTTTTTTTTCCAAACCCTAGTTAAAATTCACCAACTTCCAAGGTTAAAAAAAAATTCAATATTTTTTCTAAAAACCAAGGATAAATAGATGAATCCTAAGAGTGGGTAAATTTTAACCTTAGTTAAAGGGTGTCAATAGGGACATATGACTGACCTAAAGGGCATGACCGGACCCCACCACCTACTATCACAATACTACCATCACCACCATAATACTACCACCACCCACCACACCACCACCACCACACCACCACCATCACTACCACCACCACCACACCACCACAATCACCACCAATACTACCACCACAACCACTCACCACCACACTACACCCACTGCCACCACTCACCACTATCACCACCATGAATTGAAATTATTTGATCATATTTATCAAACGCGTTTTTTTGTTTGTTCTTTTTAAAAAATTAGTAATAGTTAGTAATACCACACATGTTTCCTACTTTAAAAAATTGAAAACAAAAAGTCGTTTCCAATTTTTAAAAACAAAAAATAAAAACAGAAAAATAGAAGTACATCCAAACGGCCCCTTAGTGATTCAACTAATATTACTGGACACCCTGGGAATAGCCGAGTAGTAGGTGTAGCTCTTCCATAGGAAGGAGGTTCCGGGTTCCATTCCCGAGAGGGTGAGAGTGGGTTGCACTCTTGACCCGCCTTTAACTTCGAACATATATTGACTTGCTTACCGGGATTGTGGTCTAACCGTGTGTCTCATACCAAAAAAAAAACTGGTTCCCACCAAGAAAAAAAATAATATTACTGGAAAAATCTTCATTTAGGAACCATCTTGACAAAAGCATAATTTTATTTCTCAAAACAATTTATAGGATGTAAGCATATGTAAATTTAGCACCCATCTTCTATCTCTCTTCTATCACCTTTGTTCTTTTTCTAAAAATGACCACCAACAACTCGTCGTTCTGAGCCAATGGTCTCGACTTCAGTTCTTTCATCCAATCTCAATCTTCTTTCAAGCCATATCCCCCTACAGTACCTTCTGTTAAGAGAGAGTCACCATCAACTCTCTCCATCTCTCTAGAACCTTCTCTCTCCCTCCTAACTTCTCTTTATCTTTTTTTCTCTAGATTACTTTATCTAGAATATTCTCTCTCCTAAGTTCTCCCTTCATCTCGTTAGAATATTCCATCTCTAGAATTCTCTCTCACTTTCTCTAGATTCTTTATCTTTCTAGAGAATTCTTGTTTCTAGAAAATCCTACATTTAATGCACCTAACCACTTTCACCTCGTATCCCTCACTATAAATAGAGGGTTAGGTCTTCTTGAGTGTGCATAGAAACAATAAAAACTTCTTAAGTGTGTCCTAAGTGTTTGAGTGAGCTTTAGTGTGAGTGTCCTAAGTGTGTGAGTGAGCTCTAGTGTGAGTGTAAGTATGTGAGGGTAAAATGTGAGTATCTCTTGAGTGTATTTGGGTAGTGTACATATTTGAGTTTGTGCATCAATAAAAACTTCTTTATTCGAATTTTTGGTGCTTCTATATTCAACAATTTGGTATCAGAGCCAAGTTGTCGGGGGCCATTGTTTGAGCACTACGAAGGAGAAATCTTGTTCGTGTATAGTCCAGGACTGTGAAGCCAATTAATCTGGGATCAAGCTTACTTGATGGATTACGTGAAGACATACCATGTCACGATGACGGATTTGACGAGTGCAACCGGTGAGATCAAAAAGCTTAACAACCAAAATCACAGCAAATGGAAATTCTGTATAGAATCGTACCTGTAGGGTTATGATTTATAGGAGGTCGTTAATGGTAGCGATACTAATCCACCTCCTCAAGAGAATGCTGATGCACTAAGGTGATGGAAAATTAAAGCCGGGAAGGCTATGTTCGTGTTTAAAACAACTATCGAAGAGGAGTTGTTCGAGCACATCATGGATGTAGTCACACCAAAAGCAGCTTGAGATGCCTTTGCAACCCTCTTCTCAAGGAAAAATGATGCAAGACTTCAACAATTGGAGAATGAGCTCATGTCAACCTCACAAGGAGAAATAACGATCAACCAATACTTTATGAAGATAAAATCTCTTTACCGTGAACTTTCACAATTAGATTCAAAAGCTAACATTAATAAAGATAAGATGAAAAGAATGATCATCCATGACCCGAGACCCAAATATAGTTGGTTCATCACGGCAATTTGTGGTTGGCCAACTCAGTCAACCATCTTAGACTTACAAAATCTATTGGTTGATTAAGAAAAACTCTAACAAAATAAAAGATTGGTGTTTCATTAAAGAATGAGGAGGAGGCCCTCTTTAGCAGTAGAAGAAGAGCTTGGCCAGAAGGACAGAAGATTAGAAGACCAAAGATGGAAGAAGAAGGAAGATCAAGGAGGCTGCAGGAGAGGAGCTGTCAGATAGGGGGAGCTCAACATGGCCGAGATAGAGACGCACGATAGTATAGACGGCGTAATGATGAATGCTACAGCTGTGGCAAGAGAGGTCACTTCACTCGAGATTGCTGATCAAAGAGAAAGTCAGCAGAAGGGAACTTGGTGATATCCAACAATCATCAAGGTGAGAGCAGTAGCGAAGAAGAGTGAGATGATAAAGTATTATACACCGTGACTGAGCTTGCCACAAAAATCTACTTAGAAGAAGAGATTGACTTCGACGACAAGAAGGTAGAAGATCAATCTGATAAAATCATAATCGAAATAGCAGCAAGTTCTATCATGACTGAACCAGAAGACATGACACTTGCAGCAATACAAAATCGTGGAACAATCGACTACAACGAAGATTGGATCGTTGACTCTGAATGCTTCAATCACATGACTGACGATAAAGATAAACTACTCAGTATGTCTGAGTATAAAGGTGGCCGAGTAGTGGTGCCGACTAATAACTCAAGGTTGCTAGTCACTCACATTAGTAAGACCGTGATCGTGCCTCGCTCCAGTTCCTGTCAAGCTCAATTTACAGAAATGTTGGATGCACGAGGTGGTTTCAGCTCTCATGAGGCATGCAATAGCTACGGCAATGATCCTCTAAATAGCTCTGATGAGATGGAAAGGGCGCCGAGCGATCTCAACGCAAGTTATGCTTTTGAATATGAGGATGAGGAGTTCAGGGAGTCAGTGGTACATACCTGGGAGGAATATGCAGCCAAGGACGGGGAAGTTGAATAGGTGGACTATGAGTCAGATAACATAAACACATATGAATTCGATGTTGCTGATTACTCTGTTGCCATGTTAGTACAAGTTGAGCAGGGAGAGAATGCAAAACAGAGAGATCTATTCATCCAGATTATTTTGGTTATGAAGGTAACCAAAGAATAGAGAATATACGAGAAACCAGTTGTGACTTATCAATGACAAGCGTTGTGGAAGTAGGATCCAGTAAGAGAAGAAGAATGAAGGCTGTGAAAACACACTTGAGGTTGCAGTTTGCAAGAAAAGATGACAATAAGAAGCTGGTGGAGCCAATTCGAGAAGAAGAATTATAAATCAATAAAGAAACTAAACAACAAGTTCACCCACCAGGTAATGAGGAATTAAGAAGAGAAGATCAGTCTGCAGAAATACAACCTAACTCACTAAGACCACCGGATAGGTCTGTAGATCCATGGAGAACCGATGTACATCACAAAACACGAGAAGAACTTCGGTCAAGTCAACAAGAAGACGCTGAAAAAGAATCAAAGACACAACTTCACAGGTCTACCAGGCAAAGACGACCAAATCCAAAGTAAGCGAACGTTGCTCTTGTTGAAGAAGAGTCGGTGTTGAGGGGGAGTGTTAAGAGAGAGTCACCAACGACTCTCTCCATCTCTCTAGAACCTTCTCTCTCCCTCCCAACTTCTCTTTATCTTTTTTTCTCTAGATTCTTCTCTCTAGATTACTCTCTCTCTAGAATATTCTCTCCTAGGTTCTCCCTTCATCTCTCTAGAATATTCTATCTTTAGAATTCTCTCTAGTTCCCTCTCTAGATTCTTCATCTTTCTAGAGAATTCTTGTTTATAAAAAATCTTACATTTAATGCATCCAACCACTTCCACCTCCTATCCCCCACTATAAATAGAGGGTTGGGTCTTTTGAGTGTGCATAGAAGCACATAAGCTCTTAAGTGTGTTCAGCTCTAGTGTGAATATAAGTATGTGAGGGTAAAGTGTGAGTATCTCTTAAGTATATTTGGATGTTATACATATTTGAGTAAGTGTATTAATAAAAACTTCTTTGTTCGGGTTTAAGCTGCATGCTTCTATATTCAACACCTTGCTCATACTCTAGGTTGATATATACCTGAGATCAATCCTTTATTTGGAAAATGGAACCATACGGATCAACTTTTCTTTAGCTATTGCAAGTAAGGGAAGTAAGTTTTCTGTGTGATAGTTGACATTTACTACTGCCCACAAAGTATGGAGCACCTTGGACAACACCTATACGTAAAGTACAAAAGCTAGTAAGGTAGTGTTTGGTAACACTAATTTAAATAGGTAGAATTTATTTAAAAATTGAGCTTAGTTAGTTTTTAGATTATTAAGTTGAAGATTAATTTAATAAGGGATATGGAGGTTCGCTTGCCTTCATATCCCTTGTTGTAAAGGCGTTTTTATATGAACCACAGCTCAAATCTCGTACTAAAAAGATATTCTTAATCTACAGGTGAACTGCTTTACCATTGGATGGTCTGGCTTAATAAGGAATTCAACTATAGAATCATCATCCAATTTAAAAGGTGATGTGATAGGTATGGAGTGTTAGACGACTGGCACTTCCTATCCCAATCCTTAAACCTGGCATATATATTAAGAACAATTTAGTACCGCATAGAGAGGTTGCGGTCCGTACAATAGTGCATTAGATCTTAGATGAACTTTTGTTTTGGTATAGTGAATTCGGCTAGGTCGCAACCTACTTAGTATTTGTTCGAAGCCTAGCATGTTAGACTTTAGGGGTGATACTCGAGCGTAGTAGTGGGGTGTTTGAGCTAGGCTCAGTAAATTTTACTATTGTTCAAACTCGACTCGAACTCGGTTCAAATATTGGTATCCCCGTTCGAACTCGGCTTGTACAAACATAAACGAGCTTGAGCTTTTAACGAACCATGATATATATATAATTATTAATATTAATAATAATTTTTTATATAAAAAAAATTCTTTTTAAAAGGGTTATCAAGCCAAACCGAGCCGAATAGCTCATTTAGTCCTTCTCATCGAGCCAAGCCGAGCCAAGAAGGTGTTTGGACTGTGGCCAACTCATTGCCTTCTCATAGAGCCAAGCTGGGAAGGGGAGTGGGCCGAGTGGCCAACCCGTTTAATCAGTTTGTTTTCTGTTTTCTCACGACCTGCTTTATATAGGCAACAAAACTTTCATGCCAACTTCTTTTAACCGATGTGGGACTATATTTTGTCCCACATCAGTGACATCACACATTTTCTTTGGTTTTTGTAGACACATAACACCACAAGCTGTAGAGACCCAAAATTTAGTTTATCGACTTTCGTGCCATTGATATGAAATTCTTGAAATTTGTACCCGATGTTAAATATATGTGTTCCTAAAAGATGAATAAAAATGGATACCTTAACATGACTTCAAATTGAAGAAGCCATAATTTTATCGCCGCAAATCAGAATCGAGTGATTCTTGAATTTTTGGAAATGTATTAGAATCCTCTTCAAGGTTCATGTTTACCATTGTTTCTAGATTCTTAGTCGGAGTTAGGTTAAAAGTGGGATTTCTGAAATCGGGTCTGCTACAAATCTGAGCTGTCGCAACCCATTGCAGACTAATCAGCTTTAGGGGCATTTTGGTCCATGAATAAAAAGGAATTAGAAAATTTTCAAAACATGAAAGTTGTTCCCCTTCGAATGACGGTTCCAACGCAAGTTGAATCGTCAAATTTTGACAACCGAGTAAAAAATTATGACCAAAATACTGAAAAAAAGTTTCGAAAAAAAAAGAAAGAAAAGGGGATCCGACTGATCGGCTAACTAGCGCCGATCGATCGGTGGTGGCGGGGATCGATCGGCCAAAACTCGCCGATCGATCAGTGGAGGCTGAAATATGCGCGAAAACGTCAATTTTTGACTTTTTAAGTTCTCTTTGGTCCCTAAACTCTATAAATAACCCTCCAACTCGTGAGTTAGGGTTTCTATAGGCTTCTAAACCTAAAAGAGAGAAAATAGAGAGCTTCCTAAGAGATCAAAAGAGGGAATCTTGAAGATTTCAAGGATTAGATCAAAATAAAAGAAGAAGGAGCCTTGGAGATCGATATACAGCCTTATCCACAAGCGCGTGATCATAAGGAAGCGATCGTGAGAGGTAAATATAACTTCATTTCTTTCAATATAGTGATTTTTGATATAAAATTATGAAAGTGATAGATCTAAAGCAAGAACAAACAAGATTAAACATACATGTGATGTTTTTAAATTATGATTTCGTTTGAAAAATATGTAGGATGTTAGAAAGAGTGTTTTAATCATGATCTTCTTATGCAAAATATGTATGATGATTTTGAGAATGCTTTAGGCTATGATTTCCTCATAAAAATTATACATGATGTGTAGAGAGTCTAAATTTATGATTTCTTTGCGAAAGATATTGATGATGTTAAAGAGGTTCTTGTGAATTAATTATTATATCAACAAGGGGAAAAAGAATGATCTTGTGGTTTATTTTGTGATTAAGAATGGAGAAGTGGTGAATGGTTAAATTTGATGGAGTGATTCTATGTTGCTTTGAAATTATAGTATGATATAAACTAGGGTTTTGAGAGATTAATTTAATTAAAATTATGTATTGGAAATTGAGACATGAAGAATAAAATTGTCCCTATTTTGTTGTCAAAAACTTGATGAACCCATGTTTTATGTTGATCAATTATGAGAAATTCTGCATGTTTAAAATGTGAATGATTTAAAATTATCATTATTTCACTCGCACTTATTCACGAAATTGGACATGAACAAGTATGATAATAAGAATCAAGATGACAAGTATTATGCAAGTATACAAGAACACAAGCATGATTGTATGATTGATTTTTGCATGGACCGAGTACCCACAAACCTAAGGCCAAGGCAAGACAAGCCGTATACACCGGGTAATGTGTAAATAAGCCGTATACACCAGGTAATGTGTAAACAAACCGTATGCACCGGATAATGTGCAAACTGTGCGGTACCTCGGAAATTAGTGTATATGTTAATCTCTACCCGATATATGGGATAGAGTTATTTTAAGTTATTGCACTCGCATGCTGTTGAATACATTCACGAAATAAGAAATAAGCAAGATAAACAAGAGAAATAAGCATAAGTGATCATATGTAAAGATTGAAATTGAATTATGCTTCCGCACTCTGAATTGTTACATGTTTACATGATATGCAAATCTTAAACCATGTTTGTATTAAATCTCATTATATGGTTAGATAAGATTTTATATATACGCTGGGTAACTTGTTACTCAGCCGATGACTGTTGTTGTCGGCAGGTTCGAGATTTAATAGTTGTACGCAGGAGCCCTAAGTTGAAGAAGAGTACGTAAGGAAGATCTTACAGGTGATCATCCCGAAGAGGAACGGGATTTCGATTTTAGTTTATTAGAAATTGTTTAAATTCCAGAGGGATTGTAATTAGTTTTATTATGTTTTAGTTTTTTTTAAATTGAGATATTTAGATTTTATATGTTTAATTAAAGAGTTGAGAGTCACGATGATGATTCGGATTGTGTAAGATCAGTTTAATTGTAGTCTTAATTGATGTTCAGTTGATGTATTAAATGTTATTCAATTGAAGAAATTTTTCAGTTCAGATTTTTGTATGTCTTTAAAGCTCATTAAATGGATTAAGTCAAGTAAGTCACGCGCCAAAGTTCTCAATTCTCCTAGGAGGGATTTTGGGACGTGACACAAGCATAGCCGCACAAAGTGTTACTGTGGGAAGGACATAACCACATATACACGGCCACACCATGACACACCCCACACAGCCACACCCACAGACACACACCCACACACAGCCACACCGACACATACACACGAATACCCATACACACAACACACCTACACCCACACCTACACCCACATACCGCACATACACACCCACACCCACACCCACACCGACACACACATTGTGACTATTTTAAATATATATAATCGAACCGAGCTTTTATCGAGCTGAGTAGGAGTGTGTTCAAGCTCGTCTCGTTTACTAAACGAGCTCGAAAATGGTGTTCAAGCTCGACTCGTTTACTAAATAAACGAACAATACTTGAGCTTTTAACGAGCCGAGCCCGAGTAATTCACGAACATTTTGTTCAATAACCACCCCTAATGTTAGCTGGACAAATGGAGGGCTTTTCAAGGAATCAATCCTCCTAAATCCCCTGAGCGTGTAAGGGGAGTTTATTACCACATATAGGTTGCACTTCGTGTAGGGGTGGTTGGGCTGGCCCGAAGCTCAATTTGTTCGGCCTGAAGTTTGGGTGGGCTGAATCTTCCTTACTTTAGGTTGGGCTTGGTTTGGACTAAAATTTATGTCTGAAATAAATTTCAGGCTGAACTTAGGATCAGCTCAATCCGAATTCAATCAATCCCAAACTACTACTATATAAAAATATAACATAATAGTAACCCTTACTATAATAAATAAAATTAACAATTGGATTACATCCAAAGGTCCACAATAGTGCCTAACCCTACACATTCTCAATTTCTCATTATGTAAAACTGTTACATATTGTTAAAAAAGAGTGCTTATAACTTAGAGAAAGCAGTGTTGTCAGAACTGGACCGGACATCGAATTGGTAGAGTGGTCAGTTCCACTAGTTCGACTGGTTCAACTGATCCGGTTCGACCGTGTACTTTTTGTAAAAGAACTATTTCTTTTTTCATTTTTTCCCGGGTATGAACGGTTCCGGCTGGTTCCCAACCGGTTCTACCGGTTTTGGCCGGTTTTGACAAGTTCTTAAAGAATACCAGTTTTGAGGTTTTTGGGAACCAGCGAGGGGCCGGTTCCCGGTTCTACTGGTTCGACCGGCCGATCCGATCCTGACAACACTAAGAGAAAGTTCCTCGCCGGTTCCCGGTTCTACTGGTTCGACTGGCCGATCCGGTCCTGACAACACTGAGAGAAAGTTATAAAATAAGTCCAATCAAATAAGCGAAACCAAATAGAATTTTCACCCTTAATTATTTAAATAATAAAATTAATTATTTGAATAATACGAGTATCAAAGAACTGACTCTAGGGACTAGCCTAGTGGTTGTGTATCCCCTCCTTAAGAGGGTGAATCCGGGACCGAGTCCTATGAGGTGGGCATTGCGATTTTCCCACACTTTGCGTTGAGCAGCAGATGCTAACTCCTAACCCTGCCAATAAGAAAACACACACCATTCACGCGCACACAGCCACACCCAACTCATGAAGCTTCACACCACAGAAACCTCAAAACAAGTACCGATCGTTTGAGGGTCATGAAACTTCATGAACTAGAGTGGCCGGTAAACTTATTCAAAGCATCTATAACGGTCTGCTATATGGTGTCTCAATGATATATTATTTTATTGAGAGTAGAAATCTGGTCTCTAAAGGTTGCTTTTAGGTGTGCCAAAATTTGGCATACCCTTTGACGGGATGACTTTTTTGGGCATTACCTTTTTATCTTTCAATACCTTTTTTTTTTTTTTTTTATATCATTTTACCATCCAACGATCATATTTGATTTGTTACCATTTTATCGTAGGGTTCACCCACAAATCCTTGGTTTTTATAAAAAAAATATTAATTCTATTTTGAAACATTAAAAAAATATTTTTAGGGGTGGGTGAACCCTAGGGGTGGGTGAATCTTAACTATAGCTAAGGGGGCTAAAAGGGACATGTGACGACCTCAAGACTTAAGGGTGATAATCGGATTTGCCATATAGGATTTGGTTGAAAAAAATAGAATTGACACAGTCTCAATTTGGTACAGATCATTGGAACACCATGTGCCAAATATAACATTTTAACGCGATAACTGTGTCAAATTTAGAATTGACAACCAATATAGGATTCTCAGTTAGAAAAGATGCTGTTGTATAGGAATATTTTTTAGTAAATATATTTAGTATAATAATTGATTTTTATAAATTCTCAAATACGTCATGAATGATTAGAATCGGTGAGTTACCTCAAAAATCGGAGAGGAATATATCACCATCACCGATTAATTGGCAAGAATCACTCACATAGTCACATGTCTCGAGCACCCACCGACCCCTATTAACGGCACAGGATTCTCTCAAGTTCAACTTGAGAGAATCTCTCAAGTTTGAACCTGTAGAGGTTGCCACGTGTCTCATTTGACACCCCTTAACCATGGGCAAGGTTCACCCACCCCTAAGGTTTACTCACCCAGCCTTGGTTTTTTATTTTATATTAATTATTATTTTTTAAATAAAAAACTGTTTTTAATAATAAAAAAAACTCTAAAAACATTTTTTTTTAATTAAAAAAATAATAATTAATATAATAAAAAAGCAAGGATGGGTGAGTGAACCCTATGGGTGGGTGAACCTTACCCATGGTTAAGGGGTGCCAAAAGAGACACGTGGTGACCTCTAGGGGTTCAAACTCGAGACATTCTCTCAAGTTGAACTTGAGAGAATCCTGACCCCTAACTCACGCGCTAAACTTGTCAGGCGTTCTGTCCACGTGTCACACAAAGATACTAAAGGTCAGATAATGGATAGACATGAGCAGGTTGACACGATTTTGGAATACTGCTCGCGCACGTGGTACCTAAATCGGACTAGCCGGTAACCGGTATATAAGAGAATCCAAAATCGTACGGTTGAGATCTCTCGTTTGGTGGAAGTCACGTCTCAAGCTCCACTCTCACGGAGTCTATTAAATAAAGGAAATTAATTAAATCTCTCTCTCTCTCTCTCACTTTCTCTTTCATTTGCAGACACAAGTATTTCGGCGAATGCGAGTTTTTTTTTAAATTTTATGTTTTTCTTCTCATGTTAGAAAGCTCGAATTTTTCTGGTTTTAGGGTTTGGAGTTCGAAGAAGAGAGGATCTTAGTTAGCTCTGATTTTTTTAAAAAAAAAATATTTCTTGAGTTGAATTTCTGTGATATTTCTTTTGCTTGAAAATCAGAAATGGAGAGAGATTTCTTGGGTTTGAATTCGAGAGATTCGTCAGTGACTGTGAAAGAGGAAATTAAAGATGGAGGCAGAGATTCTGGTAATATTTTGATTTGATTCATTTGTTATTTCTCATTAATTTCAGTTATTTAACTTTTCTTCTGTGTTTGTTTGATTTTGGGTGTGATTACAGGGGTTCTTAGAAATCAAATCTCAAATTAAAAATGGAAAATTTTCCTGTATTTATTGTTTCGAATATTAGAATTAACTGTCTGAGATGGAGATCCAAACCTCAATCAAAGTTTGATGAAATTGCCCTTTTTTTTTTTTGAATATTTTTATTTAAATTTAATGGGATCGGTAACTTGCACTTGGAGTGCTCACGTTTTTGGTGCATCACCAACTTGTCTCAGAAAATTAAATAACAAGATTAGGGTTGGAGTACTTGGGGGTGTTTTTTTTTCCTGGCTTTGTTGCAGAAATTTGGATAATGTTTAACTAACATGCGCCTCAGGTGTTTTGTTTAATGAATGTGTTGTTTCAGAAGTAATGGCCTGCCAGGTACTACCAAAGGTATATTATTAATAAAGATAGGTATTAGAAAATTGGTTTACTGGAACTAATAAATATTTCTGAAAAAAGTGTTCATCATTTATTCTCCATAGATAAAGTATATGATTTTATTCTACTTGTGATGTGGTATTAATAAATTTTGTTTATAGATATTTTCCTCTCATTTGTATAGCTGTATTGAACAAACAATCTTGAATAGTTAAAGTTTTTTTAAGATGTAGTTGCCCATGAAGAATATCATGATTCCATACCTGTTGGTGGTGTCAATGGTCCAATTTATCTTTGTAAAGGCATCTCATCTTGGGTTGTTAAGAGCATAGGGTTCACTAACTTTCTAGTTTGTTTTTGAATTTTGAAGTTTTGTAGGCGATTCCTGATCAATCTGATCAAAATTGGAAATGGGTTCGTGTAATTTCCTTCAATATTATTAGATCTGAAGCATAACTGGAGATGTGTGGGTTTTTTTTTAATCATGGACACTACTAATTGATCATTGTTACTCATTTATGGACTTTGTAGCATCCATGAGAGGTTCAGGGATGCAGTGGCCCTTCTCAAAGAAGGTCTCTAGCCTGCATCAGTTCATGTCTTTCCAGGCTGCTCAAGAAGATAGGACAAGAAAGATTGTGTATGATCCCCTAAAGTCGTCTGGATTTATGCCTATATCGACTGTAGAAGCATTTGACTCTAATCAAAATCCCCTCCCTGGTGTAGTCCAGGTTAGAGAAGGAATAAGCGTTTTTAAGTTATATTGATCATCACCAAGATTGAAATTTCTATTATCATTAACTAATCATTTTTTCCTGTGATTTCTAGAAACAATTCAATCTCAATAGGCAAGGGGGTACCCATTACGCAATGGCAACTTATCCTGTGCAACATGTTGATGCACATTCAAATCATCGTCCTCACGAAGCTGGGATGTTGTTGGTCTCCAACCAAATAACTTCAGTTGGTACCAGCAACCCCTTTTTCAAGACCAGCGTCGCTACCACTGGTCAGAACCTGGCTGCTACTTCCATGAGGCAACAACCACTTGGAGGTATTCCGGTTACAGCCCCACATTCCGTTCTTCCCACTGCTGGTTTCATGGCTGGAATAACTGATCCGAGGTAATAAAAAATCTTCTACCTGTTATAGTAGTAGTGCTTCATTTCCTATATTCTGTGTTTTATTTCTTATATTCTGTTTCTCTATTTTCTATTAGTTGGTTATGCTTGCCTGTTATTTTGGTTCATAATTTCATATTCTTTGTGAATCTTTTGTAGCTTTTGGAGGTTGTAACCATAGTCACAAAGTACGCGTTTAAAACGCGTTTAAAACTTTTAGAGGGGCTCGCCGTTTTAAACGTTAAAACATGTTTTAAATGCGTACTCAATTTTAAACGCGTTTAAAACGTTTTTTAACCCCAAAAAAGGTTAAAACGGTTTTTAAGAGTTAAGAGACGAGGTGTTAGGGAAAAACGTCAACGCCTCGTCTCTCACTCTGCTCTCAAGTCTCAGCTCTCTCGTCACTCACTCGGCTACTCTCCGGTGGAGTCTCTCTCCGGCAACGGTAAGTCTCTCTCTCTCATCTCTTCTCTTGGGTTATTTTCCTTCAATGTCTGGTTTATCTCCTTAGTTAGGAGAGACTAGCTTCAATTCTACCCAAGAGTCACCAATTTTTTAGAAATAGAATGCTTTTAACGCATAAACCATCTTGTGGTGCTTTTGGGAGCTTAGATGTCTAGGTGTATATGAATTAATCAATTAATGTACATATTGGGGAGGGGTATTCCTCCTTGTCCTTTGCATCTGTGTGGTTTAATTCTTGTGTGGTTGCCTTTGTTTTGCAACTGTGTAAGCTTAAATAATGATGCGGTGTGGGTGGTCTTTAGTTTCAATTTTGTGAGTTAACAGATTTAAAGTCCCTGTAAAAGTAAGTCCGAAGTGTTTGTGTTAAGAAAAAAAATGTCAAGCAGATGATTAAGTGATGTCCCTATTAAGGTACAATGAACAGAGGACTAAATGGGTTGCATAAACCATCCTTCATGTAATTGTGGACCCTTTTATCTTCTCTTGTGTATAATGAACAGAGGCTTAAACCTCTTCTTTTCAGAACAGGTTGGATGGTGATTTTATAATTTGGAGAATGATGATTTATTTTAGTTTTTTTTTTTTTGGATTTGAAATCTTTTAATTATGACTTATTTTTTCTTCTTTTGATGCTTAATATCATTGCAATTCCTTTAATGAATGATGCTTTTAAATTATTATTAGTTAGTATTATGTTTATATATATTTTAAAATTTTTAAAATTATTTTAATTCCCCGTACTTTTCCCGTGTTTTACCGTTTAAAACCTGTGCTTCCCGGACGTATCATTGCCGTTTAATACCCGTACCCGTACTTGGTGACTTTGGTTGTAACTTGCTATCTTGATATATATCATTGCACACTTACCAATAATAATAATAAAAAATCTCCTACCTGTGAGTTTGTATACCTGTTTTGTGAAAATTTCCACTGCAAATTTGGTTTGAAACCACCCTCAAAAGGAAAAAGACTTAACTGAGATTGAATTTCTTCTGTAGGAACATTTCCAAGCCCTCGGGGGCACCTGCTCAATTGACCATCTTTTATGCGGGTGCGGTGAATGTCTACGATGATCTCTCTCCTGAGCAGGTCTCTCTCTCTCTAGTGTTGGTTCGTTTCCCCTCCCAGGTGGCTAAATGTGCTGAGAAAATTCTCTGTTGTTTTTTGGTGGGGCATTTTCATCCAGGTTCAGGCTATTATGTTCTTGGCTGGGAACGGGTCATCCATCACTGCTAACACAACACATCCAAAAGCTCAAGTACAGGCACCAACCCCAAAGCTGGTGGTTGGTGACAATGTTCATCAGAACCAGTCACATACTATATCGCCATGCTCGGGTGTTTCAAGCCCTATGTCTGTTACTTCACATGCTGTTGCTCAGTCAGGAAGTGGGATTGGTAGCACCGATGAGTTGATGGCAGTGAAAACCATAGGAGCTTTGACAACTTCTGGTAGCCAACTGGAGCCTCCAAAGATAACCAATTCACTTGGATCTGCTGCCGCAACTTTGATGCCATCAGGTATCTGACCTTGGTCTTTTGTGGGTGGCTTTTAAATATTTGTGTTTTAATGTTAAAACCATAAGTTTTTGATCATCTATTTTATAGGACCTGTTATCGGGAATATTATTGCAATAGATTGACATTCTTTTTGTTCTCCAGCTGTGCCTCAGGCTCGTAAAGCATCCTTGGCTCGGTTTCTAGAGAAGCGCAAAGAGAGGTACTTTGTTGAAATTGTTTGTAGTTGCTTTTAACTTGCTAACTTCTATTTAAACTTCATGAATCTGATCTATTTGAATTGGAAACCCATTAATTTAAATGCAATCTTGAGTAGTTTCAGATGGAGCACCGACTGTGAAACAAGTTCATACTCTTAGGCTAATGTGCTCGCCCCTAAAGATCTGTTATCTTATATACTCCTGCTGTGGAAATTCGCCAATATATCCTTTAAACATAGGGATGCAGTACTAATTTCCATCTAGGAGTGCATTTCAAATAAGAGGTGTCAAATTTGAAATAGCTTCAAAGGTCCTTTGAGTCCCAGGGGAAGAAAAAATACCGGTAGCAATGGTTTGCCTGAATTTTACTGCCAGCTTTCAAATAGTTGGTCTTTTTGAAGATGGATAAGACTGTTTGGTTGAATTCTTATTTCTAGTAAAATTCCTGCTTATTGTGTGAGCCATATTTACAAAAGGAGAGAGAATAATGGGAGAACTGTTCACTTTGTTTTAGCTTCTTAGCATTGAGGTCTGTCAGATTTCATGCTACGGTGATTGTACTACATCCTAGAAGGTCTATGATAGAAGGATGACACCATTGTTTATTCTAAAGAAGCCCCGTATTACCTAGAAGTGCCCCTACCTTGTAGTACGGATGCCAACCATCACAACTATTATTTTTTGTAAGGAGAGTTTTTTTTTTTGTTATTTCTACCAGGTAAGCCCCTTTTTTTTCATAGAGTTGGTAACTTAATTCCAAGTCCTACAATCACGTGTGCCTTAGGGATCAGCCTAAGCACACATAATGTAATCCTTTGGAGAAATTTCGCGGGACTTGAACCGAGTCCTAGACTATCAACACCTCTACACTTTACCACTTGATCAATGTGGCACCTTCAACTATGCCCCGTCCAATTTGGACTAGACATCAACCTCCACTGAGAACCGACAGTTGATTCTGTAATGATAGAGTTTATTCGTTCATTGGAAAATATACTCATCTGGAGCACTGATGGTAGGTAATAGTACTTGGGGAGTAGTGTTAGTACAATTATTTATTTGCTCTCTTGGTGCAAACTATGTAAATGTTCCTAAATTTGAGGCCTGTCTACACATGCAGAGTGATGATCACGGCACCATATGATCTCAGCAAGAAGTTGCCTGACGGTACCACTCATGGATCAACAGGTCCTCTATAAATTCTGGTGCAGGCTCTGGTCCTCTCTCAGCCATCAAGGAGCAGTAATGGTGTTTGGAGCTGACTAGGAATGAAGGGAACTATGCAAAATTGCATATTACATTAGTGATGTGAGCAGGAGGGTCCATTATCCTTTTTTCTCTTTTAAATTTTAATATCTATTCTTTCAACGTCAAATCTAAATGAAGTATATGGGATTAGATGATTTTCCTTTTTATTTGAATGTGATCGGAGCTTTTCATCCGAAGACAGAAAACCCATGTAACTGTTTAACTTCCTTTCACATTGGAAAATAATACGAGGTAAGTATATATATATAGTCTTCTTTTTTATCTTTATTGTGTGATCTTTGAGTCGCAGATCTTAATAAATTTTTAGTATAATATATATAGTCTTCCTTCACAATGGGTTTTGGCACCCTGGAGAAAGGATCAGAAAGTTTCTGACATAAGAAGTTAGGATCAGTGTTTTAAAAGGCATAGGAGGCTTACGCCTTGAGGCTCGCCTCAAGGCGAGGCTTAATGAAAACGCCTCGAGGCTTAACCTTGAAGCTTACGCCTCAGAGTGAGATCCACATGAGACGAATGCCCCACACCTTGTGACTTGCTTTGTGACTAAGGCATACATCTCATGCATTAACCTAAAATTAAGTTCTAGCTACATTATTTAAAAACTCTTATAATTATTTTTTTCTTTCATTTTTCCTTCTTCAAGACTTCTATGCAGTTGTCTCTTGGAATCCAAAATTCAGTTCATGAATTAAGCATCATCTATTTTGCAAGTATATGAACATAAATGTATTTAGATTGTAACTTTTGCTTTGCTTTCTAAGACTTACTTTTCTTTTTATACGATTGAATAATTTGCTTAGCACTTATATACATACATATATATATATATAGTAATTTTTCTAATTTCTAATTATTTTTTATCTACAAAATGAGGGAGCGTGAGGCTTAAGCCTTATGCTTCAAGGCTTACGCCTCACGTCTTTGAAGGTCCAAACGCCTTGGCTCACGTCTTCACGTTTTAAAACATTGGTTAGGATTATGTTGAAACTGTGAGGCTTTAGTTCCATATTGGAGCTAACTACAGTGTCTATTTTGGTGTTTTCTTTGTGAGATATTTCTTGAATACAAGGACAAGTGAGAGAGACATTGAATGAGAATCGAGAATGGTTCTAGGATTAGACATTCTCAAAATGTGGCTTACCAAATGAATTATCTTATTTTGCAAGTTGAAGAACGGATTTATAACTTCTAGGTTTTGCTCAATAGGAACAGAAGACCATAGATATGCTATTGGAAGTCATTTTGAGGATGTTGTGGAATAGTCATGAGGAGTGTTTTATTCCAAGATCTGAGTCATCTTCCAGAGTACGTGGGATATGAAGCAGTCTTGACACCATGCCGATAGAGAGCCACAATATGGGTGATTGGAAGAAAGCAGCAACTTGCCAGGAAGTGTTGGGTCTAACAGGTGCGTGTAATTAGTGCAATTTCAGGGGTTAAAAACCAATCCTTGAAATGACCTAACACATTGATTTTTTTTTTGGTGGTAAAATCAATCATACCACAAGCAATGACTGAAGGCAAATACAAGGAAATACTCACACCACCCATGCAAACCCACACACAAACACCCACCATGCCAACTCACACACACAGCACACACGATGCAGCCCTTGTAAGCTTCACCGACCCAACACATTGAAGATCTGGGTTATTGAGCTTATGTTCAACATCTCCATCAAAGATTCAGTAGTGTATTTCCTTGGAGCTTGGCCACAAGTCTATCAGTTGATTGCCCAAGATCTCCCTGATATAAAAGCCCATTCTTCATCTCTTTCTACATCCTGACCCCCTTGCCCAACATCTACCTTTCACCAACTCTCCCTTGCACTCAGTGTTGTCAGAACCTGGCTGGGAAAACCGAACTGGTCCCCTCACCAGTTCCCAAACCTCCCAAAACCGGACCTATTTTAAAACCGTTCAGTTTTGTCAAAACCGGAAGAACCAGGAACCGGTGGTAAAAAAGGTTGAGAACCGGTCATAATGAGTAAAAATGGGAAAAAAAAAATATTTTTAAAATAAAAAAGGTGGTAAAAAAGGATGAGAACCGGTCATAAATGAATAAAAATGAGATTTTTTTTAATAATATAAAAAGGACACTGTCGAATTGGACCGGTTGAACCGGCCACTCAGCCGGTTTGACGACCGGTCCGGTTCTGATAACATTGCTTGCACTTGCAACAGTACCTGTAGAAACTTTTCTTAACGGAAGAAACCTTGCAAGTTTCAACTCATCAGACCGCAGCCATGCAAAGGTATTTCTACAACTCAGCTCTCCTTTTAGTTGATTGCTAAGCTTTATGGGGGAGAGAAAACCCTATCCTTTAGGCCGAGAAGACGTGTGCGTATAATGTGCATTCAAGGAGACTAGTTACTCGATCTGTGGATCCCACACCATGTCTCCGCAGAACACCATCACCGCTACATTTTTCCTGCGGTTGCAAGAGGTTGCTAGCCCCATTGTCGTGCTCATAATCTATTACTTCATCCTCTCAAATGCTTACTTTGGAAACTAAAATTTTCTTTTCTAGATGGTCATATCAACTTGTGTTGAACTTGCCTTGTCTTGATCTCAACATGTTCACCCTGCCTTTCCTTTTGGTATGTCCTAACTAAGATGTCGAGATCGCGTGTTTGATCCAAGGTGGCATTCTATTTTTGTAGAGAGGGTTTACAATGGGCGAGTTGGGCTGGGCTAAAGTCAATTTGGGCTCAACCCGTTTTATTTATCCTCATCCCTAACCTAACTCAAATTCAAACTCATTCCAATACATGAAAGCCCAAACCCGGCCCATGTACAATATTATGAGTTTGGGTTGGGTTCGGGCCAACTCCTGATGAACTCAATATTCAGATCTATATTCGTAGATCTATATTCGTACTGCAATGATGTCATTACAAGAAATCTCCTGACTAGTGGCAAAAAATATTTTCGTCTCGAATACATCACTTTTAGAGACGAAAACTAGTTTTGTCACTAATATTTCGTCTCTAATATTAAAAGACCATTAGAGACGGAAATATTTCTATCTCTAAGAATATAAGACCATTAGTGACAGAATATTGCTATCTCTAATTCTTATTTTGACATTTAATTCATTTGTTTAAATAAATTTGTTTTCAGAGACGGATTTATTTCCATGTCTAATATTGAAAGATCAATAGAGATGAAAATATTTCTGTCTCTAATAGTAAAACATCATTAGTGACAGAATATTCCCGTCTCTAATATTTTTTTGATATTTAATTCATTTTTTAAGAATAAATTTACTTTTAGAGATAGATTTTTTTTCATATCTAATAATAAAAGACTATTAACGGATACCAATTAAAATTGGAACTCTCCCTCCTTTTTCCCTCTCTTTCTCTTTCTCTTTCTCTTTCTCCTTTTTTTTTATTTTTACCTGTATCTTATGTTGCTCTACCAGCCGTTCATCTACAATGGAGGATGAAGAAGCTTCAGAGGCCATGGAGATTGGTTTGGCGAAGTCTGGAATGAGTTCGAGCCCTAGGGCATCAAAGTCTCGATCCACGTCACTAGCACCATCACCGTAAGCCCTGAGAAGGCCTTCGAAGGTGAGACCCTTTTCTGAAATTCTTCCGGTTTCAGCACAATAGCAGAAAAAAAAAAACAATTTTGCAGGCTTTTCTCTCAGATTAAGAACCCTAAATGCATCTAAAGAGGAGTTTCAATTCCAGAAAGTTTGGGGGATTAATCTCTCTCCCTCTCTCTATCTATATCTGCTCCTTGTTATCTGTTTGTGGGGTTTGTCAGCCCGATCACAATACTCTCTTTGCTTTCTTCTTGTTGGTTGGATGGGCATCTAGATGTGAGAGAAGCGTACCAGTGCTCGTGAGCTACGAAGGAGATGGCTTCGAGTCTGGATCGACGCTACTCTCTCACTAAGGGGAGGACTATATATATATTTTTTAAATATTTATTTTTAGAGACAAAAATATTTCCATCCCTAATATAAAAGACATCAGTGGCGTAAGCATCCGAAAAGGAATAGTGATGGGTATGATTTCCGTCTCTGTATTAGTGGTGGAAAAATCATTATTAGAGACGGAAAATTTCCATCTCTAAGTAATATATTTGTAGTGTGGACCTTAAAATATATGATGAAATTTAAACATATATAACACCCAAGAAATTATTCCTACCCGCTCGAGAATGAGATTTTTCAAAAATGATAAATAAACATTGTAGAGTAAATGATTCATAATTATAAATTCAAAAGCAATGAGTCATCAGCCAAAACAATATCTATCAGCCCAGTTTCTTGTTTCTAGAAAGTAAAAATCAACTTTATTTTTCTATTAAATGCGTAAAATCAAAGCTCTTGTGTTCACAACCGTCAAAATCTAGTGATTGTGGTTCGAAATCTCTGTCTTCTAACCGTGATTTTTAAATTGCATAAGAGAAAAAACCTAGATTTTGATAGAGAGGAAACTAAAAGGTGGGGAGGACTACCTTGGGGGGAGGATTGTTGTAGTCTTGGAGAGCTTCCCAAGAATGGGCCTTATACTTTTATCATGTGGGCAGTGGTTTATTTGCATCTAAGAAACATGTTAAATTTCGGGTCGAGTTAGGGTAACTGGATTTTATTAAGGTTTGCTCAAACCCAAAGACTTAATGAAACTAGAAACCGAACTCAGCCCATGGAACCTTAATCCAACCTGCCCGGCCCGGCCCAGCCCAATGCATAACCCTATCATGGACGAACCCTGCCGTATAAAAGAAGGGAATGGGTAATTCCGTAATTTTAAGAAGATGTAGAAGCATTCTACTGTCAGTTGAACTAAGGATAATTGTGTCATTTCACAAAAAAACTACTTGAGTGGGGTGTGTTTTTGTCATTTCACAAGAGAATACAAACTGTCGTTTGACAAATATACGACAGGTTCCCATTGGTCTAATATTTAAAAAATTGGTTCTATTAAAGAAAATTATTTTAAAAGGGGTACTTGTAAGTCATTTTAGGATAATTAACCCCATATACAAAATAGGGAAAACTACCTAAATGACCCCAGTCTTTCCAGAGAACATATGTACTCTTTACAATTCAACTTAACTTTTATGCCCTTCTATACGAAAACAGGCACATTTGCACATGTGGGGGGGATTTTATTATTTTTAGACCTATATACCCCTAAGCATTAAGTTAAAATTGAAGGTAGTTTTTTTTGAACAATTCAACTTAACATTCATCATCCCCATTAGTCCCTACCCACCAAATATCCAAATGACACAATGCACACCATCTTACTCTAAGCATGTTTGGTGATAAATGCATTAGGCCTGTGACCCTTTTTAACCCCCATTAAGCTTAACTAAATTAAATTTAAGATATATATATATTTTTATTTTCTAAAAATCAATGTTGGATTGCTTAATCCTAGGGATGAGTAAATCTTAACCATAGTTGGTGAGTTTGTTAAAAATGAGGCGTGGACCAATGAGGATCGGCCATTCCATTACATAATGGAAACCATGGATATGTTAAACCTGCTTCTTTACAAGGTATTTCAATCAAATTTGACTTAAATGAAATATTTAATGCTTAGGGGTATATGGGTCCAAAAAAAATAGAATCCCTACATATGTGGCTGTTTTCACATGAGAGAGTCATAAAAGTTAAGTTGAATTGTCAAGGGTCACATATATATTCTGAAAAGACCCTGAGGTCATTTAAGTGATGTTCCCTACAAAATAAGCATTACAGTTTTCTTCTTCTAAAATTTAAAATATTTTGTCTTTTGGTTCCCTCCTATGCCCAAGAGGGAGAGATATCTTCCTAAAATGCCAATCTACCTCAAATTTCAATTGATTTCACAATGTCATAAGTAGCAAATGCAATACTTCTCATCCGTTTCCAAGGGAAATGCTAGTTTGGGCTTGCGTCAACCATTAATTGCCTCATAGAAGAGAGTTAAAAAATACTTTTTGATAGGGCGCATATCCAAAGTGTTTGAATTAATTTCCATTGTTGGGCGATAAAACCAAAACCATGGATCAAAGTACCAACCAGGGCTTTGTCCCCAGTGGTAGTGTATCCCCTGCTTTGGGGAGAGGTACCGGGTTCCATTCCGGAGAGGGTGAGAGTTTGTATATACTCTCCACCCAGCCACTAACGAATAGTTACTAACTCTTAACTGGCATTGCGGCCTAAACTAATATCTCGAACCAAAAAAAAAATAAAATTACATAGTACCAATATTGTTGTATCTCACGGTTGTAAAACAGTGGTTGTGAACAGTGAGTTGTTGTGTTGGTTTTTTTTTTTAAAATTCTCTTTGATGTCTTTAGTCCCAGTGGAGAGGAAGTTGGGGAGAGGTTTATAAACTCTTACAAGAGAGTGGGTTTGGCCCTTGTGCACCCAACGAGTGGGCCAATGGGTTGCAATGAGAATTTGGTGAGGCCATCCGAAAATCCTTCATGCACAGTACGGGCTGCGCATCCTGCACAATATATGAAAGATACACACACGCGTGCGGCCGTGCTGAGCTGAGTTGGGTCGCATGCGCATCCTTGAATAATTTTTTACCAAAAAATATTTTCTTATTTTCTTGTTGGCTTTTGGGTTTTCTTTGGTGTAATATTTCTTACCGTTTTAATACCATTAGATTTTGGATTAGACCAATAATGTCTTGTTATTAAATTTAATTTAATAGACTTTAAGTCTCCTTATGTTTTGGTTTTGGAGAGTTTCTTTTCTGAACTTTTCTTCTATATTAAGGGGAGTTCTTCTCTGTAAGAATACAGAAACAAGACTTTCGGATTTTCTCTGCTACTATTTCTATTTGGTTTCAAGGTTTTACAGTCGAGTTCGCTAAGACAAGGACAATGCTTCCTTCTCCTGAAATAAATTGTTGAATCTTGGGGGTGACTATCATTTATCATGAGAGCATCAAGCGTCAAGGAGAACCTATAAGAGGTCAATTTCACATTAAGGAGGACAGTGTGTTCAATATGTTCCTCAGTCTACGAACATTGATAAGTTACTATTGTCATATTCTCTTTCTCTACAGATGTTGGATCATATTATCAAGAGTTATGTTTCTATATTTCTTTGTACTTGGTACAATATAATTTCGGATCTTGTTTGGATACAATTTTGATAACAATCTTAAGTTGAAATCAATACACGTATGGATGTAAGTCTAGTTAATAGTGAGAAAGTATCAAAGAAATCCATATGGACAAACCTGATGAATTTTAATCCAAGGTCTAGACCATAAAGTTTTCTTAGTGTTGAAATCCCTTTATGGTCTAAAACAAGCACCTAAATAATTGTACCAAAAATTTGATAATGCATTACTATCAAATGAATTTAAAATAAATGAGGCAGATTAGTGTTTACACACTAAATCCTCAATGCGGAGTGTTTAATCTGTTTATAATTAGACGGCATGCTAATTACTGAAACTAGTATAGAAGTCATAATTAGCATCAAGAAGGTCTTAAATAAGAATTTTGACATAAAAGACCTAGGGGTTGCATGTCATTCTTGGAATTAAAATTCTAAGAAATTCTAAGGAGATAACTCTATCTCAGGCTCATTACATTGAAAATGTACTTAGAAAATTTAAGCAATATGATTGCAAACGGGTTAAAACACATTTTGAGCAGAATTGTATGTTAAGAAAACATACAAGGGATAGCGTATCTCAACTAGAGTACTAAAGAGTAATAGACAATCTGATGTATATCATGAACAGTACAAGACCATATATGGCATTTTGTCACAGGCAAAGTACGTAACTAGTCAAATCCCGTGCTGCACTTGATCTATCCGTCGACCAAGTCAACCTGTTCAGTCAGTTACCTATCTTGCAAGAGTAAAGCACACCACAATGCATAAGAAAGAAACAAAGATCAATAATATTGGATCAAGAAAAATGTTATAAGACATTATACATGCAAAGAAAATAAAAGGCACTAGGGGAGCAAGTGATCAAAGATGGTGCAAAGACAACCCACATAAGTGAACTACCACCTCCCCTACAAGGTAGATGTTACACATTTTACAAGATATCAGAAGTAAACATCCTATGTGCTGGTGGAGTCATACTCCCTTGTTACAAATGTGCGACTAAGACTTTGAGGACTAAACTACCCTTTAACAAAAGATAAAAAGACACAAATAGTGTCACCACCAAAGCCATGCAAACATTGCTGGATGAATGATCGTTAAATACTCCCCTACTTCTTAAGTTGACGTACTCGTCAACTTATTCGTTAAGTATTCTTCAATCTTGTCTGCGAAGGGGAGAAGAGTGACGCATAGTTCCTAACTAGCTTCGGTGTCAGATAGCTCTTTCCATATTATCAAATACTACATGTGCGTAGGCCTAGTTGGTGAGGCTTGGATATGACAATCAACAACAATACACTCAAATTTTCTTTGGTGTACTATCGTTACCATAGCCGTAGGCCGGTTTGGAGTGTTGCGAGTGAGGTCTTTCTTGTCTGCATTATAAGGCTTTAACACACTGACATAGAAGACCGGATGATATCTGCAAAAGTAACTGAGACAGTTTCACCATGTTGGAGACTTTTCTTACATGGGTTTAGCTTTATCAACACTAAGTCTCCAACCTTGAACTTATCTTGCCTTCGCTTTGGATCCAAAAATTTCTTCATTCTTTTGGCGGTTTTCTCAAGGTATGCTTGGGCAATGTCCGCATTCTTGTTCTACTCTTTGGCAAACTTGCAGGCGCTTGGACCGGTTCTTTGGTAATCGACAACGACTGTATGAGGCGTTAGTGGTTGTTGCTCGGTTACTAGCTCGAATGGGCTCTTGTTTGACGAAGAGCTCTGTTGTAAGTTGAAGCAAAATTAAGCGACATCGAGCGAGTTCACCCAATTCTTCTGATTAGCACTGACAAACTGTCGAAGGTATTCTTCAAAAACAACATTAAAACGCTCAATTTGACTATCAGTCTGAGGATGAATACTTGTTGAGAAGTTGAACTTGGTCCCAAGAAGCTTGAAAAATTCTGACCAAAACTTTCCTGTGAATCTTGAATCCTTGTCGCTCACAATATTTTGAGTCACACCCCAGTATTTCACCACATTCTTCATGAACAAGTAATATACTTCCTCTACTGAACAATGCAATGGTGAGGGAATGAAAGTAGCATACTTTGAGAATTTTTCGATCACCCAAACTCCCCAACTTTTGGCAAGATCGAGATGAATTCCATAGAGACACTCTCCCACGGTCTTCTAGGGATAGGTAATAGCTCCAAGAACCCAAGAGACCTATTCCTTTCCATCTTATCTTGTTGGCACACTGACAAGTCTTCATATATTCTTCAACATCATCTCACATACGAGGCCAGTAGTAACCTCGTTCCAATAAAGCAAAGGTGCGGCACCATCCCTGATGGCCTGCCCAAAGAGTGTCATGTCACTCTCTTATAAGATCTTTCCTTAGGTTCCCCATCCGTGGGACAAAATGCGACTTCCTTTTGTGTAAAGAAGCCCATCGTTGATCCAGAAGCGACGAGTCTTGCCACTTTCAATTACTAGTGGCCAAATTACTTTAGCCTGGTGATTGGTCTTTAACCCTTCACGGATCTTGTTGTGCAAGGTAGATTGCACCCGTTGCACACTTCTATGCATCACTTTCTTTAGGGTCACAAGTTCCGCTTTGCGGCTTAAGGCATCGACAACATTGTTGTAACGACCCAACTTGTACTCTAACTCAAAGTCAAACTTCGCTAGCAACTCTTGCCAACGAGCTTACATGGAAGTTAACTTCTTCTGTGTCATGAAGTGAAATACGGCAACGTTGTTGGTCTTCATCACAAAATTTGACCCAAACAAGTAATGCCTCCACACTTGAAGGTAATGCACTACTGCAAGCAACTCTTTCCCTTGACTTATGTAGCGACGCTCAGTTTCAGATAACTTCTGGTTCTCATAAGCAACCGGATGTTCTTCTTGCACCAACACTCCTCCAATAGCATAGTCTGACGCATCAATTTGTACTTCAAAAGGCTTCCCCAAGTCTGGCAGTGTAAGAACAGGATGTTGGGCCACGGTAAGCTTTAGTCTCTCGAAGGCTTCCTAGGACTCCCTTGGCCATACCCATGAGTGCTCTTTCTTAAGTAGGCCAGTCAATGGTGCTGTTGTTGCTGAGTAGCCCTTAATGAACTTACGGTAGTAGTTCACAAGGCTTAGGAAGGATCGTAACTCAGTGGTATTCAGAGGTGGCTTCCACTTTTGGATGGATCAGATCTTCTCCTCCTCCGTCCCTTGCCCAAAACATGACCAAGGAAACTGATGCGCTCCTACGCAAATGAGCACTTTTCCTTCTTGACATACAAATTGTTCTCCTTTAGCAAGATCAATGCCTTGTACAAGTGCTCAACGTGCTCCTCAAGAGTCGAGCTATACACAACGATATCATCCAAATAGACCACCACAAACTTGTCGAGAAAATCATGGAATATCTGATTCATTAGTGTTGAGAAGGTAGCTGGTGCATTGGTAAGGTCGAAAGGCATCACCATAAACTTGAATGCGCCATATCTCGTGACGCAAGTTGTCTTAGACTCGTTGCCCTCCGCGACACGAACCTGATGGTAGCCTAACCACAAATCAACCTTACTGAAGTACTTGACTATCCCAAGTTGGTTGAACAAATCGGTAATCAATAGAATAGGATATTTGTTCTGCACAATCAATTTGTTCAATGTTTGATAGTCCACGCAAAGCCTAAAATTTCCACTATGCTTGCACTAGAAGAGGATTGGTGCCCCATATGGTGCCTTGGAGGGGCGAATGAATTCTGACTCCAAAAGGTCATCAAGTTACTTCCAAATTTCTGCAAGCTCCGGAGGGACCATACAATAAGGGGCTTTAGCAGACGGCTTTGCCCCAATAACAAGTTCTATCTCGTGGTCAATTGCTCGACGAGGGGAAATAGACTTTGGGCATAACACTAGTGATCGTCAATTTATTAAACCTCATAGTAGATACAATTTCGTAGAATAGTGACTAGTATGGGGTGTCGAACCACAGAA
Organism: Tetracentron sinense; assembly: GCA_015143295.1. NCBI lineage: Eukaryota > Viridiplantae > Streptophyta > Magnoliopsida > Trochodendrales > Trochodendraceae > Tetracentron > Tetracentron sinense. Next base: position 37,566,166 of record CM026554.1, read on the forward strand.
GATTGCGTTGGTTTTGTTGCTTTTTTATTCTAAGTCAATGAGTAACAAAATTGATTGATTTTAACCTAAGAGCAGAAATTAAACTATCAGATTTTATTTAACTAATTAAACAAAGAGTTTTTGGTGATATATCGGTGAGAGAAGATGTAGGGTGTTTGAATCTACCACTAGCTTCGTAATCAAATCCACATGCATTCATTTAGGTCTCTCAAGCGTAAACAATATGGATGAGATCAACTACAAGTCTCAACTCATCAAAACAAGAATGATTCGAGGGATCAAACTCTAGGCATATCCTATCTTCGGTTAGCATGAGTGATACACACTAAACTAGGGTTGTGAAATCACTCGTCTATCCTAGGTATAAAATATCCTATAATTTAATTCCTCGACAATAATACATTTGCATAAAATTTATACCAACAATCATAGAAAGATGATATAAATGATTTAAATCTCAACATAATAAAACCTAAGACAATGATAAATTCATATTGAAATTGAATAAAAAATCTAGTAAAACCGGTTGAAGAACAACCCTCTGATTATGCAATCATTGTTTACAAAGGGAGAAACCTAAATAAAATAAGGGATAAAATTACATGGCTAGGGTTTCATTTAAACCCTAGAAAAAGGAGATTAGTTAATGCTGAGGGCAAAAGACACCGCTTTCGGTGAAGAACACAAAGAACGTGAAACATCCATCCTCCAACCTAACAGATCTCCAGAGCCTTCTTTCTTTCAAATCTCCAAAATTCTGAACTCATGAATGAGGCTATTCCTTTCTTATTTATGGAGAAGAGAAACACTGCTAATTTTGGCTTTGGAAACTCTCAAAATGGGCAAAAATCGGATTTTATCACAACTCAAAAATGGAGGTTTCAGCATCACTCGACCAATCAGCCAACTCTGGGCCAATCAATCGCGTGCTGGATACGATAGATAGGACCCTCCTGGCCGATCGATCGGCCTGATGGCAATTTGGGATTTTTCCGATCTTTTTCTTCTTTTCTTCTCCTTGGCTCAGATCTTTGGTCGGTTGAGGTTCATTTTGATCTTGTAACTCTTCACTTTAAGTTTCTTTCCTTGCATGAACCTGAAAACACTCAACACACCCAAGTAAAGTAACGTAATTGATAAATGTGCTCAACATGATTAACAAATGCAGTTTGAGGTGCATAAATATGTAACAATTAGCACCGATTACAACCCCAAACTTACATATTGCTAATCGTCAAGCAATGAAAATAAAAACTAAGCTAAGCTAAACTACATCCCTTTCGTGGGATCCTCGATTGCATTTCGCATATGCAACAAGTCTTCTAAACCCGTAGGTGGCCCTAGAAGACGAGTGAAGTCTCGTGAGGGTTTACTAGAGACGATACCCACAAACATCAGTGTTCCCTTTCGACTGTGGTGCCTTCCCATCACGTTGAATCTTAAGATCATTAATCAACCTGACGGCTCCTATTCTAGGTTTCTCCTCGTCATCATCATCAGTATCGGATATTTATCATGCGTGACCGAGTTATCCACTGATACTTGAAGAGCATTTAGAGCCTGTTTCTATGGGCAAACTGTTACTCGATTCGGTCCACTACATAGAAAACACTGTATTGGCTTCAAACCCTTTGATGATGAAGCTTCTTTGCTTGGCCCTGACTTGCCATTGTTATGCTTCTTCCCATTCAATGGCGAAGAAAATTTGTTGTTGCTAGTTTGGGTCGAGTTCCCCTTCTTCTTATTGGGGTCACTTGTAGAGTAGTCATTCAAACGCTTTGTTGTTGCTTGTGCTGAAGCTAAATCTTGAACAAGTTGCCTCAATAACTTTGTCTGTGCCCAATGTTTCAATCCCTCCATGAAGTAGAACATCTTGTCTTTCTTGGACATGTCCTTGATGTCTAGCATGAGGATCGAGAATCGCTTCACATACTCATGCACAATGTCTGTTGCAACTGTCGCAAGTTCCGCCTAGCAATGTACTCAACAATCTTGAGAAAGAATTGGGCTTTCAACTCCCTCTTCAAGTCAGCCCAAGAATCAATGATGCATCTCCCATTCTGAATGTCATTGTATCGAGTACGCCACCATAACTTGGCATCGCCTGATAGATACATTGTTGCTATCGAGACTCTGGCTTCCTCTGATTCCTGTTTCACGACTCAGAAGTACTGTTCCATGTCGAACAAGAAATTCTTAAGCTCTTTTGCATCTCTCGTACCAACGTATGAGTGAGGCTCTAGCACATTCACTCGACTAAATGTCTCGGTGGGGCCGTGAGGGTGCAAACCAACTGTCATGGTAAGCACATTCAACCGTTTGGAGAGCTCATCAATCTTGGCCTGGAGAGCATCCACTGTCCCCTTCACGTCCTCGGTCAAGGTCTCCATTGATCCAGCTAATTCCTGGTGTCCGTGTTTCATGTTACATACTTGGTCATCCTATTGCACCAAGGTGTGCAATATTCCATCGATCTATGCTGTTTGAGCTTCCATTTCGTCTAGACGATCCTTGCTAGTGCGCGCTCTTGTCCCCTGAACCAAGTCTTCTACCCTTGAATACACGGTCACGACCTTGTTCTGATACCAACTGTCATGGGTAAAGCACGTAGCTAGTCAAATCTCGTGCAACACTTGATCTATCCGTCGACCAAGTCAGTTTGTTCGGTCAGTTACCTAAGAAATAAGAGTAAAGCACACCACAATGCACAAGGAAGAAGCATAGATCAATAATATTGCCTCAAGGGAAAGGTTACAAGACACTATACATGCAACGAAAATAAAAGACACTAGGGGAGCTAGTGATCAAAGATGGTTCAAAGACAACCCACTCGAGTGAACTACCACCTCCCCTTTAAGGTGGATGCTAAACCTTTTATAAGTTATCAGAAGAAAACATCCTATGTGCTGGTGGAGTCATACACCTTTATAACAAAAATGTCTCTAAGACTTTGAGGACTAAATTAACCTTTAACAAAAGATAAAAAGACACAAATAGTGCCACCACCAAGGCCATGCAAACATTGCTGGATGAATGATCATGACAATATGCTATAGGTAGACTCAATAGATATACCTACAACTCTTGACAAAAACATTGAGGTGCTTTAATTAGGATATTGAGATATTTGAGATATACTCTAGATTATAGTCTTAACTATTATAAGTATCTCACTATGTTAGAAGAATATAGCGATGCAAACTAGATTTCATATTCAAATGAATCTAGCCCATGAGTGGATATGCATTCACTCTTAGAGAAGGTGCAGTTGTGAGCACGGGATTTCGCTCCCTCGGGAAGGATGTCTCACTGGATTTAGAGTCGCCACTTATTAATTCAGAAGGGATAAGTCCCTGGGAAATGTTGGATAAGGTCTTGGTTCGTGATCAGGGATCTGGGTAAGATGTTCGGTTAAGTTCGGGGAAGGGGTTAGACACTCCGACACTTCCACGTATAGTGGTTCCCTACTTGCTAGGTTTAAGCTAAATTAAATGTCAAGATTAATCGAATGCCAAAATGTTTAAGTTAATACTAACCGGAAGAAAGTAAAAGCTAACTAGGGTCGGGCCCATGTTGGGCTGCCTATGTACTCACATAAGGGGTGAGATCAGACCGAGCGTAGTTCTAGTACTTGAGCCCGTGCTAAGGCGAGGGGGCGTGTGTGTGCGCACTAAAAGGCGGCTAATGGACCTAATCGGGCAGATTAGGGTTTTGCTTGATCGATGTTGGTCAATGTGCAAAGTGATGGGCCGGTCGGCCGAGAGATAGTCTGGTAGACTAGATTTAGGCCCGGTAGGCCTAGGATGAAGCCTAGAGGCAAAGGGATGGTGTGAACCCAGGGTTAGGGTTGCTAACCGGAATTAAAAGGGAATTAACCATGGTTAAGGATGTTAACCATGATTAAAAAGCCAAAATTGAGACTTTTTAGTCTTTTGTATTTTTATGAATTTTTAGGGATTTTTCCATATTTTTTGTGGGGTTAAATAGTGCTTAACCATGGTTAAAAGTTAATTGAGGGCCGTTTTATCCATGGTTAAGGGTTATGGTCAGTCAAAATTAGGCCCAAAGGGTATGGCAGGGCTTAGACTGGCCTTCTACCAAGTTTGGGCCCTTCACAAAGCCCAAAATCAAAATTTTACAGAATGGAGGTAATCGGATTACCTCCATTTTTGTAAAATTTTAACCAGGGTTTGTGAGGGTGTAACTGGGGTTAGGGACCTCCCCTGCGTGAAACAAGCATATGGTTAGAAAGCCTGGAGTACTAGCTTTCCAATGGACCAGGTATTAGGCCCAGCAGATCAAGGGTGTGGGGCCCAAAGTCAGTCAAAAACAGGGTCTGAAATGTCGGCAGTCCAACTGCCGACATTATGAACAATCCCTTTACCCAAGTTTAGGGTTAGGCTAACCTCAGTTAAACAAGGAGTTGGGTCTTGAAATTTTGTAGGAAGGTAGAGGGAACTCAGGGCTTTCAAACAAGCCTGGGGTGGACCTCGGAGTAGGAGGTACATGGGCCCCACAGGGGCCCAAAGTCACTGTTCAAAAACACAATATTGTCGGTAAACACATTGCCGACAATATGCTAACCTAGGTTTGAAGGCCAGTTGACCATGGTTAAACTCAAAGTCAGGGCCTAAAATTTTACAGAGTGATAGCCAAGGGTCTGAGGTACCCCACTATGGCCCTGGAACTGACCAGGGCCCGAGTTAACCATGGTTAAACGCGAGTTACAGGGTAAGATCAAGGAATGTCGGTAGTTATTCTACCGACATTAAGTATTTTGCCCAGAAACTGAAATTTTCCCTATGGGGGCTGCATGAATAGATGCCTAGGGGTTCCCTTATTGCCCGAGGGACCCTTAGACCTGGTAGGGAGTGGCCGAGCATGGCGGTTGGGGTCTTATACCCATGTTAAGCCTCTAAGGTCACCCCAATACCTATGCAGAAGGCAAAGGGGACCATGTCCTCGGCCTAGGAGCTACTGCACATGAAAAAAGATAGAATGGGACCCCTGGAGCAGGACTAGGGGTCCCTTACAATTCGACAAGCAAGAGGAGGGGTGTGGGACAATCCCTACCCTCTGGTTTGAGCTCTACGGTGGCTGTCGAGGTGGTGGCGACTGGTGGCGATTGGCGAGGGTGGTACAGTGGTCTGAGGATCCTTGGGAAGGTTCGAAAGCAAACTGGGAGGATGGAGGAAGGCAGGTGGAGCTCGGGCAGGGTTTGGACGTGGAGAAAGGGTGTAGGGAATGCATGGAAGAGGTTGGATATTTATAGAAGAGGTGGGAGGACCCCTCAGGGGCATTAAGGGTATTAACGGAGTCCCAGGGGACCAATAGGGGAGGACCCAAGGCGCCCAGGTGGCTTAAGGGGGATCCTGCACTCGTGATCTGCAAAATCCAGGAATGCCGGTAATCGAATTACCGCCATTCCCAAATAGGAGCTTTTTTGGGGTGTCGGTAGTTCGATTATCGACACCCTGGGTTTGTTTCTTCTTTGGGCCACACCCTTACTCACTTGGGCCAAAAGCAAGTAGGGCACCCATTTTGGGGTCTTTCCCGCCCTTTTCAGTTTGGAGGGTGTGGGCCCCACCCATGTGGACCTCAAGGTTGGTGGGCCCAAGTTTGGGCCCATGAAGGCTTAAGTTTAGGATTTTTTTGATAGTGTAATGGGCCTTGAGCCCCTATGGCTTTGTCCTAGGTTTTGGGCTAGGGTTTAGTTAGGGCTAGGTCTAAGGTTTGGTCTAGGGCTAGATCTAGGGCTTAGCTAGGGTTTGGCTTAGGTTTTGGGTATTGAAATGCTAATGGGCCGTGAGCCCAAGGGTTTCGTTCCTAGGTTTCGAGGGTTCAACTAGAGTTTTGGCTAGGGCTAGGCCTAGGGTATGTCTAGGGCTAAGTCTAGGGTTGGTCCTAGGGTTCACTTAGGGTTAGTCCTAGGGTTTAGCTAGGGTTAGCCTAGGGGTTTAGTTTTTTAAGGTTCACGGCATACCTGGGGCTAGGGTTTTAGGATTCTAGGGTTTTGAGGATTTTTCGTTTCTTGGACTGTTAAACGGGCCTTGAGTCCGTAGGGTTTAGGATCTACCCAGGGTTTGGCTAGGGTCTAGCTTAGGGTTTAAGGGCTCTATTGGGGATGGCTAGGGTGTAAAAATTTGGTGCTTACAGCAGTGTCATGGAAATCTACTAAATAGACCTGCATAATCTGATCCACAATGGAATCGAATTTTGCTATAGTTAGGCCTAAGAATGTCTCATACAATGAAAAATCCTAACATATACATCGAAGGAATAATTCTTTTAAGAAATTAATTAATAAAATAATTATTACAGTTAATTTTGTAAGTTCAAAAGAAAATATAACGGATCCATTGACCAAAGGACAAACCTCTACTTTCTCTCAGGTTAGGCTCTCTAACCATAGGACAAACCTTAATCATCTCAAGCCTTGCTTGAATAAGGAAAACCATTTGGGCCTCGCGCTTGTGAACCAAGTCCAAAAGTACACTATCCCGATGTGGAACATCCCTAGGCCAATGGACCCTTCCATTGCCTTAAAATACACATCACATTATATTTGTCATCCAAGGATGACCTCACAACACATAGAGGAGCCGATGCAGGCTTCCAGAAAATTCTGTATTAACTGTGATCGATCGCACTAAATCTGCGATCGATCGCCCAGGGCCCTGATAGAACCCCAGGTGATCTGTCTGTTTACAATCGATCGTCTTGATCGATCGTACCATCGATTGCACGCCTTCTGCATGCCTACGATCGATCGCAAATGACATTAAGCCTAAATTTTGAGCTTTAAATAGCCTGAAACCGAGGGCTACACCCCTCTGCTCCATTTTCATCTACACATCATTCATAGGGTCTCCGACCCTTTTCCATCCACACATAATATTATCCATTCATTCCACATAGATAAATAGTCAAAATAGAAAAAGATAGAAGAGAGTGAAGGAGTTTTACCTCCCTACACAGATTTTGAGGCATCGAGGAAGGTAACGGACACCGCAAACGCGATGGGAACACTAGAGAGCCTCAAGGTGGAGCTTCTCTCTCTCTAACTTTTAATTTCTCTCTCTAACTTTTCCTCTTTCTCTCTCTACACACCAATCGAGGCTCTAGGGAAGAAATCAGACATTGCCAACATGTCGGGGAGCGTCGAAATATCCCAGGTTAGCTTCCTTTTCCTCTCTCTCCTCTTTCTCTCTCTACTTTCTCTCTCTAGAAAGTGAAATGGGCAGAGTTTCTCCCCCTTTTACAAATCATGAGAATAAAGGGGTTGGCCCCTCTATTTATAAGCTAAGGCCTCGCCTACATGGAGAGGCTATGTGCTAAGCACACGGGCCGGTGACGTGGCATTTGATCCCGATTGAATTTTGATCGGCTTTTTCAATTTTTCGAACATATAATCCTCCGAAACCCTATTTCATGATGTTTGATAGTGACGAAACTTCAGGTGACCGAACTTGGGACAGTTCGACACCTATTGTAGAAATTTCGGAGAAAAATGTTGAGTTTTGATTGTAAAAAGTAAGTCCGGAAGAAAACTGTAAACCTCACTAATTTCCTGATTTCGGATACTAAACATGCTGCCGTTTCTTCATTTGAGATAAGGAACTTTCAAAACGACAAACAGTCTCGTTCATAGGATCTACCGACACGCTGTGGTATAAGTTTTGCGGGTTTCTATTAGAATCTCCAACATATATTGAGTCTCAACTAAACTTCGAAAATCTGTAAATTTTCTGGTTTTATCGATTTTCTTACGCACAAGACCCCCACGGTCTTGCGAATCGATACGCGATGGAACTGGTACGACATGTGACCGTCCAGATAGTCAACCTGTACATTGTGTACGATTTTTGAGGAAAAACAATGAAGTTTTATCGGTACAATCCAATCCCGAACAAAATTCACTTTCCACCAATTTAACAAACACTTAACTAATTAATCGCAGTTAAGGACCCATAAATGCATAATTTTATTATATTAAATTTTGGGTCGTTACATCTATCATCACCACCAAATTCAATGAAAGCACATCTCCTGAATTTAGTATCTAGCTTAATTTGATTTTCATTTGGTACTTGAACATAAGCTTCACACTTGAATGTTCTTGAGTTGACATGTGACAGAGTTCTATTGATTAAGTACACAAACGTATTTGTAGTTTTAGCCCAAAATCGCTTGCCAGATTGTGATAACATACTTATCATATTTTCCAAAATGGTCCTATTCATCCTTTCTTTGACACCATGTTGTTGTGATGACTTAAGAAGGTCTGCGAATTTCATTGTTATTGCAAAATGCATTAAAAGAAAAAAAAAATCCACTACCCTTATTAGTTTGAAGGAATTTAATAACTATTTTAGTCTCCTTCTCAACCCCCGCCTTAAAGTTTTTAAAATATAAAAACTTGTCAAAAGAAACAACCAACATTTTCTACATTATCATCTAGGAAAGTAATAAAATAAAAATAATCTTAAAAAGTAATAAAATAAAAAGCTTCTCCAAGAGATCACTTAACATCCAATACCAATTGTTATGCTATCTATTTCTTATGAAATTCCTTTCTTTTGAAGTTATCTCTATCCTAGCGCCACATTTGGCCATGGTGTTGAAATTGAAAATAGGTTGCGCTGCCAGGAGAGTCTTGAGTGGGTGTTTGAGGGTACGGAGAAAAGTTGTCACTAGCTCATCCTCTGGTAGAGGGGTGTTCATTTTTCTGGCCATCACTCTCCACCGAACTGATTATTCGATGAAGGCCTCATTATCCCTTTGGGACATTTTTTCCAGGTCTGTCATTTGCGGGACCAGATCGACATTATAAGAGTACTAGACAACAAATGCCTTACAAAGGTCTTCCCATGCTCGGACTTTGTTGGAGTCTACCTTAGTGAACCACTGCAAGGCTGCCCCTTTCAAACTTTTCTGAAATAATTGAACCAACAGCTTGTTCCCGTGCTCCAACTGGAACAACTCTCCTGCTTGGGGGATAGGTATGGGGTACAAGCAAGTTATGGTTTAGAATTTTCCTCCATGGTGGCTGCTTGTAGACTATAGCATAACATGTTCTATATGCTGAATGCTGGGGAATATAGGTATTCCTAAAAAGAGTAGGGTCACTTAACACCGTATATGCGACTCCCCGGTATATAACATACCTAAAAAGGGATGATTGGTGTAAGTGGGAGCGTTCAGAATCCTTCCCCGATGGTAATCACCTAGCAGACGTAATTCTGAGGACCTCTAAGACTTTTAAGCTTCTGACACTGAGGATAGTCATCCAACAGCTGTAAGCGTATTAAGCCTGACTATGGATTAAATGAGTTATTATACTACTATGTCATGTATGAAATGCCCATTTACAAGAAACACCCAAGAGATATAAAGAATTAACACTTAGCTAAATACTTAGAAATTTTAATTGATTTTGAGATTAATTTGGCTTAAATTTAGATTCCGGGTTGAACCAAAAGTCCACAGCAGAGTCGCCAAAGCTGTGAACATGGATTTTTACCCATTTTGACTGAGAGTCGCCACCTATTCATTCTTAAGGATACGTCCCGAGATTGGATTTAAGGGTAATAGTCTCGATTAGAGTTAGGGTAAGCGGTTTGATTAAGTATCGGGGAAGGTGTTAGGCACCTTAGGACCACCATTTTACAATGGTTACCTACTCCCTAAATTTAAGCCAAATTAAAGTCAATATTAATAAAAATGTCTAAGTATTTAAAGTATGCTAATCCAAGAAAAAGAGAAAGCTAGCTAGGGTCGAACCTGGATAGGGTTGCCTATGTACTCACAAGGTGAGATCAGACCGAGCATAGATTTGGCACATGGGCCTGTGCCAATGCTAGGGGTGTGTGTATGTGCATAAGGGTGACTTAGGGGTTAGCCCGGGGGTTAGGGTTGATTGATCGGAGAGGTCAAGTGCATAAGATTGTATTTAGGACATAAAGAGGGATATTTGCATTATGAATAGTAGATGGTCTATTGCCAACACCTATTTTGTTAGATTGGTGTTGATGATAAATCAAATACAATTGTCTTAACATGAGACATTTTGAACAACATCATCTTTTAAGTCCTTAAACCGTCTTTTTCCCATTCAAAATAAAACATGAAGAATAAGAAGAAAAGAAAAGAAGAGACAAGTAGAGAAATTGAAAACTCATCATCTCTCTTTTAAGGTGGTTCATTTACACAAATATAAATGTTGCAATGTCGCTCTAATGAATCTTAGAGAGAGAATGAGCTTTCACAAAAAATTCTAGAAAGAAGACTAGAATCCCAAAAAAGAAACAAAATGAAAAGAGATGTATAGCTTTAGCTTCCACTCTCTATGGGCCTATCCACATCCACACTTGTGGGTACATATAAAAAAATGTACATAAAAAGGAAAAGAAAAGAAAAGAAAAAAAGAACATTTCCTTGTTTTTGATATGGGGTCCCTCTACACCATTAGATTGGTGTAGAGAGGCCCAACTATGCTTGAGAAATGAGAGACCAAGAAGAGAGACTTAAATAAAAATGAGATAAAAAAAAGAAGAGAAGATGTTGAAAGGAGTGTCTACTCCTCCAATAATTCTTCTTCAATGCTCCAAGAGGTAGAGTTTTGTTTAGAGTCCACAAAAGGAGGAGAGTTAGTGAAGAACTCTAAGCTTTTAGTCTTAGAATTCTTTCAAAACTCTAAACTTTAGTTTCTTCTTAGTTTTTCAAACTCAAGAGAAACACAAGTGGGTGAGAACCTTCTAGGTGTCATGAGGGATGGATCTAAAGGGCTAAGAGATTGATATTTATAGGAAAACTAAGAGGTTGGGTTGTGTCTTTTACATGGTGGATAAAAGGAGTTAGTGGGTAAAAAGTTGAGTGTTGTAAGGTGAGTTGATAAGTTGAGTGTTGTAAGGTGTGTAAAAGAGTTGATGAGTTGAGTGTTGTAAGAGGTGTAAGAGAGTTGTAAGAGTTGCAAGAGAGTTGATGGGTTGAGTGAACTATGAGTTATATGGGCATGAGTTGTAGGATATAGGTTAGGTAGATATGGATATGTGGACTAGATCTTATGGATCATGGGTTATTAGTGGATGGGTCATGGGTTATTGAAAAAATCAATTCGATGAATCCCAAATCTGATGTTTGAGTTGAGAATCTCACAAGTTCGAGGGGATGATTCGGTTTCCTTAATAGTCTATCCACCCTTTTAATGATTTTAACAATTAAGTTAATAATCTTAAGGGATGATAAACTTAAGTGCGGAAATATAGAAAGCCTAGCAAACCACAACACAAGGATTTTTACGTGGAAATCCTTCCGAGAAAAACCACGAGACTTAGTCCAGCCATGAGAATCCACTAAGACAAAGTAAACAAGAATTTACAAGACTCGAACTTAACTCATTCGGATTCGACACCACGACCCTTCAGTTCTTAGTCCTCCACGCCTCGAAAATTCACCACGTACTCTCAAGTCCCGTGATCAACCGCAGCCGCTTGTACTTCTCTTTGTGTCTCGAAAACAGTCCACGATCTTCCGATCGATCTCCGTCAATGATGGCTTCGGATTTCATCGACCAATTCACACATCCACGATCCGTTTCGGATCGATCTCCTTCGCAAAGGCTCCGGAACACTCCGGCCAAGGTGTTCTATCCAGAACGGGTTGATGGTTTGATATAAATCAATACCTAGATGGACTCCTTCAAAGGACAAGTCTAAACAAGCAATATTTGAACTTTTGGCTTGTAATTTCTAGGTTAAAGGAAGCTAACCAAGGGGAGGAAAACAATAATCTTCCATTGCTTTTATCAAATCTAGAAGGATTTAAAAACCCTCTCTATACTCTCTCAAAGTTCTACTCCACGAACTAAAAGGGTTCACCATAAATAGGGAACTCAAAAACCAAGTATGGAAGTTGCCAAAAGTGAAAAATAGCAAGAAAATAGGAAAAATCCCATATCAGGGTTGACCCATGGGGCACATTCGGTCGACCGGATGGTCCTCAGGGTCGACCCTCACAAAACTCACTCTCTGCCAAAAAACACCATACATATTTTTTTATACCCAGGGTCGACCCAAAATGGTTAGGGTCAACCCTGAGGTGCCAACCCAAATTTCAAACTTCGTTTGTGGGTCTCACACCCTTCACAAAAGTTGTAGCCCTTTTCAACGCGGTCGTTTTGACATATTATGGAGCAAATTCCGAGCTACGGTTTGTGAGATACGCTCAAAACAAGCAACCTTAGTTTTTTGAAAAATTTCAGAATTTAAAACAAGTTTTGCACTGTTTATCTCATCACCTAGGGTCCGTATGGTTAATCTAGGTCACTTACCATCTAAGGCATCATATTAGGATAATTCTAGGTCAAATCCCACCTATGGTAGTATGGTATCTAGGTCACTTACCATCCTATGAAGGAAATGATCAACCGAGTGGATCAACCGGTCTTCTTTGGTCTTCATTCGCTTTGGCGTGGATGCTTGAAGGTAATGACACAAGATACACACCTAGATACCTAGACTCACTTGTTTTGACACCGGAATATGCCAATACAAAAACATGGGCTTTACAGTTATGGTTATTGGACTTTGACTATGACATTTGGGCTTAGGCTATGGTAAATAGGCTTTGGCTTAGGCAATCGGGTAATTGAGTTTAACTACTTGGGTTTGGGGTAATGAAATTTGGTAATTGGACTTGATTGGGTTTTTTGAGTATAAGTTTGACCAAATGGGCTTGGGCTTTGGGTGAACATTGGAGCCTTTGAAGAAGCGGGAAGAGGGATAGGGGGTGCAAAAATTGGGTGCTTACAGTAAGAACACTACAAAATTAAAGGATTTTAATGGCGGTTCAACACCGCTGCTAAAAGTACAAAAAATGCCATTATTATTAACAATGGCGTTTTCTTGAAAACACTGTTATTGTTTTTGTCGAAAAAGCATATAACGGTGGTTTTTTTTTAACGTCGTTTTAGATCACATCATTAACGACGTGTTTGAAACGCCGTCACAGATCACATCATTAACAGTGTTTTCAAACGCCGTTATATAGTGGGTCATTAACGGCATTTCAAACTTGTCGTTAATGATGTGATCTATAATGGCGTATAAAGAGCATCATTAATGATCTCAGAAATAACGGCGTGTTTTAAGTGCTGTTAATTACCCGATATATAACGGCGTTACAAAACGCCATTAATGATGTGATCTATGATGGTGTTTTAAAGACGCCGTTATATCTCAGATCATTAACGAAGCTCTTTACATGCCGTTATAAACTGGTTCATTAACGACGTGTTAGAAACGCCGTTAATGATTATGAAATCAATACCGGCGTTTTACAACCGTCGGTGAATGTAATATATATATATAAAAACATTTTATTTTTTTACCTGTATTATTTTGTACCTGTCAGCAACAATATATAATAAATAAATTCATACAAAAATTTCTACCTGTAATCCATCTAATCCAATCAATATATACAAGATAAAAGAAATCCATCCAATTATAATCATAATACATGTCACAATAATGTAATAACAACAATATATACATGTCCATAAAAAAGTATCAGATAGAAAAAATAAAGATCCTAAGTCTGCCTATCTCCTCCCTCTGGCTGGTCTAAAACTCGACAGGTGTGTGTTGTCGGCTCTCTCCTATAAAGACAATAAAATACAATTGATGATTAGAATATCTAACTAATAAAATTTAAGGATTTCATAATTAATTAATAAGCAAAGAAATAAGGTCATCTCAGAATTTTCATACATATAGAGTTTAAACACATAGAAGTTTAGGATTTCATCACTAACATCCAAACTTATTTCAGATTTTTCATATTAATAAAGTTTAATTAAACACGTAAAAGTGTAGAAATTTCATCACTAACGTGATCGAATTCCTAACTCTTCTAACATACTTTGGCCTACACCTAGAACCGCGACCAAATGCTAACCGGGGCTCGATTTTTGATGTGGTTTCTTCTAACGCCTGTATTTCAACACCATCTAAGTGTGAGAATTGGTTTCGAGAGAATCTGAGGTCATTTGTCCAATTTGGGCACCAAGAGACCTGAAATCTAAACTTAAAAAGTATTGTTTGACCTAAATCTATAAACCCGCCCCAAATCTAAACCGGGGGTCGGATTTTGATACCGTTTCTTCTAACGCATGTATTTCGACCCAACCTAAGTGTGAAAATTTGTTATGATTGAATTTGAGGTCGTTTGCCCAATTTGGGCACCGAGAGACCCGTAATCCAAACTTAGAAAGTATCGTTTGGCCTAAACCTACAAACCTGCACCAAATCCAAACCGGGGGTCAGATTTCGATGCCATTTCTTTTAACGCATGTATTTCGACCCAACCTAACTGTGAGAATTTGTTTCGATTGAATCTAAGGTCATTTGCCCGATTTGGGCACCGAGAGGCCTAAAATCTAAACTTAGAAAATATCGTTTGGCCTAAACCCACAAATCCGCCCCAAATCCAAACCGGGGGTCGGATTTCGATACTGTTTCTTCTAACGCGTGTATTTCTACCCAACCTAATTGTGGAAATTCGTTACAGTTGAATCCGAAGTCGTTTGCCCGATTTGGGCATCGAGAGGCCCGAAATCCAAACTTAGAAAGTATCGTTTGGCCTAAACCAACAAACCCTCACCAAATCCGAGAGTCGGATTTCAATACCGTTTCTTCTAACGCGTGTATTTCGACCCAACTTAAGTCTGAGAATTTGTTTTGAGGGAATCCGAGGTCATTTACCCGATTTGGGCATTGAGAGGCCCGAAATCCAAACTTAGAAAGTTTCTTTTGGCCTAAACCTACAAACCCGCACCAAATACAAACCGGGGTCGGATTTCGATGCCCTTTCTTTTAATGCTTGTATTTCGACCGACTCTAAGTGTGAGAATTTGTTTCAAGGGAATCCGATGTCGTTTGCCCGATGTGGACACCAAGAGGCCCGGAATCCAAACTTAGAAAGTATCGTTTCGCCTAAATGCTCATTACATAAACCTTAAAAAGTCACATAACCATTGCATAAACCTTGTTTTTGGAGGCTGGGCATGCTTATCTAACATGCCCATATAACACACGCAACCAAGAAACTATTCTAGCATTTGTATGACACGTCCTAGAACTCTAGAGCTGCAAAAGCTTCTTAATTTTCCTACTACAAATTCACGTCCACTTTATAAGAATAACATAGCTGACTCGAGATAGCTTGATGTTCATGAGACACAACAATTGATTAAAACACTACAAAATGTTCCAAGTCTGGCTGCAGATTCAATTGACCACTACAAACCCAACCTACGAACTGCAAATTGCCAAGATAACCGAATGATTTGCCAGAACAACTCAGCATAAGCACCAGATAACCATCACAGCCCAACAAGACAATCAAATTCACATAGTAAAAAAAATTTCCACATAACATATAAACAGTAAGTAACAAGACAATTAGAGTAAGAACCCAAACACCAAAAGAAACACCAAACCCTCCACCCAAATCGTCTACTAGAAGCACACAAGCTAAATACTAGAGAACCAAACATATAAACCCAATAACAAAACCAAATTCATAAGAAATAAATAATAAAAAATAAGAAGAAGAAAAAAAGGACTCAAAAAATCAAATTGTACGTTGAGATTATACCCATGATTTGCTATCATGTGTGTTCTATGAGTTGTTGAAGAAGAAGTTCAGAATTCTTCTCCAGGGACATAGCCCGTGCCAATAAATCTCTGATTTTGGGTCATGTGGTGTACATGGCACCTAGTGTCAAAGGCAAGAATTCGGACTATAAAAACTTCTTATAAACGGTCTAGGCTTAGCCCAAAGCATATTCAAAAATACATATCAATGTATAAATATACTAAACATTCCAGGTGAAAGGCCACACTACCTATGCGTGATGTCGTGTGTAAATATACTAAAATCTCCAAAAATATGTTATGGTGTCATTCGAGGATATTAGTTATAAGCTGTATAATTAAATTGGTTCCTCAAATTATCACTTATAATTAGGAGTTATTAAGTTTTTGTGATGTTACCTATTAGAGGGCTACTATAGTTAGTGGTAAACGAATGCTAAAAAGAGGAATAGGATGTGTGGAGGCAGTCACTATCGAAGATAAAAAAATTACCCAGTTCATATGCTCGCCATCGGAATTTTCCTTTTGTTTTAATAAAAAATTACCCAGTTCATATGCTCTTAGTAAATTAGTACATATAAAAGTCAACACACTTGGAAAACCCTAAGTATCTGTAATGGATATTAAAGTAGAGTTCTAAAAAATCATACAATCCATCAAAATCAAACTAGCGCATAGACAGATATACACATTCAAATAAATAAATGAAGAATCAAACAAGAACAATAATTTAGAGCTCTTGGGTCTCTCATAAATCAAAGGCAGATCATCTTTGCTATCTTTATAACAAAATAACAAATGGGTACTTCTGATTTATCGATCAATTTCACGAAAATCATTGAATACATTAGAAAGATTAACATGAAATCTATAAATTTAGTTAATTCATTGTTATTCACTTCAAAAATCGAAAAGGGTATTCATATAAATTCAAGAAATCTCAAAACGATTAAAGAAAAATCTTAATTACGATTTTTTTTTCTATTCTCAACTAATTAGAAAATAAGAAGTTAATGGGAAAAATCTCAAAAAAATAAATTAAAATCTCATAGGCTTGAGCGAAAAAAATTACCTAGTTCATATACTCTTACTAGTGACTGGAGAATGCAGAGGTGGCTGCCGGAGACTGTGTTGGAGGGTGCAGGAGCAGGTGGCCAGAGCAGCGTAGGAGCAGGTGGCCGAAGCAAGAGAGAGAGAGAGTTAGAGCAGAGAGAGAGAGAGAGAAGAGAGAGAGAGAGAGAGAGAGAGTAGATATCGTCGGAGATGGCGTCAGAGCTCGTCGGAGCTTCGAGCTTTGTCGGAGAAGGTGGTCGGAGTAGAGAGCATGAGTAGGGAGCAGGAGCAGGAGCAGAAGCAGAAGCAGGGAGCATGAACAGGGAGGAAAGCAAAAGAGGAGGTAAAGAGGAAAAGGATGGAAAGAGAAAAAGATCGGGGCCCTAAATCTCCAAATACAGGGCCTTTATCTGCGTTTTAAAAAAAGGTCGTTACAAACCATTAAAAATCATCGCCGTTGGATTGGCGCGAGCCAGTTTCGTGGATCCCATCATGTCTTTAACGGCGTTATTTTAAAAATCGCCGATAAAAAATTATCAATACCGGCGTTGTTTTAACCGTATGCCGCTATACATGGTTCCCATCATGTCATTAGCGGTGTTTTATATGAAACGCCGTTATATGTTGTCTTAAGCAACTTTTTCGTCTAAACGCCGATATATGATCGCCACCGTAAGCCTTTAGTTTTGTAAGGGAAACACAACTTATTTAAGCAAATATGGAATGATGCACTTAAATAGAAAAATACAAGTGTCTCAACCAGATGATGTGGTACTTGAAATACTCAATGTGACACCTATTCACAATCAAAGGTAGTGCTAATTTCTCCATGATTATCAATGGTTTTGTCATAGTAAAGGAAGGTAACTTATTACCTTCCTTTACTATGACTTTGACATTCCTTTTCTATAATATCTACTTTTATTGGACCCAAAACATTGATCTCTGTATTGTAAACTTCATCTCTATCTAACAACTAATGCCTGATTAGATTCAACAAACATTTATATTTAGACTATAATTTTTTTTCATTCAACAATAAAACAAAATCTTGTAGTCTAAACTTGTTTCCCATTGTATTTTTCATAAACTGCTTACAAGTGTATCCCAACTAGGAGGTAGAGAACTTAACAAAAGTAAATGTAAAACCTCTTTATGATCAAAATTAATCTTCAAGGATCTCAATTGCTTTGCAATAGAATTAATCTCACATACATGCCTCCATATTTTGTATCATATCTTATTTTGAAGAGAAATAATAAAAGCTTCATGAATTAATCTTCAAGGATCTCAATTGCTTTGCAATAGAATTAATCTCACATACATGCTTCCATATTTTGTATCATATCTTATTGTCAAGAGAAATAATCTCTTCGTGGCATTTATTTTATTTTCTGTAGACGGTTGCACATATGATTGCTTCAAAGATCGTCAAAGCTCTATTGCAATCTTGCATTGAAATATGTCAAACAACATTGAAGGCAAAATGCATGGCTTAATGTCTGCAAGTAGTTTTGATCAAGAAGTTCTATTGCCAATCTTTCATACCCATGGGTTGAGCTATTTTTCCTCTAAGTGGCTACTTTAATTCTTTACCAACAAGATAATTCTCCATTATAATTTCCCATATTGCCCAATTACTCTCATTTAACTTATCAAACTCTGTTGTGTTGTTCATTTACAAATTACATGAAATAAAACTATCACAACACGAATAAACCACTTCCCTCACAAATACAATGAAACCAACAAACTAGGGCACTGTTACCAGTTCTTACTTAGGTTTTCTATCATCGAGACATTTACTCAAACACTGATACGTAAAACAATTATTAGTACTATTTATGCTTGTAAACATAATATGGATAGATAATAAATCTTATAAGAGCCTAGCAAATGTGAAAGTAAAGCAAAGCAAAAGATCAAATTTTAAAGAGCATAAAATGTTTATGTGGTTTTAACCACATTATGTGACCTACAACCATGAGATAACAATGCAAACTTAGTTTACTCTAGGTTTCAATGGAGATTGCATGCATATGGTAGAAACACCTTCAATGCGAGTCCTCTATCAAACTTGCAAAAATCCTTCTAACATATAATTAAGGTCTTTCCCATTTTTTATTCCTAAATATTCATATTTCCTCTAAAAGCAAGGTAAACCCAAATAGGGATGTCAATGGGTTGGGCTGGCCCATGTCTTAACCCAACCCTACTTGGAATATCTGATTACATAGTTTGGGCGGGCTTGGGGGCTTATAGGCTTAGGCCCCATGGTCCATTAGACTAGACTTCTAATTGAGCTTGGCCCAACCCGGCCAGTTGCACCCCTACACCCAACAAGAACTTTCCTTATCTTTTATCACTCTTTTTCTCTTTATTTAAAAAGGTATAGCAAAACCCTTTTATAACAAAAGCAACTTCACAACCGTTGAATTTGAAATTAATTCAATAGCCCATAATACAAGAAGAGAAGAAAAAGTTGATTTGGCTTCACACACATGATGTGTATGACAGCAAGCAAGATATACAATAAGAAATGAAGGGTAGGGTCGGCGCCAGGCTGCTAGCCGAAAAGAAACCAAGACAAGTTGAACAAGGCCAGATCGGCTTACTCTGATACCAAGATGACAAAAGACTTTATTAAATAATTTAAATGGATTTATATGTACTCTAAGCATTGCTTAAATAGAAAAGCACAAATTCCAAAAATAGAGAAGATAATCTTATGATATCCTAAATGATACTCATATCCTATTTCTAGATGAGACACACCACTATTATCCATTGTAGTTTATTTATTTGTTAGAGAATATGGGAGGAGCTCAATTTTAAAAAATTATTCTATATCTTTAACAAAAATAATATGAGAGGAGTTCTAATTTTATAAATAAAAAATAATTAATGATGACTACTAGTGTTCGTTGGTGCAAGTTAAATTCTCCAAAAGGGTGAAAGGAATGCTTAAAAAAGACAAAGGATAAAGATATTAAAACACATGGTCTAACCAAAGATATAACCCTTAATAGAATGATGTAACAAGATTCATGTGAAGGAGACCTGAACTATATTGATTTTTTGATATCTTGCCCAACATTTTCTTGAAACTCTCCAAAAAAAAAAAAAAAAAAAACTATACTTAAATTTTCTTGTTTCATACTTTTTCCATTCTCAAAACTATCTAAACTGGTGTTGACCAATAAAAGTCAACTACAGTATATTTGGTCCCTTAGTGAGATAAATATCATCCATTCCCTTCAAAACATTCTTACCAATCTTACATACTGATTACTTTTATTATTCTACTATTAAAAGTACAAGAAATGTTTTAAGGATTTTTGTTAAAAATAATTATTTTTTAACAAATATTTACTTTGACTATACAAGCTTATATCATCATTTATATAAAATATTATTGTATTTTATGAGTGTCTTTTTTTTATTTTTAATTTTATAGTAATTAGATATTTATTAGTACATTCACACATATGGGGGAGCAACCAATAGCAAGGTAGAAGTGTTAAAAAAAATTATCAACTATTTATTTAGGTATTCTCTTTAGGGGTGTATTCGGGTTGGGCTTGGCCGGGCTCGGCTCGGCTCGGCTTGAAAGGGTTTATTCTAGGCTCAAAGCCCGGCTTGGCCCGAAATCAAGCTTGAAAAGTCAGCCTGAAGCTCGGCCCGAATTCATAAAGCCTGGCTCGAAGCTCGGCTCAGCACGAATTGATTCAAGCTTGAGCCGGCTTTGGCTTGGCTCAAGCTCGGCTTGAATACTTTTTAAATATATATATATATATATATATATATATATTATTATTATTATTTTATATATAATAATGATATATATAAATAATATTTTTATTTTTTTAATAAAATTCGAACCGAACCGAACCGAGCTCGAGCCGAATTGAGCCTCAATCGAGCCGGGCCGAATCAAACAAGGGTTGGCCTGAGTTGGCCCCGAAGTAAATTTCAAGCTCGGTTGTTCAGCCCGGCCTGATCGTGCCTAAAAATTAAGCTTCTGTTTGGCTTGATCGGGACGACCGAGCCAAACAATCAAGCTGATCGGGCTTTGTACACCCGTAATTCTCTTAATGTGGGTGTTGGGACACTATTTTTTTTAGTAATATATATTTAGTACTATTTTGCTATTACACGTGGGGCTGACCATTAGTAAAACACAGGTATTATAAAATTTACCAACGGCCTATTTAGATATTCTCCTAATAATGTGAATGTATTATAAAAACTAGCTAATTACCGAATTAACCTATTATAAATTATTAAAGATGACTTGTTTATAGATCTCTACTGCGACCAAATAATTTCAAAATAAAGATTAATCAAAGCTAATTTTTTTATGCTATAATGTTAAATAAATTTATCACGTGCAAAAGCACATTCACTTTATTAATACTAGCAGGTGGCACATGCGATGCACGTGAGAACGAGGGGAAGGAGTTAACCATAGTTAATAGGAGTTAAAAGGGACACGTGTTAACCTACAGGTGCGATTGAACTCTCCCCGAGTTCAATAGCGGGTGGCACGTGCGATGCACGTGAGAGCGAGGGGAAGGAGTTAACCACAGTTAATAGGAGTTAAAAGGGACACATGTTAACCCGTTGGTGCGATTGAACTCTCCCCGAGTTCAATCGCGATTGGCTGTGATTCTATTCTTTAAATAGATAGATGAGCTAGGGGTAATTTGGGAATTAAAACAAAACATTAAATCATATGGGTAGTTTGGGAATTCGGAAAAATTAGGCTACGCCTGCCTCTCCCATTATAATAGTAAAGATAAAGATTTATAAAGAGCTAAATTCCAAACTCTCTCTAATTAATATATATATATATAATATGAGAATTCCGGATGTTCAAAACGTTGATTGAAAGTATAATGTCTAAAATACCCTTACATAAAATGATTATAAATAAAGGTGCAAAAGAAAATTTGTAAAAAGCTAAATTTTTTGTAATGGTAGATTTGTTCTTTTATCTTTCCACTTTCTCTCTCCCAAGTATCAATCACTCTCACGTCATTTCCTCCCTTACTCTCTCTCCCTTTCCTGGGGAAAGTACGGAAATAGGCTTAGGGTTTTGAAATATTACGGAAACCAGCTCCCTTTTTAGAGAGTTATTTTTCCCAGCCTCCACGCGTGTCTCGGGTTGAAGCGTGCGGTAGAGGTATTGAAAAAGTCCAAAATAACCCCGTTTCTGAACAAAGAACAGAGATTAAATACAACCCATTATCTCGAATACAACTTACCTTACCCTACCCATTTCGAACAAAAAAACAGAGATCACCATTTCACCATTTTGAACAGAGAACACCATTGCACCAGAGGTTCCGGTTCCCTACAAAGTAGATTAATCCTACTTCATAGTTTAATGTAAGAAGAAGAAGTGAAAGAAGAGGAAGAGGAAGAAGAAGAAGAGGAGGAAGAAGAAGAAGGAACTGATTCTTCGTTATTTGTTCCCTACAACCTTCAGATTAAGAGGTATGTGTAAAATATCGAAATCAAACTTCCTTTAAACAGTTTGAATTCGAGATAACAGTCCCGAATTTGTTAGGTTGAATTCGAGATAACCATATAGAATTCGAGATAACAGTCTCGAATTCGAGATGGTTATCTCGAATTCAACCTTACAATCTCGAATTCAGAATTAAGCCTTAATATGTATTAGTGTGAAGAAAGAACTAGTTTTGCCTCACTCAAAGAAGAAGGAACTGGTTCTTCTTCACTCGAAAATATTTACAAACTCAGGTATTTATTTCTGATGCAATCATGAACTGGTTCTTCCTATGTATTACCCTGTAGGGGATTAAGGTATATTCATTATGGAACCTGAAAATTAACAAAATTGAAACCCTAAAACCTAAGGAAGATAAACCCTAAGGAACTAAAACCCTAACGAAGATAAACCCTAAACCCTGTAAGAAAAATCCAATGTTTCTTTAAACATCCTGAATTCGAGATAACAGTCTCGAATTTGAGATGGTTATCTCGAATTCAAGACTATAATATCAAATTCAGAACTATTTATTTTGGGATTCAGTCTTTCTATGTATTACTAAGCAATTTTATTAATACTTGCAGATTCAAGATGCCAAAAAGAAAAAGAAAAAGAAAAAGGGGAAGACAGAGGTAAAGGGAAAGAGAAAATGAGGCATGAAAAGAAAAGTAAAGGGAAAGGGAAAGAGGTGGAAAAGGCCCACTGGCTGTGAAATGTACCATGAAAGAATGGTTTGAAAAAATATAGCCGCACTTGGAGGCCCATCCTGAGAGAAAGTCTTTGTGGATGCAGACTTGCTTTGGGCATCTTCATGATTTGCCCAAAAATCCCCAATGTGGTCAGGCATTGCACCACCTACTTTAGAGGAGTAGGGATGCACTTACTTTGATGTAGCTGATAGTGTTATGCGGTTTAGGTTGTTAGACTTTACCCTGATAATGAGTTTAAATGCTAGTATAGGTGTCCCTCCTGCCATAGTACCTGCCAGTTCTCCTATCTCCCTAAAGGTTCGCAAGTTTGGTGAAGTACAACTTATAAAAAAATTGGACCTGCTTAGGGTGTTCGAGGCGTGTGACAATGATATGGACGCAATCAAGATTGCATTGGTCCTATATGGGGAGTTATTGATCATTGCAAAAGAGATACACTCGAACATTGAGATTCACTACTTGGATCTTGTAGAGGAACTTGATGCCTTCAACAGATACCCTTGGGGCACTGTAGGGTACTCGATATTTAAGAAATTGAAATGACACATATAGATACTCCACAATACAACATTAACAGATGTTGTATTGCTTTTCAGGTATATTATATCATTGATGTATGTTTAATTTGTAATTACATTCCTGTTTTTATTTTCATTTCAAATTCTAATGATGACAGGTTTGGATGTTTGAGTGCATTCCCGCACTTGGGAAATTATGTTCTTGTGGATCTCCTTCTACTACTAATATGTTCCCTTGTGCTTTACGTTGGAAAGATACTACTTATAAAACTTACAAGACATTAGAAGAGAATATATTTAATTTTGAAGAGGTACGAAAGTTAGTACAAAGTTGTATTTATATTTTTTTGCTTAGTTCTAACTTAATTTTATGTTCACAGCTTGAGGTTCTTGAGTTAAATGTCACTGTTCATGAGAAGGAGCAAGAAGTAGTAAGGGGTGTCCTTGCACGAATGAGATCTGAGGATGATGATGATGATGATGAGGGTGATGATGAAGATGGTGATGAGGATGGTGAGAAGGATAGTCCCGAGGAGGAGGAAGTAGAGCAGGATACGTTGGAGGGAGGGAATGATGATAGTAATGATGACGAGGAGGAGGCTAGTCTCTCCTTGGTACATGAGCAAAGGTCAAAACGTGTAAGTAGCCAAAATTCACAATAAGTCATGTTGGTGAGGCTGCTAGGAATGCTCTTAAACAGCCTAATTACAGTCCTGATAACCATTTTTAGCCTGAATTCGAGATAATAAGGTCCAATTCGAGATAACAATCTCGAATTCGAGACTGGTATCTTGAATTCGAGATAACAGTCTCGAATTCGAGACTAGTATCCTGAATTTGAGATAACAGTCTCGAATTCGAGATGGTTATCTCGAATTCTATATGATTATCTCGAATTCAGGCTAAAAAATGTTTGCTTCAGGACTGTAATCTCGAATTCAGACCCCCCATTTATTCAATATATTTAAATTTTATTGTGTTCTAATGTCTACCATTATTTCAGGTACACGATGTACAAATGACATCACACCCATCTTTATACAAGCGACTCAAACGTTATTTTGCCAGACGGTTTGATGCCTTAGACATGAAAATGGATCACCTGGCCAAGAGATTTGATAATTATGTATCAGAAATGGTCGCTATGAGAAAAAGAGATAGAGAAAGAGAAAGAAAAAGAAGAAGAAAAGATACTAGAATGTTCTGATGAAATGTGTTGTTTATGTGTATCAGCAACGATTGTGGAATATTCATGATGAAATATGTGGATTTCCTATGTTCTGATTTGCAGATAGATTTTAAGCAGGTATTACACCTTCTTTCCTCTGATTCATTATTCATGCTCACAGATTTTTAATTTATTTGACTCACTATTACGCTCACCATATTTTTAATTTGTAGATTAATGTTATCAAGTTCCGAAAGCGGATAGCTTACGAGATGATGGATGAGATTGCCAAGCCTTACTAACTATCAGTTGTTATAATGCCCAAGAAGGATTAGGATTGTAAGTTCTAATGCTCTTACTAACTATCAGTTGTTCCTAATAGAAATTTGAACTTCATTGTTGGATATATCAGGTGTCTCCACAATTATTCGGTGATTACCGCACCCGTCTATTTACAGCTTGGACTGTAAGTTCTAAAGCTTCAAGTTTCTGTCTTGGAAAGTGATTGTTGCAATACTTCTGTTTTGTCATTTGTGCAAATTGACATTTGGGTATATCAACAGGCAGATGGTTACCACAAAACTGGATGCTGGAATATTTTGTGCCCAGGTTTTGTGCAAATTAGTAAGGAAGTGTCTCTTGGTGAAGCCTTCACCAATACTTCCGTTTACAATGAAGATCAATATGAGTGGAAATTTGTGGTTCGTATATATAGAAAGAAATATACATTACCAGGTAAAACTAAAGTCTTCTCATATCCATTCTTTTTTATTATATACCACTTAAGAGAATAAATAAAAAATGTAGGACTAGCTAGTCTCATTACCATATTCAATCACATTTATCTATTAATTTTTTAAAATTTTAATTGCATGATCAAGTGAGTGGAAATCGGTGGTTCGTATATACAGAAAGAAATATGCATGTGGGATATTGGCCAAAATCCATATTCACTGACTTGGCGAAAGGTGCATCCCAAGTTTCTTGGGGAGGGAGAACATCCGGCCGCCCAGAAGCACCTAGTGCTCAAATGGGAAGTGGTTATTTCCCGGATGACAATCTTCACCATTCATGTTTCTTTAGGCAAATTCTATATGTAAATTCATCTTATGTATTGCAAGGCCCTGATAAGTTTGGAACAAAAGTATATATAGACAAACTAGATTGCTACAACTTGGATTATGAGGGGGATCAAAAGAATATCATGGGGCACCCATATGTAAATTCATCTTTTGTTATAGATGTATGTTTAAAATTTTGAACCCGACATTAGATGTATGTACTGGATTTGTAATGGATTTATTATGGATGTAATGGTTTGGATCAATATTGCTCCTTTACAGTTCATTTACAGTTCCTGTCTCGAATTCAAGCTAACCAATCTCTAATTCAGGCAAACCAATCTCGAATTCGAAATTGTTATCTCGATATCGAGATTGTTGCTTGCATTATAAGAGCTCCAGTACAACAGGTTCTAAGCATGAATTCGAGATTGTTATCTCGGAATCATCCAAACCATCTCGAATTCGAGATGGTTATCTTGAATTCAGGCTAACCAATCTCGAATTTGAGATTGTTGCTTACATTAAATCTCAAGTTTTAAATTACAGGTTTTGTCTTGAGACTTTTTTGCCATTTGTCCCCCTTTATATACAACTCAAGTACATGGATGGCTGAATTTTAACATGTTAATTTAAGTAGTCATATGAAATTTATAATTTGTAGACTACAAGTGAACCATTGACCCACCGAAGAGGAAAATCATGCATTGATTTGTAATACAATATTCGAATATACAAAATCTAGAATTCGATACAAAAACTCTTTGAATTGTCATTATGAAATGATCATACTTGTGAGATTACATTAGTACATGTTTGTCTATTATGACCACTTTGTTTGCATCTACCACATCTTACGTAGACCTTTCTTCGCCTTGTGAAAGAATTCTGCTCTTCTTCGGTCTTCCTGTGTTTCTTTTCTGTACAGGGGGTTTCATCCGCTTGGTCTCGACTATTACTTCATCTGGGAGATCCCAATGTTTTTTGTCATGTACCGGATATATCTTGATTCTTCATAGGTGGCTCGATACATATCAAATGTATAGTAGGGAGAAAAGTATGCATACGGATCATGTCGATACTTATTACAGGCAGCCAAAACATGTACACAAGGCAACCCCTGAACATCAAATTTCCTACAGGTGCAGGTACGTTCAAGAAGCTTCACTGTAGCATTAAATTCTCCCCTCACATAATACTCATACCGAACGATTCCGTCACATTCTAGATAACGTGCTTTAGCAAGTCTCCTCTGCAATTTACCCTCAGCCCATGTTGTTAGGCTTCCATTCATTTCCATCGGTTAAAGAACATTTGTTGGATCTTAAGATGCACATCCTCTAAAAGCACTGTGACTGGATATTCTCTCGCTTCCTTAAGCAAACTGTTGATCGATTCAACTATATTAGTAGTTACAATGTTATACCTCAGCCCAGGAAAGTATGCAGATGCTCATTTTTCTTTTGGAATTGTAGCTAATCATTCATGTGCCTCGGGGTTTGCGCTTGCAAGACGTAACATAAACTCTTGGAACTTGCTAAACATGCATGTCTTTACGGCCAACCAAAATAACGGTTTCAGTACCTCGTCCTTGAATGCTGCATGCATATTCTGGCTAATGTGATATGAACAATAACTATGAACTACATGTGGGAATGCAATGGGGACTTGGCTTATCAAACTAGTGTGTCGATCAGTTATAATGACTAACCCTTCCATGTACCCAAGTGAGTTAGCTAATTGTTTGAAAAACCACTTGTAATTGTCATTGTTCTCTGATTCAGCTATTCCATAAGCAACTGGACATATGTGGTTGTCATCATCAAGTGATGTTGCTATGATTAAGATTCCCTTGTACTTACCCTTTAGATGCCGTCAACGGCAAATACTCTTTGTAAACTAAGCTGAAAACTTCTGATACAAGGTCCAAGGGCCACAAAACACCTTTCAAATGCACCAGTATCTGGGTCACTCAATACTGCAGTTACTATTCCTGGGTTGGTCCTGCGTAGCTCGTACAAATAAGCAGGGAGACCAGCGTACGACTGGTCGTATGATCCTCTAACATTTTCTATTGCAATCTCTCTAGATCTCCATGCTTTCTGATAACTCATTTGCACTTCATATTGTTTCCAAACATCATGGATAATCTTTTTGGGCCTAGATGCCACGCGACCCTCGATTTGTCCCACGACTATATCACTAACAACCAAACTAGATCTTTGTCGATGATCGGGCCCAGTTAAGGGAAACCCACAGGAGTGATGTGAATTATAAGTCTTTATCTTGAAGACACCCGACTCATTCACCTTTGATGCACGCAGCCTCCAAGTACAATTACCACCAAGGCACTTAACTACAAACTTTGATTTATTTGAATCCACAACCCTGTATTGGAAGTTTTTTGTCATTGCATACTTTGCCAACACATTCTGTAGGCACCTCTTATCTTTAAACAATTGCCCAAGTGAAATATCATCCGTATTCTCGAGCGTAGCTACAAAGCTTGAAGGATCGAAATTCACATAGTCATCATTCTCAATTACATTTGATGAAAGGCCTTGACTGACTTGCCGAAAAGCAGACCTAGAGGAGCTACGGATATCAACCGTTGGGATATTTGAGCGGATAGGACCCTCATCAGCATCGTCTCTGGCAACATCTTCATCTACCTCCACTGAATAATCATCATCATCATTATCTTCATCTTCATCTTCAGCACATTCACCAACATTAGCACATTCATTATCCTGAACACCACAATCTTCACTATGGTAGTTGTCGCCCCTACCAGTATTACCATAATCTGCATATGTGTTAAGTACAAAACAAGTATATTGACTTGGTCCTGTTGTCAAGTCTTCAAAGGGCCAATGTACAGTTGGTAGGACAGGGTCGGGAACATAAACCGTAAAAGGCTGAAGGACATGACAAGTATTGGCCTCGTTCACATGGGGAATGACAGTCTCGTGATCAGGAAAACCTTCGTAACTCAAAGAGGGTGGACCATACTGTTGTACTCCCTTTGCAACTTCGGTTACATATATTGGCAAAAGTACATTATGAGTTCGTGCTCGCTCACATTCTGAAATAAATACCAACAAGTCTTCATCATCTTCAATATCAGTAGGAGGAATTGTCGGGTGTGTAGGGAACATAGACCTCACTCTAATCTCAGTTTCTTCTCGTCTGGATTTAGTCAATCGATAAACTTTACTCAAAAGTTGCTCATGTGTCATTCCACTAAACAATTGTATCAATTTCGATTTCCCACCCTCATATACGTGGGACCTGTCAAGGAGAATCTTCCATTCACCATCATAACAACAAATCACTGATAAATTCATTATCTACAACATCAAGAAAAAACAACGCAAAAACTTAACAATATCAATGCTTTACAATAAAGACTTACAATATTACAAATAGTTCGAATATCGGATAAAATGTGTATCGAATTCACTAAATGTGTGTTATGTAATATCGAAATAATTGTCCTGAATTCAAGATAACCATCCTGAATTCAAGATGGTTGCCCTGAATTTGAGATAACCATCCTGAATTCAAGATGGTTGTCTTGAATTCAAGATATCCATCCTGAATTCAAGATGGTTGCCCTGAATTTGAGATAACCATCCTGAATTCAAGATGGTTGTCTTGAATTCAAGATAACCATCTTGAATTCGAGATACCATCCTGAATTCGAGATGGTTGTCCTGAATTCAAGATGGTTGTCCTGAATTCGAGATAACCATCCTGAATTCGAGATGGTTGTTCTGAATTCAAGATGGTTGTCCTGAATTCAAGATAACCATCCTGAATTCGAGATTGTTGTCTTGAATTCGAGATAACCATCTCGAATTTGAGACTGTTATCTCGAATTTAAGACTGTAAATCTTATTCAGGCTGTTTAAGGATTTTTAAAATTTTTCTTATAAGGGTTTAGGGGTTTATCTTCGTTAGGGTTTTAGTTCCTTAGGGTTTATCTTCCTTAGGTTTTAGGATTTCAATCCATAATGAGTTCGAAATGCAGAAAAATGAACAAAAGCCTAATCGAAATTTTAAATTGTTTTGATTAGGGTTTCAATCCATACCTCTTAACCTGACGATTTCGAAATTCGAAATTTCCTTCTTCTTCTTCTTCTTCTTCTTCTTCTTCTTCCTTCTTCCTTCTTCCTTCTTCCTCTTCATTCAAAATGGATAAAGTATTCGATAGAATGGTTAGACATAAACTGTTAAGTGTTTACATGGGCATTTTGGACTTTCTCACAACCCCTTCCGCATGCTTCAACGCTACACACGCGTGGAGGTTGGGAGAAATAACTCCCTAAAAAGGGAGCTGGTTTCCATCATTTTTCAAAAACTGAAGCTTAATTCCATACTTTTCCCCCCTTTCCCACCCCACTCTCTTGTATAGAGATTGAATCAGCCAGTCGTGATTGAACTCGAGTTCAATTGCACTCACATTTAATCGCACCCTTATGTCAACACATGCTTATTTTAATTCTTATTAACCATAGTTAAGATTTATTGACCCTTAGGGTTCAATAATCTAATCTTGATTTTTAGAAATTTTTTTTTTATAAAAAATAAGCTTAGGTTAACGTGTCCCCTTTAACCTTTATTAACTGTGCTTAAGATTTATTAACCCTTAAGGTTCAACAATCAAATCTTGGTTTTTAAATTATTATTTTTAAAAATAACCTTAGGGTTTAAATTTCTTAACCCTTGGGTTACTTTTTTAAAATATAATTTTTCTACACATGCCTATTTTAATTCTTATTAACCATAGTTAAGATTTATTGACCCTTAGGGTTCAATAATCTAATCTTGATTTTTAGAAATTATTTTTTAAAAAAATAAAAATAAAGCTTAGGTTAACGTGTCCCCTTTAACCTTTATTAACTGTGCTTAAGATTTATTAACCATTAGGGTTCAACAATCAAATCTTGGATTTTAAATTATTATTTTTTAAAATAACCTTAGGGTTTAAATTTCTTAACCCTTGGGTTACTTTTTTAAAATATTTTTTTTCTACACATGCCTATTTTAATTCTTATTAACCGTAGTTAAGATTTATTGACCCTTAGGTTCAATAATCTAATCTTGATTTTTAGAAATTATTTTTTAAAAAAATAAGAATAAGCTTAGGTTAACGTGTCCCCTTTAATCTTTATTAACTGTGGTTAAGATTTATTAACCCTTAGGGTTCAACAATCAAATCTGGGTTTTTAAATTATTATTTTTTAAAATAACCGTAGGGTTTAAATTTCTTAACCCTTGGGTTACTTTTTTTAAATATTTTTTTCCTAAAAACTAAGATTAGATTGTTAAATCATAAGAGTTAGTAAATCTTAACCACGATTAAGATGAGTTAAAATGTATATGTGTTGACTTGTGGGTGTGATTAAGCCCTCCTTAAGTTAGCCAGAGGTCAACATGTTTCTCTCCCTTTCACACACGTGCATCATCTTGGTCACACTAGCGTGGTTCACACTTTCTTCTCTTTCTCTCCCTCTTCCCTATCTCACGTGCATCACATGTGCAGCCCACGCGCGTGTGTGTGTATATATATATATATATATATATATATATGAAAAGCAAAATTAAGGAGCAAAATATCTCGCAATTAATCAACAAGAAAAAGTCAAGAGGGTCGTTTGTCTTTGAATATAGAGAGCATATTTTTTTGGAAGGGCGTATAACTGGCCATGAAGTGAGATGGGAAGACTTTGTGTTTGTTTTGTAGGCGAAGACTTGGAGAAGTTCTTTAGGTGGAGCGGTTTTTGTTGAGAAACCCACCAAGAAAATCAAATAGATCTCTCTATCACACAAACACAGCCTTCCCATGACCACTTAAACCAGGGAATTTCTGCAACCCAACAATGGCAGCCAATCAAACCCCACTATATATGTCACCTTTATTTCCGAAGAAGAAAACAAAGCCAAGAACATGAGAAGCCAAACAAAGACGCGTAGTGGAAACTTCTTGCATGATCACTTATTGACCACTAATTAAACGGCACAAATTAGTCATCGCTTTTGACCAGAACCTTTGAATGTTATATTTTCTTACTTAGGTTAATGCTAGCAACATATATATATATATATTTTTTAAGACACTCGTTTTTTATTGAACCGAGTGTAAGAGCAGGACACACTCTGTCTTTTCCTTGTGAAAAATTAGTTTACAAAAAGTGGAGCTAACATTACCCATTTCTTAGATATTGAAATTTTTTTTTTTATGAGTTCTTCAAACTAGTATAATCAAATTTGAAACCTAATTAATTAATTGATCAGAAGGGTCGGCCAGGTTGGGTCTGGTAAGAATCGGATTATAGCCCAACTGAACTCGATTCACATTTTGAATAAATAGAGGCTCTTAAATGCAAAAAAATTCAGGGTCTTAGAAGGAACTGATTTGTGCAGATTTAGTCCAAAGGAGAATGTTCTATTAGAAAAACTGGACATGAGTTTACTTTAGTTATTTGTTTACGTGGATCCCAATATTAAATTGACAAAAACTATATTGACTCATGGCTTCGGATTGTCTCTGGCGAAAGGCTCTCGGGGTTCCTTACATTGTGCGACAGTTGGCATAAAAATGTGGAGAAGCTATTTTATTTTCTCTTCATAATTTGACTTCTCCTCATTTGATATCTCTCTCCCTTATTCTTACACTTATCCCCACATGTCTTATTATGAGTGGAGAAGTCAAAATCATGGGGCCCATGATTTTGAATTCACCACTTGTCCTCTATTCTATGGAACCCTGAGGCGAGCCTTTTTTCGCCGGAGACAATCCAAGGCCTTGACTCATATACGGTACGGATGTTACGAAGTTACCGTGTGAAACTCTTTTGAGCCTTGTTGAAATTTCATGGTCAGTGGTCCATGGAGTAGGCATCACAAGTAGGACTTTGCTAGGAACAAATTGGACAATCATCATACACTAGTCGAGATGTGACTAGCTCGAACCTCACTGAAAATCCAAATCGAAACGGACCAAACATGAAATACAGAAAGTTAGAACCTTAAATTGCAAATTTCGTACCGATGATGTGTCTAGTAAAATACAGTGCTTTGGCGGCTACATTAGATATAGCAGAATTTTTTTTTTTTTTTTTTGGAACTCGGTGTCCCACCCCAACTTAAAGGGTAGGACTAATCTCGACGTGAGCCCACAACACCATGTAAGTCCGGGTAAATCCGTACCGTGCTGACCCCAAAGGGAGAGTGAGAAATGGAACCCAAAACCTCCCACGTGGGGAAAGGCATGACGAATCACTTATCCACTCCTCATGAGGTTAGATATAACAGAATGCTAAGCATACTCTCATAATCTTGATTCTCACCTTTGAAACAGTGGTTAACAAGGTTGGTTTTTGGTTGAGGTTAGGATTTGCGAGAGTATGCTTAGCATTGCTCTTAAATATATTGTTCATTGCCATACGTGGTACATTTACTATTTCCTGATTGTTTGAACAAAATTTTCCTCATATCTTTTCTTAATATCTGAGAAATTTTATCAATTAAGTTTTATTTTTCCCGAGAAATCACAATCCCGTGAAATCCCCCGTCACATAATCGTCATGAAATGAATTAAATCCAAGAAAATCCGGAAATTTATAATTACACAAGAAAATCTAAAATAGTAAGATAACGAGGCTTTCTTCTCTTGGTCCAAGAATAGATTCACTTATTTTATTCGCACAATCTTAACCGTCCAACTGTTTATGATTATGATGACCAATTGGGTTGATCTTTGACCTAGGAAATCATCCGGTCGCAACCCCACTAATCGGATGGTCCCACATCTTGTAGTATTATAAGTATAATGTTATGGGTACTATCATGATTGACAAAATAGGAAATAATTTATTTATTAAGAAAAGTTACGTAATTATTTTTAATTTTTACTTTTTTGTGGCGAGGAGTGGGGGTGGAGTATCTCACGCTTGAAATGCAAGTAAAGGCAGTGGATGAGGTGGCATTTTCAGAAGAAGATGACATCGCACGTGTGGGTACATATTTCTTGCCCTGTGGACACGTGTGAATCAAAGTCCATGTTGATTAAAAAATACGGTCTGTTCTTGTTCTTGTGGTGGTGTTGATTTATATAAATAAAGGTGGTGGTCTTTGTATTTCCCTATTATCTACTCCATCTCTTTCGTTCTTTGTTTCTTCACTAGCTAAGCTTTTGTCTTTGTGGGTTGGTGTGCATAGATGGGAAGGCAACCTTGTTGTGACAAAGTTGGGCTGAAGAAGGGGCCATGGACAACTGATGAGGACAAGAAGCTCATCAACTTCATGCTCTCTAATGGCCAATGCTGCTGGAGAGCTGTTCCTAAGCTTGCAGGTCTCTCATTCTTTTCTTTTTCTATCACCATTTAATATGAAGCCTCAAAATTATCATATATATATATATATAGAGAGAGAGAGAGAGAGAGAGAGAGAGAGAGAGTTGTGTGTGTTCTTTTTTTCCTTTTTCCTTAGTGGTTGCAATTGTTGGGTGTTCTTCTGTAGGATTGCTTTAGTGAAAATTTTTATAAAAAAAAAAAGACCAAATTAAGAAGAAAGTTTGTTGCTTTTGATAATAAAAATAAGATGATATGAGAGAGAGGAAGAAAGAGAAAAGTTGCCCACTAAGATAATTTTGGAATTCCATGGATTGAAACAAGGAAGACAGAAAGAATCTCTTTTCTTCATCTTTATGTATTATATCTGAATTTGGTTATTGTTGTTGCAGGGTTGTTAAGGTGTGGGAAGAGTTGCAGGCTTAGATGGACAAACTATCTGAGGCCAGATTTGAAGAGGGGTTTGTTAACAGAATTTGAAGAGCAGATGGTCATTGATCTCCATGCTGAACTTGGCAACAGGTTTTAATACATTTTCTGCTTCTTTTTTTACCCTTAATTAATGGGTATTCTCTAATTAATTAAACTTTTTCGTTAAATTTGGTAAAGTTCTAAGCCACATTATTACTTGTTTCATCTCTGATTTACAGATGGTCTAAGATTGCTTCTCAGCTCCCTGGGAGAACTGATAATGAGATCAAGAACCATTGGAATACCCACATTAAGAAAAAACTAAGGAAGATGGGAATTGATCCTCTCACTCACAAGCCAATCTCCATTTCCAGTGATCAACTACAGCAGCAACAACAGGAATCTGCTGTAGCTTGTGCCTTCTCAGAAGCAGACCAAAACAAGGAAAATGAGACTTCATTACAGTCATCCATTACTGAGACAAAAGAGGAGGAGAAAAGCAAAATAAGCCTATTTAATTCTATAGACAATATGGATATTTTCTGCACTGATGAAGTCCCTTTGATTGAACCCCATGAAATTCTAGTCCCTTGTGCACCTTCTTCATCAACTTCATCATCTTCTTCTTCTTCTGGATCATCTGGAAAGCTTGAAAATTTGCAGTTCTCAAGTTTGGACTGGCAAGAGTACAATAACATGTCTTTCTGGGATGATTTTACTGGCTGGGATTTGATTTGTGATGATGGAGACAGAAAACTAGTCACTGATCTTCCTCTCATTCAGAACCCACTAATGGGTTTGGATCATGAATCTTGGAAATTTGAGCTCTTGTGATTTGAATTTTCATCTGGGCTTGCTTGTAATTGGTTGTTACAGAGAATAAAGTCAAGAATATGAGGAAAACCCATATTTTATTTTCTGATTTCTGTATATGAATGGAATTGTTTTGAATTTTCTGTAGTTTCTGTTTCCTCCCTTCTTTAAAAAAAAAAAAAGAAAAGAAAAAGAGGGAGATGTACCCAGTCTACTGACTACTGTGGTTTCTGTAATTTAATATGAAGAATGCTAAGTACTATCAAAGCTGGCCACTTCAAATTTTCCAAATAGAGAAACATAATCTTAATTTTTTTGCCATTTTTGGAATATTAAATGCTCAAAATCTTGTTAGATTATCTGATCATATTTATCTTATGAAATGACAATATTACCCTGATGATAACAACTTGATGTGGATGTTTAATTATTTTATAAGGAATTGTAAGGGCAGCATTGACATTTAGGAAAGGTGTTTTAATTAATTAATTAAGGTGGTTTTGGGTCAATTCCTGCAAAGATAAATAGTGTTAAGAATTTTGTTATCCTACTCTTCTTAGTTGCACTCTCCCGTTTTCCTGCAAAAGACAATGGACCCATGAAGACAGATGAAGACAGACAAAAGCCTTGTCCTTTTCAAAGAAAAGAGGAGAGTAAAATAGGAGAAGAGTGAGTTTAGCATTCACCATAGTTTCAGAATCACTAATTCACCCTCAAGAAAACTTATCTTCTAATTTAAGGACTGTAAATGTGCTAGATTACTGTTTGCCCTTTAATTATGTAAAGTGCGTTTGCTTTGTGAGGATTACAAAGATAGCTTTGTCGTGTAAACTAAAACCGTAAGCTACGGGTAACAGTGACAAGCGTCCAACCGTATATCAAAGACAGGTACTGTGTAACACACCCATACTGAAATGCATCATTTCAACCATTTGCTCAAGAGGTAGGCCATCTTTTGGATTGATTGAGACGTGTCCTTACATTGATTGACGTCTCATGGGATGTTTAAGAAGGATATGCCAAAAATAGCCATTCATTACATTTTATTTTATACCAAAAATACAAATTGAATATTTTAGGCACAATTACATATTAAGTAACACCCACGAGGGGTAGCTCAATGGTCGGCCAACCGTAAACTCGGAGGTCGGTTGTTTGAGTTCCTCTCTTAACGCCTCATGGGGCTTGTGGTGATGGTCTCATCCGAGTTAGGAAATTAGTTTGGCATTTGCTGAGATAACCAGGTGGGCGTGGTTTTTTATTATTATTATTATCATTATTTTTTCACGTGACATATTTTTAGTATGATAGTTGGCAAGTGGCAAAAAATTAAGCCAATCAAATATTTACAAACCTATCCACTAACCCTATGTTTGGTTGATGAGAAAATAAGTGAAAACATGAAAAAGAAAAGAAAATTGGACAAAACACAACTAAAACTTGTATTAGAAATCTAAAATTTTATTTTATTTTCCATGTTTTCACCTATTTTTGCAACAACCAAACATAGCTTAAATGTTAGAAAATAAGAAAATTTTATAATCTAAGGTATAGTGAACCCTAAGGGTTAATACTAACAAAATAAAGTTTAATTAAGGGTGGTGCTACCTGCACCCCCACATTTACTGAAATACACTAATATTAGGAAATTATAGAGTGAAACACCGTTAAGAAGATAAAAAGACTGAAAAACCCTCTTCGTCTTAATCCTTTTTCCTGATTGAAAAAATTCCTGCAACTAATCTGTCTTTCTATTTGACCAAAGAGAAAGCGAGTTAGAACCTTGCTTCTAACTCCCACATCTAGGTGTGTCTGTGATAATCCGCTTTCAGATCCTTCACAGACCTAGACCTTGATCCAGTTGGTGACGTTAGGTTGTTTGGGTGATGACCTGCACCATCTTTGTGCGGCCTCATAAAAATATATAGGCTTTTTGCAACCATAGAATGGACCAGGGTTACCTAGTTCGCTTGCTACTGTTGAGAACTGCAAATTGGTTCGAAGCGAATTAGTTCGTGGTTCAGTTCGGTCTAGTTCGATCTTTTTGAATGAATCGGTAGGGTTGCAAAATGGGTCTAAGTTCGGGTTTGGCGGAAAGTGTAAAACCTGTTCAGCAGAAGAATGATATATAGAGCAGGTTGTCATTTCAAGTAAAGTGGTAAGCTAATAAATACAAGTCACACTATTATTTCTATTTTTTGTGGTAGTCAAATTGTCATTTCAAGTATACTAATAATTAAAAACAAAAACATGAAAAGTATTTAGCTTTCTCTCTCTCATTTTTTTATTTTGACTTATTCAAATCTTAGATCACTTTTTACTAGGGTTACCTAGTTCGCTGGCTACTATTACAAATCAGGTAATGATATATATATATATATATAGCGAACCAAACAAAAAACATGAGCGAACCAAAAAAAGAATTAAGTCATCCTATCCCTAATGAACCGGGTTCACTCTAGAGTGACGAATTGCAAACCCGAATTCGAACCGAGTGAACCAAGTAACATTGGAATAGACAAAATGACAAATGCACATGCAAATAGATGAAAGGACCGACTTAGAACACAAATTGATAAGCATCTACAGAAACAATATTTTTCAAATAGGTACATTTTTTACTAAAATAGAAGACAAATAACGACATAATACCATAAAGGGGATGCCCAAAGTCTACTGGCTTGCTAATGAATATGAACCCTTCCACCGTGGATCCCATGATGTTCTTGGAACGATCTATGCCATAGGATGTTCTATGAATGATCCTTGAACACGAGAATGAAGATATATTCACTTACTCGCGATAATTATTGACAAGTTGATATTGATTAGTATCTCCATGGCCTGGCTGTAGGTGATGAAGGTACCAAGTCAAGAGCAATGGAGCAATCAGGTCTGTAATTCCTTAGCCTCCCTAACATTTGTTTTACTGGCTCACCGATGTTCAAAATAATGCGGAATTGGGTGATCCAGGCAATGAGCCATCGCCACACCACCAACTCTACCACCAGCCTGGTATGAAGAAGAGCTTGCTATTGGAGTCATGGTACAGAGAAGAGGGCTTTTTTGTCCTTTTTTTAATTTTATTTTTAGTGGTGTTTCACTAGAAATTTCTAAGGAATGGTGTATATCAATAAATGATGGGGTGCGTGTAGCACCACCCTTAATTAAACAAATTAGAATTGCTTCATCAACTTGATATTTTTGTCACGTGTCTTACGAAGAATCCACTTAGACCTCTAACGGTTGATCCTAAATAACATGCCATGTGTCGAGATACTATAGGCCGCTCACTATAACTTATAATGAGGGGCGCTAATAGAAATCACCTCCATATATATATATATATATATATATATATATATATATATATATATATATATATATATATATATATATATATATATATTTTGAAGATAATAATAATAATTGTTATTAATATGAAGAAAGAAAGATGGAACTTTAGATAGAGTGATTATCCTCTGACAACAACTAGATAAAAATTGAATACCCTTTCAAGGTCAATCACTACACCCAGTCTAAGTGATCCCGTCTACTACCCCGAAGGTCGTGTTGTTGGAGCATTTAGGCAGCTTCCAAGAGAATGATTTGCTTCTGTTCCATTGACTTCAATATTTTCATGACAACCTCTAATCTTTCCTTAATTTTTTAAAAATATAAATTATGGGTATTTCAAATTGAACTTCCAAATGTAGTTTTAGGCAAGTTTAAGTGGACTTAGATCATCTGGCTCACCTGATTTAGAAATGAGACCCATTAAAGATCAATAAAAAAAAAATAGAAGAAGAGAGCTTCCAAATATGCGGCGAATTGGGTGTGGGTTGGCAAATAAAAACCATATAGATTGTTGAGTTCATCCAATTATAATAATATTAACTAAGCACCAACCCAATTAATAGAAGTAGATTATA
This sequence comes from Tetracentron sinense, assembly GCA_015143295.1. NCBI lineage: Eukaryota > Viridiplantae > Streptophyta > Magnoliopsida > Trochodendrales > Trochodendraceae > Tetracentron > Tetracentron sinense. The sequence goes on from CM026554.1 coordinate 37,605,363, forward strand.
AATTTTATTGAGAGTTCATCCAATTATAATAATATAAACTAAACACCAACCCAATTAATAGAAGTAGATTATAGATTTATTGAGAGATTAGATAGTAGTTCCTCAACCTCCATGGTTGAACAGCTCAGATGAGATAGCAGTCCCTCAACCTCCATGTTTGAACAGCTCAGTTTAGATAGCAGTCCCTCAACTTCCATGGTTGAACATATCAGAGATAGCCCTGGTCCTTGCTCTTGTTAATGACCATGGAAACGCGGTTTGAGAACTGTTTATAAAATACCAAATAAATCCAACTTGCCCACATGTGAGAGAGATAGTACATGTAACATATTCAAAGGCAGTGAGTCATAGAAATGTTCTAACAAAGTTTGAATTGAAATTCTGATTAGTGTGAAAATGTGAACGTTACTTGCCTCCCTTTATGGACCACTATCTTCTTTTTTTTGAAAAAATTAAAAAATGTAGTACTACATTACTACGCATTCACACACTTCTTGTCTTAGATATGACTAGAATTGTATTGGGTCCCTCTAAAAGAACCTTAAACCGATCCAGCGCAACACTAAGCGCATATGCTTTGGTGTCTCTAGCGTTTTGAATTGACATCTCTTTGACCGTCCATCATGGTCCCCCCCGGCGCATATTGTTGAAATCTACGGGTGTCAATGGATATGGATATTATCCGTATTCAGTCAACTGATTAGGGGAGCAAATTCAAATAGTACTTTTACTATGCATTATATATAATATATTGTATTATTATGAATATATATTGTTTACATAATTCTAAGACACATTAAATTGTTATTTTGAATATAGTTGAAGATAAAATATTAATTTATTGTTTTTTTTTAACAAAACTTATATTAATTCATCTTTTTGATTTTTATATATATATATATTTTGAAATAATTGAATTATTCAAATTTAATTATTTTAATTGAAGTGGGATATAAATACTTTGTTTACATAATTCTTTGACACATTAAATTGTTATTTTGAATATAGTTGAAGATAAAATATTAATTTATTATTTTTTTTTAACAAAACTTATATTAATTCATCTTTTCGATTTTTATATATATATATATATATATATTTTTTGAAATAATTGAATAATTCAAATTTAATTATTTTAATTGAAGTGGGATATGAATACTTTATTTTACTATGCGTTGAATATTTAATAATTTTAAGAAATTAAATATAATCGGATATGAATTTGAATATACAACTACTCGCTTTTGTATTCGCTCAGTTTACATGCACTACTCTACACTAATAGAGAATGTAGTAGCATAATAATGTTTGTGAGATATAATGTATCACTATCAGTATCTCTTAATTACAATATTTAATTAGCATCAATCAAAGATTTAGATTAGAATTGGTATGAGAGCCATTGATCCTTTGGTGACTCCATAACTCTTGTTTTCTCTTTTCGGCAGGTGGTGCCATCACTGTCCGTCAGGTGTGATTTTTTTTTTTAATTATTATTTTCAAATAAATCTCTACCATCCTCCATCCCTTTACAAGCACCAAATTTTCACTCACGTTTCTCAATTTTCTTTTTTCCCCTCTTATTTATTGAAGTCTATTCCATCAAGAGTTTTTCTTCAACTCAACGGATGCTACTTTGTGTGCTTCTAGCTCCTGCAGACTCATAAATGAGTGGGATGCAACATAGATGGACTTTTAAGACTGGCCATGACCACCGATAAGCACTGCTGGATGTTCTGACCATTCATCGATAAATCACAAAAACCAAGAAAGATCGAGGACTAATATTTGTAATCAATTGTATGCTCCTTTAAATGACCGTACAATTGCGGGGATAGTATTAAAGAATGGAGTAACATAATAATGTGAGTAAGGTACATTATATCTCTCAATCACAATCTTTTATTCATAACAATCTCAATCTTTAAATAACATCAATCAAAGATTTAGATTAGATTTAATTGACTCTAGTTTCTATTTTTAGATAGATCTTACCTAGAATCGGATTTGGTCTGGTCCTTGCCAAACCAAAACCGTCTGGCTCACTCAGAAAACCCCTTAAACTATCCTTTTAACCTTAATTAAATTTTTTTTAAGCTCTTGTGGTTAAATTTTTTAATATTTTTTTTCTAAAAATCAAGGTTACATGGTTGAACCCCAAGGGTTATTGAGTCTTAACCACAGTTAAAGAGTGTCAAATGGAACACATGTTGGCCTATGGGACGGGAGCCACATGGTTTTCATTTGGTGAGGGCTTCATGAAATCCCATCCCATTTCACCTCTATATAAACCGTATCAGCAGTCACCATCCTGAGTATCCATGAGTATCCAAAAATTCAATGGAATCATTACCTTTTCTATACTCAAATCCAAAATTCAATTTGAACATCTGGCCGAAAAATATATTCCTTTCAAACGTTTTTTTTAGAATCCACTCTTTTTTCATAATTCAACCACTGTCCTTTTAATTAATTGTGGTTAAAAACTCTGAGAATTTTAATTTTAACCCACATTTTTTTAATACAAATTGAAAATTATTAAGTGTCAAAATCCAAGACGTTCTCTCTCTAGCATCTACCATAAAGGATAGGCATGTGATTGTCACTAGCAGATGCTAGAAAAATGGTCTCAAACATCCATACATCATCGGACATATATGGCTTCAAAATGGGAGAGATATCAAGTGAAGAGAATTCAAAAACATGAGGGAAAATGAAATGATTTCCCTTTATTGCCACATGTCAGATGATGTGTAGATCCTCGTCCTATCCCGAAACGATATGGACATGTCGTCATCATTGAGTAACGCACTGTACATTCAAATTGAGTTGAGAATAATAGTCTGAGGGTCTCTCTTGTCTCCACTCGCCAACACACGCGTACCAGAAAGACCCACAAAGACACCGCCTTTGTTAGTGCTGGACAGCTCTCCATACACGTCAAACACTTGTTGATCTAGTAATCCAAGTCATAGAGAATCGAATCTGCACCCTCAAATCACCACAATACGTCTCAATCTCCAATATAATACAAGTATACATATAAAAGTAGAATTATAAAGAGATGGTTTCAAAGCTGTTACAGACAGTAGTAATTGAGTGTACATAATAAACAAATGCACATTTAAAAAAGAGGAAATGTCCCTTTACAATCATTGCCTCCATAGAAGGTTATAGAGGTTTAGATAAACAAGCAAAAGTTCAAAAGAAAATGAAAATATAAACCCTTTTTGGGGTATTGTTTATTTGAAAGCATGGAAGTTCAGGGTAAGGTTGGAAGGGCTTTATATTTGTCTATCCCTCAGCCTTTTTCAGGGGATAGGGCAGTGTGGTAGAGGACCATGGGAACAATGGGGCGGTCGCGGAATCATAGGCCTTGTCGACCAGAGCCCACGCCTATGGATTCCATTGGCTTGTTAGTGGGTTGTGGGGTCCCACCCTAGTCCACTCCCAAAGTTCAGAAGAGGGTACCTGGCACTTAATGAATTAAGAGAATCAATAGATCAATGAGTGCATATTCTTAGTGGTTTAGATAAGGAATTCTCCTGTTTATAACAACTCAGGATTCATGTCATAGGATTTGGCTATTTCGTCAGCATGACTATGAATGCAATGCAATATATGTAATTTATGTTGTGTAGAGGTGTCTTGTGTTCGGTTTGAGTTAAACTTTAGTAGTGTTACCACTTAGGCACAACTTCACGGGACCAGATCCGATTTCTTTTGGAGTTTCTTATTGTACTAGGGTATTTTGGGTACTAGAACAAATATATGTAGTGTGATTTACGGAATAGGGTTTCAAGAGAGATCATTCAGTTTATGAGAATAGAGGGGAGATTCCTTGTAACATTTGCTTGTGATTAGTAAAGAAGATCGTTGTCTCTGTGGGCATAGCCCACACTGGGTGAATCATATAAAATCCTACATTTTTTGTGTGTTTGATTTGATTTGTGCGGGTCTTTATTTTTATCAATATATACATATATATTTACACAAATTTAGTAAGCGATTTTAACTTTTCATTGTCTCAATGAAAATGACTTAATCTACATAAATCGCACTTACATTCCAAAAGTAGAGAAGTTGTCTTTTGCTATTAAGGTCCACCCTAGTACGCGCATTGGCACGCTGTTCATGAGTTTTGTGGACTTCGTTTTGCTTCTGGGTCCAAAAGGTAGAATAATAACTGGACTACATTTGAACATGTATTTGTCGCGCACTCTAGGCACTAGAAGGAAAGTGAGAGAAGATGATCCATTTGAGGACATGAGAGGCCCACCATGAGCATTTTGATGGATTTCCTTCTTAGTATCTTTCTAATATCATATGTCCCTAACTTTCAAGGTTGATGATAGCTTCATAACTTTTATATTTGATTCTCATGGAATGCCCTACCTATTTCTATACACTCATACACTCTTATCCTCTGCATTCACTATAAGGTTCTACATTGTTTTGGTTTGGTTTTGCCAAGGTTTACCATGTTTGAGCTTTGGGTCATTAGAATATGAGGGGAACATTTCCTTTTGGGGGGTTACTTCTTGATCAAGTGCTTCCATTTATTATATACCTGAATGATTAACACTAAGACACAATATACCCCATATTCTCATTTGGTTTTACATTCTTTGAGATAATCTATTAGATTTGCTAACAAGCTGTGTATCAGTTTCGATTCACCCACTTACACATGCCTTGTCAGACAGTAGAGTTATATCCCTCACATTGATGAGACTAGGGATCCATTATCTTGAAATGAGTGGCGGTTGATATGTCCACTCACTAATTAGAACAAATACTTTCCATACTAACCTGGGTTGCGGCCTAACCCAACATCATCCATTTGTCATTATAAATTATAGTTCTTTTGAAGTTTGTTTGGATAAAACCCTAGCTAGTAATTTTTCAAAAGAAGAAAAAAAATAAGAAAAAAAATTGAATCTAAAAAACTGCTTATAAGTTACCTTTTTGCTGTCTTCTCTTCAAGATATAGGCCTAGCCTTTTTTATTTGGGCAATGCTAGCTTCACTTTATTTTTAATTTATTTTCTTTAAGGGAAAGATATGTAATATCCTGAATAATAATAATAATAATAATATGGGTCTAAGGTGGAAAACTTATGGGTCAAAAGCCTACCTTTTGTTTTAAATTTAAATTAAGGAGATAGAGATTAGTTTTGATAAGGTTAGTTTAGATTAGATCTCTTTTAAAATCTTTAAAATCTTTTCAAATTTTAAAAGAACTAAATACAAGAGAGAGAAAGAGAAAGAGAAAGAGAGAGAGAGATTGTAGGAAAAAAAGAAAGAAATAAGAAATAAGAAATAAGAATTATGGAGAATCATAGATCAAGCCCGAGAAAACGAGTGAAAAGATCGAATCGAAAGTTTTCGGGAGGAAATCAATAATCGAAAAAAATCCAGGAAGGTTTTTGCTATTCTTTTTGTTATAATTAATTTATAGTAAAAAAAATTTCAAATAAATGTTTGATAGTGATGAAATGGTTACAAAAAATTCTAATTAGATAACGACATGTTATTTGAGATTTTCAGAATTATATTAGTATGCATTAATTTTTATTTGTTTATTATTGCACAAATAAAGTAAAAATCTATAACATGAGATTTTTGAATAGATGAAAAATATGTGATACAATGATGGTTATGTTGTAAATAACATGTTATGCATGATTGATGCATTAAGGACGGTTATATGATGCCGTGGGTGAGAGCCCATAAAATGATGAGCAAGCCAAGATCGTGGATCCTTAGGTGAAATGTCCTAAAGCTCTCGAGAAAGATCTCTTACTTGGGATAGTCAGTTTGACCGAAACTGGTACTAAAATCGATAAAGATAGTAAGGCTGAGCTAGTGCGAAAATCGAGCCATCATACTTGCATGAATCATAATGTTAATTTATATATTTTTCAATGTATTTATATTGCATGCTTTTTTATTGTAAATTAATTGTAAGAAAGGGAATGAATTTTTCCTATTGTGCTTCATAGCTTATTAGACCTTCATGTCAATATTTTTAGGTATGGAGTAATAGATGCTTGGAAGTGAAGAAGAAATATAAAGATTTCTCTCATGATTTAGAATTAATTACAAAATTAATGGATCATGTTTTAGTGAATATTTTTAATATTTTTGTTTATTTAATTGAAATTAGTGAATGATGTATGAACTTTGGAAGTAAATTTATTTTTTTGGAATTCATTTATATATCTTAGAAAGACATAATAAGTATAGAGACCAAATTTTAGTTTTAAATATTTTAAATAAAAGTAATGTGACATTGTCGTTTTCTTGAAATTTTAAGTTTAGTTTCAGAAAAATATTTACAGAATATTTTTCTATTATTAGAAAATTCTAAAATTTTATATGTAGTTCATAGACTTATAGAAGTATGCCCCTGTAAAATTTCAGGCCAAAATAATTTCGTTTACTATTTCTTTCATAATAGTTTTGAAGAAAAACGAACCTTCGGAAAAATATAGAATCCGGAAAAGTCTTTATTATACAATAGCGATAATACTAATATTATATAATAAAAATTTAGATTACTCCAAATTATATTTTTTTTCTAAAATTGTTATAAAGTGAAACTTATAAAAGTATTTTCAGATCGTTCAATGAGTCTAGTTTCTATACATTTATGACATGATAATTTCGATAACATTTGAATTAAATAAAAATCTGAGAGCACTGATTGGTCCGTTATTAAACTCAATTACAACACATTGAAACAAAAATAAATAATTAAAAAAAATTAGAAATAGAAAATATTAAATGTAGATTGAATAAATTTCTTGTAAGTATGTTAAGTTTAAATTCCAGAAGATCAAATATCATAATAATAGATATACAATCCCTAAGATTTGAAAATTCAAGTAGATGGTTGTCAAGCTGTGACACTTTTGGGCATAAATTTTGTTTTAGTACTAATTTGATTAAAAGGAAGCAAAATTAATATATTTAAAATATTAATTATTAATTAAATTATTAATAATCCTCACCCTCGAATTTTAGATCTTAGGCCGGACCATAGACAATGGATTGAGTTGTGAATATTTAGAATTCGGGGCGTAACAAGGTATTGTCTTATTTCGAACCACAATGTCAAATAAAGAAGGGAGTGAGTCTTGAAAGATAGCGGTGCCCCCATTAGCCTATTTTGAAGTAAGAAAATGTCGCTCTGAGTAGAAATTGTCGATAGTTTGGATGTTGCCTATTGTGTCAGGGTCACTTATTTTTACGAAAATTGGTCGATAGTTTCGATGCTGTCTATTGTGTCAGGTCACAAATTTTCACTAAAACTGGTTAGGCTTGCATGTGCAACCGACTTGATCTCATGGCATGCATTTACGAACTCCTACATTAGAATAAACTTTATCTTATAAACATTTCTCCACAAACTAAGCTTCGAAAGATATGAACCAATGAATTAGAGAAGCTTCAAGTTTTTTTTGATAAACTCAATAACACCACAAGGTGATTAGTGAAGGCAAATGAAGGAAAACTCACACCACCCATGCAAACACACACAGAGCATGCAAACAACACACCACACATGCACAGCCCAAATAAGCTTCATGTTTGAAACAGCAAAAAAGAAAGAAAAAAATTGTTAGTGAGACAGGATTGACATGTGTGATATGACAACTTTTAAAATTGAAGCATGTAATGAGTGGAGGGAAACTTTTTATAATTTTAAAAGAAAGGAAAAATAGTATTATTATTTTTAAAAGTAAAAATTTATAAAAGAAAGTGAAGATATGAGCTATTGAACCATTTCTTACACCAGGGCTTTGTCCTAGTGGTAGTGTATCCCCTATTTTGGGGGAGCTACTGGGTTTCATTCATGAGAGGGTGGGAGTTTGTATATACTCTCCACCCGCCCACTAATAGAACATATACTATATATATTCTCCACCCGCCCACTAATAAAACAGATACTAACACCTATCCAGTGTTGCGGCCTAAAGGTATATCTCGTGTTGCGGCCTAAACGTATATCTCGAACCCAAAAAAAAAAAACCATTTCTTGCCTTTATAATTTGCAATACATCATGATAAGGGAAGAGAGGTACTAGGCTCACAATCAATATTTTTGAAGTTCACAAGTATAAGGAATTTGAGTTGTGTTAATGGTGTCAATTCGATAGCTTGCGTGGCTTATTACATAGACAAGAGAGAAACGCCTATGGCACGACTGGCAGTTACTTTAGCACGATTTTTCGTAGAAGCCGAATCCTCTGAAGTGATAACCGGATTTGACAAATCCTTTTATCACTCCTTGAAATTGCCACGTGTTCCTTTTGTCACCCCTTAACTGTGGTTAAGATTCACCCATCCTTAGGGTTCACTCGCCTATCCTTGGATTTTAGAAAAATATATTAATTCTATTTTAAAAATATTTTAATATTAAAAAAACCCTAAAAACAGTTTTTTAATTTTAAAAAAAAATTATTTTTTTTTTCTGAAAACCAATGATGGGTGAGTGAATCCTAGGGGTGAGTGAATCTTAACTATAGTTAAGCGGTGTCAAAAGGCGTAGTGACCTGAATTTTATTACTCAGCATTCGTGCTAATTTTATGAATTTCTAGATAAATATGTTTGATTTTAATTCATTATTCCAAAGAAAAATTAATGTTTGATATCTCGAAGTAGAAAATTCATTTATTTAGTTTATTTGAGCTCATTTCTATGGATAAATTGCATGAAATCGAAGATAACAAAAAAGTAGCAAAAGATTTAAAAAAATATATATATATATATATATTGGCGATGGCCGATCGATTGGCACACTACCGCCAATCGATCATCGGTACAGTGATTTCTCAGGATTTGCATTTTTCCGACTTTTTAACTCATTTTGGGTTTCCAACCATATAAATACCTCTTTAACTCAGGAGTTAGGGTTTCCAAAGTCTCCAAAACCTAAAAGAGAGAGAGAGAGAGAAGGGAGTTCGAAGAGTTTTTGCAAGAGGATCCAGTTGGAGAAGAAGGGTCGTTTGAGAATCGAGATCCAAGCATCCACAAGCGATTGATTGTAGGGAGACGATCTTGAGAGATAAGATGCTTTGTATAATTAACAGTTTAAAAAATATAATTTTTTTAAGATCAAGAATGAGTGTAGATAAACCCTTAACTGTAGATCAAGAATGAGTGTAGGTAAGCTCTTAATTTTTAGATCATATAGTTTTAAGGTTTAGATCTAAAGATTGACCCGAAATAATTGAAAGGACAGTGATAATGTTTTTAATTGTTTTGTTGTTAAAAGATAACATATAATAGATCTAGATTGAAGACGAAGGAAGAATATGAATGAAAATTGTGAAATGTTCTATAAAGAATGAAATATACATATATATATATATATATATATATATATAAGAGATTCTATTGAATAGGTTGAGTGATTACAATGGTTCCTCCTTAAGGATCATATAGAGATTACATGAGTTTCAAGATAGAAACAGTATCACATCATAATCAAATCTAAGATTTGATATTATTCTATTTCAAATTCAAATCTACCTAGATTTGAGATGAGATACAGTGTATCTCATCTCACTTTATTACACCACTCTGTATTCTGTAAACCTATCTTTTCAAGGTATCAGAGCGGGTCGATCTGACCATTTCTTGATTTCTTTTCCTTTCAATCTTGTTTTTCCGGCGGGCGGCATTTTTCCGGTGGGTGGCAATGCCGCCGCCTGTTGGGATTGAAGCTCCTCCATTATCTTTCTTGTTTTCTTTCCATCAAAGTCACGATAGATGTTAACATGATTGATCTAGGTTTTTTTTTCCTTTGTCGGCTGCCGTAATAAGTGTATTTTTTTTTTAATTGAAGAAATCTTTTACAAGAGTTTTTCTTCACATTGCAAAATATTCTTCCGGTGCTTTGGGGAGACGATCATGACAGCTCAATTTAGTGGGCTACTGGATCCGACAGACTCATAAATATGAGCGGGATGTGACAGAGATAGACTTCACAGATTGGCGGTGACTACCAAACACAATTAGATATTTTAGTTCTTCATGCACATAGGGAGTACTCAAATTACGGCAAACTCATGAAGATTTTCAATCCACATGTGTTTGAGGGAGAATATTAGAACATATCTTATTGTAATAAAATGAATGAGATACACTGTATCATTATCAGTGTATCTCTTCACAATTAGACAGTAGCAATTAAGTTTGAATTTAGGATTTGATTTGATATGATTAGATTATGATTATCTTTTAGAGATATTTTTATACTAGGAGTCTTGGAATATTATTTAAACTCTCTTAGGGTTCTTGTAAATCATCCAAGAATTCTCAATAAATCAATTTCTCTTTATGGTATACAGTGTATCTCATTCACTTTATTACAATAAGATATGTTCTAATATATATATATATTTAAGTTATGATTGCAAGAATGATTAAGGATTTATGGTTTCATATTTTTAGATAATATTAATTAATCTTCATAAGACGAATTTATGTTAATGTCCTGACTAATAACTAAGAATTTTCGTATGATTTCATCTGTTAAATTATGCTTAAATTATGTATCTATTGTCACGATCAAGCACAAGTCACACAGCATGGTATGATGATAAGTCTGTATGAGTTCATACATTTGAGTCTGCATATGTAGTCATGACTAGTAAGAACCCTGATATGAATTGTATGGACCTGGTGGTATGGATATGAGCATGGAATTATATGTAGATGATACGAACTCTAGAAAATTATATGGACTTAGGACCCTGGTACAAAATTGGTAATACTGAAATGTCATGGATATGATTGCACATTCAAGACACACATGCGGTTAATTCTGTTGCACGTTCTAGATACAATGCTCGTTCTAAGATGAAAATCAAAATATAGTATGGACCTAATATGAATGAACAGGAGTCTACATAAATATCATGACTCTGCATGAGTCATGAATATGAAAATGTCATGAAATAGTTATATGAATTGAATTATGTTTCCGCACTCTAATATTATGAATTATGATATGACTGAAAATGTATATTTATTATATTGTTAATTATGTTTTGCATCCGCTGAGTAATTCTAATACTCAGTCAAACTTTTCTTGTTTGATTGCTTCAGGATTTGAAATTTGTGTTCTAGAACTGTGAACTAAGGAAGAATACGAAGAGAAGCCTAAAGATAATTATCCTGAAGGGGAATGAAATCTAGATAGATGACCATACTGATGATTCGGTAGTTATGTTAATTTGAAAATAGTAGTACTCAATCAATTTTAATGATGTTGCTTAGGTTGAATTCAATTTTAAATTTTTTTGATCACATTGGATGATCGGATTTATTTATGGTTATGATTGGTTAGTTATTTTGGATGATGAATTTTAGAGATTATAAATTGAATTCTGTTTAAGGTTAAAGAAATTTTGAGACTCGTATTTTTATGTCTTATATGCTGTTGGGATGAGTTAGATATGCAGGTAATGGTCCAAATTCTTATTTGATCAGTATAGGATTTTGGGGCATTACAATAGGACACGTGGCAACCTTCAAGGGGAGACTGGATTTGCCAAATCTGGTTATCACCATAGAGGATTTGGTTTCTTTGTCATATGTCCTAGTCGTCGGCCTCTGTGGTGTGATTCACCATATCTTGTAGCCTCTGAGCTCTGTGGTGTGATTTGCCATATTTCAACCTCCATGCTTCGACAAAAGATTCGCTCCAGTGGACGCCCGAGCTGGGCACTCGGGCATCCAAAAATCATGGGGCTTCTGGCAATAAAATAGGAGGGCGATAAAAACCATTAGTGAGCGCTAAGTGCCTCATGATTTGTGGATGCCCAAGCGCCCAGCTCGGGCATCCACCATGGTGCAAGTCGGCACATCTCCTTGGCCTCTAAGTTCTATGGAGCAAATTGCGATATCTCCTTGCCTCCATGGCACAAATTACCCTATCTCCTAACCTCAGGCTCTATGGTGTGATTCACGATCTATTTCCTAGCTTCCAGGTTTTGGCGGTTCATCCTATCTCCTAAGCTCTAGATTCCTTGGCATCTTCCACCCCCTATTGCTTGGACGGGCGTTTCACTACTTTTTGTTGTATTGAAAATGCTTTGAGTGGTCTAGCAGTGTACATGGCTCGCCTTGTTAGACTGGTCTCTGGGTGTCACTTTAAATCTTTTGGTTTAACGGTAAGGAAGAATTTGTCATAAATAGTGTTGCCACCAGATTTCCTAAATAATCAATGAAACTGATTTCACTCAAAACGATCTTAGGTCTTATTGGCCCGGCCATCATTCACCGGGGTGCGGCCTTAGCCCTCGAAGGGGTTGAATTGGCTAAGCCCAAGCCCTACCCTCAAAGGCCAGGTCGAAAGAATAATATATATATATATATATATCATATTTTAAAAAAATTTTCTACATTGATTGCCAACTTGATAAACAACCCCCCTCCTTTGTTCGGACTTAAGACCAACAATGCAACTCAAATAACAATATGACTGAGTTTTTGTACAGTTAGATTGTTAGTATTAGTAAACCCACCAATTGTTACTGTTAAATTGTTAGTACTAGTACCGTTATTGTCACACGTGTATGTTTGGGCCCACACCAGCCATGTATTGGGCGTTACTTGACCATTGGTGTGGGAGTAGGTAGCATCTGAATTGGCTAATCACTTCGGTTGGCAAGCGCTTCGTGATAGTTATATTATGGGAAAAAAAAAAATTACAACTTACAATTAGTAACATTAAAAATTCTACGAAGAGTCCACATTATTAATTTGTTACACATACACACAGAAGTCTTAGCCTCTATTAGATTTTTTTATAAGAAAAATAAAAACTTTACAAGTCACTATATTAAAACGATTCTAAAAAGATACTGCACTACAATGTTAATTTGTTATACAATATACCTACACACAATAATGCGTATCCTCTTAGGTTATTGCAAGTCTTAAATTATTATATTACATATATCTAATATTATATATATGATATAGCATATAGAATGGAGGGTTGGGCCGTGTGCTTACCAAGCCTGGCCCTCAAGTAAGACGGCCTTCCAAAATTAGGCCCGATTTTGCCCTAGGGCCTTATTAAAGAAGAAAAGGGCCCTCTATTTTATGTGATTTAAAGGGTCGGGTCCACTCGTGAAAGGGCAAGATTGACAGACCTATTGGCAACTGTACCAAAATTATTGAGCTGGTTGATATTGTGTCAGAGCGAATAAGTTTGTTACTAACATAAAAATATTTCTCTTGTGCATCCTAATAGTTTTGATTCGATTTTTTTCTTATAAAAGAGGACATATCTCATGAAAAATGATCAAATTGGGAGTTAATGAATTCCAAACATACTTGCACCGATCTCTCTGATTAATAGAATATCTATTAGATTCCCAGACAGACTAAATAGAAAATTTAACTTTAAGACATAGATTCCAATGGAAAGCATCATCCAACAGATCTAATAACTATTTCAAGAGGTTCCGGTAAATAATCAATAACAAGGTTGAAATTGCAATTACCATAACCATCAAGCATATCCGAAATAAATGGAAAAGATTGAGGAATATTAGTAGCATTAACAATAAGAGGAGCATCCTCAACCCAAAAATCAAGCCAAAAATTTATTTTTGTCTCATCACCAATTAAAGAGGTCGAATTACAAACCACATCCTTACAAAGTTGAGTAATTTAATCCAAGTTTTGGAAGCTTCAGGGTGAGAAGAAGCATGCCAAATATGTTTAAATTGAAATTTAGTTCTGAAAAACTTAGACTAAAGATTATCAGATTGGTAAAAGTTCCAGGCTTGTTCCATTCTAAAAGCGGAGGAGAACTCATGTATTTTCCAAATACCCAATCCTCCTTCCAGATGAGAAAGAAAACAAGATTTCCAATTAATCCAATGCCATTTTTTTTTAATCCTTCACATTATTCCAAAATAATTTAGTCATAGATCTACCAATAAGAGCAAAAATAGTTTTAGGAACATGAATCTCGGCTAAAGGATGAGTAAGAATAGAAGATAAAATATGTTTGATAAGAATTAATCTACCACTCATCGATAATAATTTACCTTTCAAACCCTCCACCTTCTTAATAATTTTATCAACAAGAGGATTGAAAAAACATTTTTTTTAACCGACCTTTGTAGAGGGGAACACCAAGGTATGTGAAAGGAAAATTCTTATTAGAAATGCCTACCTAGTTGAAAATGGAAACAATTCTCGCCCTTGGAAGAAAAAAAATGAGAGAAATGTATAAGGTTGATCTTATTGAAATTCATAGATACAAAAGCAAGAAAAAAAGAAAAGAGAAAACATACCAAAAAAAAGTAGCAGAATAAATATTACAATAAAGATGAGAAGTTAAATATATAAGGTTGATCTTGAATAATAGCTGGAATCCACTTTCAAAACCCGTAAACATGGTTTATATAAGCTTGAAAAACAAACAAGGAAAAAAAAGGAGAAAAGAAACCCGTATCATATGTTTCACAAATAAGAGCAAGGATATTTTTTAATTTGCTATAAAGCTTTATCTAGTTAGCAGGGCCGGCCCAAGCCATTTGGAGGACTAAAACGGGAATTTAAAATGAGGCTTTTTTAAAATTGGACTCACTATAAAATGGGGTATTTTTTTTAGAGTAATAGTCACCTCCTTGTGCCGAGGAGGGGACTATTCCTCCTCGCTCTCACATACCCTTTGAAAACTATGGTTAAAAAATTAACCATCTCCTGTGGTTAATTTTTTTTAAAATATTTTTTTCTAAAGACCAAGGGTAGATGTGTGAACCCTAGGGGTGACTGAATCTTAACCATAGTCAATGGAAGTATAAAGAGGACATGTGGCCCTAAAAAGGGGGAGGAGACGGTAACTCACCTCCTCAGTCTAGGGAGGTGACTATTTTCCTTTTTTTTAATAAGACCTTTTTTAAGGTTTCTTTTCACTAAATCAGATTCATAAAGCCATCAAAGGCCACGCTTTGGGGCCTTCATTTTTTTGGGGCCTAAAGTGCGGGCTTTGATGACTTAATGGATGGGCCGGCCCTGGTAGTTAGGGCCGGGGTTTGTGGGTTAGTAACTGTTGAGTGAACTGAGGGTTAGTGGGTTAGTAACTGGTGACTGGACCCTACTTAGTGGGGTTGGTGGGTTAGTAACTACGAGTAGACCTAGGGGTTGTGGTTAATGGGTTAGTAGCTGGTGACCGGATCTCTTGCTTTCCACATTATCGAGGGAAAACTTTCCTCCCGAGACTTGATCCCATGATAATCCTTATTCGTCCTACATGCATGGTCTTATCTTTATTCGAAATCTATGTCTTTGTATTTTTTTCTTACATAATTTGAGTTCTTTTTTAGGCCACTCCTTATCCTTTTAAAGCCTTTAAGTTACTTAAAAGTGCTGAATTTCTTTTTTGCTAGGCAGCATCTGTTTAGAGCATTCCTAGCAGCCTCACCAAATTTTACTCACCAAAATAGCCAAAACTCACATTTTCCTATTTTAGCTATCCAATTTTTTAAAACACTCCAAGCAGCCTCACCAAAATAGCTAAAACTCACATTATTTTATTATTTGTGTGGGATCACTACAGTATGAATGGAGAGAGAAACCTTTATTTTATTATTTATGTTAGACCATAATAAAGGAAGGGAGAGAAATATTTAGCTTTGATGAGTGTACAATACTCACTAAGTTTGGTGAGTACTGTACAATAACCAAACTGAAATGATTATTTTGAAGAGGCTGGTGGAGACCCTTTTAAAGCATTTTTTAGTACTTTGGCTCATCAAAATAACTGCTAGGAATGCTCTTAATGAGTTAGTAGTTAGGTGGGAGAAGATTTACAAGACTACACCTAAGTACATAGGGGGGACTCAGACTAGAAAGGAGGAGGGGGGAGTATGCTACTTGCCATCGGAGCGGATAGGTGTCATAGGTGTTACTCATTAACACGTCATAGCAGAACTTCTTGTTGTCTATAAAAGCTTCCTTTGCACAATTTTTTATTTAAATTGGAAAATGGTTTTCAAATTGGCACAGGATTCTCTCGAGTTCAACTCGAGAGAATCTCTACGGTTTGAACCCCTAGAGGTTGCCACGTGTCTCCTTTGACACCCCTTAACCATGGGTAAGGTTCACCCACCCGTAATGCATTGCAAGTTTACACCATTGTAGAAAGAAAGGGAAACCCGTTATGTTGGGAAAATCAGTTCCTCCCACCCCACCCGCACAAGACTGACGAGGGCTTTGGGCTTATGAAGTGTCTCATAGGATGGCCGTGGGCCTATGTGCTGAGGCAATTGATGGCTCTGGGCCAGTCTCGGCCCAGACAACTAGATTACGGACTCCCTCACCCTAAGCTTAGCTTAAGATTATTTGATAGATGAGTTGCCCGAGCGAGGGCCATAGGCCCATAGTCATCTCTCGATTATCCAATACTATAATAGCTAGCTCGAAATAACCTACAAATCTAAGTGCAATGACAATTACCAAACGATTCCCATAGTATAAAGTTACTTAGGATAATTAGCCCGATTTGTCCCAGTTGGAGGATGGCCTCAGTTTTGCAGCCGGGTTTCGGAGTCATAATTCATGAATCTCGATCCAATTCTAGAATTGTGGGACGGGATTACAGTCGTGGACCCACATAGTTGGGATAAGGCATTGATGAAGAAGAAGAGGTCATCCAAGAAAGATTATATTGATTTACTGGTTTGAATTGACTGCTATATGCAGAAATTGGAGGATAAAACTGGTCATGATACTAACTTTGGTGCTCTGTCGAGGTCTCTCTTCTATATGTAGCCCTAGAGATTGGGGCTGTACACGAGCAGGGCTCAGGAGGAAGTCAGCTAAAACCGGCTCAAGTAAGCCCAGCCCATGGATATTTAATTTTTCGAGTTAGCCATGAATCCGGATCTAACCTAAGTATTTGTTTGGTTTAAGCATCAAGCCTCGGGCTGCCTCCTTAACAGATCAGCCCAGTTCAAAGCTCAGGCCCAACCCTAAGCTCATAGGTGCAGTACAAGCTCGGCCTAAAGCTATGGGGGGCTTGAGTCACCGGTCCGCGTGGCCCATGTTCACAGTGCATTCCTACAAGCTGGGAAAAAAAATAACATCTCTGACTTTTTAATGGTCGGGCGTTATTCCGATCACGGTGGTTCCAACTGTAGGGGGTCCATCGACACGTAAAAATAAGGCGACGTGCAGGGCCGGCCCAAGCCATTTGAAGGCCTAAAGCGAAAATTCTAAACTGGGCTTTTTTTAAAAAAAAATTAACTATAAATGGGACCTTTTTAATATTCTAAATAGGCCTTTTTTTTTTAATATTCTAAATGGGGCCTTTTTAATATCATTTTTTTTTTTTTTTTTTAATGGGGCCTAAAGCAAAGGCTTTGATGGCCTAATGGATGGGCCGGCCCTGGTGACGTGGGGCGACGAAAATGACAAGAAAAGTTATTTTGTACCAAATTTGTCTCATTTTGATGGAAGTGCATGGTGTCGAATATTTACTAAGAAAACAATTTACCATTTATCTTCAAAATATTTGTACATGTTAACCCCTTCTAAGAAAAGACATGTATCTTAATTATTTTTTTTTGGTAGATGGCATCATTTATCTACTTTATCTACTGTTACTCAGTTGGTAGTCGATGGATAAATTTCCTAGTTTCAGGCCACCCTCATGAAATGGACACTCCTTGCGATCTAAACGACTGGCGATCGACAATATACTTAAACTAGACCAAATATGGTAATCCAAACCAGTTATGTTAATTTGATCTATATTTAACCATTACATTTACCACCCAGCTAAAGAACAAGAGGAGGAAACCAAAAATAGGGGGGCATTTTGGTAATCTAACACCTCACATTGTTTTTTATATCTTTCCCTAGAGAGTATATAAAGGGGGGCCCTAGTCATAGGCCGGCCATACATGGAGAACCTCGCCTCCACTCCTTGAAAGATTAGTAGAAAGAGAAGAATTCCATCCTCTTATACATAGGTTGCTCTAGTTCTTTGGCGTTTGCGTGATCAAATATGGAAGAGCATGAAGCTATATATATATATAGTGTGTAAATCAGTGCTTCCATGCCTTCACTCGGTCAAGAAACTTAGGTTCCAGGAAGCCATGCCGAGGCACCTAGCGCGAGATGTTGGTTCGGTTCAATCCCACCGCATTGTTGATGAACAACTCGACTCTTTGGTTCGATTGAGCCGCGCCAATATCACGTGCCACTTCATCTCTTCGGTTTTCCTCCATACTTCCACTCGGTTGCTTCCATGAAGCCATGTCGAGGCAGCACGAGATGTTGGTCCGGTTCAATCCCACCTTATTGTCGATGAATGACTCGACTCTAGGGTTCGATTGAGCCGTGCCAATATCACGTTCAACTGCATGTGTTCCATTTCTCATTGAAAGGGTGGGGATATTGGTGGTGGTGGTGGTAGCGGCGGCGGTGGTGTATGTGAGTTTTTTGGGTAGATTTGATGAAGATTTTGATTCTTGATACCAAATAATCTTCATAAATGAGTTGGATCTCTATGAATGATTTATTTTCTAGGAGGAAAGATTCTATCATTAAGGTATATATATTATCTTATATGTATTGATTTTGTTAGTTAATCTTTTAAAATAAAATAAAGAACCTTTGGGCATACAAGAAACTTGTCATATATTTGTAATGGAAAAAGATTAGCTCTGGTGGCTGCCCAAGCTGGGTGCTCGGGCATCCACGAACCATTAGGCAGCTGGCGTTTTTAAAGGGGAAAGATATCAAATGGGGAGAAGTCAAAATCAAGGGGAGACAATGAAATGACTTCTCACCTAAATTATCGCCAGTTGCCCAATGTTTTGTAGATGCCCGAACGCCCAGCTTGGGCAGCCATCAGAGCTAATCTTTTCCCTTTGTAATCACATGTTTGTGTGCGTGAGAAAATGAGAGAGATTCAGAGGATCAAGTCTAATCTAGGCATAGAATTGGGCCTTGGGGTGTATTCAAACCAATCCAAATAGACTCAATCAAGTCGAGTTCAAGCCAAGATTTTTGGTTTGACCGAGCCATGCTGAAATTTATTTGAACTCAAATTACAATCAAGCCGAGCTCAAGCCAAGCCCAGCTTGATTTAGCTCTACTCGATTGAGGCTCAGTTTGGCTAAAGCTCGCCTCAGCTTGATTCATATCAATAGTAGATAATTAAACTGTGTTTTGGCAATGGAAATCGTCGTGATGCAGATCTGGTGCACACACAGCTAGGGGTGTCAACGGACGGGCCAAACTCCATTAAAAAAAAAAAAAAAAAGCAGCCAGTCTAAGAGCCCGGACCTAAGCCTGTCCAACTACATATTCAGGCCGGGTCATATCCAGCCCGGCCCATTGCATTCCTACACGTAGCATGCTGTTTACTAGACCACGCAAATGTCATATCACCTAACTCGTCTTTGTTTATTTGTTGGAGTTGTTAGTAGATGCACACGCACATACAACACAAGAACAACAACTACTACAGCAAAATTCTTAACGCAAAGATTTTAAGATATGCGATGATTAGACCTGTTAATGAGCCAAGCCAGTTCGCAAGTCGACTCTATTCATCTCGAAATGAGGTAAGCTTGAGTTGGGTATTTGAACTCCTTGGGCCGAGCTGAGCTAAATAATTGAACTCGTTTCTTGGTCAAGTCGAACACAAGTAACAAGCAGCTCAGCTTAGCTCAGCTCAATTAACTTTATTGTACTATTCATATATAATATCTTAATAATATTAATTTTCATATAAAAGTTAAGGAACTTACATATGAATTTGTTGTTAAGTTTCAGAATTTATAGAATCTCTATATCATGTTTCTCCCATTAGACTCACGAGAATAACTATGTTCGGTTCTTTTCTTTTTCTTTTTTTGAGAGGGGGATGATGATTTTCAATTCTTAAGATTTTAATTTGAATTCTTTTTTTGTTAAAATTAGGATTAAATGAGCCTAAAATAATAGAGCAAGTTTGCGAACTAGCTCGAGCTCGATTATCTATAGATGAGTCGAGATCAAGCTAACATTCGAGAGCTCGAATTGAGCTTGAGCCAAGCTTGAACCAACATAGATATTTTACTAGCCAAGCTTGAGCAACACCTAGCTCGGCTCAACTCAACTAGTTTACACCCCTAAATTGATGATTCCTCTTTTGACGTTTCATTCGTATGATGTATGAGACAAGAAAGTTCAATCTTTGTTGAAAATGAAGTATTTTTTGCGGATGATCTTGATGATAAAAAAATTCATTTACGATTATATGTTAACACTGTAGCAAAAAGAACCATCTTGTGTATGTTTCTAGCACTGAAGTGGAGTATATGGCTGCCGGCGTGGGACTAATGAGTGTGCTTTTATCACTTAGAGGTCAAACAACAACAGCCCATTAATATAAGAAATAAGGGGGTTTATAGTGTGCTTTCATCACTATAACCGGTTGGTCTCCATGTGGCTCCTCCAAAAGCCTCCATTTAAACTCTTTTTTTTTTGTCATGTGTCATGCTTACCCACTCACTCACTTAATTATTATAATCAATCTATCATTAAATGAATGAAATGTAAATGTCAACCCTTCTTCTCTCTTCCTCTATCCACCTATCTAATTTCGAAAGGAAATCCTCTAGTTAGTCCCTAATACCAAAAGGGCAATGATTAGCACACCCAACATTAGAATAGGTAAACTAATGTCATGGTCACGCGTCTCTTTTAACATTCCATTAACTACGGTTAAGCTTAAGAAAATTAAAGTAAATATTTTGATTTTTTTGCTTTTTCAAGCTTAGATTTCTTAACTATAGGAGTGAGTGAATCTTTAACTACAATTAATGTGTGGTAAAAAGAGGTAATTGACCAATGAGGATTGTACATTAGAATGGGTATAGTCTACTATGGCAGTAAGTTAAGTATTTCCTGTCACACCTCGATTTCTAAAATCTCACAACTCAACCCATTATCTATGGTCCGGCTTGAGATCTAGAATTCGGGGGTGGAGATTATTAATAATTTAATTTATAATTGGTATTTTAAGTATATTAATTTTTTGATTTTTTTTGTGTTTTTTTTTTTTTTGGGTTCATTTTCCGGATTCCAGATTTTTTTGAAAGTTCGTTTTCCATCAAAATTATTATGAAATAAATAGTAAACAAAATTATTTTGTCCTGAAATTTTACAGGGACATACTTCTATAAGTCTATGAACTACGTATACAATTTTAGAATTTTCTGATAATGGAAAAATATTCTGTAAATATTTTTTGAAACTAAACTTAAAATTTCAAGAAAACAATAATGTCACATTACTTTTATTTAAAACTAAAATTTGGTCTTTATACCTATCATGTCTTTCTAAGATATATAAATGAAACTAATCCATATTCTAGAAAATAAATTTACTTCCAAAGTTCATACATCATTCACTAATTTTAATTAAATAAATAAAAATATTGAAAATATCCACTAAAACATGATCAATTAATTTTGTAATTAATTATAAATCATGAGAGAAGTCTTCATATTTCTTCTTCACTTCCAAGCATTCATTACTCCATACCTGAAAATATTGACATGAAGGTTGAATGAGCTATGAAGCTCAATAGGAAAAATTCACTCCCTTTCTTACAATTAATTTACAATAAAAAGACATGCAATATAAGTACATTGAAAAATATATAAATTAACATTATGATTCATGTAAGTATGATGACTCGATTTTTGCATCAGCCCGGTCTTGTTATCATCACCGATTTTAGTACTAGTTTTGGTCAAACTGACTATCCCAAGCAAGGGATCTTCCTCGAGGGCTTTAGGGCCTTTCACCCAAGGATACACGATCGTGGCTTGCTCATTATTTTAAGGGCTCTCACCCACGGCATCATATAACCGTCCTTAATGCATCAATCATGCATAACATGTTATTTACAATATATCAATCATTTTACCACATATTTTTCATCTATTCACAGATCTCATGTTATAAATTTCTACATTCTTTGCGCAATAATAAACAAATAAAATTATTACATGCTAATAAAATTCTGAAAATCTCAAATAACACATATCATCATCTCCTTAGAATTTTTAGTAACAATATCATTACTATCAAACATTTATTTGATTTTTACTACAAATTAATTATAAAAAAAAAAAAATGACAAAAACCTACCTGGATTTTTTCTCGATTATTGATTTCCTCCCAAAAACTTTCAACTCGAACTTTTCACTCGTTTTCTCAGGCTTGATCTATACTCCTTCATAATTCTTATTTCTCATTTCTTTCTCTTTTTCCTGCGATCTCTCTCTCTCTCTCTCTTGTATTTAGTTATTTTAAAATTTTAAAGAGATTTTAAAAGAGATTTAATCTAAACTAACCTTATCTAAAACTAATCTTTATCTCCTTAATTTAAATTTAAAACAAATGATGGGCTTTTGGTCCATGAGTTTTCCACCTTAGACCCATATTATTATTATTTTTTTCAGGACATTACATTTCCCATACCAAAATTAGTGTTAGGGCCCACATAACCAATTGCCTTGTTACATCTCAAACTGTAAATTCGATACCTCATTTAATGCACCGTCTATGTTCCAGACCAAAGAAAGGATGAAGTCTTATATCCCTTATCTCCTGAGATTGAATTACAACCAATTGCGATTGTATTTGGGGGAGAGTTCAATCTCACCAGCAAGTCACCATGTGTCCCTATTAACCATGGTTAAGTTTTGCTAACCCTTATGCTATGTTTGGTTATTGAGAAAATATGTGAAAACATGGAAAAGAAAAGAAAATTCTAGATTTGTAATACGATTTTTAGTTGTGTTTTACCCAATTTTCTTTTCTTTTCCATGCTTTCACTTAATTTCTCCGCAACCAAACCTAGGATTAGGGTTTAACAATCTAACCTTGTTTTTTAGAACAAAATATTTTTAAAATTAATCATAAGGGTTAATTTTTTTTAAAACTAGAGTTAAAGTTTTTAAATAATTTTCCCTAAAAGCCAAAGTTAGATTGAACCATAAGAGATAGTAAATCTTAATCATGGTTAACAGGGGTTAACAGAGACATGTGGTGACTTGTTGGTGAGATTGAACTCTCCTCCAAATTCCATCGCAATTGGCTGTGATTTGATCGAGAGAGAGATAAGGAGATGAGACATCACCTGAGGGAAAAAAATTAAATTACATTTTTACTTTTTCTTTGAGCTAGAATGTAGACAATACATTAAATGAGATATTGAAGTTTGTTGTTTGATGAATAATAATGCAATTGGTTATGTGGCCCCTAACACCAATTTTGGTATAGGGACGGAGTAGAGGATTTGCTCTCATTAATTTCCCTACTCACCTATTCGCCTCCCCAACAATCCTCTCTCCCATTCGTCTTCCAAACTAAAACCTCCTCTCTACGATTCATTAATCTCCCCAATGCACTCAGTTCTACCTCTTCGTTCCATCTCGCCTTGACTATTCTTCTTCCCGAACCTTCCCTATTTGTATCACTCGACCAATCACCATCACCCTATTTTCCTTTCAGTTTAAATATAAAGAGGAGCTCTGCCTCACCACATTGTGCGGAGCTCCTCTTTTTATACTATCCGGTGGCAAATGTGTAATTATGTTGTGTTGAAAAATTATCTGTCTCTATCAATACTTACAAAAATGCCACATTTATAGTGTAAAAAACAGAGCTCCGCATCAACACCGTGATGCAGAGCTCCGGCTCAAAATTAATCTCTTTTCCTTTACATAGATGGAGTCACGTCTTTCTCTCTCCCCCCTATTTGTATCAATTTTTTTTTTTTTTTGGATGGTAAGCTGACTATTTGTATCAACTTCCTTCACTAACTTTACTATTGTCCTACATAATTAAATTTTAGAGAATTTCAAGTTTAGTTCAAACATTTGGTGAATAATGGGAAGATGTTTTTGATGTCGAGGAAGAAAGATTTCACTAATCTCTTCTTTTTTTTGAGCGAGGAAAGCTGGGGTTAAGACAGACCCAACCAACTTTATTAAAAAAATAATAAAGAGGGTAAGAAGGAAAGATAGAAAAGGAGCAAGAGGTAACCCAAAGGGGACCCGGACCTAGTACCTTAGGCACCCACACACCAAACCCAGAAACAAAGCAAAAGCTAACCCAAAGCCAACAACCCTAGAAGGAGTCCCTGACAGGGAAACCCTTACTTTTCATACACAGACAAATGACAAGAGCCCCAAGAAACTCTATGAGACCCACCATCGCAAGTGCTCTCCATGACGCTCTCCATGCAGTCACACAAAAAAGATAGTCCCCGGGCCCCAAGGAACCTAATGAATTATGGCAACAAAAAGGAGGAGGAGACCGACAAGCCGCTAGTCACAGGTTGAGAGGAATGGAGTTATAGGGACATGACTAGTCCTTATGACAGCCCTCCAGCCATGGACGGTGTCCATCTTTCCATGACAGTGGTAGTGAACATTCTTAACACATTTCTCTCTCTTTTTTTTGTGGTAGTGAACATTCTTAACACATTTCGCTCTTTTTTTTTTAATGCGAGTATATATTTCATTGTTTTATTGAACCGGGATATGTTTCTTTAGAACCAATGACAACAAGGAGTGTTTATTCTAGAGTATTTGAGAGGGCTATGTAGAAAGATCAAAAGAATTCATCTTTCTCTTTTCGGATAAAGGAAAGGCATTGGATATTCATTTTCTCTTATGATTTTCTGTTCCATTTACAACAATTCAACATTTATTTGATATTTTTTTATTTTTGGAAGTTACATTTATTTGATATTAGTTGTGCATGCAATGATTTTGTTGTTTGTCTTTACTATTGTTGTTGTCTGGATGACTATGTCAAAAGTGAAATTGTTTGTTGTTTTGGTGGAACAAATCAAAGTACATCATTGAACGTCACCATATCTTCAACAACCATACGAATTGGAAAACAACATAAGAATTTGTGAATTTAGTTTTGGTGGAACGCAAGGAAGATGGTTGAACCGTTGAAGGATATCTTTTGACTCATATGGTATTTTCATGTGTTCCTTGTTGCAAATATTAATAATTGATGTTTAGTCTCTCTTCTCTCTTCCCCTTATTTTTATCAACTTGGTGACACTTGTGTTTTTAATATACAGGAAGACATTGGCATTTATAGCGCGATTGTACATGGGTGTTGGCTAAGGAACATAGTTTCCTGTCGGAGCGTACTTGGATGTTGGAGAATGATAGTCTTCGAGAAGCTTTAAATTCCAGTTTGAAGTTGGTCTTTCAATTAGGGCTGTATTCGGGCGGGCTTTTAAGCTAGGCCCGAAACCTGGCTTGACCCGAAATCAAGCTTAAAAGCTTGGCCCGAAATCAAAAGCCTAGCTCGAAACTTAGCTCAGCTCAACCCGAATTGATTCAAGCTTGAACCGGGCTTGGTTTGGCTCGAGCTCGAGCTCGAGCTCGACTTGAATACTTTTTTTAAAAAAATAAAATAAAATGATAATATTTTATATTATTTATATATATAATAATGATATATATATATATATAATTTTTTATATTTTTTTAATAATATTTGAACCGAACTGAGCCTCAATCGAGTCGGGCCGAATCAAACAGGGGTTGGCCTGAGCTTGGGTTGATTGGATTTTCAAGTTTTTTTAGGCTTGGTTTGGCCCGATCAAACCTAAAATTCGAGCCGATCTCGGGCCGAGCTGAACCGCACAAATGGGACGATCGGGCTTGTGCAGCCCTACTTTCAATGCTTCAGTTTAAAATTTGAATGAGCTGAGTATGTAGAAAACTTTATCATTTCATAAGGGAAAACAAACTACAATTGAAACTTAGATAAAGGGCTAAGCCAATGGCTCCATCAGGATATAAAAAAAAATAAAAAATACCTTACAAGATAATAAGAGCCTATACACAAAACCAGAAATTATATTTCCATGATACTAACAAGAAGTGAAGAAAATCAGTGATAAGCAATCGTGTTGCTTATTGGTTCCTCAGGTTAAGGCAAATCCTTGGTGCTCTTCTCGGTGTTGGTTAATACCGCTAGCTGTTAGATTTTGGGTGGTGCTACGCGCACCCCATAATTTACTGGAATACATCAATCTAATGAAATCTCTAATTAAACACCCGAAAACAATGTATAAAGACCAAAAAACCCTCAATTAGATGTTCTTCTCCGTTTGGTTTCAGGGGCAGAGACAGTGGCCAAGGTGGTTGTAGAGGCGAACGGTTCGGTGGCGGAGGCTACTGTGGGTTTCACCACAAAGGACATCTGACAGAGCCACGAAAATCATAGAGGTTTCATTTGTTAGTTCATGCTTGCAAAAAGATATGCAGGAACTCGTGGAGTGAGAACTAGGTGAAAGTTCTGTTGTGAATTTGATGAATGGAGAAAATTTGCAATTAATGCTCCCTTTATTTCTATGTAAAACAGGGGAAAATAAATGAATTTCACATAAAATATCAATTGTCTTAAAGAAAATAGCACGGAAAATGACATTTTCCTTAGAATTCTTTCATTTTTCCCTATGTTACATCGAAACAAACATAGCATAATTCTAGATTGAGTCAATTTTCAGAGTTATTTTTTTTTATTGCTGAACAATTTTTAAAGTTAAATCTGCCATATGGTGGAATCCTAAACAAAATCGGAGCTTGAGAGATACTATATACAGAAATCCTCAAATTATAATGGATTCCAAGCTGATAATTAAAAGAACACGTAAAGAAACGGATTCGAAGCTAAACAAGATAGATTGAAAGCACATATCAATAAAGCTTGGCCCACGATGTTCAAAGCTTGAAGCGATATCAACTATCTAAAGCATGCAAAGCAACATGACCTAGACGCATGAGAGAAGGAAGAGGGGATTGCAGTGGGGGAGTTGCAGGGAGTAAAGTGCATAGATTTTTGAATTAGTCTAGGGATACTCCCAAAGTGTACTACTATATATACTCCTGAATCCTAACCGTTTATCTCAATTATGAAACGGTTAGGATTCCAGCTGATGTGGCAATAGAAAGGACAAAATAAGCCAACTGAAATCTTGACCCTTAATGATTGGTTATAAACGATTAGGATTAGAGAGTATAATTGGGAGTACCCATAGACTGACTCTTAGATTTTTTGGCCGGGGAATAAAAGCAAGATGGTTTTTTCGTCTTTTTTATAAAAAGAAATTGTTATTAAAATAAATATTTAATAATTTGTGTGTTTCAGTAAAAGTTGGGGTGCATGTAGCACACCACCCTAGATTCCGTTTCCTCCTTAAATAGTTCTACTATTTCTTATTTGGAAAATATTCACCGTGAAAAAACAATGAGAGGCGTCTTGGGTCCCTTTTCATGCCAAGTGTTCTCATTTAAACTTCCTTTAATTGTGGTTATGGTTCATTAATCCTTAGGGTTCAACCATCTACCCTTTTTTTTAGAAAGATAAAGTATAAAAAAATTAACTAAAGGTTAAAAATTAACCTGAGATCACGGCAGGCCATCTTTGTGAGAGCGAGGAGCAATAGTTCGCTCCTCGATCGTGGAGCGAACTATTGCTCTTTTTATTTCCATGAAAATTTATCATTTGAAGTTGTGTAACCGTAAATTATCATTTTCATTTTTTCTTTAGTTTTTTCATTGCACGGGTGTTTGCTGGTAACAAAATAAGTCAGTTAGTTGTATCATATATAAGGGTTGGGCATGTGGGTTCAGGTTGAGGGATGGGTGGCATTCAAGTGTTTGGGTCGAACTTTTGGACCTATTGTCTAGGTTTGGGTTTTGATTTACCAACCCATTTATAAATGGGTCGAGTTTGTATTAGTCTCAAACTCGTCAATTGATAATACCTAGTTTCTATATTAATATGTTCATGAATTTTGTAATGGGATTTTCTGGATGTGTCACGCGTCACTTAGCATGTTGATTTGCTTGACTGGTTAAAGGATAAAGATTGCTGACGTGTCCTTTGCTTGCTGAAGAGAGGCCTTTCAACCTGTCAATACACTCCGATACTTAAGTCAGTAGAGATCGAAGATGAAATGCAGAAGAGTTATGAGAGTCAGGAAGACTTTTGATAGGGTCTTTGCTCTTTGTTAGGTGAGAAATATCGTCTAGGCATATGAAAATTTCTGATCCTTGATCACTTTGACCCTTGGGGTATTTATAGGCTTGAATTCTTATGGTCATCCACGCTCGTGGATGGCCATGCATTTCAAGTAATCATTCCAAATCTATCAAATAAGTATCTTACCATAAATGCACATCTCCTCTTTCTTAAGTCGGTTACAGAGCCAAAAGCGGTTCGAAGTGACCATCATTTAATGCGGGGTCAGAGATATTTACCTAACTCATGAGTACTTTGCATAATAGACCGCCTCCAGAGATTTTCGTCCTCAAGCCAAGTGAGATTCCATATTTAGATGAGCTCGATCTTGTCAACATGTAGAGACCCCGAATCTTTTTCATGTTTTTACTTCATTGTATTAGGGGTATTATAGTCCTTGTGATGTTTTGATGTTTATCGTATTATATATTTATTTGGTGTGGTGTAAACTAGGCTTAATCAAACTTGTAACGGAGGGATGTCATATCACACCCTAAACTTTAGGAAGCTCTAGTTTTGTCACCGTTTACTGAAATTGAGTGATTCTTGAACCATTAGAAAGGTGTGGGAACCTTCTTCGAAGTTCATGTTTAATGTTTTTCCTTATTTTGAGTTTAAGCCAAGTCAATGGCGGGTTTTATTTAATGGAATTGCAGATCAGTCAACTTTGGAGACAATTTAGTCTATTAATTAAGTGGAATTTAGAAATTCTAAAACACCAGAAATGTTCATTTTCGAGAGATGAATCCAACCCAAGTTGAATCGTCAAAATCCGTCAAGCGAGTCAAAAGTTATGGCCAAAATAGTAAAGTGAGTCGAAACAGAGCACCGATCGCTCGGTCAGAAGCAGCAATCGATCGGTCCAAAACCGATCGATTGGTATCTATCGACTGGTCCAGAATTTTGTATGGGAAAAATTTCCAGAGAGTGCTTTTTTGACCGATCGACTGATCAAGAGCACCGATCGCTCGGTCATAACCACCGATCGCTCGATCCTTCGTGTTTTTGCAGAATTTTAGTAAGGACTTTTTGGTCTTTTGTTCTCAGACCTTGGGGCTATAAATAGGGGGTCCTACTCGAAATATTAAAATACTTTACCTATTTCTAACCTAATTTAGCAAAAAGGGGGAGAAAACCTAGGGTTTGAGGGAGAGGGTTGCTTGGAGAAGGAGGTTGCTAGAAGATTGAGAGGAAAGCTTGGGAGATCGTCCTCAAAGCTTCCCCAAATCACTCCGGGAGCGTTTTGAATCCAAGGGAAGGATTCCTAAGGTCGATATACTATCCTAATCAACTTTATTTTAAGGTTTTGTGAATGTTAAGATAATATAAATGATAGAAATAGAGCTTAATTATGTTTTCCCTAATTTTCTATGAAGTAAGCTAATCTTGGATGGAAATGTGGATGGAAATGTGGATTAGAATGTGGATGGAATGTATGGAGGATGGGATTAATATGTGGATGTGAATAGTGAATTGATTGTATGGATGAAATATGGTTTGATGAATGCTTGAAAATATAGAAGGGAAATTGATTCATATTATGCGTACACAAGGTGTTTGTAAAAATGCTTGAAAGGATAAATGCTATTATACTCTTATGAAATTGTGGTAAATTGATTATGAATTGCGATATGAATTATGATAGATATGTATATGTGAATTGTTTGTTAAGTATGTCTAATTATTTGCATGGAAATTGATAGTCGGGAAGATAAGAACTTAGAGGAACATCTCTCAAATCGGGAATTCTCTAACTATTTGGTATGGGACAGTATAGTGGAGTTTCCATGGTGGGAGATCGGAATCTAAGCAATTACCAACTCGAATGTTAATTTCGACACTTAAGCACATATGCACGTGTATGTTAAGATAAGAGTCTCACAAGTCACACATGTGGACCATAAGCATGAGCATGGTATACGTATGACATTCTGAATAAGCATAAGCATAGCATGGTCCGTATCCGCCAAGAACGGCATGTCAATTACATTTGATTCATAGGCATGGTCCGTATCCGCCAAGAACGGCATGTCACATCATTGTACGATCTGAATAAGTGCATAAGCATAAGCATCTCACAAGCACGTGGTCTCATAAGCATAAGCAACTCATAAGTGTATTGTCTTCCAAGTCTAAGATTCTCACAAGTACACGAGTCAAGGTGATGATATGATGTATATGCGCACACGTTCTTCCGCACTCTGATTATGTTATTATGTTATTGGATATGTTTCTAACTAAGTACAGGTATATTATTATTGTTGGTTGGATTTTATATACACTGAGTACTTTTGTACTCAGCCGGACTTTGTCTTGGCAGGTTTAGAGCAGGAGTACACGGCGGAGCCGTGGGTTGAGGAAATATACGCAGAGGAAGGAGGTGAAGGTGAGCCTTTTGATGAGGGAGCCAGAGACTTGGGTGGCTACACCTCTTAGTTTTTATTTCATTTGATTGAGAGAGTTGTATTAGACTTGAGTAGATGTTGCTTAGTAGACTTTTATAGTTGTGTATCAGACTCTTTGGTTTTAGTGGGTTGTATTTGTTGACTATAGACTCGTGCTATTTAGTTGGTTACAGTTGATATATCGAAAATTTTATCATCCTCATTTTTGGAGACTCGTGTTAGTGTGCCTTGCATGTCATGGATTTTAAGCAAGTTTAAGTAATGTGGCGATCCCAAAGTCCTATTTTAGCCTTGTAGGATTTTGGGGTCGTTACAGAGGTGGTATCAGAGCTCAAGGCATTAGGTTCCCTTGGGCTAAGTTGTCCTCTTAGTAGAAGTCATGTTATGTCACTCCGGGTCTGATACCAGAGGATATCAATCAGTGCTCAAGGCATTAGAGTCCTTAGGGCTAAGGTATTAAGCATAGGATATAGGAAGATGTTACCCTCAGGGAAGCAACATCAAGTTTAGGATTCTAATTGTTTAGGATTGAGTTATGATTAAGTGTAGATTCAGGAATTTTATGTGAGTTTATTCCTAAATAAGTTGTTTTCTTCTTCTCAGGACTGTAAGCATGAGAAGGGGTGGAAGAAACCATAGGAATGGAGGAGGCAGTGTGACAGATGGGGATTCCCCAGATGGTGCTTCCCAAGCCAATGTGAGTCGGGCTATGGAAGCTATTGCTGCAGCCATGGAGAGACAGGCTGAAATTATGGCTCAGCAAACTGCGCTGCTAGCTGCTGGTCAAGCTAGGTAAGAGAGGGCGGTTGATGTTCACCCACCCCGGCATAACGGAGTGGAAGCTTTTAGGAGAATGAATCCTCCAGCCTTCTACGGTAGTACAGACCCCTCAGTGGCCGAGTTGTGGATCATGCAACTAGAGAAGATTTTCACCGTGCTTGAGGCTACCGATGAGCAGAGGGTGAAATGGGCCTCCTTCGTCATGGAAGGCGAGGCTGAACATAGGTGGAGGGCCGCATCTAGGCAGAAGAATGAGGTGCGAGCAGGACAAGAGTGGACTTGGGGAGAGTTCCTCGACATCTTCTACGAGAGATACTTCCCGGTGTTTGTGAGAGATCAGAAGGAGATTGAATTCTCTACCTTGGAGCAAGGGAGGATGTCAGTGGCCGAGTATGAGGCCAAGTTTGTAGAGCTCTCTAGGTTCGCTCCTCACTTGATTGCTATGGAGAGAATGAAGGCAAAGATGTTTGAGCGAGGCTTGAAGGATTTTATTCGGGAGAAGGTTTCGATACTTCAGCTTGAGACAAGTAGGGAGGTGTATCAGCATGCTCTGATAGCTGAGAAGAATTCACATGAATTTTTGAAGAAGAGGGAGAAGATGCAAGCAAGTAGGTTTGTCCCCCAGGACAAGAGGTCGAGGATAGCAGGTCCTAGGCCCATTGCTAGGCCCACCCCGTATCAGAGGCCTACTCAGGCAGCCCCTCGAGCATCTCAGGTGGCTCCGCCTACTGCTGGTACCCAGTTGTATGATGCATGCAGCCAGTGCGGAAAGAGGCATAGAGTGGGAGAGTGTAGGGCAATTACTGGAGGTTGTTTCTATTGTGGAGAGGTCTCACACCGGATCCGAGATTGCCCACTCTGCATTCAGCAGGGGATTCAGTCGACTCAGCCACAGGGAGTCAGGCCCCCAGGTAGGCAGTCCACACAGCAGAGGCCACCACAAGGTCCTAGACCTCAGCAGCCTCGCCAGCCAGCTCAGGGTCGAGTGTTTGCTACCTCGGAGCGGGATGCACAGGCGTCCGACGACGTTGTGCAGGGTATATTTAATTGTGTTTTAGTCAATTAAAATATTGTTCTGAGGCTATGTGTGTGATATTAAATGTTATGTGGTATGATGTAAGATGCATGTATGTATTCATGATTTGACAAATTAGCTTTGTGTATTAATTCAGGCTCATTGTTGATAAATGATTTCCTCGCTCATGTTTTGATCGATACTGGTTCCACTCACTCATTCGTTACACCTAGTTTTGCACGAGAGTTTCCGATGGAGCCAAGTCTGTTAGATCGTGAATTTTCGATTACTACTCCTGTTGGTAGTTCGGTCATCACCGATAAGGTCTATCGAGCTTGTGATATTCGAGTAGGTTAGAGAGAGATGCCAGCTGATCTGATTGTCTTTGAGTTCCAAGACTTTGACATCATTTTAGGCATGGATTGGCTTTCCAAATACCATGGGCATGTCGACTGTTTTGGGAAAGTGGTCAACTTTAGACCAATCAGTGAGCCCTCTTTTCGTTTCCAAGGGTTGAAGAAGAAAGACTTAGCTCGTTTTGCGGCATTGAGTCTTACTACCTCGGAAGCACCAGATTCCTCAAGTATTCCAGTTGTAGAGGAATTTATGGATGTCTTTCCCAAGGACTTCCCGGGTTTGCCACCGGATAGAGAAGTAGAGTTTACAATTGAGTTGGCTCCGGGTACGGCACCCATCTCTAAAACGCCATATAGGATGGCTCCAGCAGAGTTGAAAGAGCTTAAGGAGCAGATTGACGAATTGCTTGGTCTTGAATTTATCCGCCCAAGTGTATCACCTTGGGGAGCTCCAGTGTTGTTTGTGAAGAAGAAGGATGGTTCGATGAGGATGTGCATCGACTATCGGCAACTGAACAAGGTCACTATCAAGAACAAATATCCTTTACCTAGGATCGATGACTTGTTTGATCAGTTACAAGGAGCTAAGTATTTCTCCAAGATTGATTTGAGGTCGGGCTACCATCAGCTGAAGATAAAGGCGGAAGATGTGCCTAAGTCTGCTTTCAGGACCAGATATGGCCATTTTGAATTCTTAGTCATGTCGTTCGGTTTGACAAATGCTCCGGCAGCATTCATGGATCTCATGAACAGGATCTTCAAGCCGACTCTGGACCGCTTTGTGATCGTGTTTGTGGATGACATTTTAGTGTACTCCAGGACACAGAAGGAGCATGAGATGCATCTCCGGATCACCCTGAAGACACTCCGTGAGCATAAGCTATATGCTAAGCTTAGCAAGTGCGAGTTTTGGCTAGAAAAAGTAGCATTTCTAGGCCATGTGGTGTCAGAATAGGGGATTTCAGTTGACCCTACTAAGATAGAAGCAGTGGAAGGATGGGGAAGGCCAAAGAGTGTTACAGAGGTTCGAAGTTTCTTGGGCCTAGCTGGATATTATCGAAGATTTGTAGAAGAATTTTCCAGTTTGACAGCTCCGCTTACTCATCTAACTTGAAAGAACGCTAGATTCGAGTGGAATGAGAAATGTGAGAAGAGTTTTCTTGAGTTGAAGAAGCGTCTCACCACCGCTCCGATCTTGACTGTTCCATCGGGTAGTGAAGATTTTGTGGTGTATAGTGATGCCTCACTCGTTGGGTTAGGTTGTGTTCTTATGCAACACGGGAAGGTGATTGCCTATGCTTCTCGGCAGTTGAAAGACCACGAGAAGAACTATCCTACCCATGATTTGGAGTTAGCAACCTTGGTTTTTGCTCTTAAGATCTGGAGACACTACTTGTACGGTGCGCAGTTTGAAGTTTTCACCGACCATAAAAATCTAAAGTATTTATTCTCGCAGAAAGAGCTGAATTTGAGGCAACGTCGTTGGGTGGAATTCCTCAAGGATTATGATTGTTCTATCCAGTACCACCCGGGGAAAGCGAATGTAGTGGCAAATGCGCTAAGTAGGAGACCTACTGGGTTCTTGGCACACTTGATGGTCTAAGAATGGAAGTTACTAGAAGAGGTGTCTAGCCTCGATGCAGGTTTCAGTGTGGGAACATCTGGAGCCTTGTTGGCTAACATTATGGTCAGGCCAACCTTATTGAACAGGATTAAAGACCTGCAGTGGAATGATGGAGAACTGCACGCTGCTATGAATAAGTCACTTAACAGCGGGTTTGAGGATTTCTCTTGGAGGGATGGTGGAGTTTGTTTCAAGGGTAGACTTTGTGTTCCGGATGATGAAGATTTAAGAAGGGAGATTCTGGATGAAGCACACAAGTCCAAGTAGGTACTAAGATGTACCAGAACCTTAAGAAGTATTTCTGGTGAAAAGGTATGAAGAAAGATGTGGCTACCTTTGTATCCAAGTGTTTGGTGTGTCAGCAGGTGAAGGCCGAACACAGGAGGCCGGCAGGACTTCTTCAGTCTCTTCCTATTCCCGAGTGGAAGTGGGAAAATATCTCCATGGATTTTGTTGTTGGTTTGCCAAAGACGGCCAAGAACTTTGATGCCATTTGGGTTGTGGTTGACCGATTGACTAAATCAGCTCACTTTCTTCCATATCAGACCACTTTCAACTCCAATCAATTGGCTAACCTCTATATCAAGGAGATAGTTCGTTTGCATGGAGTGCCAGTTAGCATTGTTTCTGATCGAGATCCGAGATTTACATCCAGATTCTAGAAGGTTTTTCAGCAGGCCATGGGTTCCCATTTGGATTTTAGTACGACATTTCATCCGCAGACAGATGGGCAAACTGAGAGAGTGAACCAGATCATAGAGGACATGCTACGAGCTTGCATGTTAGACTTTCAGGGTAGTTGGGTTGATCACTTGCCGTTGGTTGAGTTTGCCTACAACAACAGCTATCAAGCTAGCATTCAGATGGCACTGTTTGAGGCACTTTATGGGAGGAGTTGTCGTTCACCTTTGTGTTAGGACGAAGTTGGCGAGAGGAAGCTTTTGGGTCCCGAGCGCGTTGGTCAGACTGTGGATAGAGTTCGGTTGATCAGGGAGAGGTTGAAGGCAGCTCAGAGTAGACAAAAGAGCTATGCCGATACTCGGAGGAGAGATCTTGAGTTCCAAGTCAGAGATTTTGTGTTTGTAAAGATCTCACCTACGAAGGGGGTGATGAGATTCGGCAAGCGGGGCAAGCTTAGTCCGAGATATGTGGGTCCTTTTGAGATCATCACCCGAGTCGGGGAAGTTGCTTATCGGGTCGCCTTGCCACCTCACATGGAAGGTGTGCATAATGTCTTTCACATCTCTATATTGAGGAAGTACATTGCTGATCCTTCACATGTCATTCATTTGGAACCTTTGGAAATTCGGGAAGATTTGACTCTAGTAGAGCAACCGGCTCGAATTTAGGACCGGAAAGAGCAAGTTTTGCGTTCAAAGGTCATTCCTCTTGTGCTCTTGCAATGGGAGCATCACTCTAGAGAAGAGGCTACTTGGGAGAGAGAAGCCAAAGTCCGCGAAAAGTACCCATATTTATTCACTTAAGGTACGTAATTTCGAGGACGAAATTCTTTTAAGGAGGGGAGGATGTAGAGACCCCGAATCTTTTTAATGTTTTTACTTCATTGTATTAGGGGTCTTATAGTCCTTGTGATGTTTTGATGTTTATTGTATTATATATTTATTTGGTGTGGTGTAAACTAGGCTTAATCAAACTTGTAACGGAGGGATGTCATATCACACCCTAAACTTTAGGAAGCTCTAGTTTTGGCACCGTTTACTAAAATTGAGTGATTCTTGAACCATTAGAAAGGTGTGGGAACCCTCTTCGAAGTTCATGTTTAATGTTTTTCCTTATTTTGAGTTTAAGCCAAGTCAATGGCGGGTTTTATTTAATGGAATTGCAGATCAGTCAACTTTGGAGACAATTTAGTCTATTAATTAAGTGGAATTTAGAAATTCTAAAATGCCAGAAATGTTCATTTTCGAGAGATGAATCCAACCCAAGTTGAATAGTCAAAATCCGTCGAGCGAGTCAAAAGTTATGGCCAAAACAGTAAAGTGAGTCGAAACAGAGCACCGATCGCTCGGTCAGAAGCAGCAATCGATCGGTCCAAAACCGATCGATCGGTATCTATCGACTGGTCCAGAATTTTGTATGGGGAAAATTTCTAGAGAGTGCTTTTTTGACCAATCGACCGGTCAAGAGAACCGATCGCTCGGTCGAGAACCGATCGCTCGGTCGAGAACCGATCGCTCGGTCATAACCACCGATCGCTCGATCCTTCGTGTTTTTGCAGAATTTTAGTAAGGGCTTTTTGGTCTTTTGTTCTCAGACCTTGGGGCTATAAATAGGGGGTCCTAATCGAAATATTAAAATACTTTACCTATTTCTAACCTAATTTAGCAAAAAGGGGGAGAAAACCTAGGGTTTGAGGGAGAGGGTTGCTTGGAGAAGAAGGAGGTTGCTAGAAGATTGAAAGGAAAGCTTGGGAGATCGTCCTCAAAGCTTCCCCAAATCACTCCGGGAGCGTTTTGAATCCAAGGGAAGGATTCCTAAGGTCGATATACTATCCTAATCAACTTTATTTTAAGGTTTTGTGAATGTTAAGATAATATAAATGATAGAAATAGAGCTTAATTATGTTTTCCCTAATTTTCTATGAAGTAAGCTAATCTTGGATGGAAATGTGGATTAGAATGTGGATGGAATGTATGGAGGATGGGATTAATATGTGGATGTGAATAGTGAATTGATTGTATGGATGAATTATGGTTTGATGAATGCTTGAAAATATAGAAGGGAAATTGATTCATATTATGCGTACACAAGGTGTTTATGAAAATGCTTGAAAGGATAAATGCTATTATACTCTTATGAAATGGTGGTAAATTGATTATGAATTGCGATATGAATTATGATAAGATATGTATATGTGAATTGTTTGTTAAGTATGTCTAATTATTTGCATGGAAATTGATAGTCGGGAAGATAAGAACTTAGAGGAACATCTCTCAAACCGGGAATTCTCTAACTATTTGGTATGGGACAGTATAGTAGAGTTTCCATGGTGGGAGATCGGAATCTAAGCAATTACCAACTCGAATGTTAATTTCGACACTTAAGCACATATGCACGTGTATGTTAAGATAAGAGTCTCACAAGTCACACATGTGGACCACAAGCATGAGCATGACATACGTATGACATTCTGAATAAGCATAAGCATGGCATGGTCCGTATCCGCCAAGAACAGCATGTCAATTACATTTGATTCATAGGCATGGTCCGTATCCGCCAAGAACGGCATGTCAATTACATTTGATTCATAGGCATGGTCCGTATCCGCCAAAAAAGGCATGTCACATCATTGTACAATCTGAATAAGTGCATAAGCATAAGCATCTCACAAGCACGTGGTCTCATAAGCATAAGCAACTCATAAGTGTATTGTCTTCCAAGTCTAAGATTCTCACAAGTACACGAGTCAAGGTGATGATATGATGTATATGCGCACACGTTCTTCCGCACTCTGATTATGTTATTATGTTATTGGATATGTTTCTAACTAAGTGCAGGTATATTATTATTGTTGGTTGGATTTTATATACACTGAGTACCTTTGTACTCAGCCGGACTTTGTCTTGGCAGGTTTAGAGCAGGAGTACACGGCGGAGCCGTGAGTTGAGGAAACATACGCAGAGGAAGGAGGTGAAGGTGAGCCTTCTGATGAGGGAGCCAGAGACTTGGGTGGCTACACCTCTTAGTTTTTATTTCATTTGATTGAGAGAGTTGTATTAGACTTGAGTAGATGTTGCTTAGTAGACTTTTATAGTTGTGTATCAGACTCTTTGGTTTTAGTGGGTTGTATTTGTTGACTATAGACTCATGCTATTTAGTTGGTTACAGTTGATATATCGAAAATTTTATTATCCTCATTTTTGGAGACTCGTGTTAGTGTGCATTGCATGTCATGGATTTTAAGCAGGTTTAAGTAATGTGGCGATCCCAAAGCCCTATTTTAGCCTTGTAGGATTTTGGGGTCGTTACACAACAGATGGGCACGATTTCGGAAATTGTTCTTACTTGGCCACGAGAATGGAATTCGTCCTCAATCAACCACCGATTCGGACTCCCTCCTGAAATGACCACGAATTCAATATTCATCCTCAAGTGGGCACGAATCCGCCCTCATACTGGGCATGAATTCAGGAATCGTCTACAAGTGGGCACGGGCTCGTCTACAAACTGAGTACGGGTCTGTGCTCAGAAGAATTTGCTAATTTACCATTTTCCCCATTACAAATTTTTAATTTTAAAATTTCATGTTATAATATTTTTGTTTTATTTCTTTTAAATAGATTTGGCCGTTTATGGGTCCTTTATTGGGTTGGGTTCGATTTGCCTTATTAAGGAGGCATTTGATAAAACTTAAAATAAGAGCTTATTGACTTATATATTCTATTAAATTAAGCTCTTATTAAGTGATAAGATTGTTTGATAATATTTTTGTAATGACTAAATATTTATAGTAATGAGTGATTTTACCACTTATTTAATAAGCAATGTAAATCTACTTTTTGCAAAAATAACTTAGTTTATTTATTTTTATATAGGGGTTAGATTCATGTTGAATGTATTCTTGCAAAACATCACCCTTAGGATTAGATCCCATGAACTCTCTCATAAGAGGAAGTATACCATACCATTGAAACAAGTCAAGTCAGGTTGGACATATAATATACTCAAACTTGGTCCAACCAGACCCAACTCAACATACTTCGTGTCTAACATGATGAAATTGTCATTAATTAACATGTGTACATTAGGGGGCCATAGTTGTCATTTAACAACTCAGTAATCATATAGTTTTTTTTAGAGAAACTTTAACCAAATGTTACATTTACAAAAGATTTGAAAGTAAATGAGTGAAAATAAAAGTCACAAAACAAATTGACTTTTGCAAATTACTGAAAATGATAGTAGGTTTGTGGAAAAATCTTAGAATTAAACTGAAATTTGCATTTGGTAAGTAAATTAAAGTGGAAGCTGCATTTAGAAAGGGAAATTAATAGCAATCTATGGATGGAAAGAAAATTAATTTGCAAATCTTTATTTGTAAAGGAAAATCAAATAGTAATTTTGTGTTTGGAAAAAAATTAAATGGAAATATGCATTTGAAAACATTAAAATACACTTTAGATCTCTTTCATTCTATAAATAGGTTTATATGGGATCTCACTACTCTTTAGTGGTATGCCTTCATGGGTTCTTCTCGTTCATCTCAAGGTTATGCTACTCTATTTTTATTTTTTATTTTTTTTGTTACTATGTTGATTTGTTCTATTTCCCATGCGTGTGATTCATGTCCATCAAATTGATGTTAGATTGGATAAGCGATGTATCAGAAAACTAAATCCTAAGTAGGGACATGGAAGACTTTGAGATCGAGTGGGGACTATTGATTGGGGAAGATAACGTGAACTCAAACCATGAGTCTTCCGGTGAGATGAGCACCAGCAAGGGTTTCCACTTTTGATTGGACAAGCTGCCTTTTGCTTCCTAATTATGAATTTAGATTAGTCTCTTTATTTTTTTTATTTTCTTTGTATTACAAGTTTTTAATGACTTTTTTTTTTGTACTCCATGTAATGAAATTTATTTAGATATTCCACTATCATGTTTTCCTAAACATGGGAGTGCCAGTAAATGTCACAAGCCTCATGAGTCATGACCCTTGTCACGATCTTTTGGTCATGATAACAAAGTTGCTTCCATTTCTTCGGATTTAAAATCCAAATCCAAATGTAAGGCAAGAAACCTGGTTCTTGCTTTCACTCTCCAAACAAACTTGCAATCGGCCGCCTCATTAAATGACATCAAGTACTCATTGTATTCTGTGTCCCTGAAAATCAGAGAACTGAATGAGAGTACAAGTCCAACAAAAAAAAAATGAGAGTACTAGGGAAAAAAATAGAGCTTTTTATAGATGCGTACAGGGAAAACCATTTCCAAAAGAAACCTAAGACTCGACCTCATTGGTCCATCCTCCTTTCATAAATACCCATCACAGTTTGTGAGTATTTAAAAGGGGGGCATGGACCAATGAGGTCCAACCTTAGGTTTGGAAACGGTTTTCCCAGGTAGGTTAACTATTTTCCCTTTTATATTAGTTGCTAGGTTTGTCCTGGTTTGTAAATGGACAGTGTTTAGCTTACCATGCAGTTGACTAAGTAGTCAAATGTTGTGGTCCTTCTAACACTGGTTGAACTTAAGAAAGTTAAGAATATTAATATATTTGTTGTTTTATTCCTTACAAAAACCGAAGTTCGATTGGTTAACCATAAGAGTGAGTGAATCTTAACCACAATTGATGGGTATTAAAAAGGGAGCAATCAGAACTTTTCCCTTTGTAAATACACTGAAATTTATAGCATATTTGTAATTTAAATCATCATTTTTCAACCTTAAACAAAGGTAAGCTGTTTGTCATGATCCAAATCAATCAGAATGTGATCAAAGAATAATCAAATATTTATAGTAAAATTAGTCATGTTCAATTTTTTATTTTTTTTTTGTAAATTTTGGTAGAGTTTTATTTATATTTTAGTAAAAAAAATCATGTTACAATGTTTGCTATTTCTTATAATTAATATTACAACCATCAAGTATCATCTCATTGTATCATTATCATAATACTATTGAAAGAGACATCAGTCATGTTATTACATTCATCCTATATCAATCTTCAATAATACCCATGCCTCATTGACTCAAAATACATCAATAGTTCAAAATACAATAAGTCGCAAGTCAATACATATAACAATGCTTAATTGCTAACAAGCAATAGTCCAAAAGATACATATTCAAAGTTATATGTCCAAAAACAAATAGTAAAACCAAGCCCGAAGGTTTTTACTTTGAATTAATCTTCTCTTTGCTCAAATATGTAAAATAACAATAAGGGGTGAGTCAACGCTCCGTAGAAATAATATTTCTAAAGTTGCATGAGGTTTCAAAACTATATGAGTATACACACTTAAATAAGTCGAATATAATTAACAATTCACATGTTGAAATAAATGAGAAATCTCCTTGAATGACATAAAAATGAGTGCAAGGTTGAGTATTATTAATTTCGGAACTAGTATTTCATCTACAACCCACTCCAAAGAGCCCTAGAATGCAAGGTAGTGTATGAGATCGATTTTCCTGCAGCTCGGTCAACACTCTCTCAACCCACACAACTAGGTCCTTCCCGGGGGCTTTAGGGATTTTCATCCAAGGGAACACAATGCCCTATTTGTTTTTCGGCGTAATACCAGGACCATCCGGTTATGCAGGAACGGAACCACTCTCACAACCGAAATCCTCCCTTATCAATACACATTCTAGAGTCGTTCAAGAGACCAAACAAATCCATCATTTTCCATTTCATGAGTTAATGTTATGAAAACCAAACCAATAATCCAAATTTCTTCCAAAAGTTTCCAATGTATTTGATGTTGCAAAACTCATACATGTGAAAACTAGCGTGGACTATATAAAAAGAATTATTCATAAGGTTCGTGTAATAAATGACAAATAGTTCATAGTTCAATGAAAAACATTTAGGCATGCAAATCCCATTAAAAAAGTAACTCCACAACTAAACACATTTTTACTTCCTTAAAAATCTCAAAAGTTTATACCAAAACAATAATGGCACCCAATGATTAAATCATACACTTAATAATAAATTATCAACATGAAACTAAGTAAATAGAATTTCTAGCTACCTCAACCAAGACAAGTTCAGTGATGATTCCTAAGTGTAGTCAAGCCAAAGAATTCAAATTACGGCAAAAGTTCTGTTAAACAAAAAGCAAAATCCTTAGAACCCTAGTTTTACGGTATAATTAGTACTAGTGATTTTGATAATTAAATCAAGGTTTTAAGCACTAAAATTATTCTCAAATGATCTCCAATTTATTATGGTATTTTACCTTTTTTTTTTTAGAATTTTTTTTCTGATTTTTCTAAGGTAGAGCATGGTGAGCTCATCCCTAACCTCAGGTAAGAGTACAATCCTACCCTAGTCCGGTATTTTGGTCATATCTCCCTCATTTTTCACTTAAATTGAGTGATTCAAAAGTCATATGAAAACTTATTCAATTTAAAATCTATCTATTTATGAATCATAAAAAAAAATCACAAGATAAGTGGGTCGATTTTTACTGTAATAGTACGGCTATCATTAAAAGAGGTCCTTCAAGCTTTAACTTCAAGTTCATGCATCTTTCTCCATTATTTTTTAAATCAAACACCATGCTTGAGTTTTGCTATCCCAAAAATATAACTTAGGCTCAAATTCATCTAAGATTAAACAAAAAAATTGGAAGATCATATATGAGTTCAAGATTAAGACTTTTCTTTACATCTCTTGCTAAAATCCAATGTTCTAGCTTGATGTTCCCACCACCTTCCACCTTCTTCTTTTCAAAACTCTCTCTCTCCAATGAGGTAATATTAGGATTAGAGTTGAAAAAAAAAATAGGTATTTATACTTAGGTTTAGGTGACTTAATCTCAACTATTGATTCTCATTTAATCATGACTATTCACTCACCATTAGTAAGGTGTAGGTGTGTGCATCATATTATGCTTCACCCAGTAATAACAATTTATCATTTTAATAAATTTCTCCAACACTTTTTAAGTTCAGCAATCCTTCCCCCTAATTTCATGAAATTATTTGCATTTGCCTCAACAATGTATTACAAAATTAATACCCAAACATGATTAATTACTAATTAATCTCTTAAGTGTATAATTAAACTTAATAAAAATATCAATCGTCACACTGCCCCTGAACTTTTGTTAAAAAAAATTTATACTATTTTATTTAATTATTTAATAGAACATAGCCATGAAGTAAGGGAATAACTACTCCCTGAACTTTTGAAAAAAAAAAAAAATTATACTATGTTATTTAATTTAATTTTTTAACAGGGGATGAGTTTGGGACAAGGGACAAGGGACAGTTGACCCATAAAAAAAGAAAAACAATACCCATAAGATATATAGGCAACGTATGGCGCCCATGAAGTTAGTCATCAAAAGAAATTTTGTGATGTCTATGACCTTGAATAGGGCTATACATTGGACTGGGTTGGCCCGTGACTCGCACGACCCATCTCAAAATAGGGTTGGGCTAATTCTTACTAGGCTAAGGTTTCATGGGTTTGGCCTGAGTTTGGGTTGAGTTTTATCTTCATTGAGTGTATAAGTTTGGGTGGGTTTTGGGTAAAGCTTAATAAAGCTCAGTTAACCTAGTTTGGCTCAAAATCTAACATCTTTCTTATACCCAAACTATCCCATTTAATAAAATCTTTCATCAGTCAATCTTCCATAAAAAAATAATAATAATAATAAAAAATTCTAATTTCTCTCTTTCTCTATTTATTTGATTTCTATTCTACTTTTCCCATTTGGTTTCTACAATTAATATACTCTATGATGTTTATTTATCATTCTCACAAATCCCTTCATCTGATAAGAAAATTTTCTCAAGTGTTATATAATTTGTTATAAGGTATACCATTGTTGTACAAATATAGATTTGAATATTAAGTTGTGGATAATCTTAGTTCACTGAGCTGGCCCGAACCCAAACGAAACTTATAATATCGTACAGGGATTGAGTTTGAGTTTCATGTGTTGCAATGAGTTTGGATTTCGACTGAGTCATGCCTGAAGATAAATAAGATGGGCTAAGTTTGAACTGGTTTCAGCCCAGCCCAACTCGTCTATTGTGCACCCCTACTCTCGAACCCTCATCCGTAGACCTAGAATATTTCATACCCGTCTAATCAATCTTCACAAATCCATCAACAATTACTAACATTTTCAATCAACCATCGTGTGCCCCCTATAAGAAAATATTGTCACTGCCCCTTGGCTGTAGTGAAAATGATATAAGATAAAGATCGAATTAATTGAATACGTACCACAAAATGATCTTCTGAAATCACTCATAGAGAGTAAGTAACTATTGATTGCTTTGCATATTAGAGATATTAACTAATG
This sequence comes from Tetracentron sinense, assembly GCA_015143295.1. Lineage (NCBI taxonomy): Eukaryota > Viridiplantae > Streptophyta > Magnoliopsida > Trochodendrales > Trochodendraceae > Tetracentron > Tetracentron sinense. The sequence goes on from CM026554.1 coordinate 37,649,666, forward strand.
CATGGTCAGGTAAAGAATGTTGAGGAGATAATTTCTCGAGTTAAAAATTTTGAAAAAAATGAAAAGAGAGCTAAAACGAACTGCAGAATATTTTCATCATATTGGTGCCAATTTTTGGGATAGGGCATTGTTAAAGAAGAGGAACCATAAATAGTGGGTTACACCTCCTTCCACTGAAACATGTCCAGGGGCTTTTTATTAATGGGTGGATGATCTACTAACTCTTATAATTACTTTTTTCTTTGAAAAAAGAGTGTTAGCTTTGGATGCACGTTTCAAACTTTTTTCATACTCTCGCGGTGGTGCACCACTTATCTTGTTGTGGGTGCACCACTTATCCCAGGGTTGGCCCAAGCCATTTGGAGATCTAAAGCGAGAATTCTAAATGTGACTTTTTTTTAATTGAACTCGCCATTAAATGAGATTTTTTTTAAAATGGGGCATTTTTTAGGATTTCTTTTCACTATATCAGGTTCATAAAGCCATCAAAGCCCATGCTTTGGGGCCTAAAGCGCGGGCTTTGATGGCTTAATGGACGGTCCGGCCTAACTTATCCTTGCTATTCTTTCAATATGTTAAAAACAATTTTACTAAGGAAAAATTTATAGTCATGGTTGTTAAATCTTTGCGATTTGCGATTCAAATCCTACGATTTGATTTGAATCTCAAGCAAAACGATTCATATTGGAGGTGAAAATCTTAATTTGGGTAAATCTCATTTGATTTACAATTTTGATTACGATTTGTGATTCAATTCGTGCAATTCAAGCACGAAACTCATTTTACGGACCAATACTTAAAAAATATTTTTTTATTCTTTTGATTTTCTAAAGGTACTTTATGACTTTTAAGAAGAGAAAAGAAACAAGAAAACCCCTATTATAGACATGCCAAAAACCTATTTGGGTTTTCTCTTTGTTGCTGACATGCTATGAAACGAGAAAAAAAAAATAAAAAAAAGGAAGAAAGGAGAAAGAAGAATGATTATGGAGTTGGATTTTAGGAAAACTTGATAGTTTCCCTTTATAGTTTATTTTATTAGTCTTTTCATTTGTACAAATCTTTTGATACTTGATCTCATACAACATGATTATATGAGTTTACTTTTGTTAATTTATCTTTAATAATATTAGTTTCTTTTTCATTTTATGAAGTTCATTCGCGTTTTTTGTAGTGTATGCAATAAAAGGTTCATTACTTTATTTTATCAATAGATATGAATGAAATCTTTTGGATAATAAATTATTCTATTTTTCTGATTTATTAAGTAATTTTTGATATTTTTTAAACAATTTTTTTTTAAATGGATTGAATCTTACGATTTAGGATTTGAATCTCGATTTGAATCAAATCGGTCTTAAAACGATTTTACGATTCGATTACGATTTAACAACCTTGGTTACAATCTTAACCTGGTATCCGCCGTGTGTTCAACTCCCACTCCTTTACTTATCTTAATATCGATAGAGAAAATTTTGAATGGGTTAATGCAGAGATTCAAAGGGACTAGTCCTTAGCCCGAAGGCTTTGGGACATCCTCCTTTACTAAAAGAAAAAAAAAATACAATCTTAACCTATTTTTTAAAAAACAGAAAAAAATAATAATAATAATAACAACACATGTCACAACTACATGGCTTACTCTCAAAGTTGGAGTCAGGCTAGCATTTCTCTTCTTCGAAAGAGAGAGAAGATTTATCTTTTTTCTTCTTTTTTTTGAGTCCTCGTCAGACAGAGAATTGGAGTTTGGGAACACCACTAACTAACTGGAGTCAAATCCTCTACGGTGATAACCGGATTTGGCAAATCCGGTTATCACCCCTAGAGGTCGCCACATGTCTCCTTGGACACCCCTTAACCGTGGGTAAGGTTCCCCACCCCTAGGGTTCACCCACCTATTTTTGGTTTTTATTTTTTAAATATTAATTCTTTTTTTTAAATTAAAAAAACTGTTTTTAATATTAAAAAAACTCTAAAAAAAAGTTTTTTAATTATAAAAAAAAGAATTGATATTTAAAAAAAAAAAACCAAAAATGGGTGGGTGAAGGGAGTAGGTGAACCTTACCCATGGTTAAGGGGTGTCAAAGGAAACACGTGGCGACCTCTAGGGGTGATAACCGGATTTGCCAAATCCAGTTATCACCGGAGATCATTTGGCTCCCCACTAAAAAGGGAGTCGGCTAGAAGTGCCATTGTCACTATCTAAAGTATAAAGATTTTTTTTTGGAAGGTGTTATAAGTACACCCTGCAAGTGGTAGACCTATCATCTTTAACCACCATCCGATTAACAATCATGCTTATGTATGAAAGCCAAGTGAGAGTACATCCCCATTAAGATGTATATTTGTATATTAGCTGTAGTGAAACGTTGCTTTCAGTGCTCAATAGCGAGTCCCGGTGTACTGTAGAGAACTCCACAAGGACTGCTTGTAGAACTCACGAGAGCCCGCTGTGATCATGTTAAGTGACATTTACATTAGAGAATAACTATAATAGGACCTTCCTTTCAACAATCAACCAGAGAACCTCAACAATTATCTTGGAAAGGGATAGTTATGAAAAAAAATTGGAACATAGTTATCAGGCTAGGGTTCCAATTTTATAATAGAATGGCCTGTCCTTATTGATCCATGCCCCAATTTTAAATATTTATATGTTATAGTCAAGATTCACTCACCCCTAAGGTTAAGCAATTCAATCATGGTTTTTCAAACCAAAATCTTAGTTTTAATTTATTTATGCACAACCAGGTTAAAGGGGTGTTAAAAGGTACAAGAGGACATGGGAGTAAGATATGACACGGACCCATGGGTCCGCTAAGTTTTAGTTATAAAAATATACCCTTCTTTATATTTTTATAATTACCAAACTACAATTTCTAAGGCAAATTTTGGATTGCTTCTATGGATTGTTCAATAATTCAATCAGAGCTCCAGCTCATTAAATTTAAGAATTTGAGGAGTTTCATGCAAATATTTTTCTTTCCCTAATTAACATAATGCCACCAAACTTAGTTTTGAGAAGCAAAAATCTACTCTGTACTAACCTAAAAACCTAGAAGGTTAGAATAGATACTAACCCAGCTAACTTGGGATGCCAAAAAAAAATTTGGTTCTCCACTAAAATAACAAGAATAATTTTATTGTTATTAGGAAGTGGAGCTCTGTCTCATATTTAAACTCTTAAATTAAATAATAAAAGTAAATAAGGTATTCTTGTATATTGAGTTTGGTCTAATTTACTATAATGTCACTGCTCATGGATTCATTGGCCACTGCTAAATCTCGAGGTTCCACTAGAAATTGTTGTGGAACACTCCGCAAGAAACCCGAGCTCGTTTATTGCGTGGACTTGATCGTAAATCCCCGTGCGACACAGCACCAGCCGCAATGGAAAGCTATCCGGAAAAACGGCCGTATATGCCTTTTCCACCGCACGCGCGATTCCATTTCCGACCATTGCTTATAATATTTTTTTTTAAATATATGACATAAATACCCCTAGTTCTCAATACAATTACCTAAACACCACTCCTCCGTAGACTACTTAAACCGAGCATTTCTCTACAGTTTTTACACTCCATCCATACAAGAAAATGGCTGTTAAAGCACTGAAATTTCGAATGCGCCTTTCCCTTCTCTCTACAACCTTACTCTTCCTTCTCCCCTCAATTTCAGCCGTCGATCTCTCCAATCAAAACCGCAACACCACCGATTTTATCCGTTCAAGCTGCGGCGCAACCTTATATCCTGAGCTCTGCTACACCTCGCTCTCCCGCTACGCCAACGCCGTTCAACAAAGCCCCGCCAAGCTAGCTCGTATAGCCGTAGCCGTCAGCCTCTCCAAGGCTAATGGCATGGTCATTTACGTATCCAAACTTCCGCGGCAACCCGACTACGTAGCCGAGCCGAGAGTCACGGCGGCGCTAAACGACTGCTTCACCACCTTTGGCGACGCTGTCGATCAGATGCAACACTCTCTGAAGCAGATGCGAAATCTCAACGGCGGAGAATCGTTTAGTTTTCAGATGAGTAACGTGCAGACGTGGATGAGCGCTGCTTTGACAAACGAGGAAACGTGTACGGATGGATTCGATGATGTCCCTGATGGGCCCATTAAATCTGACGTCTGTGATCGGGCGGGGAATGTGAAGAAGTTTACAAGTATTGCACTTGCCTTGGTTAACAGCTTTGTTGCCAAAGAAACGAACGATAAGGGAAGTCCTTGATCCACGGATTCTAACCGTTTGATTCAGTGGAGTATACATAAGCATCTTAGATTGTTAATAAGAGTACTGGTTGAAAAGATAACCGAAGATAATCATCACTTCACAATGCCACTTAGAAAAACAGGATTAAGATTAGTTTTTATTAACTTTTTAAAAGACGTTGATCTTTTTTACTTGTACTTTTTTTATGGTAATAAATGTCAAATCCAACTTATTATCCTTATTTGGACAATGTAAAGGACCATTTGTAGCTATGGGCTACAAAAAGGCCCTTACAACGGATTATTGTTTAGTGGAGAGGCATATTTTGGGGAGCTCTTGTTATCTATTGAAGAAGTGTGTTCACCTCTTTAAGATTGAAATAAGAGTTTAATTATAAGACAAAGCTATACTCACATTTGTGTGTAAAATTGGTGGCAATCTTGTAATCGTAGAGTTTTATATTTAAACACCATGTGGTGAGTTAATTGAGTCTATATTTCGACGGAGTTGGAATGAAAAATGTTGAATTAAGAAGCATTTGTTTATATGCAGAGTGCTCATTCCTAACCACCCCACCCCACTATCTTGAATAATTAACCCAATCCTAAACTTCCCACCCACCAAATCTCCCTCTCTCTCATAATATAGAGGTTTTTCTCTTTGGGGTTGTTCCCAAAATAGTCAAATTTTAAAAACTTTTCTCTTAAAGAGACAACGCATGCACACACGAAAAGGTGTTCGCACTTGCGAACTTTTTTCTTTTTTGACAATTTTATCTAAATCATTTGACGAAAAAAATTTATTTCCTCACCCCATTTTCAAAAAGAGAGCTTAATTTGTTCCTGGTATTTTCTTTTTGTGTAGAAATAGGTTCCAAAAAGTTTATGCATGTGCAAAACTCATCGGGTCGATATTCTCGTTGAGACAAGAAAGTTTCGTTCCGATAAGACCAAACACTGAAACAACTAGCAACCACGATCATGAGAAATACCATTAAATGAAGAAACTCACCGAGCCAATATTCATGTCCAGACAAGAGAGCTTTGTTCCGATAAGATCAAAGCCGAGATGACTAGCAACCGCGATTATGAGAAAATACCATTAATCGAAGAAAAACCTTTATGATTGGGTTTCTTGTGTTTTTTTCAAAAAGAATTAGTTAAAATCATTGCATATGATTACTTCAAGTTTATAATCATTGGATTTATGATTTTAAACCTTAAATTCTATGTCATATGATTTTACAAGGTTTTTTTTTTCATTTTTTTATGATTTACATTGTATGGTCGATACTCAAAAATTGTGTCAATAATATCAGTACTTTATGTCGATACTAATTTTGTTCAAAGGTTGAAGATGATAGGTCAATACATGTACGGACAATAGTATCGACTTGGTGTATCATTCGTGAGAAAAAAAATATTAAAATTCAAAATTTTGTGACTTTTTCATATTTTTTCAAGGAATATTCCTATTAAACTTGTCATAAAACACTCATTAACCCCTATTTTGTATTCTGAATATGTATAAGAATAATGGAGGTAAAGAAAAATCAAACATTTCTTGTTTAGGTTAGGGTAAGATAAATCATAAGCAATCAAATATGTATTTTTAAACCAAAAAAAAAAGAGTGATGAGCTTCGTGAGAAGGGATGATGAGGAGTTCTCATATCTCATGCTAGTATGTAAACCCTTCTTTTTCCTTTTTTTTTTTAAACAAAAAAACCTAGAAAAACTCTTTTTTTTTTTAGTGTTAGTGGTAATGAAGGAGTATTTAAGGCTTTTCATAAATGATAAATTATGGAAAATGCTCATAAGCTTCTTTAAGGAAGAGTTTCTAAAACAGTAGTGATTAGCGGACCCTGGGGGGTCCGTTTTCTATCTTACCCCATGTCCCTTTTAACACCCCTTTAACCCTGGTTAAGCTTAAATAAATTAGAATTAAGATTTTGAGTTTTTTAACCATGATTGGATTGCCTAACCCTAGAAGTGAGTGAATCTTAACTACAATTGATGAGTATTTAAAACTAGGGAGTGGAATAATGAGGACCGACCATTTCATTATGAAATGGAAACCACGGGTACATTAAGTATTTTGCTATCTAAAACTGAGTATTTGGGAAATAATCCAATCTCAAACTTGAGGGGCAAGAAAAATAGCTCCACAACAATCACCACCAAGTTTGTGGGACAGTCTCACTAGATGGTTGAAATTTTCTTAGAGTTCTATGGTGTTACCCATATATGAAGCTTTATATATATTCCTTATACCCATGAATGGACTAATAGAGAGCTCTCCTTATGTTAAGAGATCGATAAGGTGATTAGGCATAGTGCTTACTCTAATGGTGGTTTTTCTATGACTAACTAAAATATCTATAAGAAGGAAATTAGTATGGGTATACACATATAAATCATCAGTGCTAAAAAGAGACCACACTTACAAAAGTACAGAAACAAGCCTGGAAAATTAGCTGCTTATCTTAAGTGCCATATAGATTTTCTTGGGCATTTGCTTATGGCTTTTCTAAGCCTTAGTCACTTATGACGGAGTTGTAGGATGATAGCAAAATAAATAAAATACAAAAGGAAAGTGTATGAGGACTATGGAAACTAGATTTGGAAGGCTGCTGCCTTTAAGAAGAACACTCGTAATTTGTAAGGGAAGACCGTGTTAGGTAGATGATATCATTTCAACCAAAAATAAAGACTATTCCTCAACTCTATCCGCAGACCATAACACACACACCTTTTTTTTTTTTTTTTTATTACGATACAAGTTTTTTTTGGTTAACTCAACTACACCACAAGGCGATAGCTGAAGGCAAGACAAAGGAAACACACACCCCACACACTCACTCATATACACCACACTTGCAACCCAACATAAGCTTCACCCAAACAAGCCTCAAAATAGTTGGTACTCGTTTTATTACCATACAAGTGAAATGTTCCCTTTCATCTTCCAAATATTATGTACGCTTCCAAGAGTTACAGTCTTCCAGAAATTCCCTTGCATGTCTTCCAACTCACATATGTAGATGTTTCAGGTTTTGTATTTCCAACATTTGGTTTAGAAAATCCTATGTAAATCGGATATGATCTAATTGATGTATTTTTCATTAGGCTTCTTTCGAAAACATTTTTAAATAGCGACCCCCTCCCCCTAAAAATATTATACGGATGTTTGGTAATTATGCTTGTAATTCCAACTTTATTTTTTTTTTCTTCCTTATTTCTATTAAATACTAATTTTTTTTTATTCCAACTCACTCCTTTGTCAAAGACTTTTTTTAAAAATAATATAATAATATTTGAGAAGGAAATTTGACTTCCTAAGTCTGGAGAGCCAAATCTCCTCCCCTAAAATATAGGGAGGGCATATAAAGAGTGCGTTGGAGTGCCGAAGGGTGGGCCACCCTACTTTGGAGAAGAGAGCTCGGGACTGCGTTGGAGATGCCTCTAAGTTTAAACAAGGACTTCTCTTTGGCGTTGTGGTGCCAAGAACATTAATGGAGTATCATTTCTTGTTTGTTTCACTACTGACACCTAGCTTCTTTTTTTTTTTTAATCTATAATTAATTTGGAAAGTACACGAAGGGGCAACACAAACCCTTATCTTGCCCTTGTAGCAGTGGCGTAAATTGTCAATAAAAAATTTATATTGGCTATGCTTTTATGTCTGGAAAAAATTCTTTAATTAATCTCTTACTCTTTTATTTTATTAAGAATAGTATTAAATTAAAGTTCTTCTTGTTTTGACATAAAATAGCATAACTTTTTTGGGATTAAAATTTATTTTTAGAATTCTATTTATTGTAAAACTCTATTATTATGAAGTTATTTTTTAGGATTAAAATTTTTAAAAATCATAATTAGTTTAGCACTTGATTTTATGTTGATAAGTAGGTTTAGGCATATTAGATAAGCTAAGGATGTGAGTGTTTAGGGCTTCTAGAGAAAGTGAGTTGCTCTCAATGAGCTCTAATATTTCTTGAAGATTGGTGGCTCTTATGAAGAAGAGTGTTGATTCTTGAAAGAACAAAAGTCCTCGGGAAGAAGAATGGGTTAACGGTAAATTCTAATGACTTTTGTAGAGAGCGGACTCTCAGTATTTGAGAGTGGATATACCATGTAATATCTGTATAGTATAAATTCTTGATTATCTTTGCACGTGGATATAGTCCTATTATGGGTGAACCACGTATATCTTAGTGAAGGTCCCAAGATTATGTTTTTTCCACATAACAATTACTAATAGAATTCTAGGTAAACCATAGTTGGTTTTGGATTTGATTTTATGTTTTTAAATAGATCTAAAGTGTAGGCTTATTAGATAAACTAAGGATGTGTGTGTTTAGGGCTTCTAAAGAATGCGAGTTGCTAGGGAGAACCCTGGTAGATCTCATGAAGAGTGATGACTCTTGGAAAGAAGAATGAAATGACCCTAGAAAATGATCAAACGTGCACGAAATATTGTGAGGCCTGGGTTTCGAGAGTGAAACCGCCTACAATTTTAGAGCCATTATATAAATAAAATTAATTTTATTTTTTAATTTTATATTATGCATATACAAAAATTATAAAATTTTGAGGGGCCCAAACTTCCTATGGGATTTTTCAGGGTTTAAATGGGTTTAACCATGTCAAGTGTTAATCATGGTTAAGCTCATTTCACTGTGGATAGGCAAGTTCCAGGGTATGGTTTGGATCATTTTCTGTATTTTCAGAATATTCTGGATTTTCTGAGATTTTGTGCGATTTTTTGGAGTGGTTAGATCAGCTAACCATGGTTAACTCATAATCAGAGTTGGGTTAACCCATGGTTAAGGCCTGAGGTGGTTTGAGGTGAGCCTACGGGGTGAGGGATGACCTAGAGGGGCCTCCCACCAGGCCTGGGCCTCTGCAAAGCCCAAAAATGCATAAAGTCAAAATTGGCGGTAGATGGATTACCACCAATTTAAACTCATTTTAATCAGAGTTTAGGCTCATGTAACTCGAGTTAGGAGGGGACCCAGGGGATGCTGGACCCACAGGGAGGAAGAGGGGACTTCAGGGAAGGCCCTAGGCTTGTTGTGGGCCTTGGGCCATGCTTGATGTGGGCCTGGTGTGGGCCCCAAACATACCTCACATGAAATAATAGAAAGGCGGTAGAGTATCTACCGCCATTCTGCAAGTTTTTATATTCAATTCATTTAACCTTGGTTAATGAGATGTGGTAACCTTGGAAGGACTAGGGTTAGCTCAAGGGGAGGTCAGGGTGCTAACCCATGCTTTGAGGTGGGTCATGAGATGCTCAGGTGGGGCCCATAGAGGCTGGAACCAGAACCACCAGAAATGGCAGTACTAAGTTTACCGTCATTCCTAAAAATTTCCAAAAAAGGCTTTTGTCCTACGGGACTGATGCTGGGGGATACCAGAGGTTCCGTCATGGACAGAGGGACCCCCAGAGATTTCGGGTTGGCCCAGGGAGGGTGGTTATACCCATGAGGGGTTCCCACACTTATGAGGTAGGTGAAGGAACCCCTGTGTTGGGTTTAAATAGACAAACAACTAACAAACTATAGCAAAGTCCCTTGGAAATAACCAGGGGCTCACAATGAATGCAAAATGAAAAGAAAAGTGGGGTAAGGGGCCTCCTACCCTGCTGCTCTATTTCTTGTCATGAAGGTGGTGGCTGTGCACGGTGGTGGCCGTGCACAGGGGTGGTGCTGCATAGGCAAAGGGGGAGAGCTGAGGTTGCTTCCGGAGCTGAGGGGGTTCTCAGGTGAGTTTGGAGGAGAGGGGCTTAGGCCTTGCAAATTGAACAGGGGTTCGGACAGGGTGTTCTCCAGGGTGAGGAAGAAGGCTGTGGGGGTGTTAGCTTTATAGAGAGGAGCTTAGGGACACATAGGGGAATAGTACTAGGGTTGGCAAAGCTGCAAGGAGGAGTGGGGCTGCCCAGACACATGCCTGGAGTGCATAGGGGGGCGGGTGAGCTGTTGGAACATAAAATAGATAATGGTGGTAAATATATTACTGCCATCACCAACTCAGGCTAAAAATGAATGGCGGTAAATATATTACCGCCACTCCTGGTTTTTACCCAGAAAGGGTCTGGCCCATGCAGGCATGCGGTACAGGGGTTTGGATTTGAATTTTGGGCCTAGGCTTGGGCCTAGGCCAAGGGATTGGACCCTAGGGGGGTTTACGGACTTAGGGTTTAAGCCCTAATGGCTTAGGGCTTGGCTAGGGCTAGGGTTTTCCTAGGTCTTAACTAGGGTTAGGTCCTAGGGTTAGGCTAGGGTTTACCTAGAGTTTGACTAGGGTTAGCTCCTAGGGTTAAACTCTAACTAGGGTTAAGTCCTAGGGTTTACCTAGGGTTTGGTTAGGTCCTAGGGTTAAACTCTAACCAGGGTTGAGTCCTAGGGTTTGACTGGCGTTATGCCTAAGGCTTGCCCAAAGTTAACTAGGGTTAGAGGGACTCGGTTGATGAGATGACCATGGTTAAGAAGCCTTAACCATAGTTAAGAGGAGGGTGTAAAAATTGGGTGCTTACAGTCATGAAATAATTATTGCTTGTTGGATGTGTTCTTTTGCTTTGTCGTTGTGCTCACCCTATTATACTCAATCTTTTCAAGAGAGACATGAGGAAATTAGAAGTCAACATAAGCTTAGTTAGTCTGTGGAGCTCTCTGTTTTAGTTAGATTTTTATTGAGTTGTTTAAGGAACTTGTTTAGGTGAGTATTAAATTGAGACTGAAAAATGTCCCTTTTATTTGGTTATTGTCTTTGATTTATTTTAGTGGCTCAATATACACTTCTGTTTAATGGATTAATTTGAATTATTTTCATTTAGTCTTGAGATTTGTTCCAGATCCATGCCTAGAAATCCGTTCATTTATGAGATATGAATTGTATTGGTTTTTGGGGTGTGACATGAATGGTCCCTCCTCGCCCTTTGGGGTCCAATAATCAAGGATTTTGTTCAAACCCTTGTGCCACAAAATCCTTATCCTTTTACCTAAAATGGGAGAGAATGGGGCTAGTTAAATCCAAGAAAAAAAAATTGGCCCTAAGGTTTTTAGTTATTTGGCTTCAAGGTTGATTTCAAGGCCTTGATGGTTTAAAGTATACAAATTTATGCACGACCTCTTAACATTTGAGCATGGGGTGTACTCCAAGAGTTCAAATCACAACCAATTGTGATAGAATTCGGGGAGAGTTCAATCACACCCATAGGCCAACAAGTGTACCTTTTAATTCCTATTAATTGTGGTTAAGATTCGCTAACTTTTGGGGCCAACAATATAACTTTGGTTTTTAGAGAAAAAATAATTTAAAAAATTAACCTTAAAGGTTAAAATTTCTTAACCAAAGTTAAATTTTTTTTTTTCTAAAACCAAAATTATATTGTTGAACCTCAATGGTAATTGAATCCACAATAGAATTGTTGTTTTAGGCTAGAAAATTTATTAGGGAAGAAAGATTGTTAAAAGTGGGTTCTAAGGGTGTTTACAAACACCCAAATGACAAAATCACTCATTTTTGTAATTGTACTGAAAGTATTGGTACAATATCAGTGAGTATCGGTCTGGTATGCACTGATACTTTACGATACCCTGGATTTTTATGTATTCCCTGTACTGGAGTATATAAGGAAAATTCCAATACGTATCCGGTTGGTTTATCCGATATGTACTAATATGTAAAACTATGCCTGAGGTACTATCCTTTCATATGATTCACCTTACATGCCATTGTTATTATCAAAATCATACCACAATAACAATACCAAATACAATTCTTAGAATTTTCTTAGGTTGATTTCCGTCATAATATTTCTTTTCTTAATTCTATGATCATGTAATCACAATTTAATTTAGATAATGTCAACAATCATATGGATCCTTATCATTGATCTTATATTAACTTGATGAAGATGACATTAAATAACAACAGGATGATATATTTACATTTAATTCTTATTCTTAATCTCTTATCAATGAATATGCTTTCATTAGTTTTGGGAAGTTATATCTACCTTAACCGACGATGAATATGTGAATCGAATATTGAAAACCAAGGATCTACCGAGAAGAACGTCCTTGATCATGATCTTCTTCCTCTTCCAAAGCCTTTTCTCTAGATCTTCTTCTCTCTCAAGTTTTAAAGCTTTTAGGTTGATTAGTAAACCATAATCTCGTGAAGAATGTGTTTAAGGACTATTTATAAGGCTACAATTATAACTTCACATGTTTCCATGACTTCAACGTACTTTCTAATATTGTTCTACGCAACTCGCTTGAGCGAGATTATTCGCACTTTCAGACGAGTTGCATTCGGGACACTTGAATCAATTCTCGCTCGAGCGAGATTATTCTCGCTTCCAGCGAGTTGCATTCAAGAACTTGCTATGTTTGCTCATAATTGCATTCTCGCTTCCAATCAACTTTTCTTGATTCCAGTGAGATTATCTGGCTCGAGCCAACTTTCCAGCCTATTCCGTTTTTTTTAACTTACAAGCATGAAACATAAACCTTATTTATCATAAAAACTTTAGCATAAACTTCAAGAAATCATTATAATAATTTAATAGAAAAATAGGTCTCTACAATTAATATGGATTAAAAGGGACACATGTTGACTTGTGGGTGCGATTGAACTCTCACTGAGTTCAATCGCAATTGTCTGTGCTCTGATCTTGAAATATTGTGGGGGCCTGGGGGTTCGAGGGCATAGCCCCTCGAGATTTTTTAGAGCCATTATATAAATAAAATTAGATATATTTTTTTAATTTTTATATCATACATATAAAATAATAATAAAATATTGATGGGCCAAAGTTCCCACATATTCAACAATTACATCATAATTTAGAGTTGGGATCACAAGAAAATTCCCCCATGAGTGAGAACCTCCAATCGCTTAGGGGTCGCACTTTATCCCGATTGGTGGATGAATTCTTCTCTCCTTTATTGAATTTATTTAATATTTAAGAATTCTTTCTTCCACAAACCCTTGCTCTCTTTCACTGAAGAGAAAAAGAATCTTCCAAGCAGACATAAACCTAAATTTCCATTAGGATTCATTCCTGTCAATCTCGAAAGAGTTCAATCACACTCACAGGCTAAATACGCCCATTTTAACCCCGATAATTGCGGTTAAGATTTACTCCCTAGGGTTCAACAATCTAACCTTAGTTTTTAGAAAAATATTAACCCTAAGGTTAAAGTTTCTTAACCATAATTTTAAAAAAGGCAATAAAAAGGCACTGTCAGTGTAGTTGAACTCTCCAAAGTTCAATTGCAATTGGCCGGATCCAGACTCCATAATTTGGGGGGCCATTGCATATAAAAACTATATATTAATCATACTTTTCCGTTATAAAGAATTGTACCTCTAAAAGAAAATATTTTTCATTTTTTTATGGGGGGAGATGTCTCCTCCTCGCCGTCTGGCTCCGCCCCTGGGGTCCAATAAACAAGGATTTTGTTTCAAACCCCTAGGCACAAAATCCTTATCCTTTTACCCAAAATGGATGAGATTAAGGCTAGCAAAATCCAAGAAAACAATATTGGCCCTAAGGTTGTTAGTTATTTGGCTTTGGGCAATTGGAGGTTGATTTCAAGGCATTTATGGGTTAAAGTGATTTATGCACCTCTAGCATACGAGCATGGGGTGTGCTCCAGGAGGTCGAATCACAACCAATTGCAATTGAGCTGGGGAAGAGTTCAATCATACCCATAGGCCAACACGTGTATCTTCTAGTTCCTATTAACCGTAGTTAAGATTCACTAACTTTTGGGGTTCAACAATAAAACATTGTTTTTTAGAAGAAAAAAAACAATCAACAATATTAACTTTAAAATTTAAAAATTCTTAACTAGAGTTAAATATTTTTTCTAAAACCAATATTATATTGTTGAACTTCAAGGGTTATTGAATCTTAACCACAATTAATAAGGGTTAAAAGGAACACGTGTTGGCCTGTAGGTGCGATTAAACTCCTCGAGTTCATCATAATTGGTTGTCATTCGATCTCGTGCTCCAGCCCATGGTGTTATGTTGTTGTCAGAAGTCAATAATGTTGAGATCGAATCACATCCAATAGTGATTGAATTCAGGGATCGCATCTGTCGTGTTATCTACGAAGAAGATCTCCACAACCCCAAATTCCCTCCCAATGGCGGCTTCCACATGAACCTTGACTAGATCGCAAAGTGCGTCACCTACGAGCGAACCCATGCGCAATGCTCCTCTGTACCTCATTTACGCTGACCACCATAATCGTGAAATCACACTCGCCATTTGGGGTCTTAAGATTGCAAGGTATTGTTGGACAATAGATTGGGAAGCAGAAGGAGAGATGATTCTGGTTTGACAGAGGAAGGCAAGCAAAAGCCCTCGTCCTCCTACAGTTGCAAGAGAACAAGCTTAGGGAGCCAGGGTGGTTGTAGGGCTAGGGATGTCGTGATGTTTCTTAATCTGTCCTTTGAAGATTTCTTTGAAGAGAAGTAGAGGCGTGAGTCGGAGAAAGAATAAGAATAAAACATGTTTTGAATAAAGGCGTAGTTTTAAAATTATTTGTTTTAGTAAAGTATGCCACCTCACATCCTTTAAAGATCTAGTTTAACAAATGATTTAGATCGGGGGTGTAAAAATAAGGAGTACTCCTAGATTGACTCTTTAAATAATGAGGGTCGAACTCTAAGGGTTGCTGGAGCCCAACCCTCATGTTAACGGGCTTAATTTTTTGAGCCCACAGGCATTATAAATAATAAAGTATCATCAATACTTTTGCGAGCTTTTGAGGGTTGGGTGAGTTGATGGCCGAATTAAGCCATAGTGAGCATTCCTCATGAGTGCATTCTCCATTTTCTGAAATACACGTGTTATAGGCATCTTCTTGGAGGCTGAGATATATTTTTGAACTTCATTTCCCTCCATAATTGGCAACAGATTTCCTCTAGATGCCCGAGTTTTACACTTTGACATAGCCTCTCCACCAGACATGTGGTCGAAATAAGGGAAGAAATGAAAATGTAAAAAAATTGTTACGAGTGTAATACAGAGGCATCTGTCAAGTGTCACGATCCAACACCCTTTTTAAGCGAGGCAACCGTGCGGTAATCGATTATACCTACGAGTCAGGCAATCACAATACACTCATGTTTCCTCCAAGTGACAAACACGGCAAGTCGATAGGCACGACGACAACGTAAAGCAACAAATTGCAATACTTAAACAATTAAGTCCCGGGGGTCATGGCCATGTGCAGCCCATGGACAAGCTGACCGTGACATTTAAAGTCTAGAAAAGAGATAAAGTGTGAATCATAAGAAAAGCATCAGTACTCACGTTAAAGCAAAAGATCTTCGCGTAAACACCGTGGCCCAATACAGCACACCCACGTTACGAATCTATACAGTTGACTCGAATCTACACAGTACACGACCACAAACAAATCAAAATCAAAGAAAGAAGAAGAAAAATCTCACTCTTCTCTCTCTCTCTCTCTCTCTCTTCTCTCTACCTCTGTAGCTAAACAGCACTAGAATACAATACAATGTCCGTCACATGCGGAGTCGAATGCGTGGTGGTCCTGGGCTTCTCTCGGTGGGCATGGAAGCGCTGCACCTACATTGGGTCCGACGACAGCGCCACCTGGTCCCTCGCCTCCCCGGAAGAATTCGACCCAGTCCCTCGAATCTGTCGCGCCATCTTCGCCATCTACGAAGAAGATCTCCACCACCCCAAATACGCCCCCAATGGCGGCTTCCGCATGAACCCAGACTGGGTCGTCAAGCGCGTCACCTACGAGCAAACCCATGGTAATGCTCCTCCTTATCTCATTTACGCCGACCACCATAATCGCGAGATCGTACTCGCCATTCGTGGGCTCAATTTGGTCAAAGAGAGCGATTACAAGGTGTTGTTGGATAATAGATTGGGAATGCAGATGTTCGATGGTGGGTATGTTCATCATGGGTTGCTGAAATCCGCGATTTGGTTGTTGAATCAGGAATCAGAGACGTTGAAGGGTTTGTGGGTCGATAATGGATCTTCGTATAAGATGGTTTTTGCTGGGCATTCTTTGGGGTCTGGTGTGGCTGCGTTGCTGTCTGTGGTGGTCGTGAATCACCGGGACCGGCTCGGTGGTATTCCGAGGAGTGATGTTCAGTGTTATGCGGTTGCTCCGGCGAGGTGTATGTCGCTTAATTTGGCGGTGAAGTATGCGGATCTTATTCACTCTGTTGTGTTGCAGGTAATTGACTTTGAACTTCATTTGATCTGAATTTAATTTACTGTAGTTTTGATGTTTGTTACATTGACTGAATGGGTGTCTCAATTATTGAGTTTCAGATTAAATAATGCAAAAATTTTATGGGTTTTTTGCAAAAACCCTATGTTCTATGATTTTGTATTATAGTCCACTAACTTTTAAAACTTTTGTAAATCCACCCTTCCATCCAAAAGATGGTTAACGGATGTTAAATATTTTATGAAATAACGTTTTTAACCTTTTTTTAATGGGTTGGATGGTACACTTTATCATGTGTCTCATTTATTTCCCTTTAAATGGGGTTAAGCTTAGTCGATCTAAGGTTAATATCTTGTTTGATGTATTAACCTTAAGGGTGAGTGAATCTTAACTATAGTTAATGAGTGTTAAAAGGGACACACGACAGCTTGTAAAGTTTCTTTTAATTGTGGTTAAGTGTAATCAAGGTTATTTCTTTTCTAAAATCCATGATTAGATGCATGAACCCTAGGAGTGTATGAATATTAACCACTACTAGTGGGTGTTAAAAGGGACGCATGGCATGGTTTAGAGCCTCTATTAACGGTGGTTAAGCATACTCAATCTAAGGTTAATATTTTTTCTTCTAAAAACAAAGGTTTATCCAAGGGGTGAGTGAATCATAACCACAGTTAGTGGGTGTTAAAAAGGACATGTGGTGACTTGTAGAGCCTCTTTAACTGTGGTTAAGCATTATCAACCAGAAGTTAATTTTTTTTTTTTTCTAAAAATCAAGGTAAAATATATGAATCCTAGGGGTTAGTGAATCTTAACCATAGTTAGTGGGTTCCAAGCACTTCCCTTGTGAAAAGTTTTTACGAATCGCCTTAAAATAAAAAAGGTTAAAAAGGTAATTTCATGAAAATTTTATCATCCGTTAACTTAATTTTGGATGGAAGAGGGGATTTGTAAAAGTTTTAAAAGTTGGTGGACTATAATACAAAATTACAAAACATAAGGAGGTATTTACAAATAGCTGAAATGTTAGGGGGTTTTTCACAAAAGACCCAATTTTTATGCTTAAGGATGATTTCAGCTCATGTTATAATCCCTCAACAAAAGGGTTCGACCTGTATTATTTTGATTTCAGCTCATGGTTTTTCAGTCATTTACTTTCAAGCCAAAGATGCAAAAAGTTCATGGTCCAATAAGGCAAAACTGACCAAAACTATAGAACCCCTCTAGATTGAACATAAGGAGAAATTCAACTAGGACAAAAAGGCAAAACCTTATCATATTTGTGGCCCTTGATAGAGGAGGACCAAAGATATAGAACCCAAGATATACATTCACGCACGGTTTGGATTGCCTTTTGCCTTGAAAAATTCTTCAATTTCTTTCCTTCCACATACATCAAGCAGTCACAAATGGAAGCATCTTTCAAAAATATTGCCTTGAGACCCAAAAGATCCTTGTGTCCATTTGGAGATGAGATTCATGAATGTATGACTTATGAGGAGTCAAGAGTCAACCATAGAACTTCGAAATGATGTAAAAATAATACCACACCCCATCATAAAGCCATACTGTTAGAGGATTTGAGTAACTTCAAAAAAGGTAGATTTCCCAGGAAATATCATTTTCAATATAGAGGTTCCTGGAAAAAAATTGGAAAACACGGAATATTTTGTTGGAAATTAGAAAATGTTAAAGTAAGCATAAAATACACATAGGGATAAAAATGCATTTAAAATTGAGTAAATACGCATTGTGACAGTGCATCATAATCAGAGATGAATATAATATACACAAACTGTTCAATATCTCCATTACTCATAAAATAGAATTACAAACTCAAATGGAGGTCAACAAGTACAAATGACTCCACTCCACAACAAGAGCTATATCATATCAACATTTAGTTGTGCAAAGACTTGAAGTCATCATCAATATCGTTCTGACTAAGAAGTCGATAGTATTGTTTCTCTACATTTAGTTGCGCAAAGACTAGAAGTCATCATCATTGTTCTAACTAGGGAGGCGATAGTATTCGTTCTTCACTTAAGTACAATACTTAGTCCAGCTCATGAGATTATAATACTCAGATGTATACTGATAAACATAGTGCTGGTAATCCTCTCTAACCTGAACCAGCACTCCTATTAATGGATACTATGGATGATGAGTCATGGCCACATGCACCTCCATGTGAGGTTATGCATATCCATGGCCATATCCATACAGCTCATACCCGAAAGCGTAACCTTATGGACCATATCCATAGCCCTAGCCTTGACCCTATCCATTGGTGTGTCCCAGATCATATCCATAACTCTGAACCTGGGAGTTTCACATCTAGGATTGTGCGTCATGGCTTGAGGACTCATACTCGTGTTTGTGTAAGGATGTAGAATTAGATCCTCCCTAGCAGTCAATACCCATCCATCCAAATATCTGAGCAATGGTCTACTCCTGCTCATGGCCCATGCTTCGCTTCTTGCGGCTAGTGAATTGCTAACTCCCTCATGGACATGGCTTTCGGGCATAATGATTCGGGTCCAGAGTGCATGGTTTCAAAATATCGGCCCAATAAAGCAATTTTAGGATACGCATTGGAGTATCGGTCGATAGGTGCTGTTACGTCAGAAAAAACTAAGATACAATTCGATACGTAAGGAAAAGCTTAGATACCTTGTATAAAATTTCTTTTAATACAAATATATACTAAAAACAAACTAAATGAAATTACCTAACCATACATATGAGAGTTAGGAAATTTATAACTAAAAATGAGATCATGCTGATAAACGTGTATGAAATCACAAATCATAGTCGTTTAGCCAAGTATACAATACAATCTAAATATGAAAACCTTACATTCAATGAATACATAAGAAAGTATTGACTTTACAACAATAAAGTAAATGACATACATTATACAAGCTTAATACCACAATGAACTACATGCCAGCTCGAATTTTAGATTGAATGTTTGTTTTTGAAATATTGAAAATTTTAGGGTTTTTGAAATTTTTGTTTTTAAGTGATGAAAAATCGTTGGTTTCTCATAAAAATAGTTTTGATCCATGGATTTCACATAAACTCAATAAATATACTTATTTTGGGTTGATTATAACCTATTTCCATTAATTTAAATAAGTAAAATAAAAGAAACTGCATAACTTCAAAAATTGGGGAAAACCCTTTCAATCCAAAATTACATGCTTAGATCTTCGTATTTGAATATGAAATCGAGAACGGAATTGTTGTTTTAGGCCTAAAATTTGATTAGAGAAGAGAGATTGTTTAAAGTGGGTTCTAAGGGTGTTCAAACACCCAAATGACAAAATAGCTTAGTTTTAGGTACCCAGAGTATTGGTACAATATCAGTGAGTATCAGTCTGGTACGCACCGATACTTTATGATACCCTGGATTTCTATGTATTCCTCATACTAGAGTACCGGATAGGGCAAATTCCAATACATATCGGGTTGGTCCACCCGATACGTATTGATATTTAAAACTATGCCTGAGTGGGATGGTCGAATGATGGCTCTCTAGTGAATGGGCTTGGAGGCCTCTGATTCTAGAATGAAACATCTGGCAGAGACGTAGTAGTAGGTAGAAGCCGAAAAATTATAAGTTGGTACTTGCAACAATTTAATTATTCTGAAAAAGTGAAAGGCAATAACCACTCTCTAATTTTCTTTCTATTTTAGTTATTGTTTGTATTGTTAGTCATCTTTTTTCCTTTATTTGATTTCAATTCTATATGTGACATTCCGCTAGTAATAGTTTTATTATCCCACCTGCTATTTCGGTAAAGGAATGCAACACCTGTTAGAATTTTCCTTAGTTGGAATCTGCATATCAAATATCCATCTTATTTTTGGTAAGTCATTCCAATCTAGTAAACTAACTATTATACCTTAACATCTCATCCAGGATGATTTCTTACCAAGAACACCTACGCCCTTGGAAGATATTTTTAAATCACTCTTCTGGTTAGTCGTCTTATTGTTGTGATATATGTGACACAATTTATTGTCTTCTATCTGTTGCTTTATTTCTCTGCCTTTTTAAGGAGTGAATTATTATCATCTCTTAAACCAGGTCTTAATGCTTTGGACAGCTTGCCCTGCTTATTATTTTTGGTTTGCATGAGAGATACCTTCATACCGGAAAGTAGGAAGCTTAGAGATCCAAGAAGACTTTATGCTCCCGGACGGATATATCATATTATAGAGAGAAAATTTTTCAGGTATCAGAACCTTGAAATTATTGTGAATTTAATTTTAAATGCCTCTTCTCGAGAATTTTAGGGAGAATCAAATTTATCCCTGCTCAGCGTACTGCATAAGTTCTGCATACATGATGGATTATGAAGCTAAAGTTTTTTCAACTGTGAAAATTATTATGTTAAGAAGAAAATGCACCTAATGCATGGCTCGTTATTTTCATTTATTTGTGCACATGTGGGTGTCATAAAAATCCTTGTGCTGCTTTCTTATGACACTGTTCGATCAAGTTGAATTTAAAACCATAAGTTTTTCATGAATTCTAGCATAGTCATTCATGCAAGAGCAAAAACTAGTCAAGAAGAAAAGTAAATCAAATATCTGGGTAGGTCTTAATCATTTAAAAATAGGGTATCCATTCAATGTAGTTAAGGCGTCTAGGTGATGCCTGCAATTAGGCCTGGCTAGGCGAGGCACTGCCTAGGCGATAACAATAATGAAATTATATATATATACTAGTAAAAGTGTAAGTGCCTTGCACGTATAATTTTTTTATTATTAAAATATAATTTTAAAAAAATAATAATTTTTAATATATTTTCATTAGACGTCACGTTACTCTCTTTATTCTAAATAATTTTTTAATAAAATATTATATTTTATATAAATATAATTGAGTAATTAATTTAAATATTTTTTTTAAATTAATTTAAATTTAATATTAGAAAAGAATATTTACTGGTCTCACTTATAAATGTATTTAAAGCAAGGAATCATGAGTAATAATCTTCTACTAATAAAAAACAATAATATTAGAATTAAATATTTTGAAATTATAATTATTTTCCATGGTTAGAATATTGGTGCTTTCGACTTCAAAATATATAAAAATATAAATAGAGAGTCCTCATCCATAAAAATAGCAAAATAGAAATTTAATACGTAATAGTGGGTCTCATAGCCTCATAGGTCCCACCTTAGATTAGTATTACTCTACTAATTAGAATCATTTTCCATGAAAATAGCAAAATAGAGATTTCTTTGCCATTTTTATTATAGTTTTTCCCCTGTTCATTACCATTGTTACAGAGGAGGGAGAGACATATGATTAATTAGGTTTGAAGGTATTGAACAACTCTCAGAAACAAGCACAATCCTATAGGATAAGTGAAATAGAATCAAATAGAATATCGAATTCATGATGCCAAAAATTACCTTCAACTAATCCAAGAACACAAACACGAGAATAGAGCCATCACGATGCAGGACGCCTCTGTAATCTACCACTTCACCCTGTGTTCGAATCAAATACCAATACTCAGTTTTTGAAATATTACAGCAATAAGATTGAACAAAATGATAACTATTAGCCAAATTGAAACACAAAAACCTGGCCTCCTTTTGCATCGACAATTGACCAATATGTAACTTTAAGAGAAGGGTATAAAAACACGCTTTTGCAAGTTCCAAGAATCTCCATAGCAAAACAAAAATAACTCATCCTATTCTTACTTAACCTCCCTTCACTTTTCAATTATCCCTAGTTTAGTAGAAGTTGATAAATCTTACCTTAACATCAAAATAGAAGAATTGCATATACACATAGGTGTTACAACAATGAGAATTCATGGTTGTCTTCTTTTCTTGGTTGCTCCCAAGGTACTAATCCGGAATTTCTACGGTCCTCGTAAGGGTCGATCAATCGGGGTGTAGAGATTATAGGAAGATACTATTTATGGTTGTCTTCCCTAAAATATGGTAGAGTCCTAAACCAACTCTCCTTTAGGATTCTTCCCTAATATTGTAGAGTCTTAAACCAACTCTCTTTTAATAATGGGTCCCACATAATATTAACTAGTGACTTGATTAAATTTTGGTAATATTATAAGTTATGTATTAAATAAAGTAAGATAAAGGGTATTTACGTCCAAGTAAAATTTTGCATACTCCTTGTACTTTTATTAGTAGAATGATATATAAATTACATAGTTATATTATTAATATATACACACATAACAATTCAAACCTCTTAGGATTGACAATAATCCAGGCAAATTAATATTTAATAGCACACCTTATTTCTTGTTTATCTTAGCAGCAAGCTTATTTTTCTATCACAACGGTGGCTCTAGTTAAATCGAACACTAATAATTGAAGTTTGAATATTATTGGGAAATTTTCAACATACTTCTAATTGCAATGCTCCAATCTCCCTATCAATGCCTGGAACGAGATAAATATCCAGCAAATCAAGTGATGTAGGCTTTTTTTTTGCTGAAATGTTAGTTGACTTTTTGACCCTGTAAATGAAAATATTTTTGAAGACTAAAATATAGGATTTTTTTGCCATTTCTTGCACCTATTCTGCGTCTGAGCAGAACAATCATTGAGTGGAAAAACAATTTTACCTTCTTCGTGGGGTGAATATTGATTATGAGCACGCTCATGCTAATATTTTGGGATAGGGGATTCTTCCCTCACTTAGTACAATTTTCTCTCTCCTTTAGAGAAAATAAAGTTGGTGCAAGATTATGGATGTGACTGGTGGTGTGATTAGTAGTGTTCCTGAGCGGTCTGCTCTTGCTATTGACAGTCACACTAGATGTGGGGGCATGGTTAGTGATCGGCGCCGTGGTAGAGGTAGCTTCCCTACAGATTATCAGGATAAGCAGAAGTGTACTCATTGTGAATTGTTGGAATTTAGTTGGGCACCCTAAATTGAAGAACTAGCAGGGCCTACCATTCCTCTACTGATGGTGTATTTTCTCGTCATCTTCCGTTTTCGAATAATACTGTTACATTTTCCAGAAGGGAATATGAAGAGTAGAAGCAATAATTTTCCAATCCTCGAAATTTATCCGCTGCCACTCAATCGAACTTGGCCCGGACAAGTACCCTTGCTTTTTGCCCATTTGTCTATGTCATCAATAATTGTATAGCTGATGGCTCTCGTGTTCTTGTTGCAGGAAAGGAGACCATTAGAACCTCTAGTCTTCCTTTGGAATCTACTTTGCATGTTCCCAATATGTCTACTAATCTTCTTTTTGTCAATAGCCTCACCAAGCTTCTCCATTACAGTGTAAGCTTATTTCTTACACATGTTTTTCAGGACCTGACAATAGGGAGGACACTTGGTCATGATCATGAAGAGAGGGGGCTCTACATCCTTGATGACGAGAAGACATCTCCCCAGGGATCTAGTTCTGATGCAATTATGACCCCCATTACTCTTAGTTTGTGGAAGTCTCGTCTAGGCCACCTACCTATATCCCGGTTACAAGTTTTATTCCATGGACAATTGGGTTCTATTGACTTATTAATGTTTCGGTGTGAGGTTTGTCAACTCTTCAAGCATTATAGAAATTTTTATCCCCCGAGTAATAGAAGAAGTGATATTTTGTTTGTTGTTGTTCATTCTGATGTGTGGGGACCATCCCTAGGTATCTCTCTATTTGTTTTTTGATATTTTGTCTCATTTATGGATGATTGCTCTCGGATGACTGTTGTATTTGATGAAGCCAAAGATTAAGTGGCATCGATATTTCTTGACTTCCACAAATTTGTACAAATTCAATGGCATATTTCAGTTGAAATTTTACAGCCAGATAATGGGGGTGAATATGTCTCTCATTCTCTCTAGAAATACCTCTAGGCACTTGGTATTGAGTGGAATATCACATGTCACTAATCCTTAGTACCCCACAATAAAATGGGGTGACAGAGAGGGAGAATTGCCACTTGCTTAAAGTCACTCTCGCTCAAGTGTTATTGCTTGGTATGCATGTTCTTAAATCTTTTTGGGTGGAAGCTACTCTTACTGTCTTCTTATTAATAGAATGCCCACTCATGTCATTAATAAAATCTCCTATCCAGTTATTGTGTCCATTTCCCTTGTTTCCCATTCCATCTCATGTGTTTGGATGTGTCTGGTTTGCTTATGTTATAGGTCCTCATCGTGAAAAATTGGATCCTAAAGCTCTTTGGTGTATCTTCCTTGGATAACCTCCCTCTCAAAAAGGATAGAAGTGCTACGGTCCTTCTAATGGAAGGTGTTTTGTTTCCATGGGTGTTACCTTCTTTGAGACCGCCCCTTTCTTCCCCTCTGCTCTCCCGCAGTGATCTCTTCAGTTATTTTTCCTTTGGACTCTCTCCAAACCTCTTTTTCTATTCAATTTATACAAGTGGCTATTTCGTATCACTTCTTTATAGTTTTTATTCTTTTCAAATTACCATGTTCGACCTTTTATCATTCTATCTTTAAAAGAACCACTATATCCCCTTTTAGGTTGTACCACCTTATTCTTGGGCACATTTTTTCCTTGCATCTTTTTTGACTCCTAATATGAAGATCCATAACCACCAGCCTATGTTGCATGGCTAGACTCTCTCTTGGGAAATTCTACAATCCTTCCTTGCATGTCGATAGAATCTTCCTCCTGTAGAAATTGTCAATTTCTCTCCAGATTGGCCAAATCTTGAAAGTAACTAGATGCTCATTTCTCTTTCGAAAGTATAAACTCGCTATTGCAAGAGCATATGTCATCGTTAACTCAAAATTTGTCTCTCCCATATCATTTCTATCTTCATAGCTTCTATCATTCTGTTTCTCATTTATTTCTCTAATTGTTGGTTCTTCTCTGCTTCTTCTTAATGTCCTAAAGCCTTTAAATCTTATTATTTGATTCTTCCTGTTCTTAGGTGAGCAAATTTAATACTTCCTGCTTAATAAATTTATATTTCCTGATCTTTGGGCTTGTTTCTTTTCTCTTGTTAATACTTCCTGTATCTTTTCTTTTATGGCTGCTAATTGATCTAACTTGACAATCAAGCTGCCATTTTAAGAGTCAGTAGGCCTCTATCAGCATTGTTACATGAAGTGATGGAATTAGATTAACTTGTCAACTGAATAACAGATTATGAAATCCTTTTAATAATATGAGGTCATAACCATTCATACCTAAGAAAGCTAATACTCTATACCGTTCTGTTAGCTATCTCTGATTTTTTTTTCTGGCATGCTAATGCTAACTTAATAGTTAATACTTATGTCTCAATGTATAATGCCTTACAGTTTTAGCTCTAGGTCTGGCTCAAATCACCTTTCCTGTCGAATTAGTTGTGCTACGTAAATCATGCTATATTATATCTCATGAAAAGAGATGTTGATAAATTACATCACTAGCTCAGAATTGAGTATTTTCTCAAACATTTAACTCATCTAATCTAGTAGCTGCATGGACATTGAAATTTGCTTTAATTCAGTAAATATTTCTATTGTTAGTACAGAGCCCTGCTCAAAGGAGTCTTGGTGGTTTACTAGCATAGAAAACAAAATTGTGCTTGTTGTGGAACTGAATTCCTCAATGTTTGGTACATACAGATGTGGAAGGTTTCCTCCTGAGGTCAGGACTGCTATTCCAGTTGATGGGAGATTTGAACATATCGTTTTATCGTGCAATGCCACTTCAGATCATGGGCTTATTTGGATAGAAAGAGAAGCAGAGAGGGCTTTAGAAGTAAGTGGAAGTAATTATAATGTTCTTCGTTTCTATGAGCTTTGTCTTTCTATTTGTATGTTCATGGTAAATACTTTTGTACCCGGATTATTTACATCTACAAATAAATTGGGGCTAAATGTCATGTCTTGTAATGAAATAGCTATGAAACAGTGATTGTCTTTAAAATTTCACAAACTCTGTCCGATATGAACAACAGAAATCTGTAGTATTGTGGCTCAAAGGAAGCTTATTGGTAATTTAGTGCAGGCTTCCACGTTCCATCCATATTAAGGTCTAGGGTGACTGTTTTCGTTGACTTTGGAATGAAACAACAAAGGCTAAACTCTTCAGCTACCGGTTACTCGGTTAGGACTGATTTAGTCCATAACATATCTCTTAACCCAAGAGTTTGGTGCATGGTTTCTGATTCTTTTCATGTGATCAACGAGTGAACACTTCAATCATGAAGCATGTCATAGCACTTGTTTATGGAAATTCAAATTTGGACGGTATTTTTTCTTTCAAGGAAATTCAAATTTGAATGGTTTTTTTCTTTGAAAAACCTAGCTTTCGTATAAGTATTTAATTAGTGCAGACATCCATTTTATAGAGTTGGAGAAGAGGAATAGAGAACACCTATAGTTTGAAGAGGACTTGGGATTAGGAGGATTAGACTTCAAAGAATCCTCCTTAGATTATGATGTTGAAGAATAGTCTTGAGACTATGTCCCACAACAAAGGGGCTTGCTCTCTGAAACGAGTTTTCTGTGGATTAAATTTGGCCATGTTTTGGACTAAACCTAAATATGAGATATATTCATGATTTTGCATGAAGTATTCAGTGGTTAAGGATTTTTAGTTTTCCCAGATGAGCTGTTTTTACAGGCCATGTTATAGATTTAGACATAAAAGCATATGATCAAATGCTATTGATGTTGCACTTTTAAGGAGTGATTAGTTGTTTATTGGTGCAGCTTGATGTGATTCATTTCCTATACCTATCTAGATTTCAGGAGCAAGGTGTGATAACATTGTGCCTCTTCTCTTTTCATTAGTTTATTTGCACTATTACTAGCACCTACCTGTTCTTACTTTAGTTATTTTATCATTTTCTCTTAGATTTGTAAGCTTGTTTTAGTTTTATTGACATGTTAATATTATTCTCCCTTTTTCTTTTTTATCTGATCATTAAGCTTGTTTAGTTCCGTTTATTTATTTATTATTATGTCCTTTTTGAACTTGTGGACAACAGATTTAGCACCATTCCAAATTGGGAAAACCTTAATAGAGAATAATGGAAATTCAGAAAATATGTAGTCACCACCTATTCTAATTGTTGGTTAGAATAGAAACCCTTATCTATCAATGAATAAGGCAATGGTCTAAATAAGATTTGGGTAAGAGATTTGGTTGAGCTAAGGGAAGGTGTTAGGCACTCTTAGAACCTGTCAAAGGCTGGTAGTTATACTCCCTAAAGTAAGGATGGGCATGTCCCTAAAGTATGGATGGAGCGTGAAAAGCAAGATTAGACTAACCATAAAGTATCGCTAAGGTGCTAACTGCTAAGGAGTCTAAGATAGAATCTAAAAATTCGGAGCAGTTTAGGGTAAGGAGCTAGATGGAGAAGAAGAGATGATAAAACAAGGGGGTTATTTACGCATATCTCAGGTTGATGTGGTTACTTGGGACTATTATATACATGTTCACTAATGTCCTATCCTTGTTGTATCCGTCTTGTACATACATCCAGTACACTCTATCATAAAATCGTTAACTCCTGACATTTTCATAAATGAGTTCCTCTTTCCAAAAAAGTCCAAACTAATAACTGCTGTTAATGACTACTAGAGAATTACAACCGAGCCACTATAGTCAATAGTTTTTCTGTTTTCTTTCACTCCCATGCTCTTTTGAGTCGTCCTTGCCTTGTCTTGATTAAAAGTGTGTCCAAACTCCGAATTTCCAACAACCACTATGCAAGTGATTGCACAATGTTTAAAAAGATTACCCCTTTCAGTTCACTATATGTTGTTGTGATAAGTTGTCACTATGAGCAACGTTTTAGATATCTGTCAAAATGTGATATACTGGCCAATATAACCCTATGTCATAGATCAATGATAAAATTTTCCTGCTATTTATCTTTTTACAAAATATTGCCACTATATCACATAAACATCTTAATATATTGCATCATCGCAAATGCCGCATCATCTCACAGAAAAAAATTAATACAAAAATTACATGTGTAGATATTGGGAAATGTCGACCAATATTTCTTCCTTGGTTTTCATCAAATTTTCTTGGACTTGGGTTGTTCAACTCTAAATTAACTCAAATCTAGTGAGAATCTTCAAGTAGAACACATGGGGAAAAAAAATTTAAAAACATAACAAAAACAGTATATTCTCTCCTCTTTTTTTTTATTTCTTTTTATTATAAGCTTAAGAGCAGGAAAATTAACTTCAAATTTAAATATGTTGTATATTTTGGACCAATCTATCGAATGGTACGTAGGAATTGTTTTTAGTTTTGAGTCTTTTGACAAAAATGCATGCTTTTTAAATTATATTTAATAAAAAAAACTTTAATTTTTTTTTTTTAAAGTTACATTTATATAGGCTTCATAATTCATATTATGCCAATTAACTTCAAAATTCAATATGTTGTGTTGGCCTACTATCGATCAACACAATATCCATCGATAAGAGTATTCGTGCAGCTTCGAGGGTATTACTTTTATGTTACTATCATCTCGTTGCTGGGAACAATATTATGGTCGTGGGGAGAATCAGCATTATTGCCCTCCTAGTCAGGAGAGAGAAGAAGAGTTTTGAACCTCCACGCAACTTCATGTGGATATGATTGTAGCTCTTGATGTTGAGTGAAGTCCCTATATAGTCGACAATTATTTGAGTTTATACTTCTAATTTTTTTTTATGATTATTGGATGAATGCAACAATGTATTAATGTAATATTAATATCATAGTATTATACATTACCGTCACCTTGTATCTTCACCCCCTCCCAATTGACTCTCACAGAGAATGAGGGAGAGCAGCAGTGTAGAGACCATGGCAACTGCTCCAAAAACACAGAGAATAGAGAGGTTAGAGACTCTAGAAAAGGAACACAAGGATGCGTTGGAAAGAGCTGTCAGCTTAAATGTGCCTCACGCAGTGACGCCGGAGGATTCTTTTGGGGACACGGACGCAGTGGATTCTCAGGATCAAGGTAAAGAAGCCTCAAAAAGAAATTCAAAGTCTAGCGGCAGAAGAACTAACTGGAATGAAGTGGTTGAGAAGCTTTTCAACAGGGATGAGTCAGGAGACCTTGTTCTGAAGGACACGGATGTCCTCAAATAACAGCAGATTTTGAGGTTCCTTCGCTGGGCTTGCATCACATTGCTGATTCTTTGTTTGTTCTCATACCTGTCTTTCTTGTATACTAGAGATTGAATATATTGTCAAAAGCATATCTGCCGGGATATGCCTATATAGCACTAGAATGCCTCCATTATCGAAACGAAAAACGAATTCATCTGTGTTGAAAGTCGTGCGATCATATATGTTCCTCTCTGTGGCCTTCTTGCCTGGTCTGTTTGTAACAATAAAAGAGATATTTACTATCATTCAGATGCATTTTTCACATATAAATGTCTGTGTATCCATCATGTTGGAATTGCCTTTTATATATTAAGCAGAGTATTATACTAGTCACTACTTCATTTATGTCTCTTTCCCCATTTGGTTCTCCATTTCCACATTTTGAAGAGGCTAAGTTCTATTTTATTAACATCCACCTCTCAACTCAAATGGCGAAGGCGTGCTCCACTTTGAGGGATCCCAGAGGGGGAGAACTCCACTAAAACTAACTCTTGCATAGATCAATGATGCCTTGACCAAACTAAAAAAGTTCAATTTTATTCTGAAAGAAAATGAGATAGTATGGCTTTTAATTTCAAATCTGAGTCTAGATAAAATCATATATCAGAAACATTACCTTCCATTAGCCATCTGAGTGACCTTAATATTTTTGATGATTCATGGAACTTGTTTTTTTTTTCAAATCTATGTAAGAGTTTTTTGTTAGCTATGAAAATATAGAAAATTGTAGTTTGGTTGGTGATCTTCAAAAGATTTCATATTTCATGATGCATCAATCTCATAAATCAACTAAAAATTCATAGACAGGTATTGTTGGATTCATCGTTTGAAATCCTCTTAAACAAACTCATTTTTCCATATAAGTTGGATACTTCAGGTTTTAAAAAAAGTGTTTACAAATTTATTTTTTTTGAATAACTGAGTGTATCTGTTGTTTTAAGCACGTAAGAAACCCTATGGGCAAAACAGAAAATATAGAACTGCTTGCACTTCTACCTCCACTCTCGACAGGATAATGAGGTCACTCCATGGACACTCTCTGCTGTTAAGGACTTTGAAGTCGCAGTGATTCCTCTCAACAGAGGATTCATTATTGAAGAAAACACTGTCAACTTCAGACTGTTGCCACTGACCTTGTATAACACTAACAAAAACATTGTTTGACAACTGTTTCATAATGTCAATCTCTACTCGCCGAATCATTCAAGAAATTGGGGTGACTATACGAAGCTTCACCAGAGATGTGTTCCACCAAAATGCAACCAGGTAACTGCAATGACCAACTCCTATATTAAAACTTACATTTTTCATTGCAAAGCACGAAACTGCAATTCGGCGCAGGTGATAGCCCCAGATAGACGAATGTAATTGTGCTTCATTAGCATGAATTAACTCTTATCATGACTGAACTCAATGCAAGTAAACAAAAGAGCTGAATTTTGATGTATTCCTTACGAAAAAAATGGGATATAATTTGCAATGGAGTAGCCCTTGCTGATCTTAAACTTGGCCAAATATGACCTAATTACCTAACCAAAATACACATATTTAGCCAAATCAGTAGAAAATATTAGCAGCTCCCCAGAAAAGAAACAGCAATTTCTGGTTAATATGCAGTTTCCTGTCATCAAATGGAGACATGTCCCCAACACTCAAATCATTATCTCATTCCACAAACTGGCATGAGCCAAATGCAACTACTACTTGATTAGTGTGCTGAATGAAGTGGGCAGTAATGCATTCCCTTATCTCCCTAAGTAGCAGTAGCATGGAACAGTAACACCACACCACCAGATCTGTTGCCAAGGGCCCAGCTTATGGTGTATCATCTCCTGAAGAGCTACATTGCATCAACATCCACACCATAATTAAATACAAACCCAAAAGCAGTAAGCTAACATCCACACTTCATATTGACATATCATTCCATGGATTTCTGTATCCAAGGAATCAAATCTTCAACCTAAAGCACAGTTTGCTTCCTGAGAAAAATAATGATAATAAAATCAAAGAGACTTGATTATGAGAGTCAAACTATGCCATGGGCATAGCTTAACCACTCATTGTAAAAATTATTACTTGAAAAAAAGATGAAGAGATGCAGGAGGCAAATTTGAGAATAAAACCAAGGATCATACACCAAGCACTTCATTGACACTAAGAAAACTTGCAAATCTAGCAATTACAGCTCGTCTCTAGCTAGGAGAAAGGCATATGATAAAAGCAAAACCAAATAACACCACTGCAACAATGCCCCCTTCTCATTTTTGTACAGACTGGCCATTCTTTAACTAATATAAAATTTTCCAATTCACACAGCTTGAAAGCACTAGGAAATGTGCATGGCTTCGGAGTGATAGGTATCCAAATCCTTGTTGAGATCATCAGCCGACTTCTCAATAGGTTGCTTCCTCCCACGGCCGCGGCCGCCACCACCACCACCACGACCACGCCCACGACCACGACCACGCCTGAAACCCCCACGGTTCCACCTACTACAATGGGGATTAAGGAACAGGTTAGCTAGTCTCACATATCTTTTACATACAATCACTATAGTTGAAAAATACACAGCAACGGACCCCAACTTAGCAGCTGTAATTAGGTACCAGAAAATTGGGCTCCAGTCCAACTCCAACATGCAACAGGATGAAAAGGTGTTCCATCAATGAAGGACTTGTTTTTGTGTGTGTATGCTGGAAAGAGGGGGAGGGGTGGGGGGGCATGTTTCATGTATCTCAGTCATGCCTAAATTTGAAAAGGCATTGGATTCTAAGAAGGTTTCTTTACACGTTTGATCATGCACATCTGAAAGAAAACGAAACTACATTTGGAATGAAGATAGGGAAATGTTGAAAATAATAAATATACACCAAATATCTTGACATTGAATAAATATAGTAGGAAAAAACACACAGATAAAGACCTATTGCACAGGTGTGATTAGGTAACAGAAAATTGAGCTCAACAGGATGAATTCCATTAATGACGGTTTTGTTAATGTATCATGTATCCCAGCCATGCCTAGAATTAAAAAAAGCATCAGATCAAAGTTAAATTATGTCTTTGATCTATGATCAAGCACATCTGATAGTAAACTAGCATCAAACACACTTCGAATTGGTATAAAGATAGGGAACGTTGGTGTCCTGAGGAGTACATACTCATTAGGTCCACACTATTGGATCATCCTCTAGATGTGCATCTCATGAATCCAAGGACCATTACAGGGTGTGACCCAAGTACATACTATTATTCCTTTGCTCCACTAACACAGCTCATAAAAATGAGACTTAAGTTTTCCTTCAGCAGTACATTTTTTAGAAAGGGAAATGTGGATTCCTTCCTATTCCTGAAAACAAGATTTGGGAAAACAGAGCAGAGGAAAAAAGAAAACCAAAGGAGAATAAATTGACATGTTAAAAATAAAAACATGATCCAAAGGTCAATAATTTCTTAGAATAACAAATCCCATTCTCACCAAATTCTCTTTTGCATCAAATTTATCAGCAAAGAGAGAGAGATACCATCACAACCTCAATATATTATTAGGAATATCTAGATACTTGAAAGTCAGAAATGAAAACAACAATTCTCAATATATTTTTTTAAAAAAATTGAATATAAACAACATTGATAATGAACCTTAACTAAAATATTTTTAAAAAAAACCTATTGAAGGTTCATTAGGTCTACAACCCATAAAATGTGAGACCGAATCACAGCCAATTGTGATCAAACTCGAGGAGAATTCAATCACACCCATAGGCCAACACGTCTCTTTTAACTAGGGTTGTCAAAGGGCAAGGCCGGGGTCAACCCTAGTACCCTTCCTTATAAGAGTAGGGCTCTAGCCTAGCCCTAGCCCTTCAAGGGCCGGGATTGATTGGGCCCTAGCTCTGGCCCTCAAGGGCCAGGGCAAGGTCAAAGGGCCGAAAGAATGAGCAGGATTTTTTTTGTGATTTGAGATGACAAGATTTTTTTCTACACCAACTGTTAACCTGACATGGAAATGGATACCCTCCTCTTTTATCCGGGCTTGAAACCGACATTGCAACAAAAGGAGCAATGACAAAGTGTTTTTTTTTTCTTGTTAGTGACAAGCATACATGATAGAATAAAACAAAGTAAAACTATATAAAACAAAATTTATATATCAAAATCCTCTAGGCAGGAGGAGGCGATTTCACATACGAAATTAGGGTTAGGGTTCGTAACGAGTGTCGAGGCCTCAAGGGGTTTTATAACGATGGAGATGTGAAATTACTCATTCAACCCTACAATTAAACCGTTTGAAAGGGTGAAATGAGTAATTTAATAAATATAATATATACATATATATATATATACTTTTATGGTTTATAGACCTTAGCTACTTTGTAGCAACTAAGGAGAAGGGCAAGGCTTTAAAAGGCAGGGCCGGGATGAGCCCTAGCCCAGACCTGTAGAAGCAGGGCTTCCAGATTTTGAACCCTGCCCGGCCCAAAGGCTGGGAAGGGCAGCGCTTCAGAGAGCTTTGGAGCGCAGGGCAGGGTCGGGTACCCTTCTACGTGGGCTTTTTTGACAGCCCTGCTTTTAACTCCTACTAATTGTGGAAAAGATTCACTAACCCTTAGGGTTCAACAATATAACTTTGGTTTTTTTTTAATATTCAAAAATTATTTAACTCTGGTTAAGAATTTTAACCCTTAGGGTCTATTTTTTCTAAAAACCAAGGTTATATTGTTGAATCCAAAGGATTAGTGAATCTTAACTACAGTTAATAAGGGTCAAAAGGGACACATGTCAGTCTGTGGGTGCGATTGAACTCTCCCTGAGTTCAATCACAATTGACTGTGATTCGATCTCTAAAATCAACATAGTCTACTCTACCAACTAATCGATCTTAACTGTTCAACAGCACTCAACCTCTTGGATGGGGCATAACCCAAACTTTGAATCACTCAAACCAAACTAGCCACCACATGTACAGATCGCTACGTTCCACAAGACAGTATTTATTCTTTTCAACCATCCAAGATGCAACTCTACATCAGAGTTAAGATCCTTGGGTACTATTCTTCTGGAGCTATCTCCAATTCCATCCATGAACTAAGCCAATAATACCTGGGTCCAAATTTATGAGTTAATCATATGCAAATGGAAGTCTGATAATAAATTTCACCGAAACTTAAACCTAATGGCCTTTATATAAAGATTTCGATAAGAACCAAACCGAAATGAGCCACATTACATTACGCAATAGCTGTTACATAATGTCGGACACTATATTACATACCGTGAGTTTTAGAAACCCACTTAAACATCTTTTGAAATCTTCATAAACTCTAGAGCCCAATATTACTATAATTTTTTCTTTTCTTTTCTTTTCTTGTCTTTTTTGGCCAAAAACTAGATCTAAGCTATGATTGAATCTTCAAAAATCAGTTTGAAACTTTTTTATTGGGTAAGATTTCTCAACTTGTTTTTTTCAATTATTGTTTGTTAGCTAAATGCATATTAGCAAGTTTAGAACATAGATCCATGGATTCAATGTAAAATCCATGAATTTATGATGATTTTGGGCTATGATTTTCATTTATATCTCATTGTGTTAATTAAACTTGATAAACTATTCTTCATGCAGAATCCGCATTTAATATTAATGATGTTGTTTGTTCATCAATTTTAACCATTTCCATCGATTTTTCATTTTCCTTTTAAAAAAATTACTTTTATCTAAAAAGCGGTCCATATATGGGTTTTTGCCGTAATGGCCGAAACTCGTGCGTCAAAGCAATATAGAAAGGTTTTGGCCAATCCATTACACATTCTGAAACCCTTATTTAAAACCTTGCATTGAAGGCCCCATAAATTTTGGTGGGCTGAAACTCTACCTATATTTGCTCACTAAATGACCAAAAGCTTTGCTAATATCTTTGCCAAAACCACTAAAAAGAGATTCTCATACAAATTGACAGACCATGAGATTTTACGTGGCTTGACTTAACTCCTATTGTCACTTTCTTTCTGCGTATTTAAGGTATATTACAAGAATTTCAGATAAGATGGATTCAAAGCAATGACAGGTTTGTCAATAACTGTTTTAAGAAGGTTTCATCCTTTCGTGCAGTTGACTTCAGTAAGTTTAGACTACGTTTACAAAAAAATTGTGCATTAGTAGAAAAATAAATGTATTCACATGAAAAAACTTACCCAGAACCACGATTGACAGCAGGCACACCTCCACCCCGACCCTGTTGAGGACTGCATAACTTGATGTGTCAGAAGAATACTTGCTACAATATTAAATATGAAAAAAAAAATGACAAGACTTTCAAATCAATCTATTACTAAATGTAATGGCTTTTCTGAGGGCAATAAAATTCAGAGGTAACAGGTTTTCTATGGATTATTTTCCATTAGTAATATATTTCAAACAAAAACAGTAGACCTCAAAAGTTCTGTTCACAAGAAAACAAGCCAGGAACAAAGTGCTGCCGTACGGCAGAAAACAGATGCAGACAAAAAGGGAAACTAAGAAATTGAGATCAAAGCACTTTTCAACTTTCAGTTAATTTTGTCCCGAACTTACCACCTGTTTTCAAACAACGTAGATCAAAAAGATCTTGAATAAAAAGAAAGAAGATGAATAAGAAGAATTATACTAGTGGGAACACAACAGAGGAAATATGTACTAGTTGGAATCCAACATAATTAACCCAAATCAAACTATATGTTTCAACCAAAATAAAATCTGTATGGCCAAACCCAACCAAACAGAACTTTGTTAACCATTATAGGAAGAAGCAATCCCCAAACCTATTTTGATAACCAATACAGCTTGTATTAAAGAAACTACAGAACTTTAAATGCCAGCAAACAAGTGAGCTAGTCAGCAAACAGATGTAACATAATTTTGTGATTCAGAGAAGGTGCCTATTCTTTTCTCTAGCAAGGATGACATCCGCAACCATCACAATTGAAATCTCAAACCAATTATTTAGTAGACTTATATTTCTAGCAAGATCTGTCACACTAGCTAATTCAAGGAAAAGGAATTTAGAAGAAAAATGAGAGATCTGCAGACGCAATAAAATAAGCGAGCTACAGTATACTGCATGACCTTTTCTGTGTGTGGGTGGGAGGGGGGTGTGTGGGTGGGAGGGGGGGGGGGGGATAGTAGGCCTCTACATTCTACAACCTCTGGACTGGCAGATACAAATAATCAAATATATCCAACACTACTTGGAACAGAGTATAATCTTAATCATTAGTCTGGCCAATTACCCTTACCCCGGGATGGACAAGCTACTTCAAGCTCCCAAACTTTCACCTTATTAGATCAGTTTGGTGAGCTTGAGAAGCATTAATAGAAAGTAAACATTAAAAATCTGACATAAAAAATCAACTAAATAAGTAAAGGGAGTACGAATCGATTTCACTTACGTCATAACAACTGTCCTCCTTCCTCTTCCATTCGCTCCTCCAATCACATTAACACGAGCTGAAACGGGCATTTCTAAGTTGGTACCTATAATTTCAATCTTCATACGCTTCCCATCCAGTTGAACATTATTATATCGCTTAACGGCTGCTAATGCCTCACTTCTTCTGGTAAAAACAACTTCAGCAGAACCCTGTTACCAAGTGTCACAATGTTTAAAACCTTTGTAACTACAAATATGACCTCAAGTTCAGGTACAATCAGACTAACAGGTACTAAAACAAGCAACCAGATATACAAAGACAAAAATAGGTCTCGATATCACACAGGAAAAGTATAGCATAGTGACTAAAGAAACTATGAGCCACAAATATTGAATCTATCCCAAAAGTCCATCAAACAAATCAAAAGTACACTAATTCCATCAAACCACGCAAAAAAGCCAGATAAACATCTTAAGACAAAGCACTGGTGTATGTTACTATCCAAACATGTTCATGAAACAGAAAAGCACTGTGAAGTTTGATAACTTGGAAAAATGTGGCCTTAATAGTGCTCAATATGGCTTAAGGGTTAAAAAGAAACTCAAAACTGAAATACCTTCAAAAAAAGCATGATGAAGACATTTACTAGGTTACTTCTGTTAAGTAAAAACTATAACTATCTGTAGAAGCAAATCCATGATTGCCTGAGATGCCCCATCGATGCAATGACCAAGGACAATGGGAAAAAAAATCCATTTAGGTATACAGTATAAGATTGGTTGAGATCAAGGTTTAAGACTTCGGTGTCAATATAAAATTCGGTCACTGCAGAAACAGAAGTACTTGGTGGAAGTTTATGGAAGTCTATGGAAACATTATAAAGCTACTTGAAGCAATGCAAGGTAAGTCCAGAGAAGGTACCCTCCTGTGAAGGAGCATTATTTATAGGGTGAAACCTGAAAGACCACACTTTCATCTAAGGATGCCAAAAACTTAAGATGCTCTGGGATGGAAACTATGGAAACATTAGGGAAACATTGGAAATCTAATATGAAACTTTAATAAATGATTAATAAGCATGTATACACATCCAGAACTCATTACGTAATAAAATTATAAAATACAACCATATAGAATAGCAAATGTTAGAATCATGTCAAGTGCATAGGTCAAAAACTCGGCAAGTTACCGGAGTAACTCGGCCAAGTTACACAACTCGAGTCACTCGACAGAATTTCAAGTCAAGTCGCCTCAAAACTCAAAGGAGACACTATTCGGCGAGTTACTCGGGTAACCGGTCGAGTTGAGTTTTTCGACTCACCAGACTAGATTGATTCAGTGAAGGGTATTTTTCTCATTTTCATTTTTTTTTAAACATAAACTTGGAAGGCTTTATGCATCATATTTTGGGGGGCTGCAAAGCCAACCTACTATGGGGGGTTATGTTAAACCTGATTTTTAGGTTTGTCTGCAAAACCAACCTACTATGGGGGGTTATGTTAAACCTAATTTTTAGGTTTGTCTGTAAAACCAAACTACTTTGGGTTCTTTTAACCCAGGTTTTTCAAGTTATTTGTGGATCAATCTTAGATAAAATGTGAAATTGGAAATTGTCTAATTGGTACATATATATTCCAAGTTAGACCAAGTCGAGTTTATTTTTAGTTTTCCGAGTTACTCAACCCAGCTAACTTTCGAGTTGAGTCAAGTCGAGTTTTTGGGTTTTTGAACCATGGTCAAGTGACATGAGGTGTCTTGCATATCTAAAACCATAATGTCAAATGTACAAGGTGGGTATTCTTAAACTAGTTGTTATGTTTATAGGAAACGGGTTTTTGAACCATGGTCAAGTGACATGAGGTGTCTTGCATATCTAAAACCATAATGTCAAATGTACAAGGTGAGAGTATTCCTTAAACTAGTTGTTATGTATATGGAAACGTGAACAGGAAGCATTGACCTTGGTACTCCTTGGAACATCATAAATCCCCCCTATAGAAGTGTCCTATGTATAAAGGACATAATAGTCAATTTGAGATCTCAATATTCCTACAAATCCATGATATATAAGGCCTACTTCTCAAATGGTCCTAATTAAAAACTAGCACTTATGGAAAGAATGCCATACGCCAATATAAAAAACATAATAGTCAATTTGAGAGCCTGGTATCCGTATTCCTTAAAAGCTATGTTGCGTGGATTCATTACAACAATAGGCGTGCCTTGTGTCGAAACGTGTGGACACAAACACGCCTCGGACATGGCTATTGTGACTCATATAAGAAGAATCTATACATTTTGCACAAAAATGGACACGGACACAGTAAATATCTATAATTTTTGTTTGCTTATTATACAAAAAAGACATAAAATTGTATATACTTAAAATAAATATTAGAAAATTCTTTCTAACTCTCTCATCATCAGAAAAAAAGAAGCCAGTAGTTAGTGCCACCACATATATTTATGCCCCACTACAGGTATTAAAAATAGCTTATAACAGACAGAGATATTGGAATAGTTAAGAGAACGCCAATTCAGCCCCACTAACCATAAGAGGACGACAAATAGAACAATAAGCGCTGAGCTATGGATCATAAATACTTACGCTTGGGCGTCCACTTCTGTCATAATGAACTGCATATCGCTTCAGGTTTCCAATCTCAGAGAAAAGTTCCTGTGTTGTATTCCATATTTCAAACAAACTTTAAAAGGAATCTGTTGTATACAGAATAAGGATAAAACATCCTAAACAACTGAATAGACATAAATGTGGTTCAAGTTGTACCTTTATATCTTCATTGGTCACTCCATAATCCAAATTGGACACATATAACTTTGTGCCAGTTTCAATTCCTGGTAACCCTGCAGCTATTAAGCTATCCTCAAACAAATCACGCCGCCATGGAAAATCCTTGGCTCTGCTGGAAGACTGATGAAAATACGCGAGCAAAAATCCAGATTGGGAGAACATGTCAGCGTATGACCATGAAACATAACAACGGCGCTCCTCAAGAGCCAATTAGAAATCAGCAAAATTCCATGAAACAAAATTGAAACTATTAACAGAGCAGTAGGCACAAATATTTCAATGCTCATAAAGCCCAGTAACCAAACACTAAAATGATGACAGCTTAAGTATATGATGATATATGAGAGTAGAGAATTTGACCCACTACAATAAACTGATGATATGCTACTGGTGAGAGCTCCAGTTCCGAAGTTCAACCAAGGAAGCTCCTCTGCGTAGAACTACAGGAACTAGCATATAATCGAAGGCCCACACGGAAGAAATTCTGCATATATCAAAAGGATCCACCACAATCCCCATCTAACAACCCACTAAGTATGGATAATCTGTGGAGACCATACTATAAATGCATCGGAAGCGAAGAGTGCTTTAGTGGGTACTTCAAATTGAGCTTGTCCATATAAAAGCTCAGCTTACAAATCCTCTTTTGCGTTAGATTTCTAAAGCAAGTCAGATTCTTGAGTCAATGCAAAAACAGCAATAGTTTTGAGCTTGCCTTGGTAATTGTGTAATAGGATGGCCCAGAATTCACCCTGAGAGGCCCTCTACCAGGCATTCCAGCCGTCCTTCCCCCTCCCCGATTAAAAGTAGGTCCTTGCCCCCGGCCACGGCCACCACCACGGCCAGCCCTGAATCGTCCTCTCCCTCTCTGGCTATTACTTCTGTTCTTTATCAGATCATCAAGAGACATATCCAAAGAAGTTGCCATAGAATTTACAGATTGTGTTTACCCTTTCTAGAGAAGATGCAGAAGAACCAAAACCTGCCAAAGAATATGGACGAAATGGTATAAATAACACTAACATCAAATTGCAGCAAATTTATAGAAAGCATCGGCCAAAAATTTATATGCCCCATCAAAACTGTGATGAAAAATAGACACTGAAAACATTTAACAGCTGTATTTCACAGATTATTACAGGCGGAGGGGGAAAAACCAGATATCAAAAACATGTATCATACCGTTCATGCAAAATCACTGACAACGAAAAAGCAGAAAACCTACAGAATATACAGTTCGAGCATCAAAACCCTAAGTAAATCAAGCTCTGGAAAACCTAATCCGTAGCTCAAAGCAGAGCTCATCCATTCTATCTACGCAAAACTAAAGTCGCAATTTAACTAAAGTCGCAAAATAACGAATTTTTTAAGAAAAAGAATTTTTTTCATATGATGAACAGACATTTTCCAATCAACTAAAAAAGAAGAAAAAAGAAAAGGAAGGACGAACAAGTAAGTAGAAGGAGAAAGACAAGTAGTACCTGAACAATATGGCAGATCAAAAGAAGAACCGGAATACGCCTAAATTGCTTTTGGATCGAGTAAAACCGTGATTTTCTCGATCCGAAGTGGAGAAGATGAGAAATTTTTGTAGGGTTTTCTGAGGAGAATGTAGAGAGAGGTGAAGCAAGTGAAGATTTGTGAGGTTTTGCAGGAATTAGATCGATGGAGCTAATGAGATTGGTTAGGGTTTTGCAAGGATGATGAAGGGAAGTGCGAAAGAAGCTTCACAGATTCGTTTCTAGGGTTTCTGTAAGCTTTTCCAGTGTGATTTTGGGTTTCTGTAAAGGGTTTTAGACTTTTTTTTAGAAAAGTCGTTTCCCTTGGCTACGAGCCTACGAGCTGTCGGATTGCACGTTTGTGGGCCTCACCGGCCAGGCCATGGGGCCCAATGGGGTCGTTCAATTTCAGTCTTTTCACCAGCTTTTTGGGCTTCCGGGGTCCTTCTTTAACTCAGCCAGCCCGATTCTATATATTAGGGTTTTGCTACATTGACTCATGATCGGTTATTTTACTCAACTTGGTTGTTTTTATTGTTTTCAGGATCAAAATAGGAAAATACCATAATTCTCAAGTTATGAATGCTTTGGACGACTTAGAAGAAGCAAGGATTGAAGAAAGAAGAAGAAAAAGCTAAAATGGCGAAAATCTGCTTCCAGCAATCGATCCGCAAAGGTCTGGCGGATCGATCAGCCACACCTTGGCAGATCAATCAGTAGGCGGCATTTTGTTTTAAATTGAACTCTGTGAAGACTTCTTTTTTGACCCAAATTAAAATTTTCTATATATAGGAAAGCTTTGGATTGTTCCTATGATTTTCAAACTTGTTCTGAAATTGTTCGAGGCGTTTTTCATCAAAGGGAGAGTCAGAAGAAGAGCTTTGGAAGGTCTTGGAGCATCGAATCTACTTCATCTATGGCGGTTATAACTCCTTCCTCCATGATCAACTAAACTCTCTAGGATTTCAATGAAACCCTAGTCAAGGAACTATGGTTTAGTTTTTTTTTTTAGGATTTGATTATTTGTAAACGATGATTGTATCACTTGAGGATTGCTGGCAATTGATTATAAAGTTTATTTCGATCTTAATAAAGTTCTTCCTTGTCTTATGAATTGTCTTTTTTTTTATTGAAATTCTATTCACATTTAATTTCTGTGATTTTATGTATGAATATTATGCAATGAAATTTATCATACAAGTAATTAAATATTAGGATGATCTATGCCTAGGTAAGAAGAATCGTGTCACAGTCTTAGGTTAATTAATTTAGTGTAGACGATGCGTGCCAACCAAAGATAGGTCATGCCTAAGATTTAATTACTTAACTTTTTTGATGATTTAAATTGAGACTTGTAATCACAACTAATCATAATTGAGTACAAATAATTCTACCCCGATTAAATACAATATGCGATGGTTAGGAGGCTATTGGTAGATTCAATGCCCTAGATCTCTTTCTCTTGATTTCTCATCATTTTTATTTGTTTTTGGTATTTGGAATAATTTTAGGATTTTTAATCACAAACCAAAACCTCTTGTGTTCACTATTAAATCAAAATCAATCTTTACAATTAAGCAAAATAACTAACGCAATCTTCGTGGTTCGACACCCTCATTACGTGTCACTATTCTCCAGAATTAGTGCTCTTACGAGGTAACAATCTTAATCGATCAACTCACTTGAAGTCCTAGGGTTGACTGCACCCATTAAAACAATCCATGTTTTTGGAAAGAATCATGCCAAAGAACAAAAGTCCTGGCCCAAACCAGTGTCCACTCTCCTTAGCCTCACCATGTAGGATTAGGATTTCTTTTGGCTGGAGCTAGAGTAAAATTTTCTAGCCCAGCCTCTCCTCTCCAACTCGCCATGTGTCCCTTTTGACTAAGATTTACTAACCCTCATAATTAAAGAATTAAACCTTGGGTTCTTAGAAAATAAAGTTTAATCAAAGGGTTAAATTTCTTAACTAGAGTTAAAAGGTGTTAACTCTGGCCCCAGCCAGAGTAAATCCGCCCCCCACCATGTAATGCTGACATAATGGGGCTAAAGAGTGCAAGTCATGTACCATGTCTAGTGACATTTTAGACAATATTGATTTCATTTAAAAAAATATTGCTTATAAATAAGGCATGTGGCTTGCTCTCGCGTATTTCACAATAAAATTCTTGTAGAATTATTAATAAAGATCCGGATTCAGGCTAGGCAATGCACACCCATTAACATTATCTTTTATTTCAAAACCCTAGAGCTTTTTTTAACTCCGGTGCCTTGTTTTATAGCTTTATCTATACTATTATAATGAGATTATAGCCTTAAAAATATTGATTGAATTTTGTGACTATTGACAAAATTACTGTACACTTATCTTCTCAACTATTATAATAAGAATGATATAATTATCATTGCACTTATATCTTCTTTATATCTTACATTCTTTTTCGTGCGTCTCTACGTACATTACGGTTTCACTAGTCCCTCCTCTAATTCACTCTTTTCCTTCCCTCTTTCTCACATGCATCGTATGTACGGCCCACTAGTTCTATATAACATATTAAATACATAATATATGTATAATATAAAATTTTTAAATGTATGTATAGAAGTGTAATAAGAAAAATTATAACTTTGAAGAAATAATATAAGGAAAACAAATACCCTAATTATTTGTAAACAAAAATTGTTTATCCAAAGAAAATGAATTAGTCATGCAGCATACTAAATGTATTTATGTTGCATTGTATGTTTAACACAGAGTTATTATTCACATAGCTTTGTTTGGAATTGGAGCATTTGAGAAAAAAAGCATAAATAAACTACAATTAAATGTTGCAATTTTGTCAATGGTGAAGATGTAACAATTTTGTGGTTTACAATGGCTTAATCTAAAACATAGGTATAAAGCAGTTCACTTAACATTTTTAAGAATTCTCAAATATGCGAGATTGAGAACCTTGAAAACCACATAAGTATAAGTAATTAAATAAATTGAAGGTAGACTAAATTAAAGATGAGCACTTGAAGTAAAGAGAGACTAAGTAAGAGTGTAACACTAACAATAGCTATCATCATGGCTTGAGATGTTGTATAGTTTGAAAGAGAACAAAATCAACACAATGTGTCGTGACCCAAAAATCTCCCGAAAAGTTTTGGAGACTTTGGCTCATGATTTACACATCAAAGCATCCAGCAAGAACATTCAAGACATACTAAAAGCGGAAATTAAAAATTTCTTAACAATAAAACTCATAAGAATTATTCCAAGTAACAACAAGAGTCGAATAAAACAAATTACGAAGTGGATATTCTCACTTAAACAAAACATGAACAAGTCACTCTCTCTCCTCACTCAACCAAATCTGGATAAGACCACTTGTCAAGGCCCTTATCCTCCACTTGATGATCTCCCTTAGGATCTTTCTCGACGTACTCCTCCTCGACCCAGGGTCTCAGAGCACAAATATCAAAAGGATCTATCAAAAATAACAGTTCGGTTGAGCATTGAAAGACTCAACATAGACTAACTACTAAATAATGATGTTATAAACAATAATATGCTTTCATACACAGTTCATATATCTCAGTTAATCAAAACACATGCATACTTTAAATCAAAGCACATAAATCATAACTTCAATATCAATGTGCATACTTTTC
This sequence comes from Tetracentron sinense, assembly GCA_015143295.1. Taxonomy (NCBI): domain Eukaryota; kingdom Viridiplantae; phylum Streptophyta; class Magnoliopsida; order Trochodendrales; family Trochodendraceae; genus Tetracentron; species Tetracentron sinense. The sequence continues at coordinate 37,694,602 of CM026554.1, forward strand.
AAAATAATATACTTTACTTTGTTTTCTTTAAAAACTATATACTCTTACAAGCTTCTTTGTGACTTTTATTTCTCAATTATCATCTTTTGTTGCTTTACACTTAACTTAGCCGAATTGATAATTTTTACTTGGAATAAGATGACTAGTGATTGTACCTAGACTGAGCATACTAACATTCTTCCAATATCATTCTTGTTCATTATTTTACTTGAGATCAAATGACTAGTAGTTATACCTGGTTTGAGCATACTAACATCTTTCCAATCTCTATTCAATATTTTACTTGAAATCATATGACTAGTAGTTGTACCTGGTTTGAACACACTAGCATCCTTCCAATACCATCCTTATTCATTATTTTACTTAGAATCAAATGACTAGTGGTTGTACCTGGTTTGAGCACACTAACATCAACTCAATACTATCTCTATTCAATATTTTACATGGAATTAGATGACTAGTGGTTGTACGTGGTCTGAGCACACTAGCATCCTTCCAATAACATCATTTCCTTTTTGTTTTACTTGGAATCAGGTGACTAGTGGTTATACCTGATCTAAGCACACTATCACTCTCTCATTAACATCTTTTACAATCATTCATTTTATTTACTTTACTTTTCGGATACTCGTATTTATACAAAACTTTGATCATATAATTACAAGTGTTCATATACCATTTGTGAGTGACATATAAGTAATAAAACTTCAAGAACATGACATATGCATTTCAATTCACAATTCATAATCCTAAACATACTCATATATAGTCTAAACACATAATTTCATCTATTTAATATGTTTTACATCACAATCAATACATCCTATCTTCTCTTTCATCAAAAATTCACCACATAAGCAATTTAATAGCGTATAGCTAAATGTTTTACATTAAACACATGAATTTCATTGTTTCTTTCAATAAAGAATTACAACAAGATTGTTTAGTGGAAAGTATCGACCTTCCGAGATCGAATCCCTTCAATCTAGCGCATTAAAAAGACTTGAGGAGTAGAATCCAAGCTTTTCCTTGCTCCTTCAAGAGCTTTCCTTAGAAAGCTAGGTTTTCTTTTATTTCTTTGCCAATTTAGGTAGAAAGAGTTAGAATACTCTAAACCCATGAATTAGACTTTCTATTTATAGTCCTAGGGTTTAAAACCCTAAAAATTCAGACTTAACCCCCCCATTTTTTTAAAACAATTTTGTGCGAATTCGTTCAAACATAATTTTTATTCATTCGAACGAATGACAACTCGTTCGAACCGATCTAAGACATATCGAATGGAAATGGATGTTGAAATGTTCACTCAATTGGAATTCCTAGCTTCGTCAAACGATTGGAAATTCATTCGAACGAATAGCCCATAACTTCTCTGTTCTTTGCATTTCTTTTAACTTTGTCTCGCTTGTTTAGACTTATTTACTTTTTAACCATTCTAAGACGTAATTTAAGATAAAATATTCATCAAGAAATACAACTTAGTTTGACCATTTTACCCTTGATAAACATAAAATTTACATGGATGAAATCTGGGTCTCTACACAATGTGCTTAGATGAGATTTTGAAGTGTGTAGTATATAAGGAGAAGAGTAAATAAAGAGTTGTAGGAGAAGAGAGAGAGGGATAGGATTTTGGCTAGTGTGTTTTGTATGTGCAAGTAAGGCACAAGAATTTCATGTGCCCCCAATTCTACTCGGGATATGTTAGTAAAAGCACAAATTGTTAAGAATCAAATTTATCGTCTTTTATCATGAGTATTTTTACTGATACATCCACAGTTGGTATACGTGGTGCACTATCAGATGCACACAAGATCCGTGCCCACCTGCACACAAAACAGACTCAATTTTTGGTAGTTAATATTAAAGGAAAGTCTAAAATTAATATTTAAAAATATTAATACTCGCCTTTCTATCTAAGTATGAGAATTTAAAATAAATATTATATATATGACAAAAATTATCTTGATCATGATTCATGACCATCTCATTTTCTATTAATTAATTTGCTTAGTGAGCACACTTTTAATATAATAAATAAATAGAAAGTGTAATAATGAAAAGATAAAGGTTTTGATAAACATAATGATCAAAGAGAGAGAGAGAGTAATGTGGTCCTAAAGAGACAATTATGAAAAATTACAATTAAACAATTCTTGCTTTAAACGATTGCTCATTTCTATTATCTTTTAGGGAATTGTAGGACGACACCAAGGCATGATGATTTGGCCTCATTAGAAAAAAAAAAAAAAAAGAATAGCATTGAGAGTGCTATGCCAAACAATCTGATTCCTATCATTATTATTATTATTATTATACACACAAAAATGGCTGGTAATGTATTCTTCATATGCAAGCAATCTGTGACTAAGTTTGTCAAATCAACCCTCACATGAGGAGTCCTCATTCGATGAACCCTCAAAATCTAGGGCTTTTCTGAAAGTGCCTGAGGGCTAAGATGGTCTTTGGATGATACACTAATGTGTGATATATAAACTTAATTACTATTATACCCCATAAAATGTTTATGAAGACTATATAATAAAAGTGCTTTATATTTGAAGACTGTATTAATGACATAAAATAAAATAAGGAAATATCTCAAATGGTGAGAAATGCAACTAATATTGAAAAATAAATGTGACCACCATAAACATGCTATATATGTTAAAACAATTAATGCGGAATTAAAAGACAAATAAAATGGACAACACATTTGAGAACTAAATATGATGCGTGATTTTAGTAAGCAAATAAGGTATGTTTGCTACTATATATTGGCATATTGTACTCCTTTATTTAATTTGTACGTCTAATTAAAAGTTTTTCATTATAATATATGTATTAACATCTCTATCCAAGTAACTAATGTTCTTTAGAAAATTCATCACAATTAATTTTAACAATTTTATAATCTTTGGTTATCTAAACATCCCCTCCAACTTTAGATATAAACTAGATGACGTGGGACCACCAACTAATGATCTCCTTAAAGTAGAAATATTGAAAGCCAAGATGATTTGAACCTTAATGCCCAAAATATTCTACAATTGTGTTTGCTCCCTCTCTAAAACCTCACATACTACAAAATTGCTTATTAGTCATAGTTGCATTTTCAAATACAATCAGTGTTTACATGAAAATCGTAATACAATCCATTATAAATGACGTTTGAGATCGTGCGAATTTTTTTATGGCATTTTGGATCACGGTTATAACGGAAAGGTGATTAAAAAACTTGTGGAAATTATTAAATCACTATTTCAAATTAACGGTGATCATAAATATTTTTAAAAATCACATTTATTAATAGGACGGTGATCTTATATTATTGACAATAAATTTAATAAGAATTTATTTGATTATCGATCATGGTTATACATTACTATACAATTGCTAAATAAACAACTTCTTTGTTATTCTTCCCTCTTCTTCTTCCTTCATATTTTTAATTTTTCTTATTGTTTTATTAATTCAATTACTAAATAAGTTTTTCTTTCTCTTGCAGAAGTTTAAGCAACGAGTTCTTCATTATGTAATAGAAGTAAACTTCTGGAGAGAAATGAAAACTTTTGCAAGAGAAACAAAAGTGTCTCTAGCGTGTTGGTTCAGACTTGAAAGAGAAGAAGAAGAAGAAGAAGCTTGAGACTAAGATATCTCTTCATTTTCTTTTATTTCTTTCAACCTACCCCAAGAATCAACATGTCTTCTATTGTCATTATCGATTCTCTCCAATGGATGAATGAATCTTCTGCTGCATCTTTCAACTCCAAAGCATGAGGAAGTAGATTACTGCAGGGAGAAGATGAAGTATGAGAATGAGATATTTCTTCTACTTGAAGCAACACATAATTAGAACACTTGTATTTATGTAATTATGATTATTGCAGAATATGTATAAAAAATGATTATTATAGAAGATGCATGTAAAAAAATATATGATCAAGTTTTTAATTATAACTGTGATAATTAAATAGTTTTGGTCATGATTTATATTAAACATGATCATAGGTAACTTTGTATGCTTTAATTTTGATCACGATATATATTTAAATAAGATCGTAAGTCTAACTAGTCTTTTCATATTTCAATATATTAACGGTTATTATTTAGCAATAAAATATCAATGTTATATGATGTCTTGTATTATTACAAGGAAAAAATAGTTTTTAAATTATGTAGAGTTTCAATCGTAGTTTGAGAATAACTGTAATTGTTAGTGTGACACCATTACGGTTATATATAAAAAGATCCACCGAAACCGTAATTGCGACGATACGAATTCCAAAGAAATTATAATTAAATTTATTTAGAGTTCCAATCATGGTTTAACAAGAACCGTAATTGTTAATTGATATGCTATCACGGTTATGAAGAAACAATGATTGTAATTTCTGCCTATTTATACATTTAGTTCTTAACAAAAAATCATTATTCACTTCGTTTTTCCTGATATAGTTCTTCGTCCTTCCTAATATATTTTTATTTTTCTTCTTGGATATTGTGTTTATCATTGTTGAGGAGGTTCTTAGTAGAGACCTCAAAAGGATTTTACGGTGATGGAGATATATATACGAGAGGGAGCTAAATGTATTTATTTTCTCCCTATAACAAATAATAACAGATTGTAGATTTGTAATGCATATAATATATGTATTTATTTTTCCTCCATAACATAGAGTTCTTTCTGAAACTCTATTTTCAACTCTAATGTTTCTTGTTTTGAGGGGAATGAGTATGTCTTCTCTGGATGAGATAGACATTTTCAAATCCAACTCTCCCATCTTTCCCTTTTGGCAGAGATCTTCTATGGGAACCATCTCATAGAACTAATGTTAGAAGCATTCAAAGATTACTCTTTTAGTAAGTTGGGTTCGAATGACAAAGAAAAATGTTGAATAGCTCGATATAGAGTTATCCTGACCTAGGAAGGTAAAAAAGTTCTTCCCAAACTGAAACTTGAAGTTTTGAGATTCTAACGTCATTTGTGAGCACGGGTTTCTGAACCTTCAAATTAATTTCACGGGTGTTTAGAATCGCCACCTATTCATTCAGAAGGAATAAGTCCCCGGGAAGTTGGATAAGGTCTTGATTTTTGAAATTAGAGTAAAAGGTTTGGTTAAGTCCAGGGAAGGTGTTAGGCACCCCGAGGCTTCCATTTTGTAATGGTTCCCTACTCCCTAAAATTAAGCGAATTAATGTCAATGTTTTGCTAAAATGCCTAAGTACTTAAAGTAATACTAATCTAAGAAAGAAAAGCTAACTAGGGTCGAACTTGGGTTGGGTTGCCTACGTACTTACAAGGTGAGATCAGACCGAGCATAGTTCTGTCACTTGAGTCCGTGCCAAGGCTAGGGGGGTGTGTGTGTGCACCAAGGGTGGCTAATGGGTCTAATCCTATGATTAAGGTTTGATTGACCGAGGGTGGTCAAGTGCAAGGTATGAGCCCGATAGGCTTAGGATTAGTCCGGTAGACTAAGGTTTGGGCTTGGTAGGCCCAAAAGAGAGTTTGACCAAGATTAGGATTGCTAACCAGGGTTAGGTCAAACTAATCATGGTTAAGATTGTTAATCATAGTTGGAATGGTAAAGTCAAGCCCGGTAGGCTAGGGTTGGACCCGGTAGGCCAAGGATAAGCCCAGTAGGCTAAGGGATGAGGCCCGATAGGCCAAAGCGGATTTAACCGAGGTTAGGGTTTGCTAATCGGGGTTAAATGAGAGTTAATCATGGTTAGGGCTGCTAACCATGGTAAAAAGTCCATAAACTGATTTTTTGATCTTTTTATATTTTTTTAGATTTTTTGTGATTTTTTTAGATTTTGTGGGATTAAGGGATGTTTAACCATGGTTAAAAGTTAACCAAAGGTAGTTTTAACCATGGTTAAGGGTCAAGTTTAGCCAAAAGTGGGCCCAGGGAGCATGGCAGGGCCTAGAATGGCCTCCTACCTGGCCTGGGCCTTGTAAAAAGCCCAAAAATTAAAAATTTAAAAATATGGAGGTAATCAGATTACCTTCATTCAGTTAAACTTTCAACCGTAGTTTGCACTTAAATAACAGATTAGAGAGAACCAAGGCAGAGTAAAAGCATTGGGGGATAGCCTAGAGCCCCAAGAATCCAATGGGCCTGGTTTGGGCCCAACATCAGGTCAGGTGTGGGCCCAAAGTCATTGAAACAAAGCACTGAAATATCGGTAATCATATTACCGATAGACTGGAAACCCAAGTTTAGGGTCATGGTAGCGAGGATTAGGCTTGGATCCAAGGTCTGAAATTTTGTAGGGGGATAGCTGAGGTCTAGGGCTACCTACAGGGCATGGTGTGGGCCCTAAGGAAAGCATAGAGTGGGCCCCACAATGGCCTAAAGCCACTATCTAAACAAAACAAAATTGTCAGTAATGTTATTACCGACCATATGGCAGCCTGGGTTTGAAAGCAAACTAACCCTATTTAAGGGTTGAGTTAAGGCCTGATTTTTTTAGGGCAGTTAGCTAAGGTCCAGAGATACCTAACCATGGCCCTGGAACTGATCAGGGCCTGACCTAACCTTAGTTAAGAGGTGAGTTACAGAGAGGATCAATGATGGCGGTAAATATATTACCGCCACTATGCTGTTTGCCCAGAAAATGCAATTTTCCCACTGGGGGTTGCTTGAACTGGGGTCCAAGTGTTCCCTCATGGCCTGAGGGACCCCTAGACCAATGTGGGGAGTTACCATGAAAGGGGGAGGGGTGGTAACTGATTTAGGCATCAAGGGTCTCACCTATGCCTATAAGGAAGGCAAGAGAGACCCTATCCTTGGCTGGTTGGCTAGAAGAATAATAAAACAATATTCATGGACCCCTGGAGTAGGACCAGGGGTCCTTACAGAGCTTATAAGCAGTAAAATAAAAAAAAGTAAGAGGGCAGCTACCCTTCTGTACGTTGTTCACAGTGGCAGGGAGCTACTGGGGTCTGGTTCAGGCCTGGCAGAGGTGTTAGAACCTGGGGGAGTCCTAGGTGAGCTGAGATCTTCCTACATGAAGGTGGTGAGATTGACATAGGGGAGAAAAGGGTTGTCTGGACTGACGCAAGGGTTCTCTACGATTTTTGGGCTGCCCAAAACCATAGGGGATGTCCTAGTATTTATAGAGGAGTGAGGAAGGGTTTGGGGGCACTTCAGGCAATTTCGGAGGCGTGGGGGAACCAACCAGAGGGAGCCCAGGTCGCTATAAGGGCGCTGATACGTTGGTTGTAGGTTTCTCAGTGGTGGCTGTAATTGGATTACCGCCACTCTCAAAATAGTGGATTTTAGGACTGTCCATAATCCCATTACCGACACTAAGCTATTTTGCTAAATAGGGCCAGGCCCTCGCACACTTGGGCCGAAAGCAGATGAGTTTTGTCATTTTTAGGGTTTTGGCGCCATAATTTTGAATTCTAAGGTTGTGGGCCCCACCCTAGTGGACCCCTAGGGTTGGTGGGCCTTTGCTTGGTACCACAAAGGCTTAGGCTTTACAGTTTTGGGGTTTTGGCTTGGATAATGGGCTTTGAGCCCATGGGGCTCATACCCTAGGTTTGGCTATGATTTAGGTTAGGGCTAGGTCTAGGGCTTTCCTAGGGTTAGACTTAGGGTTTAGCTAGGGTTAGCCTAAGGTTTAGGCTTAGGGATTGCTACTGGGCCTTGAGCCCGAAGGGCTTAGGTTCTAGGGTTTGCCTAGGGTTTAGGATATGGGGTATACCTAAGGTTTAGCTAGGGTTTAGGATATACCTAGGGTTTAGCTAGTGGTTCACTTAGGGTTTGGTTAGGGACTTAGCTGGGGAATGACCATGGTTAATGGTGGTTAACCATGGTTAAGTAGGGTGTAAAAATTGGGTTCTTACAGCTGCCCCTCTTTGCCGAAGAGTGATAGGATGGCAACTGAACGACAAAGACTGGAATCATCATATTTTTACACCGAGATGGATTTTAAGGGATGATGCTATGCATGCATGTTATGCGAGTGGTGCAATGAGTGATGTGCCTGCCTATATCTGCTGGAGGCATAGGCGAGCTGGGGAAAGATGAAGTAGTTAGGGCCACTTTGTGGGGGAGTGAAGAGTAGTCTATGCTACATGCTGAGGATTGATGGATGCAATGAAAGACGGCCTGACCCGGAGGTGCTAGCCAGGGTTTGATTGATATGGTGTCTTCCCTGACGGGTTTGACCAAGATCGAAGGACACATGGGGTGTCAAAAACACACAGAGTGTTAAAGGGGAGACATGGTAGGTGTTGACAAAGTGTGCTATGTCGACGCTCACCTAAAATGTCAGGGATACACGGGGTATCGGAAGGAAGACATAAGAGGTGCCGGCAAAGTGTGTTATGACGACACTCACCTGGAATGTCGAGGACACACAGAGTGTCGAAAGGGGGACATGCTGGTGGTGTACATTGTAAAGGTACACGCGGGATATCGGACATGCGAGATATCGATAAAATGTGTTATGTCAATGCTCACCTGGGATGCAGACACACGGGGGTGTCACAGAAGGGACATGCAGGAGGTAATACTGCAGTATGATGAGATTGTCAAGGAGCACACAGGATGTCAGACATGTGAGGTTTCGGCAAGTTGACTCGGCATCAAAGTTCACCTGGGATGTCAAAGACACACGGGGTATCGAAGAGGGGACATGCAGGAGGTAATGCTACGGTATGATGAGGTTGTCAAGGAGCACACAGGATGTCGGACATGCGAGGTTTCGGCAAGTTGACTTGGCGTCAAAGTTCACTTGAAATGTCGAGGACACACGGAGGTATCGAAAGAGGGACATGCAGGAGGTAATGCTGCGGTATGACAAGATTGTCAAGGAGCACACAGGATGTCGGACATGCGAGGTTTCGGCAAGCTGACCTGGCGTCAAAGTTCACCTGGGATGTCGAGGACACACGGAGATGTCGAAAGAGGGACATGCAGGAGGTAATGCTGCGGTATGAAGAAATTGTCAAGGAACACACAGGATGTCGGACATGCGAGGTTTCCGCAAGTTGACTTGGCGTCAAAGTTCACCTAAGATGTCGAGGACACACGGGGGTGTCGAAAGAGTTTGTGACATGGCTCAGAGGCACTTACCGGATTGATTTTGGTATGGCTGAGGCGCTAGATGTGATCAAGATGTTTGATGCTAAGAATTTGGTCATAGGGAATGTGATGCTATGCAAGGATGTCATGTAAGGGATAAAAGTGAGAATGCTTTCCCATGACTCTCATGACTGCGACTCGCGGGGATACGGGCTGTCGGCTTCTTCTGCTTGTCTTACCGAGGCTGTGTGCTGCAGACTGGTACGATCAGATCTTGGTACCAGGAACTCTATTTTGAAAAACGTTTTTATAAAAGTTTCGGGCTTTTGTAAAAGTTTTGATTTTAACAGGAAGAATGTTTAACTAGCTTTTAGTTTTTCCAGGAAATTGCCTTTGTTCGGACTTAAGGAACTTTGTAGTCTGTCTCTTACTCTCTGACAATAGAGTATGACCCAGAAGAGGTTTCGTTACTGCTAGAGATTTTCAAGGGTAGACCTGCTTGTCTTACCACTGTCGGAGATTAGACTTTTTCTGGGGAGAAGCTTATTGGGGAGCAATTGAAACTTCTAGACTCTTGCTGAGGGAAATAGAGTACTACTAGGATTCCTCTAGGGAATGATGCATTCGTTATAAACTGCTGTTGGGGATCTGCTTGTGGATATGACACTGTTATGGATCGTTGTTGGGGATTTGAACTCTGTTGGAGACTAGTGTCGGGAAAGCTGCTCTTCCATGCCATCTGATGGATTGTCGGGAGTTCGGCGATACTGACTGCTGCTAGACGTTGCTACCAAATTGTTCCTCAGCTTTTCTCCATTTTTTACCCTTGGAATGACCAAGTCAATGGGGTTCGCATAATTTTTGCACGATGAGGCCGTTGTCGGTTTTTCTCATGCCTGTGAAGCTAATTGATTTTTGTTACTTTCTTACCTCTAGTCGGAAGACTAGGTCTGGGGTCGCGTAATTTTTGCGCAATGAGGTCATTGCCGGTTTTCACTCATGCCCACGATTGGTTGGGGATACTTGTGATTTACTGGTGAAAATAGGTCTTCTCTCGTCATTGCCTTGAGGTGTCCCTCTGGGAAATAGAGGTGGTATTTTTGCTGAGAGTGTAGATGTGATATTGTGCTTGCACTCATAGTTTCTAGGGGATCTAGAAGGACTTAGAGTAAGATGAAATGTAGGCTAGGGGACCAAAGTTTTGGATACGCGGGGATTTCTCCTGTTTTACAATTGATCTTTTGGGGAACTCTTCTATTGTACTTTCTTGGGATTTGTACTTTTTTTTCCACTGGGGGTTTTGAGAGAGTTTATCCATGTTGGGGAGAGTGAGAGATGTTGTCTCTGCTTGAAGATTAGTTTTTGAGGAGAGGTTGTCTCTGTAAGGTTTTTGCCGGGGACAGGGTCCAGAGAGATTTGTATCTGTGGGGGAGTCTCTGACTCTTGAAAATGTTTCGACTTCTATTTTAGGTTTTTCTTTGATGATTTATACCCTTGTGAGTCGACTCGACTAGGGAAGTTGAGACTATTTTTGCTCTACCGAACTCTGTGGGGAGAGGTTTTTAAAGAGGCTTTGGTTTCACTGGGGATGATTTGGCTCTATGTAGGAAAGTCAGGGAATATTTTGACTCTTTTGGGGAGGAGTTGACTTCTCTGGGAAAAATTAGGGGAGGTATGATCCTTTTTTGTGTGATCGCAATTGGTTTGTCAGGTTGCCTATGTACCTTTTGCAGGATCAGGTCATAACATAGTTCAGACAAATGCCGCAGAGGCAAGGGAGGGTGTCCCAAAAAAGGTTTAATGAAAGAAGGGATGTTAGGCTCAAGGGGCTAACTAGCGGATTTCATTGATGTAAACGGGTTACATTGAAAATGGATGAGGAGTGTGCCGAAGATGGCCTCCTGTCATTTCCCGGAGATTCTATGAGTGTAAAGCCCCTATCAAATCTAGACCCTAAGCATAGTATCTTCTGACTTTGTCCATGTGGATGGGCTCTGGGAGGTCTTCGTCATCCATACGTCCGAATCGAAGGGCGCCGCCAGAGAACTTATCTTGGACGATGTATGGGCCTTCGAAGTTGGGTGTGAACTTGACCCTAGGGTTAGGACAGTTTGGAAATATTTTTCGGAGAACCAGGTTGCTGATCTCAATGCTGCGAGGCTTGACTTTTTTGTTGAATGCCCTAGCCATGCGCATCTGATAGGTCTGAGAGTGGTTAATGACTTTCAGTCACCATTTCTCAATCAGATTCAGCTGCTCATACCGGGTTTGTGCCCATTCTACTTCTGACAGCTCTACTTTCATTAACACTCAGAGTGATGGAATTTATACTTTGATGAGGAGGACTACTTCCATACCATACGCTAGAGAGAATGGTGTTACCCCTATTGAAGTTCGGATGAATGCTTTGTAGGCCATGAGTGCGTATGGGAGCATCTCGTGCCAGGCAGAGTAGTTGGTTGTCATCTTCTCTATGATTTTCTTCATGTTTTTGTTGGCGGCCTCAATTGCACCATTGGTCTGCGGCCTGTATGGTGTAGAATTATGATACTGGATTTTGAACTTCTGGCAGAGATCAGTCATCCCTTTGTTGTAGAATTTGAGAGCATTGTCTATCACAATCTCATACGGGACTCCATATCGGCAGATGATGTCCCTTTTCAGGAAATGCTGAACCACTAAGGTTGTGATGTTGGCATAAGAGGCTAATTCGATCCATTTTGTAAAGTAATTGATTACAACTAGGATGAATCGATGACCGTTAAATGCTTTTGATGTTATGGGACCGATGACATCGATGCCCCAAGCTGAGAATGGCCATGGAGCAGTGAGATTGTGCAGCCTTGTCGGCGGTGCATTGATCTTGTCAGCATAGATTTGGTACTAGTGGTATTTCTGTCAATGCCTGCAACAGTAAGCTTCTATTGTAGAACAGTAGTAGCCCAGCCTGAGAATCTTCTTGAATAACATCAATTCGTTCATGTGGGGGGCACAGGTTCCTCCGTTAACTTCTTCGACTACCTATGCTGCTTTACTGGCATCAAGGCATCTGAGTCATATCAAGTTCGGTGATCTTTTGTACAAGATTTCCCCTGATAGGATAAACTGAATAGCCAGTCTTTCGATTGCCCGACGGTCCATTTTGGTAGCATCGAGAGGGAAGGGTTCTGTCCTCAAGGTACTGCTTGATGTCCGTATACTAAGGCTTGTTGTCTGACACTTCTTCAATCTGAAGACAGTAGGCAGGTTGATCTTGTTGTTGGATTTCGATCGGCCAGAGCATGATGCCCCTAGGAATCTGTACCATGGAAGCTAGAGTGGCCAGTGCGTTGGCGAATCTATTGTGGTTCCTTAACCTGTGACTGAAGCTGATTCTTCTGAACTGCGTGATTAGCACGTCGAGGTAGGCCAAGTACGAGACTAGCCTTGCTTCTCAGATGGCCCAAGATTCATTTGCCTGACAGATTACCAAAGATGAGTCGCTGTAGACGTCTATCTCTTCAATTCTGATGCCCAGGGCTTCTTTCAATCCGGCTATATGCATGCCTCATATTCTGCTTTGTTGTTAGAACATCTGAACTGCAACTTGATTGAGATAGGGAGGTGTGCTCCCTTAGGCAAGATCAGGACTGCTCCTGCCCCGTGCCCAGGACTGTTGGTAGCTCTATCAAAGTACAACTTCCAGCTGAGGTACTCTTGTTCTTCCGCTTCTGTATACAGGATGACTTTATCTAGAAACTGATCATGTACAGACATATAGTCCTGTGCTGGACTGTGGGTAAGGTGATTTGCTATCGCCTGTCCCTTGATTGACTTCTGAGTCATGTAAGTGATGTCAAATTCAAACAACATCATAAGCCATCGGGCAGTCCTTCTGGTGGTGGTTGGATTTTTCAATAAGTACTTGAGTGGATCCATCCGGAAGATCAGGATTGCCGGGTAGGAAAACAGATAGTGCCGAAGACGCTGAGTAGCCCAGACCAGTGCCAGACATGTCTTCTCAAGAGGGTTGTACTGCTCTTCATACTCTAGTAGACGTTTACTAATGTAGTAGATGGATTACTCTGTTCTGCCTGACTCGTCATGTTGTGTAAGGACGCACCTTATGGAGGTTTCTTGTACTGAGATGTAGAGTAGTAGGGACCGTCCTAGTGTAGGAGGCACAAGTACTGGAGGGTTCAGAAGATACTGCTTTATTCTGTCAAAGGCTTCTTGGCATTCTGCTGTCCAGACTGTCGGTGTATTCTTTCGGAGAAGCTTGAAGATTGGTTCGCATATCGGAGTGAGCTGAGAAATGAACTGGCTAATGTACTGAATTCTGCCCAGGAACCCACAAATTTTCTTTTCAGTGTGGGGTACTGGCATTTCGATGATAGCTCTGGCTTTAGCTGGATCGATCTCAATGCCTCTTTCGCTGACTATGAAGCTAAAGAGTTTTCCTGATGAGGCTCCAAAGACACATTTGGTCGGCTTTAGTCTCAGGCTGAACTCTCTGAGTCTATCACGGTTTTTTCAAATCTTCAAGGTGTTACCTAGCAATTAGAGATTTGACGATCATGTCATCTAGATAGATCTCAGTTGACTTGTGGATTATGTCGTGAAAGAGTGTAGTCATGACCCTCTGGTATATTGCCCCTACGTTCTTGAGTCTGAAGGGCATGACTTTGTAGCAGAACGTGCCCCAAGGTATTATGAATGAGGTTTTCTCCATGTTTTCTTATACCATTCTGATCTGGTTGTACCCGGAGAAATCATCTATGAATGAGAGAGTCTCGTGCTTTGTAGTATTGTCGACCAGAATGTCGATGTGCGGGAGAGGGAAGTTGTCTTTGGGGCTTGCTCTATTCAGATTTCGGTAGTCAATACATATTCGGATCTTGCCGTCCTTCTTAGGTACTGGTACAATGTTGGCTAGCCACTCAGGATAGTTTACTACTTCCAAGAAGCTTGCACTAATCTGCTTTTCGACTTCTTCATTGACCTTCTGTGACCATTCGGGTCTCATCCGTTTCAGTTACTGCTTGATTGGTCCGATGTCCGGGTTCAGGGGCAGTCTGTGTACCACCAATGCTGGGTCCAGGCCGGGCATGTCTACATATAACCAGGCGAAGACATCATTGTAGCTCTTTAGGAAGCTGATCTTGTCTGCTCTTTGTTGAGGGTTCATGCTTGTGCCAATTCTGACTAACCGAGGGTTGTCTTTGGAACCAAGGTTGACTGTCTCGGTGTCCTCAATGTTTGACTACAGAAGCCCTTCACTGTGCTCGAGGAGGTCCAGAATTTCCTGAGGCGGTTCCTTATCCTGCTCTGAGTCATACTCCACTTCAGAAAGCTCAAAGAGGGTTTTAGGGGTAGCATTGTTAGAGACGATTTTTTGGTAAATCGATTAGCTTAGTTTAGCATGCTTATGATAATTTTTTTGTTTTTGTTGGTTTCAGGACACTAGGCCTTCCAGGGGAAAAGTATGTGTGATTTCGGCATTAGCCGATATGAAATGTTAGTTTTTTTTTTTTTTTTAAAACAAGATTTTGAGTTAAACGTCTGATTTTCATTGATGAAATGTGACAGTTTATAAAATGGACTCAAAGATAAAAAGGGACCGACAGTGGTCTGACATTTGGATTTTTGCAATTGAAGTAAAAGAGAGATAGAAGGAGAAGAAGGGTGGTGCTCTGATCACTGCTTGATCAAACCAACCTGCATTGCATCTGGCTGCTTGCCCCGACCTTGAATGGCTTCAATAGTGAGAGCCTCGGTTCACTAATGAATCAGTGATCGGCAACTGGAGGATGCTTCGTCAATGTTGGAGAGGGTGCAGACTTGCTCTCCCACTGATTCTTTCATTTTTGCGGCATCTTCAATTGTCAGCTCGTCAAAAAGTTGGGCCATGTCGAGTATTTTCGGATCCGAAATCCCTGAAGATTTAGCACTGGGCTGAGGGTTTGAGGTATTGGCAACGAGTACAATAGGTGTATCTGGGTAAGGTTGGAAAGTCCCTACTAGAAATGTTATAGATATGTGAGGTCGGCGTTCAGTCTTCGCCAACCGACTGTTTTTCTTAGTGAATTTAGAGAGATAATCCTCGAATTTGGGCTTGTACCCTAATCCGAACCGAGGAGTGTACCGAGGAGGTGTATATCCCTTTTTCATCTCGTGGTTTCTCGCTCCCAGGCCTGCCCCTAGTTGGTAATTCATGCGGGCCATCATCTTGACAAATGGCGGCACTGTTTGCTTGTTCTGCTATTTTATCTGAGCAATTGAGCTGACCTGCTCAAACTGCTAGGTCATGAAGGCTATTCCTTGACCTAGCTCTTGGATGTCCCTAAAGGAACTTGCCAATTCCTCAAACGAAATTACGACCAGATGGTCGTTCTGAATAAATTTGATCATCTGATGCAATGAGGAGGGAATGGCTCCAGCCGAGTGGATCCATGGCCTCCCCAAGAGTAAGGTGAAAGATGCTGACACATTTACAACCTGAAAGTTTGTTATGAAGTGAGCTGGTCCGACCCTGATGGTCAAGTCAATATCACCCAGGTTCTGCCTTATGGTGTTATCAAATATCCTGATAGTCATTGGCCGCTTCTTTACTTGGCTGAGATTCAAGCCCAGGTTTTGCAGAGTGGAGAGAGTGCAAACATTGAGGCCGGAGCCGTTGTCAATGAGTACTGATGAAAGAGTTTGGTTCATGCACTGTACTGCTATCTACAAAGCCTGAGTGTGATCCTTGTCACTGTCCAATATTTCCTCTTCCGTGAAGGAGATGATCTTGGATTTAAGGACTTGCCCAACCATATGCCCCATTTTCTCAGGCGTTATGTCCGGTGTTACGTGGGTATTGCCGAATACTCGGAGTAGTTGCTTCTGGTGATGCTCGGAAGTTAGAAGAAGATCCAAGATAGATATTTGTGCTGAGACCTTACTCATTTGCTGGGTGATATTGAATTCCTCTACTTTTTCTAGGATTTTCAATAGGACCGCTGAATCCGCTGCTTCCTTCTATGGGTCTGATACCCCTGCCTTCTCTTTTTCTTTCTCTGTACCCTTCGCCTTTGTTGGCTCAATTGCGGGAGGTTGATATACCCGGCTAAATCTGGTTAGGTTGGCTATGCTCTCACTCTCAAGGATGAGAGAGAGGGGAGCGGGTACTCGGTTGAAGTCAAAAGGCGGTTCTGGGATGTAGGGGATTTGAACAGGGCCTGAAGAGGTTGAGGCTTGAGCTGGAGCTGTAGGCCAATTTGCAGGGCAAGGGATAGTATAGATGATTTGTTCGGGAACAAGTATCTGGACTGGAGACTGAATAGTCTGTATATTTGCCTTGGGGAGAGGGATTATGACAGGATGCTAGTAAGAGGGCCTGATGATGCCAGCATCAACTGCGGATGCGCAGGGTCTTGGCTACCCTGCCCTAGGTTCTTCCCACTCGATGAAATTGATTTGATTGTTGTGTGGGGGTAGTGGAACCTGGTCGATGCTGGTATTGTTGGGAGCCATCTTGACATTGCCCTTATCCAGGAGATCTTGGATAACGTAGTTTAAGCCGATGCAATAGTCTATTGCATGGCCTAGGCATTGGTGAAAGGCGCAGTGCTGATTGGCAACATAATTTTTGTTTTATTTATCTGGTGGTAAGAGAGGGGTAGGACCTCTCAGTGTGAGAAGACCCTGCTTTGTTAAGAAGGCCAACAATTGGCTACGGGAGTAAGGGAGAGGGGTAAAGTTCCCGAGCGGACGGTTTTGCCCTTGATTCTACTTGACTGGTCGGGTATTGCTGAGATCAAGCGGCGGGCACTGATAATCTGATAGGAGCTGTAGAAGATACCATTTGGACATCTTCTCTAGTCCTGATGACCGATGTTTCTGCCAGCTGATGTCGTCGTTGTTTTGGGGGAAACCAACCCTAAGCTGGAATGAATGACACCACTCTAGATAGCTGTCTCAATGCGGGCACCAGTCTTGACGATCGTACCAAAGTCTACCACTGGTAGGGTGACCATTAAGGTCGAGTAAGGCTGTTTCTGAGTGCCCATGAAAATACTTACTAACTCCTCTTTTGGGATAAGAGTAAAGACTTTTACAGCCATTGCCCTCCAGTGGGAGGCGTACGCCAAGAATGACTCGTTGTTGCACTGGTACATCTGTTTCAGCTGGTTCCTCTATGGTTAGAGCTCTTGATTAAGGAGTACTACTCTACAAACATGTCCATGGTATCCTGTTAGGTCTTGACTTTCTGCTCGTCGACTAACATCCACCAAGTAAGGGCTGCTCTCTTCAAACTCTTCTGGAAGTATTAGATCAACATATGCTGATTCTTGTTGTACAGGAGCATGTCCCTCAGTTATATTTGCAGATATTATTTAGGACAGCCTGAGCCGTCATACTTTTCGAAGTCGGGTACCTTGAACCCTGGGGGTACTGCATCCCCGGTTGAGAATGTCAGATCCTCTAATGATAAAGTGGGGGGTTGGTAGATGTCCCTCTCATCATTCTCATCTCCTCTTTCATCTGTTTAATTTCTTCGTGCTGGTCCCTGAGGGGCAGAGTCGGGTCCGAAGACGATGGCCTTTCCTGATTGACATGTGAGGCCTTGGGCTGCTCCTCATACTGGTCATACTCCTCTCCTCCGTCTGTTGCGGGTATGAGGTTAGGAATAATGATTAGGATAGGCTGATGTGGCTCTGGATGAGGCTAATCAGGGGTTTCTCTAGTAGGGATTCTGGTGGAGGGTTCCTCGGTACGAGTACCAATGAGAATCTTTAGGGATTCTAGAACACTGTCCAACTTTGATTGCATGACCGTTATATCCTGGTCATGAGACTGCAACAATTCATCTGTCCTTTGTTGATGATTTGATGGTTCTATCATTACTTCTGAGCTGCTCTCAGATAGGGCAGTGTAAGGTACAATCTCCATGACTGGTATCTCCGTCAGGACTGCTTCTGCAACGTCTGTGAGAATCGCAGTCATAGAACGAGTCATGCGTCAGCTCATGCAAACTGAAAGGAAATGCAACGGCTAATTACGATTATGCATGAAGACAGGAGGAAGATGCTAGAAAGATGATTTTTCATTGAAGCAAATTAAAGTGCAGTGTGTATAAGACTGTGCGACTCAAAGAAAAGAAAAGACTCGATCCTAGGCAGGTCCATCCGGGATCGCAAAGTCAAGTGGCCGGGGCACATCGTTCAAGTCCATGTTCTGCTGTTGGAGGGATGTGACCTCAACCCCCATGTTTGCAATGGTCTCAGTAGTATTGAATATACGGTATCCAAACTGTTGGATACTAGAGGTCATCTCTGCCTTTGCACTATCAAGCTGTTCCTGAAGGAAGTGCAACTGGGCCCGGATGACGGCTGTCTCTCTGGCGTCGCCCTTCTGCTTCTTCTGGCAAGAGCGGACTGTATGTTCGAGATACTCTACCTGCTGCTGCATAGCCTGCAGTTTGCGGTCCCGCTCCGATTCCTATAGCCTGAATACTTGTTGGGATTTTCGAAGTCGCTTTTCTTTCATCTGGATTTAGAGCTATCTCTCCAAGAAGATGTCTGTCCAGGGAACTACCTTTTCAGCTAAAGGTATGGTTCCACATGATGGAGTTGAGATAGGTGTGGGCAGTTCCTTAGGCATAGGCATGAGAGATGGAATGTCAGGGTTTTCCATCCAAAGCCGGTATGCTACATCTGTAGGCAGTCCTGATGTAACCATGAAATCGGGCCACTGATCTCGCCTGGAACTTCACCAATCCGACTGAAATCGACTGGTGAGGCACTCAGAGTAATGTGTGAAGGTGGTGAAGTCATTTCCCTATCGGTCTATGACTGGGATGCGTTGAGGGAACCTGAACTGGCAGAGAACTCTGAGTGGTATATAGGCTGCTGAGCCAGTTAGAACGGCAAGGATCATGCACTGTCTTCTTGTGATAACGACGCGAGATAGCCCCCTGAAGACTAGCTACTCGCATTACCACACGATCTCTTCTGACAGGGTTTGGAGAAACTGGTAGAGCATTCGGACGTCTATTGTCGCTATCGGACCCTCATTCTAAGAAATCTTCCGGGGAAGACTATATGCTTCGCGAAGGCCGATCGGTACTGCTATGATTGTAGGGAGGTGTCCTATTAACCATAGGTATAAGAGAGGTGCACTGGCATGGAAGATGCCTTTTCTGCGATCGGCTGCCTGATTGAGAGCCCTGAAAAGCTCTGCTAGGATGACTGGTACAGTGATTCCGGAACTGCAGGTGTCCTTGATAATCCCACTAGTACTGACTCGACAAGTGTGCGGTATCTCAGGAACAACAACTGAGACACAGCTAACAGTGCAAAGGCATTAAGACCTGGGAGTTCCGCTGCTATGGAGTCAAGGTTCCACCTGGGGCGGTACTATTTTTCCAGAAATCCCATGGGTATCCGGTTGAAGGTGCCGTTAGGACCGGGCTGCAAGTAGGCAGGCTTGAGATGCAAGAACCTTGAGAGGTCTGCCTGATAATTTATCTTGTAGCGTGGTACTATGGCATTGCCGTCCGTGTTAAACCTCAGAATGCGCTGAATTTCCTCCAACGTCGGATATAAATCGTTCTTACCGAAATGAAAGACCATGTATAATGGGTTCCAACACTGGATTGCAGTGTTTAAAAAGCACAAATCTGGTTTAACCATAGACATGTCTGGGACAGATCCCAATTTGTAGTACTAGGCCTAAGCGCTACGCTGATCGGAAGTGAGGACCTTGATTGCATCGTGGAGGTTCTGATCATATGCCCCCTGAGAATGTAGATGCACGGGCCGGGCCAGGCCGGTTGACCAATTGCCTCAACGATCCCTAAAGGACCTGCCATCTATCTAAATGAAGACAGATTCAATAGAAGTGACTGTGAATATGCAGATAAAAATGTAAAGATGCAAATAATGATGCAAATTTTTTTTGATTTTTGATTGGGTGTGATAAGGCACATGTGAGCCGATAGGGTAGTCGGACAGAGTTCCGACGTGTTTTACCCAGGTTGTAGGAAACTGGGGGCCTATCAAGTCAAGGCTGGATAGGTCTTTGGAAAGACCTATCTGCCTGGGGTTTGAACCCCAAATGTTATGTCGGAACACGGGGTTGGTTGTGTTTTATTACAAGCAAGTTTGGCTCAATACATGCCCCTGAATGGGTGTTTACTCGGGTAAAATGTTCGGATAGTCAACCATGATTGCGGGCAGGTATAGGGTGCAAGCAGGTTAGGATTTAGGGTAACCCTTCCCGGGTGGGCTGCTTGTAGACTATATCCTAGCCTATGCTATATGTATGAATACTGGTATATGTAAGAGTGTTCCTAATAAGGTGGGGGGATCACTTAACACTATATATGCGATTCCCTTGAAAATGAACGATTGGTGAAAAAGGGAGCGTTCAGAATCGTTTCCACTAGCCGTCACATTGATAACCCAAGTTTAGGATCATGCTAACCAGCCGTTAGTGTAATAAGTCTGTCTAATAGGTATTTGGGTTGATTACACTACTATGGTATGTATGGATGTAGAGTATATAATTAAACAAGAGATGTAAAATGATTAGTATTAGGTTAAACACTTAGGCATTTTAGCAAGTTTGAGATTAATTGGCTTAATCTTAGGTTTCGGTTGAACCTTAATTTGGCTTTCCCCAGCAGAGTAACCAGAGCTGTGAGCACGGGTTTTAGAACCCTGAAGTTAATCTCACGGGTGTTTAGAGTCGTCACCTATTCATTCAGAATGGATAAGTCCCCGGTAAGTTGGATAAGGTCTTGATCTGCAAATTAAGATTAGGGTAAGAGGTTCGGTTAAGTCTGAGAAAAGTGTTAGGCACCCCGAGGCTTTTATTTTTCAATGGTTCCCCACTCCCTAAGATTAAGCCAATTAATGTCAATGTTTTGCTAAAATGTCTAAGTGTTTAAAGTGATACTAATCTAAGAAAGAAAAGTTAACTAAGGTCGAACCCGAGTTAGATTACCTACGTACTCACAAGGTGAGATCAAACCGAGCGTAGTTCTGGCACTTAAGCCCGTGCCAAGGCTAGAGGGTGTGTGTGTGCACCTAGGGTAGCTAATGGGCGTAATTCGGTGATTAAGGTTTGATTAACCAAGAGTGGTCAAGTGTAAGGTATGAGCCCGGTAGGCTCAAGATTAGTCCGGTAGACTAAGGTTTGGGCCCGATAAGCCTAAACGAGAGTTTGACCAATGTTAGGATTGTTAACCGGAGTTAGGTCAAACTAACCATGGTTAGGATTACTAACCATAATTGGAATGGTGAAGTCAAGCCCGGTAGGCTAGGTAAGCCAAGGATAAGCCCAGTAGGCTAAGGGATGAGGCCCGGTAGGCAAAAGGGATTTAACCGGGGTTAGGGTTGCTAACCGGGGTTAAATGAGAGTTAACCATGGTTAGGGCTACTAACCATGGTAAAAAATCAAGAAACTGATTTTTTGATCTTTTTATATTTTTTATAATTTTTCTAGATTTTGTGGGGTTCAGGGATGTTTAACCATGATTAAAAGTTAACCAAAAGTAGTTTTAACCATGGTTTAAGGGTCAAGTTTAGCCAAAAGTGGACTCAGGGAGCATGATAGGGCCTAAAATGGCCTCCTACCTGGCCTGGGCCTTGTACAAAGCCCAAAAATTAAAAATTAAAAAAAATGGAGGTAATCGGATTACCTCAATTCAGTTAAACTTTCAACCATAGTTTGCACTGAAATAACTAGGGTTAGAGAGTGAACCAAGGTAAAATAAAAGAATTGGGGGATAGCCTGGAGTCCCAAGAATCCAATGGGCCTGGTTTGGGCCCAACACTAGGTTTGGTGTGGGCCCCACAGGGGCCCAAAGTCACTGAAACAAAGCACTGAAATGTCGGTAATCATATTACCGACAGATTGATAACCCAAGTTTAGGGTCATGCTAACCAGGGTTAAGCTTGGACCCAGGGTCTGAAATTTTACAGGGGGGGATAGCTGAGATCCAGGGCTACCCACTGAGCCTAGTATGGGCCCCAGGGAAAGCACGGAATGGGCCCCACAAGGGCCCAAAGCCACTGTCTGAACAAAATAAAATTGTCCGTAATGTTATTACCGACAGTATGGCAGCCTAGGTTTGAAAGCAAACTAACCCTAGTTAAGGGTTGAGTTAAGGCCTAATTTTTTTAGGGGAGTTAGCTAAGGTCCAGAGGTACCTAACCATGGCCCTAGAACTGACCAGGGCCTGACCTAACCCTAGTTAAGAGGTGAGTTATAGATAGGGTCAATAATGGAGGTAAATATATTACCGCCACTATGCTGTTTGCCCAGAAAATGCAATTTTCCCATTGGGGGTTGCTTGAGCTGGGGTCCAAGGGTTCCCCCATGGCTTGAGGGGCCCCCAAACCTTTGTGGGGAGTTACCATGTGAGGAGGAGGGGTGGTAACCGATTTAGGCCTCAAGGGTCTCACCTACACCTATGAGGAAGGCAAGGGAGACCCTATCCTTGGCTGGTTGGCTAGAAGAATAATAAAACAATATTCATGGACCCCTAGAGTAGGACCAGGGGTCCTTATAGAGATTACAAGCAGTAAAATAAAAAAAAGGGAGAGGGCAGCTACCCTTCTGTACGCTATTCACAGTGACGGGGAGCTGTTGGGGTCTGGTTCAGGCCTGGCAGAGGTGTTAGAACCTGGGGGAGTCCTAGGTGAGCTGAGATCTTCCTACACGAAGGTGGTGAGATTGGTATGGGGGATAAAAAGGTATGTCTGGACTGAGGCAGGGGTTCTCTACGATTTTTGGGTTGCCCAAAACCATGGGGGATGTTCTCGTATTTATAGAGGAGTGAAGAAGGGCCTGGGGGCACTTAGGCAATTTAAGAGGCGTGGGGAACCAACCAGAGGGAGCCTAGGTGGCTGCAGGGGCACTAATACGCTGGTTGTAGGTTTCTCAGTGGTGACAGTAATCAGATTACCGCCACTCTCAAAATAGTGCATTTTGGGAGTGTCAATAATCCCATTACCGACACTAAACTGTTTTGCTAAATAGGGTCTGGCCCTCGCACACTTAGGCTGAAAGCAGATGGGTTTTGCCATTTTTCGAGTTTTGACACCCTAATTTTGAATTCTAAGGTTGTGGGCCCCACCCTAGTGGACCCCTAGGGTTGGTGGATCGCTACTTGGGCCCACAAAGGCTTAGGCTTTACGGTTTTGGGGTTTTGGCTTGGATAATGGGCTTTGAGCTCATGGGGCTCATACCCTAGGTTTGGCTAGGATTTAGGCTAGGGCAAGGTCGAGGGCTAGGGCTTAGTCTAGGGCTTTCCTAGGGTTAGACTTAGGGTTTAGCTAGGGTTAGCCTAGGGTTTAGGCTTAGGGAATGCTACTAGGCCTTGAGCCCGAAGGGCTTGGGTTCTAGGGTTTGCCTTGGGTTTAGGATATAAGGTATATCTAGGGTTTAGCTAGGGTTTAGGATATACCTAGGGTTTAGCTAGTGGTTCAGCTAAGGTTAGGTCTAGGGTTTGGTTAGGGACTTAGCTGGGGAATGACCATTGTTAATGGTGGTTAAATATGGTGTAAAAATTGGATGCTTATAGTTATAATAGAGGTATTTATTTCTTCTTCATAACATGTAGTTCTTTCTGAAGTCTGAGAATTTATGTAAATTTTGTTTATGTAAACATCCAATAATTTGTTATGTAAATATCTAATAAAGAGTTTATTTTATTTTTATTTGATAATCAATCGTTTCATTTCTTTATGAAAAAAGTTGTAAAGATTTTGCGATGAGTAATCACGCAAAGATTCTATGGTGAAAAAATTTAAATAAAGATTTTATTTCTTTTTTCTTTGTAATTGTTATGCAACCAAGCTTGTAGAACATTTCACTTTACATATGAGGAATGCAAATTTAAAAGATTTGTTAGTTAAAGACGATAACAATTACAAAAATATTCATGGTCTTTACAACCAACAAGCACGGTTATTTATGTAATCGTGATCTTACATTAAGAAACAATCACGGTTATTAAAATAATCGTGATCGATTGTGTAATAAACAGTCACAGTTATTTGAATCAATGATTCTAACTAAGGGGGTCTATTTACTTGTGACGTGGTTGATTATTCGTTTTGATTGTCTGGTCACAGTAATTTAATCTTTATTGATGACAATATCTTACAGAATCATCGATAAAAAATCAAATTGAGTTTTTTTAGAGTTACAATCACGGTTATTACTGTGGTCACCAAAGAATTTTCCTGAAATATAAATTTAATCACCGTTATTACATTAACTGATAATAACCATGGGCTGATGGATTCTTTTAACTTTCTGTGACTATTTGTATTTTTAAAAGATATAAATAGAGTTTTTTCATTTTTTGTGACTAATCATATTAATAAATATAATAATTGTTAATATGATTTAAATTTTAAATCAATATATTTTTTTCGAAACAAAATAATTAGAATATTTAGCTCAAAATACTCAACATTTTACTCAGGAACAATTAAAGAAGTAATATGTGCATGAAATTCAACAATTCAAATCAAAAGTGTTAAAAATTGAAGAAAATGATAACAAAATTCATCAATTAAGACTTATGAAGCAAGAGTTAGCACAATTAATGACTAAGGTTATTGTTATTGAATTACAAGTACTAAGAGCACAATCATCTACTGATAGCTCATGTCACATAGTACGTAATGCATGTTTTATTTCACTGGGTAGATATATTATTACAATATGTTGTTTGAATTTGTTATAGTTATTTGTTATTTATTGTATATAATTTTTCGATAAAATTTTTCATATTGAATTAATAAATTTTACATATCCTAAGTTGAAGCTGCACAACCAATCAAAAAATTCTTTGAGAAATTTAGTCATTGGTTTAATGAAAAAATAAGTCATGGTGGACTTCCACTAATAATTTTTTATGATACAATTTTTGGCCGAAAAGTTACTTCATCAACATATATCATACGACAAAATATCACAGATTTGTGTATAGAACAAAATATCGGTGCAAATTTGATTTTGCTAAACATAAAGTAAGATGACTCAAGAATTAATTTAGGTTCTTTTGTTTGCATTCTTATTATTATAACTTTAAGACTTACAATTTGAACTGTTATTTTTTTCAGAAAAATAAATGAATTATTGAGGAATAGAAAGGAAGAACATGGGTATATGTTACTTAACTCTGAACAAACAATAAATATTACTAGTATTGAATTATCGATAATAAGTAAATTGGTTTTAGCCAAGGATTACCAAGTATTCGTTATACATTATAATGTTGGGTAAGTTTCGGTCTACATCTAGCTCTCATGTTATTTTGTTACTTATGATTACTAATTCTTAAAGTTTAGTGTTCATTTGAAATTATAATTTTAGAATTCATTATTTAAGTGTAAGGAATACCGGTACTTATGTTTAATCCTTCTACGAACAACCTAAGTGTACTGGTTGGATCCATTGCAGTTAGCTAGACATATGCGCATGCTCAGAAATTACAAAGGTCCTCAATGAGCAAGTAATTTTCTCTCTATCTTTCACACATTTTATGTTTATATTTTGTACTTCCTTATATAATTGATCACATGACTAGCGTAAAGGCTAATTGCATGCAAGTCGAGTCTTGTGAAAGACAAGAATAAACTCACAAGAGCGAAATTTATTAATCTTAAGGTCCGTTTGACATTAATTAGTCAATTTAATTGTTATTTCAAAAAATTTATATATTAAACATAACTAACATTCCGTTTATTATTTTAAATTTTTTTGTAGTGTCCCAAACATAACGGTAACTGGGGATGTGGTTACTACATCATGTTGTACTTGAGTGACATCATCACCAGCAATAAAATACAAATACAAGATAAAATTATTGATTGTTTTGTTAATGGTGATGAACCATATAGTGATAAAACAATAGAAAAACTTAAAATGGATCTAGCTAAATACTTAAAAAGTGTTATTGTTTAGATTAATTATCATTTGTGCATATATGTTTTATGATTATACTACAAACAAATTTCTATTAATTAGTGAAAATATAGTTTATTGTTGTTTTATTATTAATGATGAAGGTTAATTTATTATATTATTTACAAGTTAGTATGTGGATGAGTGTTTTATTTTATTCATATATAAATTTAGAAGTGGTCGTGAGAAACTACATGTGGTAGAGGTTGCATGAATGGTGATTTTAACTGGAAAAAAAAATGGAGAAAGATCATGGGAAAAAAACAATGATCACAGTTTCTTAAAACACCGTGAGCTTTTAATTTTAAACAATCACGGTTAATGTTCAACCCATGATCGTAAGATGAACCTGAAATGACTGTATTTTGAATCTATAATCTCGGTTATTATACATATACAATCACAGTTATATAACCGTGAAATTTGATACGACATACGATCACACGTTGAAATGTTACAGTTCATTCGGCGCACTATAACCGTGATCAATGACCTACGGTTACGAAAAAAAATCGTGAACGATGAGCAGATTTCTTGTAGTGTTAATTTGGTAGTTTGGATCGAGTTGATCCGTCTCCAAATATTTTTTTTCTTCAATAACTTGATAACATGATTTCAATTTAGCTAATTTAGGATCTTGCATTATAACATTCTATTATCATAGTGTTCAGAAAGTTGAAAATAAGAGTGTATATATTAAAACACATCCCAATAATACAATAGATGATATACAATGAAAATTTCTCTACATTTCATACCCAATGACTTGCCTCTGAGCTCAAATGAAAATGACGTGACCCTTGTTGGGAGAGTCGACCTTGAGAAAACTCCTATATCAATTCCAATCATTGATCCTGAGACTACACTTAGTATTGGAAGAATGATACTTGACGAATTTAATAGTAGGTTAAAATTGGAGACTGTAGAAGTGTTGGTTTGTTGCCAAAATTAGATTTGTTTGGGACAATATGTGATTCACTAAAGATGTTAAAGTCAAGTATATTGAAAGAAAATGTAAATAGTTAGACAAACAATAAATTTATAGAATATTATATGTAACATCATTATAGAACAATAAAACATATAATTTTATTTTTAATTAAGAAAAAATTTCTACTCACCAACCGAAAATGTTTCAAAGTCTTTCACGCTACTCTTTGCATTATAATGTTTGTGCTCCCAAGCCTGAATTAAGGAAGATGGTTGAGATTAGGTTCAAAGCCGGTGACATTGTAATGTTGGTGGTCCCAAGCATGGATGGAGGAAGAGGAGAGGGTTGACTTCAGGTTCATAGCCGGTGACAGTATACTAAAAAAAGGGTAAAATTTTACTCTTCTTTTAGGATTGGCTTTGCCCTAACCCTTGAGAGTAGGGCTTAGAGCTAGTAAATTCAAGCCCTTTGAAGGCTAGGGCCTCACCTTTATAAGTGATGCCGGGCTCTTGTAAAACTAGGACTGTCAAATGGCAAGGCATGTCTAGGGTCTACCCAAGCCTTGCCCTCACTTATAAAGGTAAGGCCCTAGCTCTCAGAGGGCCTAAATTAAACGGGGTCTAGCTCTGCCCTTAAAGGCTAAAAAGAAGAACAAATAATTTATGTCATATGATTTAGCATGAATTTTTTTTACACCAACTACCAACCTAACGTGAAAGACTCTTTTATCTGGACTTGGGACTAGCAATGCAATACATAATACTAGTAAATAAAATGAGAAAAATTATTGATAATAGTAATTTTAATTTTAAATTGTAGCTATAAATTTTTTAATTTGAAAAATCTTGATTTTATAAGTTTAAAATGAGAAAAATAAAGTAAACAAAATATATAAGTTTAATGAGTAATTGATATTAGAGAGAAAAGGGAAGAGGTGTGGCATGAGAGAAGTGCAATATGTACGAAAATGTCTAAAGAAAAAAATTATATGACAATAGTAATTTTAATTTTAAATTGTAGCTATAAATTTTTTAATTTGAAAAATCTTGATGCGGCAACAGATGTATCCGAGAGTTTATTTGTTGATCTTCATCACAAGGGCAAGTCTGTTGTTGATGCTCTCATGCGTCTTCTTCTATAAAAGAGATGAGTAAAAGAGACAAAAAAACCATTTATCTACGTTTAATTCTGAAAATATATTCAATAAAAAGGAAATTAAAATAAAAGAAATGAATAAAGAAGGAAGTGACAGGGGATACAGAGGTACCCTCCCTTTCTACCATCTCCACATTCGTTGTATTTGAAGGGGTGCTATGCTTCTTGCACATAGCTTGAAGTCTCTTCTCACAACATATGAAACACCATCTGTGCAACTTATGCTCCGTTTGTTTTGATGTATAATAGAGGAAAACAAAAGAATTTCACGGAAAATGTCATTTTTCGTGTGTATTTTCTGTAGGACAATTGACATTTTCCATGAATTTCATTTGTTTTCCCCTATTTTACATCAAAACAAACGGAGCATTAGACGTAAATGAGAAACATGGAACATAAGAAATCAAGAACAAAAAATATGAATAAGGTAAAGAGAAACCCCGATCAGAGTTGATAAGGAGAGGAGGTGGGAAGTTGGAATGAAGAGTTTTGGGAAGATAGAAAGTAATAAGTTGAGAGGTTTTATTGGGAGAGATACAAATAGATAAAGAAAGAGTCAAGAAGGATTGATTGGTAGGGGTGTCAAAGGGCCGGGTTGGGGTAGGGCCGGGGTCAACCCTAGCCCTACCCTTCCTTATAAGAGTAGAGCCCTAGCCCGGCCCTAGCCCTTCAAGGGCCGGGGTTGATTGGGCCCTAGCCCGGCCCCTCAAGGGCCGGGGCCAAGCCGGGCCGGAAGAAAGAGCGGAATTTTTTTTTTTTCATCTAAGATAATAAATTTTTTTTTACTACACCGACTGTCAACCTTACATGGAAATGGATACCCTCCTCTTTTATTCGGGTTTGTGATCAACATTGCAACAAAAAGAGCAATCACAGAGTTAAAAAAAAAAATTTCCTTATCAGTGACAGTCATGCATAATAAACCAAAACATAGTATAGGTAAACAAGTAGAATAATAAAACTATATAGAACAAAATTGAAAATATGTTTAAATATAAAACTGAAAGTAGAGAGTAAGATATGAGAGAGAGAGAGATGATCGATGAAGAGCCGAAGTGGTATGCGGCCTGTGCGATTGAAGTTGAAGAATGAAGAGGCAAAGTCTTAGAATGTGAATACAAGTTAGGGTTTGGTCTGTGTTAGGTTGGTTTTTATAAGGTCTTTAGTTGGCGCAATTACAAATATAGCCCTACTTTCATAACGTTAATGAAAGGTTAAAGGGAGCATATTAGTAAAATTATTAAAAAATATTTATCTTAAGATAAAGTAGGGCCGGGCCGGGCCGGACAGGGGGAGCCCTAGCCCGGCCCTAGAGAACAAGGGCTTCTAATTTTTTGGCCCTGCTCGGCCCAAGGGCTGGGGTAGGGCCGGGCTTTGGAGGGCCGGGCCAGGCCGGGTACCCTTCTATATGGGCTTTTTTGACAGCCTTATTGATTGGGAGATAATGAGGGAATAAGAGTTAATGGGAGAGAGTTACATGGGAAGATGAATGAGGGGAGATATTAATGAAGAGAAGGAGGTGGGGTTCGGTTGGGAAGATAGATGGGTGAGGCTTCATCGGGAGACGAAGAGGGATGGAATGATGTGGGTCCATCTATCAAGAGGAGAGTCAATCCTTAATTCAGTGACGTGGCATCCCTAACAAAAGAGAAGAATAGAAAAAAGGCTTGGAAGAGTGCCACATCAGCAAAAAAAAGTTTGGCTTATAGTAGTAGATATCATGGTAGAGAGAGAGTGAGAGTGAGAGTGAGAGTGTGGGTAGAGATAGTTGAGAAAAAGATAAGAGTGTTGAGAGAGAAAGAGATGGGAGTGGAGAAAAAAAAATAAGGACAAAGAGCATAGAGTAAAGAAAGAGAGATGGAGAGAGATCATGGAGTTAGTTTAAGGCCTTATCGGTCTCCGTGAGCTTTATAGAAATGGGGTGTAGCTGTTATGATAATTTCTACCTTACTCCAAAAATGTTAACTTCTTAAGGGTACAAAATGTAAATTTAAAAACTAATTTTAATACTAATATAGCACATACTCTAATATACATATACATGCAATATCTATTATATATAGCACCTAATGGAGGGCAGGTGGGGCCATCTCCCAGCCCTCAAGTAAGAGGGTTTGGTATTTTTGGACCCTACCCATCCATCGGGCCTTAGGAGGGTAGGGCTTTGGAGGGCCAGGCCGGGCACCCTCATTTGAGGGTCAGTTTGACAAGCCTAGGTAAGACGTAGGCACTGCCTTGGTCTGGTCCTTTGACAAGCTTACCCCAATCGCAATCTTCCCCAGACACAAGGTGGTGGCAACAAGTATCAAACCATCTCCATGTGATACGGTAGCAAGCAACACCATGTGGGGGCAACAAGTGTAAAAGCAAATGAG
This sequence comes from Tetracentron sinense, assembly GCA_015143295.1. NCBI lineage: Eukaryota > Viridiplantae > Streptophyta > Magnoliopsida > Trochodendrales > Trochodendraceae > Tetracentron > Tetracentron sinense. The sequence continues at coordinate 37,725,054 of CM026554.1, forward strand.
TTACACTCCCAAGGCATCACACAAATTACCTGTCCTCTCATAAGAGTGTCAATTGGTTGGGCCAAGCCCGGTTATGGATTCAAAGAGCAAATTTGGGCTTTTATAGTAAACGGTACAGTCTATTAGAAATATGGTATAATGGACCAGGTCTAAGATTCTACTCCCAAGCCTATTAGGCCCAGGCCAACCAGGTCCATCAACACCCCTATCCTTGACCAAATATTGCTCTTATGTATGAAGGTTCTAATTCTCAATCTTTCTTACTTGCTCTCCTACGGAACCAAGATCTCAAAAAGATTGAAAAATCATTCACAACCACAGATGTATTATTATGTAACAACACATGGTGGGACTACTGGAACAGAAAAGTTATTTACAGGCAGGCCGTAAGCCGCACTTATAAGCCCAAAGCCGGGATGGGGGCCAACTCAAGCCTGCACAGTGATTCCATGGGATAAGGTCGGTCCAGCCCATTCTTCGGCACAATCAAACACTGCAGTATTAGAGTGTCTACATTCTGGGCAACTTCGACATCCTAGTGCAAAGGAGCGACGAGAAATTATTATTTGGAATTGTTGTCAAATTTCACAGATTGGCTTGCCAATAGGCATTGAGAATGTCTAGGAATTTGGCTACCTCAGTCAGATTTGCCTCTGAGCAAGATGTAGCTATCATCCACAAAGAACAAAAGGGGGGGCATCATACCACAGCTAGGGTTTATTCATCCGGTCGGGACCGTTCACCATGACTGCATAACCAACTGTAGATACAACAGTATTACCAAAATGATCTATCTGTTGGGAAAGCCCAGACGTGTCATATGCCTTGTTCATTCAAGGTATATTGACATCCCTTTGACTTGAGTCGAAGACAATGGGATACTTCATGGCTGATCAGCACATTATCTTTGATCCATTGCCCGGACAAATGCCAGTTGCTGTGGAGATATGAGAATCATGAGGATAACCTCAAGGAGATTTGCTAGTGTCTTGGTATAATTGTTGTGGATAACACAGCAGGAACTAGTTGAACAATGTTGTCCACTCTTTTGGGGAGATGCAAACCTTGGAATAAGCACTAGAAGTGAGAAATTTAGCTTTCCTAAGAGATGAGTTCCATTAGGCTCCGTTTGTTTGACAGAACTTTTAAAAGTCCATAACATTAATGATTTAGAACAAGAAGCAAGATTTTGGGAAGAGAGGTGAGAGGGTTTCTAACCCTTTCAGTTGATGGTATCTCAGATTTATTGAGTTCAATTTAATTAGAAGTTCTACTTCTATGGAACTTAAAAAATCCAAAATTTTTGGTAGAACTTGAAAGCTCCATAATTGTAGAACTTTTGTACTCTATGGAATAATATAGTTCTAGACATCAAGTAAAATTAGGCACGAAACAATTTAAGTTCTAGACTTTAAAAGTTCTACCAAAAGAACGGAGCCTTAAGGAAGCTAAGAGCAGTCTCTCTCACTTTAGGCCCAACCACATCCCCGTGTTGCTGATGGAACAATTCCAGTGAGCCACCCAGTCCTGGGAGTTCGAAAGCCCCAGTCTGAAAGGTCAGGGCTTGCACTTCATCTATTGAAAACAGGTAACTAAGCCACTCACTCATGGTAGTAGTAAATCACAAAAATTACTTCCGGTACCTTTAAATGGACTCTGTCACATCATTGCGCAAGCCTTCAGACGCTGTAATCCTGTAACAGACAGCACCATGCTGTAGGAAGAGCATGCCATTTCCTGGAAAAGAAGAAAGTGAGTTCATCATCTTTGAGCTGAGAAGCAAGCTCCCAAGGCACAGATTATGGGCATAATATGGGGTGAGGCACGAACAAAAATAGCAAAGATCAAGGCACTTGTATAGCAAAAGATACCAAGCATTTCTTATAGTTGGCAAAAATTTCCTAGTAGTTCTCTCCTGTGCTCACATTAGGCACAATTAACTACATCGTAGATTGCTCACTTTCCAACAAGATAAATTATCTAACTCTTACGACATCATGAATCGCTTAATCATGATTGCTCAAAATTGCTTCATCTAACCATGTGAACAAATATTAGAATCTGAGAAAGTAGCATCTCTATAAGGGAATTCATTGCGAGAATCAAATTTTGACTACAGCAACATCTCTGCAATCTGTATTGCATTTAGAGCAGCTCCCTTGCGAATCTGATCACCGCAAACAAAGATGTCCAACCTGAAATGGGTTTTCTTTTTTTAGGCACGAAGGATTTTGTGCAAGGGAATGGTCAAAATGAAAAAAAAAAGAAAAGAATAAATGGGTGAATCTGTTTTACCCGTGATTTCCATCTTGAGAAAGATCTTGACGTATCCTTCCAACCGCAACATCATCTTTGTTTGATACCTCCAATGGAGTGGGGAAGAGATTGGAAGCACGATCGTCAATAACAACCACACCGGCAGCTCTCTTCAGAATATCCCTTGCTGTTTCCTGGACAATCAACATAATATTTAACTCAGTCCTACCACCATGTTAAAATTTATCAAAAGTGGAACAGGACAGCGGGGGAATAAAAAAATGGAACTCTAGATGGGTCCAGATGAAGTCATGGAAATCAATCCTTTTTGGAGGAAAATCCACAAGCTTGTCAAAAGCATCTATAAGACAGGGCATAAAAAAAACCCTGCTGAAAGAGGACATGCACAAAATAATGAAGATGCACATGAGATGGTGAGACGATTAACAACAAATAACTTTTGATCAGCGAACAATTAAAGATGCAACATAGCATGATCTTAAATGAACATTTGATATATATATATATATATATATATATATTAGCAAGTCAGCAACTATAACCTAACTCGAAACAACATAAAATGTAAAGCATCAAAGATGACTCCATAGCAAGCTTTGAAAATTACTTCCAGCAAAGTTCAGGAGATCAAAGATCCAACTTCCAAGTGAGGCAGCCTAGGTCCAACAAATAACTTGGGGCCCATTTGGCATCACTCCCAAGAAACAATTCTTTATTCCCTAGGAATAAAAACTTAAGAGTTTCTATTCCCAGGGAATAGAGAATTGTTCTTGGGAGTGATGCAAACGGGTCCTTAGGGGCCATTTGGCATCATGCCTGGGGAATGTTTTTCACTCACCGGGAACAAAAACAACCAAAATGCATTTGGCAGAATGTTCTCACAGCACAATTCCAAGAAATATGCTACTTTCAGCACAATTTTTTCAAAACAAAATAAAGTTGCTTCTCAAAATTAAATCTAAGAAACACTTCAAAAAGGACTCATTGCATCGTGTCTCTCTCCTCATTTAAGAAATTTTCAAAAGAGGAAACCTTTCGGTCGCCTCCTCCAGCAAGCACAAAAGATACTCTCTCTCTCTCTCCCCTTTGTCTCCCTATCTCTCTCCTCTCTCAGTTGATCAAAAACTTGTACAAGGTGACGAGATCATAAGATGGGAGAACCATTTAAATGAGCTAGAAGAGATGAATGTTGAGGTGAAATGGCTTAGGCAGCATCTCAAATTCTTGGCAGATACAGTCAATCAAGTATGACAACTTTCTCATCTGGCAGATTCTTACAAAGCTAAATCGGACCAGGTCGAAGTAATCCAGAAGATGGTCGCTGATGATCTAAATAATATTATCGATGCCATGAAGAAGATGGCATATCATGAAATCCTAATAAAAGACAAACAGAAAGTAATTTCCATGAGATAGAGAAGCAAGTCGAGATTGCACATGAAGAGCTGAAGGCAGAATTCCCAGAATATAGCCTTAATATCTTAAAAAGGGTCCGGAGAGGCAATTTCAATTCCGTTGCTCAAACACTTCATCATCTTCAAGAGAAAGGTTTCTTTTATGGAATTTTATGAACAATGTAATACTCTCTTTGTTTTAGTTAATACGAAGTTTAAGTTTTTTGGATAGAATCATATTGTATATATGGTTTATATTCATCATCCTTCATCTCTCTTTGCTTTTGATAATAAGTAGTGATCACTCTTAAGACTTTTCTTGATTCTATTGCCCTGTGGTCTCTTTGATAGTACTTTATTTCAATGATACCGAGATCTTTGGACTTGTTAACTCTAATATTTCTGACGGTAGTGTGAATAGAGCTCTCTTCTTTTTATTTATATATGCCTTTGTCACTTGATTTGGCAATCATTTGATGGCGGAAGTCTTCAAGAACACTCCATAATCTTCTGATCTCTTTTAGAGGATAACTAGCATTAATAAAGAAAGACTGATAGGGCTTTGAATATGATACGCCTTTAGAGTGATCACTCTTTACAAAATAAGGCTTCTTGATAAAGAAAAGTCATTCATCTTCAGGTCATATGTAGATGAAATAAAACAAAAGTGGAAGTACCAAAATCCCCAACTTCTGGAACAAGCCTTGATGGCGGAGACATATAGACTATAGAGCAACCTCATAACGTTTTTTGTCCCAAAACTGAAACTAGATCTGTTCTGGTGTCTGAACTTGAGAGAAAAAAAGTTAGATCTAGAACATCTATAAAATAAATGATATGCTCTCTAGTGTTGCCAGACCGTCCACTCCATTGTTAATTTTCTGAGATGCCTGGATTTGAGCCATCATCTGAGCCTGAGAATCCTGAATCTGCGTTTGAGTTTGTGAAGACTGTAAAGATGCCATAAAAGATGCTATTTGAATCGCAAAATCAGATCCAAGATCTGAAGCAAGAGGAATCGAGGATTCTTCCCGTGGTTCCTCCGATGATGAACGAGGACGAGGACGAGTCGTTTTACCTTTTCGAACCATTTTTCCTTCAAGAAAATTTGTAGATCCCCAGCAGAGTCGCCAAATTGTTTAGGTAGATTTTAGATTGTTTACAATTACCAGAGATCAAGGAATGAGATCTACAATTCAGATCAACCTAAATCAACAGATCTGACCGTTTTGATCAGAATCTCAGTGAAAGAAGAATTCAGATTAAAGAATAGAAAAGAGGATGAACTGAGCCATGGATCGGAGGGAGAGAGTAGAACAAAACTTATTCTAGAGAGCTGATGATGCAGCAAAACTGAAAGCTGAGAAATCTCTTCTTTCCTCCAGGTATCTTTCCCTCTTTTTTAGGCATCTGTAGACCCCTATTTATAGAGCTCTCAAGTGAGGTCCACCCCTCTGTTAGAGGAGTTATAACTCACGTCCAACTGTCAAAATGATCTGATATGCTCCTGCTAGCTCAGCAAATCACTTTCAGCTGGCTTAGGGTGTACTGACCAAATACTCCCTAAGCATCATTCCTCTTAGAACAAGTTGTTTAGTTAAGGAAAAAGGCCCACGAGCATACTTTATGCATGATTCATCCATCATGGTGCCTTAATTCTTAAGTGTTCCTCAACACCCTCCAAACCACGAATCCCAGCGCATCCCCCATGAAACAAGCTAAATACTCGGGCGCTTGGTCATGCACCTCCCTTGCATACCCTAAAGTGATAAGAAGAAAGTAGCATCCTGGTAGAAGAGCTGTTCGTTGGCAGATCATTCCGTTGGCGGTATCTTCCATCAACTATATTCATTTTATCAGCAGTATTACCATCATCGATTCTATCGGAGATATATCCCATTGGCGATATGTTCAATCGGCGGTTCCATTGGAGATATGTTCCATCGGCGATATGTTCCATTGGAGATGTGTTTATAGGCAGGAATTCATCTTCCGCCTTCAGGCCCGTGGTACCCGTGCCACAAGGATGAGTTATGAATTATGATACGCGTGCCATAACTCAGGGGAAATGGGGATTTTGACAATGTCCCATTATCGCTCTCCTGACCATCAGCTCAGCATATTCGTACTACCAAGATAGGAAATGGGGTTATGGAGTGAATGGTGGCCAAGATCCCCCCCCCCCCCCCCCCCCCCCCCGCGCAACGAAACACCTAGGTTCAGCTCGGGACAATAGTATACTGCTGAGATAGTTCATGGGGTATCGTACCACCATGCCCATAGGGATATGATGGTCATTCATAATCCCTCCTGAGAGCCTAGGTAGGAGCATTAAAATTGGAGAACAAAATTGGTGAAGCATGGCGTTTCTTTAAAACGCCAAAAATCATGGCGAGTTATGACGAATCATGGCGAGCCATGGTGAGTAATTGCGAGATATGGCGAATCATGGTGATATCACGTGGCCCCAATTCATAATATTGTGGCACGTGACATACTCTTTTGATTTTCATCATCAACAGTAGGTTAGGAGTAGTCGAGCAGATGTGCCTTCCTAAGAAGGCTAGAGGGTTAAATATGAAACCATTAGTGGAGTTGAAGATGGCCTTGTTAGGGAAGTGGTTGTGAAGTATAGGGAGGAGGGGTAGTTTGTGGAGGAAAGTCATAGCGGCTTAAGTATAGAGAGAATCTTGTTGGAAATCGAAAGAAGTAGGGTTCCCATGTGTTGTGGTAGTGGAAAGAAACTCTGATCTAGCTATTCTGTTTTTGAGTAATATTAGATACAAGATGAGAAATGGTATAGAGGTGAGGTTTTGGGCTGACTTTTGGTGTGGATCGTCTCATCTTAAAAATGATTTTGGGAATCTCTTCATGCTAGTAGTTGATCAATCAGTCTTAGTTGCAGACTACCGTGATAGAGTGTCGGAAGAGTGGGTGTAGACCGTGTAGTGTCCTAGGTTGAGGCGTGGGTTAAATGATTGGGAATTAGAGATTAGTTGATGACACCTTCACTCCAGCCACCTTCCTGTACTGGCAGTTTAAGCATCTAATTTTATTCTGGTGCTCTACTTGTAGGGAGGTCGAGGATTTGGGTGGCCTACCTTTATGGCTCAGAGTTGGCTGGAATATGTGTTTTTTTGTTGTTGGAGTTACAATAGGATCAAGGTTTTTTATTTTTGTTTTTGTTTCGTTGTATCCTCCTCACGTTTACATTCTTATGAACTCCCTTTGTATGCTTCGCTTATTTGCCTTTAATTTAATATATCTCTTCAATTACAGATTTAAAAAAAAAAAAACTTCATCTTGACCAAAAAGAGGACAAGTATATATAGCAATTATTACAGAGCATTGGTGAAAAATGACATATGTCCTCTTTATTGTTATTTTCACCTCGACCTTATTGCTCTACAATCTGTCATATCATCAGCCCTTAAATTTTTCCTCCCCATAAATGCACCATATGATGGAAGAAAGTCGTCTTCATTTCACTCTTCATTAGCAACATCCCTCCAAATCTTTGGCCCAAAAAGATTACCGTAAAATCATTAAAGTTACCAGCTAAAGCAACAGATGACTCCTTGATATCTCTGTAATAAGTAATAACATATGATGGAGCTCCTTTTGCCATTAATAGTCACCATCACATCCTTTCTGTAGCTCAATTATGCTGCAACAAGGCAGCTTATTTAACAATTTATTATTCGGGTTTGATGGCAGGCAGTGTATCCTCCGTGTGAGGGCTGGGATCAAGTCCTGTGGGCTGTGGACATTGTTAATGGCCACTGTTGGTGGCGAAATCTACCACCCACACCTGAAGGTGCACCAAGAACAGTACACCTGCTCTCATGAAAACATAACCCAAGAATGGGTAGCTGCCCCACATGTGCGAACCACCAAACTACCTTAAAAGACCTAACCAAGGGCAACACGTGGTCCCTGACAACAGCATGGGTACAAGGCAGTGAGGCACCTTACTGCCCAAATCCAAAAGAACTTTGGACCACCATGTGGCCCTTGACAACAGCAAGGGTTTGAAACCCTTAGCTGCCCAAGTGAATCTAGGACCATCATGTGGCCACTGACAGCAGCAAGGATACAAGACCCTTTGCTGCCCACATTACAATAAACCAGAGACCCACACGTGGCCCCTGGCAGCAACAAGGAACAAGCTTTGCTGCCCCAGTCAAAATTAACTCAAAATGACCATCGATTGACCCCACTCGGCAGCAAGGAACTAAAGCCTTGCCATCCCAAATTCAAATTAAACCAAAGGGGTCACCAATTGACCCCATTTTCCAGCAAGGACCAAGTCTTGCCGCCCCAAATTAAAATCAAACCAAAGGGTCATCCATTGACCCAATTTGGCAGCAAGCCTTGCTGTCCCAAATTCAAATTAAACCAAAGGGGTCATAAATTGACCCCATTTGGCAGGCTGGCAGCAAGGACCAAGCATTGATGGCCCAAATTCAAATTAAACGAAATAGGTCATCAATTGACCCCATTAGGCATTAAGGACCAAGCTTTGCTACCCCAAATTGAAATCAATCTAAGGGGTTAGCAATTGACCCCATTTGGCAAGAAGGACCAAGCCTTGCTTCCCCACATTCCAATTAAACCAAAGGGGTCACCATTTGGCAACAAAGGCCAAACCTTGCTGCCCTAAATTCAAATTAAATCTAAGGTGTCACCACTCACCATTGACCCCATTTGGCAACAAAGGACCAACCCTTGCTGCCCCAAAATCAAATTACACCAAAGGAGTCACCAATTGACACATTTGGCAACAAGGACCAAGCCTTGCTGCCCCAAATTCAAATTACACCAAAGGAGTCACCAATTGACACATTTGGCAACAAGGACCAAGCCTTGCGGGCCTGCTGCCCCAAATTCAAATCAAACCAAGGGGTCATCAATTGAGCCCATTTGGCATCAAAGACCAAGCCTTCCAACCCCAAATTCAAATTAAACCAACGGTCACCAATTGACCCCATTTGCAGTAAGGACCAAGCCTTACTGCCCCAAATCGAGATCAGATTACCTAGTTGGGCAGCAAGAACTAACCCTTGCAACCTCAACCAAATAGGATCAGAGGCCAACATTTATTCTCCAATGAGTGGTACAAGATCACAGATCACCACATGATCTCCTTGGGCCCCATCTAGATGGGACCCTTCTGATGAGACCCTATCCTACTGCCACTAGGCAGTCTTCTAGTGGGCACCATACCCACTCCCCCCTTAATCAAGAGGGGGGTTCAAGAAAAAGACAAGCAGTCCCCTCCACCCATGTTTCCTAAAGTGAGAAAAGGAAGCAACTCCCCACTTCCCAATGTGGAGCAGGTGTCCTCTCCCAAGAGAGATGACTCAATAGAGGGAACAATTACCAAACCGTTCCCTCTCATTTTCCCCTCCCTCGGAATAAGAGGGAAATTACCTCCACAAAAGGGAAACCTACAAAATAAGAAAAAGAGAAGCTCGAAGAAGGAGAAGCAAGGATGGAAGTAACTGTTGAGTGTTGATTATCGCCTCCGCTCCCAGGTGCCGCGTATCGTGCCCTATTTGTCTTGTGACCCTCTTATATTCATTGTTACTACTCTCTCCATAAGATCGGTCTTTTGGAGTAGTTGGTTGTTAACATGGTATCAGAGCTCTGGTTACGATTTGGTCACGGGTTCGATTCTTTCCACCATTTGGGTGAGGAGGAGTGTTGAGTGTTGTTTATTGCCTTCGCTCCCGGGTGCCGTGTATCGCACCCCATTTGTCCTGTGACCCTCTTATATTCATTGTTACTACTCTCTCCATAAGATCGGTCTTTTGGAGTAGTTGGTTGTTAGCAGTAACAAGGTAGGCTACCATGCCTACCCACCCCCTCTTCTCTTTCCCCTCTTCATTCTTTTTTTTTTAGCTTTTCCTGATCTTGAGGCAGCTGTAAATGCCTAAATGGGGGCACTAGGCACCCCACTTATTCAATAAAATCCTCCACTTTCATCATCTCCTCTTTTATTTCTTCTCAATCAAAGGTGGCTCTATAAAAGAGTGTAATTAACGGCTCAGATTTATCTAAGTTGGGAAGGATGTCCCCCACATAAAATAATAAACTTTGGTTGATGGAGGATATTTGACTCCTAAATTCGAGTGTCTCATTCTCTTTAATATGCTCGAAATTTGGTCGTACATCCACTGACCGTCGAGCTAGCATGCTAGGCATCTACCTACTAACCTAAGAATAGATACTAACCCAGCTAACCGGGGTTATGGCCTAACTGTATTACGATAACTTTAAAAAAAAAAAAAAAAATTATCGATATCCAATGATGCTTAAGATAATTGAGCACGGTTGGAAATATCTCATAGTAAGAAACATGTCTATGAAACTAATAGGCTGGATAGTTTTGACATTTGCAACTCTTGAAAAATTTCTGAACCTAATATATAATCCTCAAATCAACTTGTTCATCTCTTTGGTGTCTACAATCTACATTAGTATAATGAATGTGTCTAGCGTTTATGGGCCCGGGCTAATCAGTCACTCCTAATGCTGCATTTGGTCTTCTAACACCCAGCAGCACACAAACTTCATGTGAAAAGCTGCAAAAAAACATCTACCTAAGGACTGATTAAATCAGAAAATATTCTACTACGGAATAGCTTTCACAACAGTACCCAAAATAAAGAACTTTTATTAGGAGTGACTGAAATTTTGATGTTTATCACCAAACAGCATATCTAAAAAGAAAAATGTATCTAAAATTTCGATGTTTTCATATCCTCCATATCTCAAAGACTTCCTGTTCCAATCACTAATGAAGACTATAAACAGTAAAAGCAAAAAAAATCGAAAAGAATAATGCTAGCAACATAAATATAAAATAACCATATTCCACATTTCAATAGCAGTACCTCATCGAGTGGCTTCTCAAATTGGAGGTTCAAGCTCTCAGCATGCGCTCGCATAACAGGAACTCGTATGCAAGTGGCAGTCACCTTGACATTCATGTTATTCTGCACCGAAGTTTAGAAGAAGAAAAAAATAGATAGCGTACATTAATAAATAGTTTCTATGCGCCATAGGAACTCCAATCAAGAACTATGTATTTGACAAAATTTAGAGAATGAGAAGTATAAGATTCAGTATCCATACTAACCCAGATTTTTCTTGTCTCCTTCACTAATTTCATTTCCTCTTCGTTATACCCATTTGAGAGAATGGATGCATTGTGCGAGAACAGATTAAATGCATACTGCATAAAGTGCAGTCATGAAGAAGTGAATCTTGGTGGCTGGATGGATACAGTATATCTTACTCATCAAGCGAGGAAACATGTGGAACAAACAGACAAACCTGTTGCTTAAAAATTTTACAAGTCGGTTGTTTTCCCTCCAGAACCTTATGTTCCACAACAGAAAAATATCAATTTTGTAAATAATTGGGGCAATGGATTTGTCCACTGCCAGATGGATATAATAAGCACAACCAAATAAGATAATGAGATAGTAAAATAGGAGAAACCTCACGAGTCTGCAGTTCAAGTTCTTCCATGGCAGCAGCACCAGCACCACTAGCTGCCTGATATGTGCTAACAACCATTCTTATTACCTGGCACAGTCACATACCACATAAGGAACATTCATGGGCTATTGGGATTGTGTTCTAAATGCCACTATCGTATGAAACTTTTATATTAGAAAGGAGAAAAAAAATAGACAGATATCCCCTAGAAAGAGTTTCAAATTTTAGAAGCTCCCAAATAGAGTTTATAAAAAGTAGATTGTAGTGTTATTGGTGCAAGGATGTTGAACCGAAGACTCTCATGCCATCACTTGTATGTATATTTGTTATATTTCAGATATATGTAAACATTTATATCTACAAGCAAATAATAGTAATAGTAGAACATGAATCTGCACCTTGGCATGGCGATGGAGAGGCGTGGCAGCCATCAAGCAAATAATAGTAGAACAATTAGGATTGGCAATGAGAGCCCCTTTGCCCGACCGCAGCTTAATGTGGGCCATGGCATCAGGATTAACCTCCGGAATAACAAGTGGGACCTTTTCGTCCATCCGGAATGCAGAACTGTTATCAACGACGACTGAACCACAATCAACTGCAATGGGTCCAAACTTCTTACTTATAGATCCTCCAGCACTGAAGAGAGCGATATCGATGCCGTTGAAGCTGTCTTGATTTAGCTCTTCAATGATGTAGTCCTTGTCCTCAAAGGTAAGGTGTTTCCCTGCAGAGCGTTTGCTAGCGAGCATTTTGATGCTCCCGTAAGGGAAATCTCTGTCAGACAGGACACGGAGGAACTCTTGGCCAACGGCACCAGTGACTCCCACAACAGCTAGAGATGGGGCGTCTTCCTTGAGGCCCATTCGTATGGATAAGTTGTTTCTTCTTCTAATTGTTGTTTTGATATTGGGAGCAAAGGTGGAACCACCGGTGAGGGGGTAGTGGTGCTGAGCAATAGCAGGAGCCCTCATTTCCACTGAATTTACAAATACTAAATATTCAAAGTAGAGAAATGAGTTTTGTTAGTGTATCGATATACTAGATAAGTGCTAATTTACAGATTCAAATATTAATAACATTGTAAAAAAGCACCAAATACCGGCCTTATAACATAACAGATCTCTTACGTTTCTTCAAATCTAACAATGCCCTGGTGTCAACTTCCAATATCAAACCCCTTATCTGAGGAGTCATCACGTTTCACATTTTCTTTTATCATTTCCCCCCAAATTACAAAGGGAAATTCACAATATACAAATGATTTCTTTATATATCATCTAAATTAGAGTCTCCAAGTGTTCTATAATTCTTATTTCTTTTTTCCGTTCTGATTTAGTTCTTCTTTCCCAAATTATATTTGATAGAGATTAGAGAAATCCATTAAGGTTTTGGATATTGACAACCGGGATGAGGTTTGTTTTCTTTCTTACTGGAAGTTTTCTTGAATTTATTATGAAAAGAATATAGTTCGTCTTCTTGGATTTACATCTACTTCAAGCATTTTTGCTTTTGAGTCAACATTCTTGTTCATTTGGGCTCTACTGAATTTCATTTTCTATATATTCCCAAATTGGAAAGTCGGTATTACCTTTATGAAATGGAATTATAATAACTCATATGCTTATGTTTAGTGAATCGACAACTAGACTAATGCTTCCCATCCCTCTTGGAGATCATAAAGGAATTTGATCCTCCTCTTAACCATTTTCCTTATCAATTCTTCCCGTGTTTTGATACTTTCTTAAGCATAGCAAACTTGCGCAAGGTGCAGCAACCTGCTACCTTAGGAATTGAAGAAGTGCATTTTCTTTTGAGACTTCAAATGCAGCTAAATGAAGGATTTCAAATCACATGAAAAATGTTAAAACTTGAAATCTAATGACGATAAGAGTAAATTTTGTTAGAAATCTTGAGAAAGTGACTCAAATTTCCCACGACAAAGTGCAAAATGTCAAGCTTTACAAATCTCAGGAAAAGAAGGGACCCCAAAACAAAATCCCTGCGCAAAAAACTAAAGAATCTTACAACTAGAGAGAAACAGGACCTAATCCAAGTACTTTCCACTCTAATTCTCTAGAAGTTTCTTGAACAAGAGCGATAGCAACTCAAACAAATGGAAGAAATCTTTACCTCAAAGAAGCATATGCTTTGGAAGCGTTTCTTCTTCTTTCAGGTTCGAACCAGGCGCAATGAGGCGGCTAGGGTTTTGGTTTCACAGTCGTGGGCGTTCGTTCTTCTCTAGTCGGACACAGAGATTTTCCATGTGGGTGGGGCCCACTGTGTTTGAATTGAGGCTCACTTACCCTATGGCCTGTGTTTGATTTTGATATCTTGCTTGGGTTTTAGTCACTCTTCAGGATCGAACGGCCTACGATTGCCCAACTTCAAGAGTTTTAGTAAAACGAAAAATGGGGTTGCAAAACTCGCACCTCTCTCTCCTTCAGTTTCAAAATTAGCCCCAAATCTCCCTCTCTTTCAAATTGCTAACGAAGAAGATCCGCTCCAGCTATAAAATGTATCTTTTGGTTTCTCTTCTCTATCTGAACGAGTATATTACCGTTCTAAATATTTTGTTCAGCTCTCCTGGATCTTGTAAAACCAACATGTGTGCAGAGCAATTATTTCGGATTTCATTCCGACTAAATCTGGGTTCCCACGAGGTATGTTGGATCATCTTTCCCTAGGTTTATTTTAGTTTCTGTTTTTGTTTTGTTAATTTTCAGATAGGGTTTTGTTTATTTATCTAAGTATTTGATGAGTTCTTTTTTTTTTTTTTCCTTTTTTGCCCTAATCTAGGGTTTGAATTTCAATTCTAGGGATGTAAACGAGCCGAGATGGGCACTGCTTGTGCTCGGGTCGTTGGAATTTTACAGATGCTTAAGCTCAGGCTTGGCTCGGCTCGTCCACAAATCGTTGGGCTCGAGCTCTGATCGGCTCGATAAATATTATTTAAAAAAGACATTGATAAGCACTAAATCCAATAAAAAAATTTTAAAGGGCTTTTTTTTTTTTGGGATTGCATGTGACTCACGTGAAAGCTTGAGTTAAAACTTAAACGAAAATCATTATGTCAATGGATACTAAATATATTTTACCAAAAAAATGGTATACTAAATATATAACCTTGTGGTGTTACTGAGTTTTCAGAAAAAAAATATACAATATAAATTTAACTTTTAAGGGTATTATTATAAAATTAATCGAGCCGAGCTGAGCCACCTATTGTTCAGGCTCGGCTCATTTATTTTGCAAGCTCACTTTTGCTTGGCTCAATGAGCCCAAAGTAAAAGCTCAAGCTCGGTTTATTTCGAGTCGAGCTGAGCTGGCTCAGCTTGTTGACACCCCTAGTTTGAAATGGTTCTTTTGAGTTTTTTTTTTTCCCTTTTAAAAACTTTAATCATCTCATTTCTCATAGTATTCTGTGTGTGTCCTCTTAAAGGCCATATTTTTCAATATTAAATGGTGATTGTTATTTTGAATTCTTTGATTTAATTTCTGCTTTCTCGTTCCTAATTTTTCATTTCTCTTTCTACATCGAACGCCTTTCAATTGATGAAGTTAGGGACAGCTTAAATGGAAGATTCTAATTGCCATATGTTTTTGAAATTTGTTCTTGATGCTGTTTTGTTCTGTATTTTTAGTTACTGTGATATTCTTTTAAGTGAAGATGGAATCCTGTTTTATCATTGATTAGCTAAGAGAAAAAGGGGAAAACGGAAAATGAGTGTTTGATATTTCAATAGAACAAAAATGAATATCAATCATATTACTCGATGTCTGCACCTGATTTCCATGTTCGTAGCAATATTGTTGCTACATATAGGAAAAATCAAACAGAAATTTCATCTTTTTTCGTATATTGGCAGAGAATAGAATTTGAGAGACTGTTGGTTTATTGTCTCAATAATGTAATTTTTCCTCTCCATGTTCTTTCTTCTACTCATATTTTGACGATTTTTTTTAGGATCCTAATAGTTGGTGTAAGAAAAAATTGATATATGTTGTTTGTAATATTCTCTCTCTCTGGTAGAACATAATATTCTCTTGATCATCAATGAAATAATTTTCTTGGTATGCATTTATGATATTTCATGGTTTCTTTATTTTGGATTCATGATTGTGTTCTAAAATCTGCAAAGAGAAAGAGGAAGAACCAGTACAGAGGAATTCGACAGTGCCCATGGGAGAAGTGGGCTGTTGAGATTAGAGACCCCAGAAAAGGAGTCCGAGTCTGGCTTGGAACCTTTAACACTGCAGAAGAAGCTGCAAGAGCTTATGATAATGAAGCACGAAGGGTCCGAGGCAAGAAAGCCAAGGTGAATTTCCCCGAAGAGGCACCCCCCAACGGCTTAAGAGCGCACTGTGAGCAATTTCATATTAACCTTGTTCCCATTTCATTTTGTCTAGCACTGATGGTCTGAGCAATGAAGAAAACCCATTTCCAATCATCTGTTCTAATATGCTTTCCCCTTTTGTTTTGTTATTTTGGTTGTGGGGTATCCCTAATTGCTTGCATTAAATCTTGACATTATGAAGCTTAACTTCGATTACTTCCAAACAGAGATGGGCAAAGAATTGGGATGACTTGGTTGCCTTCCCAGCTTTCTTTACTTATGGTCTAGAATCAACAATAAAGCCTAGAAATGGAACGGTTGTCAAGAAAGGCTTGAAATGTTCTCTTGGATGGCTTCTTAATTGCTCTGATGAGAAGTTTCAGGAACAGATGAACTACGACTCTATTGACACGGAGGAGATGGAAATGGAACCATCATTCAACATGAATACTTTGTTGGAATCAAGGGGAGACGAGTCATCCTTTGAAAACGAGGACAGCCATGAGGAGTATATGTAGAAGGATGATGATGCAGGCCTTTAAGCAGTCACTTGTTGAGGATATGTGCTTTTTCAGGTTTAATATCTTGTAGGGTTAGTGTAGTAGTATCTAAAATGAATGACTTGTAATTTTGAATCGCTTAACATGTTAAATCTCTTGTAAATTTACATTGAATGAACAAGAATCCAGGGGTGAATGTGTTTTAGATCTCATTCTTTTATGCAAATGTGATAACAGCCTTCACGTACTTTATGTGCATCTGCTTCTAGAGAGGGCATGAAAACAAAGGGCTTTGATAATGCTATAGAGTTTTTATTCCTTTCTGTGGTTCAGTTTTGTTCAAAATATTTAGGAACAGCTTAGATTCTTTGTGCAAATGATTTGGAGAGGAGTGAAAGGAGAAGTACTGAATCTAAGAAAATAATAACAACGAAAAAAATAAGGAAAAGCTATATCAAACTCTTTTCTTGTGACCTCGAACATGGATCTCTTTTGATGATTGAGAGAATTTTTTCCTCTTTGGATTCACCAAACTGTTAGCTCTCTATTTATTTTATCATGTGTAAGGAAAAGCTACATTATTCATATGCTAGAAGTATTGAGTAGCACCAACGATACAACAGTATGTTACATGCATGGGTTGTGGTCAAAAAAGCCCAAACAAAGCTCTTTATAAAAAGTGGCTATTTAAAAAAATACACTTATTGGCTTATTTAAGATTGGCCAAACGCTTCATTAGAATTAGACACTTTGCGATCCCCTCAACCACTTAGCATTATATATATATATACATATATATATAGAGAGAGAGAGAGAGAGCATTCAATCTCATAACAAGAAACTTGCTTTTTTTTCTTTTAGTTTTAAGGATATAAACATCATTTTTGAGGGCTTTTAACAGCTCAATGGTTCATAAATCACCTGCTAAACTTTTGGATTGGCATACTGTATTGAAGGTTTTAGGCAAAATGTAGGCAAGAAAAAAAGCATCTTTCTTGTTGTAGATGCCTCAGGGAGGGATCCTCGGTGCCTTGTATGCATTTTATAGCCATGATATTCCAAGGGGACTTCTTGCTACTACTTTCCTTTTAGCTGTAGTTTCCAGATTTACTCGATGCCTGTTTTCGATAGCTTTGAAGCTAGTTACACCAGTCGTACGAACCCAAGAAGATACCTCTGCATGCCTATAAGATTTTGTAGGGGGAAGGGCTACACTACCCCATGAATGTGAATTTATATATTTATATACAAAGGGTAGGTATGTGTTTGTTTCAGAATTAGCTGGATCACATGCTTCCTGTATGTAAATTCCAAATTCTCTATTTTTTGTGTGCATCAGATGATGATAAATTCAATTAACAGAGGTTCTCAAATGTTTCTCCTTCCTGCTAATTTGATGTCTTATATTCATAGAATCAACATGAATAGATACAAAGGAAAGGAATAGGTGGTGATAAACAAATGGCAATGTTGGGTTGCACAAGGATCAGTCAGCCCAAGCTCAGCTGGTATTAAAGGAACAGTCTCAAGGCTACATTTGTTGCACATTATTGGTTTCGAGCTCGTAGATACCCCTTCCAAAAATGTCTGCCTCTTTACATTTCAGTTTATTTCAATGAAATTAACCCCACCCACCACTACCCGAAACCTGAGACTGCTAAAGAAGAGCAATAATGATACTTTTTCTACTTAGCTTGCTTGATAGGAACTCTTTTAAGATCTCCTTGCCTTACGCCCTGCCATGAAACTGGAGGTCCTTGCCTTACACCCTGCTATGAAACTGGAGGTCAAGTAATCATCGAACTCTCTGCAAAACAGATTTCATTGAAGCTGGCTCACCCAAGAGTACTTTTGGAGTGTTGCCTTTTAACAGTGTAAGGCTCAAGGGCTGGAAACTGTAGCCTCAATAGGGCTGGGTTCAGAAACTCTGGCATCTACAGCTAGAACAATGAGGACTGTGTTCTGGATTGACAAGTTCAACATTCCTAAACAATGAAATTCTTATTATTCAAATAGTGTGTTTTGCCTTCGTGAACAGCCCCGAAAACTTTGCGACAGTACTTGCTCCCTGATGTAATTATGTAGCTTCCCAATTATCTTCATTCCATGACAATCCTCCTCCACCACCGAAATCACAAGAGCACAAAAATATCCTTGAAGTCATTTGGACCTCTTCCTCCCTCTCATGCCAATTCCACGCTGAAAGCAAATAAACAAACTAAACATTATCTATTTGAAAGATTATAGAACTTTAGAAATCCAAATTTCAGAAATTTAAGAAACATTAAGCATATCATAGAAAGAAGGCACTGCATACCTTGAAAGATGAGAGATTAGGCAAAGTTGCACTCCAAATTTGAATTAAGTTGTTTCCTCTTTAAAAAGGAGAAAGATCAAAGCCCATGCCCTATCATCTGCCGCACATTTGTCATGATACATATAGTTCCTTCTGATTATAAAAAAAGGAAAAAATATTTGCAATACTCAAGAATATTACTAGGCATTGATATGTTCTAGATCATAATAGAAAGAAACAAGACAAATTTGAAGTCGCATACCCACATGCATTCCAACCTTTTGGCAAAGGTGAACATAAAGAGATGGGAGTCACATATCCACATGCCAATGTGGGAAGGGGGAGCAAGGACTGACTGCATTTGGCACAGGTTTTTTCTTTGAACTCGAAAATACATTGCTTGGCCTCCCCCCCCCCCCCCCCCCCCCCCCTATAAAGAGCCATGCTCATGCTACTAAAGAAGATTCACGTGGAGGCTGCCTTAGCCATACAGAACCAGCTCAATCACAAGAGAAAATCAAGGGGGCAATAATGAGTGAGGAGGAAATCAAGGATTTACAATAAGGCTGAAGATTTCAGCCCATTCAATTGTCCAATAATTAAGCAATCCCTTTCACACTTTCTCTCTTATGTTTCCCAACTTTAGAAGGACTCTTGTAAATCTTGGAAAGCTTCCCTTCTTGGTTTTATGACCGTTTGTAACAATTCTATAAAAGAGAATGTGAACGTGAGACTCTCTAGGTTGAGAGGGTGAAAAATACTAAATCACTTTATGGTATCAGAGCCCTGCACAACTAGAGTTGTGTGAAGTTCCATCCTGTATTTTTTTTTTTTCACCATGGCCAATCAAACAATGAAATTCTCATACCCTTCAACCTCGAACGTGGGTAACTTTGTCTCTATCAAGCTTACCCAAACAAACTACTTACTATGGAGAACCCAAATGCTGGGATTAATTGAAAGCCAAGAGCTCACTGGATTTATCAATGGAGAGATAACGCCTCCATCTGAATTGATTGTCGCCCCAGATAGCTTGTCAACTACTGGTGAGAAGATGATCACCAATCCGGACTTTATTTCATGGAGACGTTCGGATCGCTTGCTACGAGGGTGGATAACCGGCACCTTGAATGAAGATGTCTTCAGTCTCGTCGTTGGACTTGAATCCTCCGAAGAGGTATGGAATGCCTTACATGATGCTTATGCCCAAGAATCTCAAGAACGAGAATTTCATCTTACACAGAAGCTACAAATGCTTCGAAAGGGTATGTCTTCCCTATCTAATTACATTAGAGATTTTAAAAATACGTTTGATGAATTTGCTGCAATAGGAAAGCATATTGAGGATAAAAAGAAAGTCTTATGGCTACTCAATGGTTTGGGGGTGGAAAACAAATCGTTTGTTACTACCATGCTTAAACCTCCAACACCTTCCTACAAAGAAATCATACCATTGCTCCAAAGTCATGAGACATGGATCTTGACCCATGAAGTCCAGCAACCCAACAATCAACCTGTTGCATTCATGACATAAAGGGGCCGTGCCTCTTCAAATAGGGGACGCTATAATAATTTTTCTTCAAAGGGTCGAGGTTTCACTCAAATGAGCTACACCAACAGAAGTAACCTTGCACCAAATCAGCCAATGTCTGGTAACAACCGTGAACAAAAATCTGCATCAAATACTTCCAGAGACTATGGAAATTTTTTTTCTACACCTCTTCCTATATGTCAAATATGCGGTAAGAGAGGACATTCTGCACTTAAATGTTGGCATAGATTTAACCAATCCTTTGCTCCAGAAGAGATTCCACAGGCACTTGCTGCTATGACCATCATTGACAACCAAGACAGCACTTGGTATCCAGACACTGGAGCTTCAACTCATATGACA
The DNA here is from genome assembly GCA_015143295.1 of Tetracentron sinense. Taxonomy (NCBI): domain Eukaryota; kingdom Viridiplantae; phylum Streptophyta; class Magnoliopsida; order Trochodendrales; family Trochodendraceae; genus Tetracentron; species Tetracentron sinense. Next base: position 37,745,261 of record CM026554.1, read on the forward strand.
GGAGATCCAGGTAAGTTGTTTAATTTAAGAGCATATGATGGTTATGATTCTGTGATGGTTGGTAATGGTCATATGCTAAAAATTTCTCATATTGGAGATACTTTTATTGACACTGGACACCGACGAATGGCCATTAAAAATGTATTGTTAGTACCAGATTTAAAGAAAAACCTTCTGTCCGTGAGCCAGTTTACTAGTGCTAATACATGTAATTTTGAATTCTCAAATGGTGGTTTTGTCATAAAGGACAGGAACACCAAAAACATCATGATGGAGGGCAATAGACGAGGAAATCTTTATGTACTTGAGGAGGCTCATCCAAAGGCTCTCTTCTCAAATAGAAATCAAGTGGCAAGCGAACAAGTTTGGCATTGGAGGCTCGGCCATCCACAATCAAAAGTAGTTAGATTTTTAAATAAAAGTGATTTTATTAGGGTGAATAATTGGGACAATCAGTCTATTTGTGATAGTTGCCAGATTGGGAAATCTTGTAGGTTGCCTTTTATTTCATCTAGAAAGTTTTCTGAAAACCCAATCTCAATCATTCATTCAGATTTATGGGGGGCAGCCCCAATTACGTCTCATGATGGGTATCAGTGATCTTTATTGATGAGTGCACACGTTTTACTTGGCTCTATCCTCTTAAACGGAAATCAGATTTTTTTCAATGTTTTCTTATTTTTCAAGCTATGGTTGAGCGTCAATTCAATAAAAAAATTCTAGTTTTTCAATCAGATGGTGGAGGTGAGTATTCAGATGGAAAATTTATACGTCATCTTGCTCAATCTGGAATTATGCATCATGTATCTTGCCCCAAAACACCACAACAAAATGGTCTTGCTGAACGAAAACATCGTAATATCACTGAGCTTGGTCTCACCATGATAGCAAATTCCAAAGTCCCAAAAAAAATACTGGGTTGATGCCTTTTGCACAGCGGTTTTTCTCATTAACCGCATGCCCTCATCCGTTCTTGATATGGACTCACCCTTCAAGAAGCTATTCGGTAAACATCCTGACTTTACCTCTTTTCGGGTGTTTGGAAGTAAGTGCTTTCCTTATCTTCATGACTATGTTTCTAATAAATTTGAACCAAAGTCTTTACCATGTATATTTTTGGGCTATAGCACCAAGCACAAAGGATATCGGTGCTTGTACCCTCCTACGGGTCGTATATATATCTCCAGACATGTTATAATTGATGAAAATATTTCTCCCTTTGCTAATCCATCTATGCTACATACAACACAGGAAAACCAAGTCATTTCAACATTTTAGGAATGGGTGAACTGTGCCGCTCAAGTTTCAGATCCATCACCACCAATACAGGACCAGGACATGTGCCAGAGCCCAAGCCCGTCTTCAGAACCCATCTTTGAGCCCAACACCAGCACTACTGGACTCTTGCCTACTACTGGATTAGTGCCTAAGCCTAGCAATAGCAATACTGGACTTCAAAATTCCATCAGCACGGATAAATCAATGCAGACACTAGACCAACACATGTTCCAGAGTCTAAGCCCATCGCCATCCACTTTGCCTGCTAATGGCTCCATGCCTGAGCCCAACATTTACTCACTCCTTGATACTCAACAACCATCTGCGCCCCCTTCCACCATCAGTCCAAGCCCTGCACCTTCATTACAACCTGTTGGTCATCATATGCTAACACGATCCAAAACAGGTATCATAAAACCTAATCCACGATATGCCTTTTTAACATCTACTACTATTCCCATAGAACCCAAGTCAGTTAAATCTGCTGTTGCACATCCTGGTTGGACTCTTGCCATGGAAGAGGAAATTGATGCCTTGCATAAAAATGCTACGTGGGAACTTGTTCCACGATCTTCACATATGAATGTTGTTGGTAGTAAATGGGTGTTCAAAACAAATTACTTAAAGCTGATGGATCCTTAGAGCGTCTCAAAGCTCGTCTTGTTGCTAAGGGCTTCACTCAAATCGAAGGCCTTGATTTTTCCGAAACTTTCTCACCTGTGATTAAACCCGGTAGCATACGCACCATTCTATCGGTTGCTATTATGAAAGGTTGGGACATTCGCCAACTTGATGTTAAAAATGCCTTCCTCCATGGGCATTTGTCTGAATCTGTCTTTATGGAGCAACCCCCTAGCTTTGAAGATCCAACTCATCCAGATTATGTATGTTCTCTCAAGAAAGCTCTTTATGGCCTTCGTCAAGCACCTCGTGCGTGGTTTGACAGATTCAATGGCTTTCTTCTCACCCTTGGGTTCTACTGCAGTGTTGCTGATCCATCCCTATTTGTATGCCAAAATCAACACAGTGTCATCATTCTACTCTTGTATGTTGATGATATATTGGTCACTGGAGACAATCATGATATGTTACATCAATTTATCTCCCTTCTTGGACGCGAATTTGCTATGAAGGATCTTGGTTTTCTTCACTATTTTCTTGGCATCGAGGTCACTCGCTTGTCTGATGGTTTACATTTATCTCAAACAAAGTACGCCATGGATCTCCTTAGTTGTGCTAACATGTCCACTTGTCATCCTGTACCTACACCAATGGTTCAAAAGAGGTCCCGCGAATCCTCTGCTCCATTACTCTCTGATCCAACTCACTATCGCAGCTTAGTTGGTGGCTTACAATACCTGACAATGACCCGACCAGATATTTCATTCAGTGTTAATTTTGTCTCCCAATATCTCACCTCTCCCACTGACGAGCATTATCAGGTTGTCAAGAGAATTCTGCAATATATTCTAGGCACTCTCACCTATGGCCTTCAACTACACTCTCATGGGTCGCTTGAACTTTATGCCTATTTTGACGCCGACTGGGCCGGTTGTCCAGAAACTCGTCGGTCTACCACTGGTCTTTGTACCTTCTTGGGTCCTAATTGCATCTCTTGGAGTGCTAAGAAACAACCAACAGTTGCCAAGTCTAGCACTGAAGCTGAATACAAATCCATGGCTTCTACTGCAGCAGAGCTTACTTGGATCACCTTTCTTCTACGAGATATAGGGATTCCCTTGTTCAAGACATCAACTTTATATTGTGATAACTTAAGTGCATTATACCTCACGGTCAATCCGGTTCTTCATGCGCAGTCTAAACACATTGAGGTTGATTACCACTATGTAAGAGAAAAGGTTGCTCTCGGTTCATTACTTACCGGGCTTGTGCAATCCTCTTCTCAGTTAGTAGATATCTTCACTAAAGCACTTCCGCGGGATGTATTTGAATCCATCTGCATCAAACTAGGCCTTGTCCCTCGGCCTAGTTTGAGGGGAGGTATAAAGAGCCATGCTCATGCTACTAAAGAAAACTCACGTGGAGGCTGCCTTAGCCATACAGAACCAGCTCAATCACAAGAGAAAATCAAGGGGGCAATAATGAGTGAGGAGGAAATCAAGGATACAATAAGGCTAAAGATTTCAGCCCATTTAATTGTCCAATAATTAAGCAATCCCTTTCACACTTTCTCTCTTATGTTTCTGATGAAGACAGGCCCGTGGACCTCAAAGTGTACAACCGTAGGCTCAATAAAACTCATGACAATCCATAAAGCCCATAAAATGGGCCCACAAATTTGAAAATCCAGTCATGCATTAATGGGGTCTTCTAGAAAGACCAAGACTCTTTTTGGAAGTTGATAGAATACTCTAGAAAGCCAAAAAAGTTATTAAAGAATTTCTAGAATGTCAAGAACTTTCTAGAAAGTCAAGTCTAAAAAGTTTTCTAGAAAGTTAAGAGTCTTTAATATTCTCTAGATAGTTAAGAGTCATTTAGAATATTCTAGAAAACCTAAGGGTCTAGAAAGTCTAAGAGTTCTTAGTTGGTTCTAGAATCTTAATGTCTTAGCTTTTATGTAGAATGTTCTATTAATGCCTATAAATAGAAGATCTTATGGCAATGTAAGCATGGTAGAATTGAAGTGAATGAAAGTTCTTCTTTAAGTAAGGTGTGACTCCTTGCATTGGTGGTGTGACTCCATCTTCGGACGCCTAAATTGGTGAGACTCCAATCCTAGGTATTCCATAGAAGTAGTAAGACTCTACTTCTCTTCTTTCTTTCTTCTTATTTCATTTCTCTTTAAACTTCGTATTCCCTTTATTATAATCTAGCGTCATTCTTCATTCGTCCTACATCAATTTTTGGTATCAGAACAAGTTCCGACTTCTTGGCAATTTTGTGAAAGAATGTCTACTCGAAGTGGACGACCATATGCTCCTAAACTCACGCAATCTCAGCGAGATGAACTTCTTTTGGAGTTAGTTCAACAAGTGCAACAACTCTCCCAACGTACAGACATCCTATGGTCTCGTATATTCCCGGAGCAGTCGGAAGAAGTTCAACAAAAACCCAACAATGGTGACGCAAATTTTGATGAAGTTTTTCAAGAGCATGAAGACATAGGTGGCATTGGTGAGGGCACGAGGAACAATCAACCCAAAGCATCAGTAACTCATACTCCAATTCGCGATGACTCTACTTTGCATAGACCACCTCCACATCGTGTTGAAGCTAGAATTCCACAAGGCAATTTCCGTCAAATCTTCGAGCATCGTGATAATTATAGAGATCGATTTGATGATGGATCGAGGGGAGTTAAAGTTAAAGTTGCTGATTTCTTCGGAAAGCTAGATCCGCATGCCTTCCAAGACTGGTTAATGTCTTTGGAAGATTATTTTGATTGGTTCGAAATGTCCGAAGAACGACGGGTCCGTTTTGTGAAAATGAAACTCAAGGGACAAGCTCGTATATGGTGGCATAGCATAAAGGATCGACTCTATAGACTCGGTCAACCTCCTATCAGTGATTAGGAGGAGATGAAATTGAAGTTGAAAGAGAAGTATCTTCCTCTTGATTATGAAGAAACCATCTTTGAGGAGTTATTTCAACTTCGACAAGGAACTTCTAGTATAGAAGAATACACGGAGATATTCAATGAATTGACTATTCGTAGCCGGATAACAGAAGATGAGCGACAAGCTATATCGCGGTATCGGATGGGTTTGAAGATGAAATTAAGAAGAAACTCACGACTGTACGCTTGACAAGCCTTGAAGAAGCTTACCAGTTGGCCTTAAAGATTGAAGCTCAATTAAAGCACTCAACGCTAAAGCGTACTGGAGTCGTAGTTGGAGGATTCTCTATCTCTCAAAATACTTCCATTGTTCCCCGTAGCAATGTGAGTACTTCAAACCATAGTTCGAAAACTCGGCGAGTCACTCGAGTAACTCGGCTGAGTTACTCGACTCGGTTGAATTTCGAGTCGAGTCGCCTCAAAACTCGAAGGAGGCACTATTTGCCGAGTTAATCGGATGACTCGGTCGAGTCAAGCCGAGTTTTTCGACTCGCGGGACTAGGTCGAGTCACATACGGGTATTTTTATCATTTTTTTAAACTTAAACTCGAACGTCACACTAATTTTACATCATTTTTTTTTTGGGTCTACAAAAACAACCTACTATGGGTACTATTAAACCTAGTTTATAGGCTTGAAGCTGTAAAACCAGCGTACTTTGAGTTTTTTAACCCATGTTTTTCAAGTTATTACATATATTTTCCGAGTTGGACCGAGTCGAGTTTTTTTCGAGTTTTCCGAGTTACTCGACCCAGCTAACTTTCGAGTCGAGTTGAGTTTTCGGGTTTTTGAACTATGCTTCAAACTCTCCTTTAATCAACAAATTTAGCAGCTCGAACCTATTTGGTGGAGATGGTAACAAGGGCACGGCTCCTGTGAATAGTACATCACGTCGTGATAGTGAAGCAAAATGCTACAAGTGTGGTGGAGCAGGGCATTATGCAGTTGTGTGCCCTACAAAGAACATTCACTATTGTGAAGAAGAAACCGAAGAAGATCAATTAGCTAATGATCAAGGTGTTGAACCATTAAAAGAGTCTGATATTGAAGAATTAGAAGGACTCCCTGAGACTACTCTTATAGTTCGAAGAATCTTGACCATCCCTAAGGAAGAGGAGAAAGAAGATTGGCGTCGCATCAATATTTTTCATACTCATGTAGCATGTGAAGGAAAAGCTTGCAAGGTCATCATCGATGGAGGAAGTAGCATGAACGTGGCTTCCCAGGAGTTGGTTGATAAGTTAAATCTAAAGGTGGAAAAACACCCACGACCTTATCGAGTTGCTTGGGTAAATGACACATCAATACCGGTAAGTACTTGATGCTTAGTTAATTTTTCTTTGGGTCAAAATTATTCAGATTTAGTTTGGTGTGATGTTATCCCAATGAAAGTTAGCCACATCTTGTTGGGACGACCTTGGCTATATGACCGCAAGGTTCAATATAATGGGTTTGCCAATACCTATACATTTTTACACAATGGTCGCCGGACTATTCTTAAGCCCATGAAGGATACTTTACCCGTGAAGGTGGAAAAGAAGACCTCCTCTAATGTGCTTACCATACGAGAATTCATAGAGGATAGCCGAGATCAAGGGCTAATTTATGCATTAATGGGTCGTGAAGTTGAAGAACCCAAGGAAATGCCGAAGGAGCAGCCACCTGAAATTCAAAAGCTTTTATCGGATTTTTCAGATCTCATTCCGGAAGAACTACCAAAAGAATTGCCACCAATTAGGGATATCCAACACGCAATCGATTTGGTACCTGGAGCTGTTTTACCAAACTTGCCAGCCTATCGCATTAACCCAACAGAGTATGCCGAACTTAAAAGGCAAGTGGACGATCTCCTTGATAAGGGATTTATAAGAGAAAGTATGAGTCCCTGTGCAGTACCTGCTCTCCTCACTCCTAAGCGCGATGGAACTTGGAGGATGTGTGTTGATAGTCGAGCCATCAACAAGATCACGATTAAATACAGATTTTCAATTCCAAGGCTTAACGACATGCTAGATATGATGGCGGGTGCAACGATCTTCTCTAAGATAGACCTTCGTAGCGGATACCACCAAATTCGCATTTGTTCAGGAGATGAATGGAAAACAGCCTTTAAAACTAAAGATGGTTTGTATGAGTGGTTAGTCATGTCATTTGGACTAACCAATGCCCCAAGCACATTCATGCGCATTATGACACAGGTACTTCGACCTTTTATTGGAAGATTTATCGTAATCTACTTTGATGATATTCTTATCTATAGCCGATCTAATAAGGACCATGAGGAGCATTTGCGTCAAGTAATGAGAGTTTTAAGATCTGAGAAACTCTACATTAACTTGAAAAAGTGTTCTTTCATGAGTCAAAGTGTTGTTTTCTTGGGCTTTGTTGTATCATCAAGGGGAGTTGAGGCGGATCCTGAGAAGGTTAGAGCAATCATTGAGTGGCAGCTTCCTTCTAACATTCATGAAGTACGGAGCTTCCATGGGCTAGCTACCTTCTATCAGCGATTTATTAAAAATTTCAGTACCATTATAACCCCTATTACTGAATGCATGAAGGGTGGACAGTTTGAATGGACGAAGGCCGCCACCCGAGCTTTTGAGGAGATTAAAGTGAAGATGAGTGAGGCCCCAGTCCTACGACTCCCAAACTTTGATAAGGTGTTCGAAGTTGCTTGTGATGCTTCACATGTGGGAATTGACGCCGTCTTAAGTCAAGAAGGACATCCAGTAGCTTATTTTAGCGAGAAGCTCAACGATGCCCGAAAAAGGTACTCTACCTACAATGTTGAGTTCTATGCCGTGGTCCAAGCCCTGAAGCATTGGTGTAACGACCCCAAAATCCTACAAGGCTAAAATAGGACTTTGGAATCGCCACATTACTTAAACCTGCTTAAAACCATGCATACAAGGCTGCTACACGAGTCTTCAAAAAATGAGAGTAATGAAATTTCCGATATGTATAACCCAAACCAACTAAATAACACGAGTCTATAGTCAACAATTACAACTACTAAATCCAAAGAGTCTGATACACAACCATAAAAGTCTACTGAGCAACATCCTCTAAAAGTCAATTACAAAACTCTCTCAATGAAAAGAAATGTAAACTAAGAGGTGTAGCCGCCCAAGTCTCCGGCTCCCTCCTCAGAAGGCTCACCTTCACCTCCTTCCTCGAGGTAAGTCTCCTCAACCCACGGCTCCGCCGTGTACTCCTGCTCTATACCTGCCAAGACAAAGTCCGGCTGAGTACGAAGGTACTCAGTGTATATAAAATCCAATCAACGATAATAATATACCTGCACTTAGTCAGAAACATATCCAATAGCATAATAACATAATCAGAGTGCGGAAGAACGCGTGCGCATATACATCATATCATCACCTTGACTCGTGTACTTGTGAGAATCTTAGACTTAGAAAACCATACACTTATGAGGTACTTATGCTTACGAGACCACGCGCTTGTGAGATGCTTATGCTTATGCTTATGCACTTATTCAGATCATACAGTAATGAGACATGCCGTTCTTGGCGGATACGGACCATGCCTTATGCTCTTATTCAGATCACACAGTAATGAGACATGCCGTTCTTGGCGGATACGGACCATGCCTTAGAAATCATATGGTTGACATGCCGTTCTTGGCGGATACGGGCCATGTCATGCTTATGCTTATTCAGAATGTCATACATATGCCATGTTCATGCTTGTAGTCCACCTGTGTGACTTGTGAGACTCTTATCTTCGCGTACACATGCTTGTGTGCTTAAGTGTCGAAATTAACATTCGAGTTGGTAATTGCTTAGATTTCGATCTCCCACCATAGAAACTCCACTATACTGTCCCATACCAAATAGTTAGAGAATTCCCGGTTTGAGAGATGTTCCTCTAAGTTCTTACCTTCCCGACTATCAATTTCCATGCAAATAATTAGACATACTTAACAAACCATTCACATATACATATCTTATCATAATCCATATCGCAATTCATAATCAATTTACCACCATTTCATAAGAGTATAATAGCATTTATCCTTTCAAACATTTTCACAAACACCTTGTGTACGCATAATATGAATCCATTTCTCCTCTATATTTTCAAGCATTCATCAAACCATATTTCATCCATACAATCAATTCACTATTCACATCCACATATTAATCCCATCCTCCATACATTTCCCATCCTCCATATATTTCTCATCCACATCCAATCCACATTTTCATCCACATTTCCATCAATAATTAGCTTACTTCATAGAAAATTAGGGAAAATGCATCAAACATCTATTTCTACCATTCCTAGCATCTTAACATTCACAAAACCTTAAAATAAAGTTGATTAGGATAGTATATCGACCTTAGGAATCCTTCCCTTGGATTCAAAACGCTCCCGAGACGATTTGGAGAAGCTTCCCAAACTTTTCTTGCAATCTCCTATCAATCTCCTCCTTCTCCAAGAAAACCCTCTCTCAAAACCCTAGGGTTTCTCCCCATTTTTGCCAAATTAGGTTAGAACTAGGTGGAGTATTTTAATATTTCGAGTAGGACCCCCTATTTATAGCCCCAAGGTCTGAGAACAAAAGACCAAAAAGCCCTTACTAAATTTCTGTAAAAATCACGAAAGACCGAGCGATCGGTTGCCTGCCGATCGATCGGTGTTTATGACCGGGCGATCGGTCAAAAACACTCTCTGGAAAATTTCCTCATACAAAATTTTGGACCAGTCGATAGATACCGATCAATTGGTTTTGGACCGATCGATCGCTACTTATGACCGAGCGATCGGTTGCCTATAGATTTTTGACCCGCTTTACTGTTTTGGCCATAACTTTTTACTCGTTCATCGGATTTTGACGATTCAACTTGCGTTGGATTCGTCTCTTGAAAATGAACATTTCTAGCGTTTTAGAATTTCTAATTTCCACTTAATTTATAGACTGAAATAAAAAAAATACCCTTAATGCAATGCACTAAAAACATGAAAAAGATTCGGGTCTCTACATCCTCCCCCCCTTAAAAGAATTTCGTCCTCGAAATTACGTACCTTAGGTGAATAAATGTGGGTACTTTTCGCGGACTTCGGCTTCTCTCTCCCAAGTAGCCTCTTCTCTAGAGTGATGCTCCCATTGCAAGAGCACAAGAGGAATGACCTTTGAACGCAAAACTTGCTCTTTCCGGTCCAAAATTCGAGCCGGTTGCTCCACCAGAGTCAAATCTTCCCGAACTTCCAACGGTTCCAAATGAATGACATGTGAAGGATCAGCAATATACTTCCTCAACATAGAGATGTGAAAGACATTATGCACACCTTCCATGTGAGGTGGTAAGGCGACCCGATAAGCAACTTCCCCGACTCGGGTGATGATCTCAAAAGGACCCACATATCTCGGACTGAGCTTGTCTCGCTTGCCGAATCTCATCACCCCCTTCGTAGGTGAGATCTTTACAAATACAAAATCTCCGACTTGGAACTCAAGATCTCTCCTACGAGTATCGGCATAGCTCTTCTGTCTACTCTGAGCTGCTTTCAACCTCTCCCTGATCAACTGAACTCTATTCACAGTCTGACCAACGAGCTCGGGACCCAAAAGCTTCCTCTCACCAACTTCGTCCCAACACAAAGGTGAACGACAACTCCCCCCATAAAGTGCCTCAAACGGTGCCATCTGAATGCTAGCTTGATAGCTGTTGTTGTAGGCAAACTCAACCAACGGCAAGTGATCAACCCAACTACCCTGAAAGTCTAACATGCAAGCTCGTAGCATGTCCTCTATGATCTGGTTTACTCTTTCAGTTTGCCCATCTGTCTGCGGATGAAATGTCGTACTAAAATCCAAATGGGAACCCATAGCATGCTGAAAACTCTTCCAGAACTTGGATGTAAATCTCGGATCTCGATCAGAAACAATGCTAACTGGCACTCCATGCAAACGAACTATCTCCTTGATATAGAGGTTAGCCAATTGATTGGAGTTGAAAGTAGTCCGATATGGAAGAAAATGAGCTGATTTAGTCAATCGGTCAACCACAACCCAAATGGCATCAAAGTTCTTGGCCGTCTTTGGCAAACCAACAACAAAATCCATGGAGATATTTTCCCACTTCCACTCGGGAATAGGAAGAGACTGAAGAAGTCCTGCCGGCCTCCTGTGTTCGGCCTTCACCTGCTGACACACCAAACACTTGGATACAAAGGTAGCCACATCTTTCTTCATACCCTTCCACCAGAAATACTTCTTAAGGTTCTGGTACATCTTAGTACCTCCCGGATGCACGGTGTACTTGGACTTGTGAGCTTCATCCAGAATCTCCCTTCTTAAATCCTCAACATCCGGAACACAAAGTCTACCCTTGAAACAAACTCCACCATCTCTCCAAGAGAAATCCTCAAACCCGCTGCTCAGTGACTTATTCATGGCAGCGTGCAGTTCTCCATCATTCCACTGTAGATCTTTAATCCTGTCCAATAAGGTTGGCCTGACCATAATGTTAGCCAACAAGGCTCCAGAAGCTCCCACACTGAAACCCGCATCAAGGCTAGACACCTCTTCTAGTAGCTTCCATTCTTGGACCATCAAGTGTACCAAGAACCCAGTAGGTCTCCTACTTAGAGCATCTGCCACTAGATTCGCTTTCCCCGGGTGGTACTGAATAGAGCAATCATAATCCTTGAGGAATTCCACCCAACGACGTTGCCTCAAATTCAGCTCTTTCTGCGAGAATAAATACTTTAGGCTTTTGTGATCGGTGAAAACTTCAAACTGCGCACCGTACAAGTAGTGTCTCCAGATCTTAAGAGCAAAAACCAAGGCTGCTAACTCCAAATCATGGGTAGGATAGTTCTTCTCGTGGTCTTTCAACTGCCGAGAAGCATAGGCAATCACCTTCCCGTGTTGCATAAGAACACAACCTAACCCAACGAGCGAGGCATCACTATACACCACAAAATCTTCACCACCCGATGGAACAGTCAAGATCGGAGCGGTAGTGAGACGCTTCTTCAACTCAAGAAAACTCTTCTCACATTTCTCATTCCACTCGAATCTAGCGTTCTTTCGAGTTAGATGAGTAAGCGGAGCTGCCAAACTGGAAAATCCTTCTACAAATCTTCGATAATATCCAGCTAGGCCCAAGAAACTTCAAACCTCTGTAACACTCTTTGGTCTTCCCCATCCTTCCACTGCTTATATCTTAGCAGGGTCAACTGAAATCCCCTCTTCTGACACCACATGGCCTAGAAATGCTACTTTTTCTAGCCAAAACTCGCACTTGCTAAGCTTAGCATATAGCTTATGCTCACTGAGTGTCTTCAGGGTGATCCTGAGATGCATCTCATGCTCCTTCTGTGTCCTGGAGTACACTAAAATTTCATCCACAAACACGATCACAAAGCGGTCCAGAGTCGGCTTGAAGATCCTGTTCATGAGATCCATGAATGCTGCCGGAGCATTTTTCAAACCGAATGGCATGACTAAGAATTCAAAATGCCCATATCTGGTCCTGAAAGCAGACTTAGGCACATCTTCCATCTTTATCTTCAGCTGATGGTAGCCCGACCTCAAATCAATCTTGGAGAAATACTTAGCTCCTTGCAACTGATCAAACAAGTCATCGATCCTAGGTAAAGGATATTTGTTCTTGATAGTGACCTTGTTCAGTTGCCGATAGTCGATGCACATCCTCATCGAACCATCCTTCTTCTTCACAAACAAAACAGGAGCTCCCCAAGGTGATACACTTGGGCGGATAAATCCAAGACCAAGCAATTCGTCAATCTGCTCCTTAAGCTCTTTCAACTCTGCTGGAGCCATCCTATATGGCGCTTTAGAGATGGGTGCCGTACCCGGAACCAACTCAATTGCAAACTCTACTTCTCTATCCGGTGGCAAACCCGGTAAGTCTTTAGGAAAGACATCCATGAATTCCTCTACAATAGGGATACTTGAGAAATCTGGTGCTTCCGAGGTAGTAAGACTCAATGCCGCGAAACGAGCTAAGTCCTTCTTCAACCCTTGGAAACGAAAAGAGGGCTCACTGATTGGTCTAAAGTTGACTACCTTCCCAAAACAGTCAACATGCCCATGGTATTTGGAAAGCCAATCCATGCCTAAAATGACGTCAAAGTCTTGGAACTCAAGGACGATCAGATCAGCTGGCATCTCTCTCTGGCCTACTCGAATATCACAAGCTCGATAGACCTTATCGGTGATGACCGAACTACCAATAGGAGTAGCAATCGACAATTCACGATCTAACAGACCTGGCTCAATCGGAAATTCTCGTGCAAAACTAGGTGTGACGAATGAGTGAGTGGAACCAGTATCGATCAAAACATGAGCGAGGAATTCATTTATCAACAATGAGCCTGAAACACAAAGCTAATTTGTCAAATCATGAATACATACATGCATCTTACATCATACCACATAACATTTAATATCACACACATAGCATCAGAACAATATTTTAATTGACTAAAGCACAATTAAACGTACCCTGCACAACGTCGTCGGACGCCTGTGCATCCCGCTCCGAGGTAGCAAACACTCGACCCTGAGCTGGCTGGTGAGGCTGCTGAGGTCTAGGACCCTGTGGTGGCCTCTGCTGTGTGGATTGCCTACCTGGGGACCTGACTCCCTGTGGCTGAGTCGGCTGAAGCCCCTGCTGAAAGCGGAGTGGGCAATCTCGGATCCGGTGTGAAACATCTCCACAATGAAAACAGCCTCCCGTAATTGCCCTACACTCTCCTACTCTGTGCCTCTTTCCGCACTGGCGGCATACATCAAACAGCTGAATGCCAGTAGTAGGCGGAGCCACCTGAGCTGCTCGTGGGGCTACCTGAGTCGGCCTCTGATAAGGGGTAGGCCTAGCAATCGGCATAGGACCCGACACCCTTAGCCTCTTGTCCTGAGGACCAAACCTACCTGCTTGCAACTTCTCCCTCTTCTTCAACAATTCTTCTGAATTCTTCTCAGCTATCAAAGCACGCTGATACACCTCCCTACATGTTTCGAGCTGAAGTATCGAAACCTTCTCCCGAATAAAATCCTTCAAACCTCGCTCAAACCTCTTTGCCTTCATTCTCTCCGTAGCAATCAAGTGAGGAGCGAACCTAGAAAGCTCTACAAACTTGGCCTCATACTCGGCCACTGACATCCTCCCTTGCTCCAAGGTAGAGAATTCAATCTCCTTCTGATCTCTCACAAACACCGGGAAGTATCTCTCATAGAAGATGTCGAGGAACTCTCCCCAAGTCCACTCTTGTCCAGCTCGCACCTCATTCCTCTGCCTAGATGCTGCTCTCCACCAATGCTCCGCTTCACCTTCCATGACGAAGGAGGCCCATTTCACCCTCTGCTCATCGATAGCCTCAAGCACGGTGAAAATCTTCTCTAGTTGCATGATCCATAACTCGGCAACTGAGGAATCCGTACTACCATAGAAGGCTGGAGGACTCATCCTCCTAAAAGCTTCCACTCCGTTATGACGAGGTGGGTGAACATCAACCTGCCTCTCCTGCCTAGCTTGACCAGCTGCTAGCAATGCCGTTTGCTGAGCCATAATTTCAGCCTGCCTCTCCATGGCTGCAGCAATAGCTTCCATAGCCCGACTCACATTGGCTTGGGAAGCACCATCTGGGGAATCCCCATCTGTCACACTGCCTCCTCCATGCCTATTATTTCTTCCACCCCTTCTCATGCTTACAATCCTGAGAAGAAGAAAGCAATCCATTTAGAACACACTCACATAAAATTCCTAAGTCTACGCTTAATCAAAACTCAATCCTCAACAATTTTAAAGTCCTAAACTTGATGTTGCTTCCCTGAGGTTCACATCTTCCTATACCCAACACTAAATACCTTAGCCCTAAGGACTCTAATGCCTTGAGCACTGCTTGATATCCTCTGGTATTAGACCCGGAGTGACATAACATGACTCCTACTAAGAAGACAACTTAGCCCAAGGGAACCTAATGCCTAGAGCTCTGATACCACCTCTGTAACGACCCCAAAATCCTACAAGGCTAAAATAGGACTTTGGAATCGCCACATTACTTAAACCTGCTTAAAACCATGCATACAAGGCTGCTACACGAGTCTTCAAAAAATGAGAGTAATAAAATTTCCGATATGTATAACCCAAACCAACTAAATAACACGAGTCTATAGTCAACAATTACAACTACTAAATCCAAAGAGTCTGATACACAACCATAAAAGTCTACTGAGCAACATCCTCTAAAAGTCAATTACAAAACTCTCTCAATGAAAAGAAATGTAAACTAAATGGTGTAGCCGCCCAAGTCTCCGGCTCCCTCCTCAGAAGGCTCACCTTCACCTCCTTCCTCGAGGTAAGTCTCCTCAACCCACGGCTCCGCCGTGTACTCCTGCTCTATACCTGCCAAGACAAAGTCCGGCTGAGTACAAAGGTACTCAGTGTATATAAAATCCAATCAACGATAATAATATACCTGCACTTAGTCAGAAACATATCCAATAGCATAATAACATAATCAGAGTGCGGAAGAACGCGTGCGCATATACATCATATCATCACCTTGACTCGTGTACTTGTGAGAATCTTAGACTTAGAAAACCATACACTTATGAGGTACTTATGCTTACGAGACCACGCGCTTGTGAGATGCTTATGCTTATGCTTATGCACTTATTCAGATCATACAGTAATGAGACATGCCGTTCTTGGCGGATACGGACCATGCCTTATGCACTTATTCAGATCACACAGTAATGAGACATGCCGTTCTTGGCGGATACAGACCATGCCTTAGAAATCATATGGTTGACATGCCGTTCTTGGCGGATACGGGCCATGTCATGCTTATGCTTATTCAGAATGTCATACATATGCCATGTTCATGCTTGTAGTCCACCTGTGTGACTTGTGAGACTCTTATCTTCGCGTACACATGCTTGTGTGCTTAAGTGTCGAAATTAACATTCGAGTTGGTAATTGCTTAGATTTCGATCTCCCACCATAGAAACTCCACTATACTATCCCATACCAAATAGTTAGAGAATTCCCGGTTTGAGAGATGTTCCTCTAAGTTCTTACCTTCCCGACTATCAATTTCCATGCAAATAATTAGACATACTTAACAAACCATTCACATATACATATCTTATCATAATCCATATCGCAATTTATAATCAATTTACCACCATTTCATAAGAGTATAATAGCATTTATCCTTTCAAACATTTTCACAAACACCTTGTGTACGCATAATATGAATCCATTTCTCCTCTATATTTTCAAGCATTCATCAAACCATATTTCATCCATACAATCAATTCACTATTCACATCCACATATTAATCCCATCCTCCATACATTTCCCATCCTCCATATATTTCTCATCCACATCCAATCCACATTTTCATCCACATTTCCATCAATAATTAGCTTACTTCATAGAAAATTAGGGAAAATGCATCAAACATCTATTTCTACCATTCCTAGCATCTTAACATTCACAAAACCTTAAAATAAAGTTGATTAGGATAGTATATCGACCTTAGGAATCCTTCCCTTGGATTCAAAACGCTCCCGAGACGATTTGGAGAAGCTTCCCAAACTTTTCTTGCAATCTCCTATCAATCTTCTCCTTCTCCAAGAAAACCCTCTCTCAAAACCTTAGGGTTTCTCCCCCTTTTTGCCAAATTAGGTTAGAACTAGGTGGAGTATTTTAATATTTCGAGTAGGACCCCCTATTTATAGCCCCAAGGTCTGAGAACAAAAGACCAAAAAGCCCTTACTAAATTTCTGTAAAAATCACGAAAGACCGAGTGATCGGTGGTTATGACCGAGCGATCGGTTGCCTGCCGATCGATCGGTGTTTATGACCGGGCGATCGGTCAAAAACACACTCTCTGGAAAATTTCCCCATACAAAATTTTGGACCAGTCGATAGATACCGATCGATCGGTTTTGGACCGATCGATCGCTACTTATGATCGAGCGATCGGTTGCCTATAGATTTTTGACCCGCTTTACTGTTTTGGCCATAACTTTTTACTCGTTCATCGGATTTTGACGATTCAACTTGCGTTGGATTCGTCTCTTGAAAATGAACATTTCTGGCGTTTTAGAATTTCTAATTTCCACTTAATTTATAGACTAAAATAAAAAAAATACCCTTAATGCAATGCACTAAAAACATGAAAAAGATTCGGGTCTCTACAATTGGAGGCATTATCTTATCCATCGGGAGTTCATTTTGTTCTCAGATCATGAAGCCTTGCGATATCTTAACTCTCAAAAGAAGCTTAGTGCTCGACATGCTAAGTGGAGCGCATATCTACAGGAGTTCACTTTCCTTCTGAAACACAAAGCTGGAATCGAAAATAAGGTTGCAGATGGGTTAAGCCGTAAGTCCTACATTCTATTAACCATTACAGTAACAGTTGTTGGATTTGAGGAGATTAAACGTGATTACACATCTGATGACGATTTTGGTAAGATATATAGGCCTTTACTAGTAGGTCCTAATTCAGAGTACTCGCGGTATCAGTTACTTGACGGGTACCTATTTTTTGGGAATCGGTTGTGCCTTCCAAGAACTTCTCTTCGAGATCGTGTTGTATGGGAACTACATTCCGGAGGTCTAGGGGGACATTTTGGACGTGACAAAACAATCGCACTTGTGGAAGATCGTTTTTATTGGCCAAGCTTAAAACGTGATGTGGGAAAGACTTTGAAGCAATGTCGAGCTTGTCAATTGGGAAAAGGGTAAAAGAAAAACACCGGGTTGTACACTCTACTGTCTATTCCGGAAGCACCATGGGAAGATTTAAGCATGGATTTCGTGTTGGGCTTGCCAAAAACTCAAAGAGGATTCGATTCTATTTTCGCTGTTGTGGACCGATTCTCAAAAATGACACATTTTATTCCATGCAAGAAGGCTTCAGATGCTTCTTATATAGCCACATTATTCTTTCAGGATGTTGTTCGATTGAATAGGGTGCCAAAAACCATTGTTTCTGATCGAGATGTCAAGTTCGTAAGTTATTTCTGGAAAACATTGTGGGCAAAATTGGGCACAAAGCTTAAGTACTCTAGTGCTTACCATCCACAAACAGACGGGCAGACAGAAGTTGTGAATCGAAGCTTGGGTAATTTGTTACGATGCTTGGTTGGTGACGAAATTACAACATGGGATCTTATTCTTCCTCAGGCGGAGTTTGCTTATAATAGCTCTATTATTAATCGAACGACGGGACGATCTCCTTTTGAGATTGCTAATGGTATTAATCCTAGGCAGCCTATTGACTTGATTCCTTTACCAGTATCTGCTCGCACTAGTGAAGATGCCGAAGCATTCTCCCAACATATCAAGGAAATCCATAATGAAGTCCGTAGAAAGATTGCAATTAGTACTGATAGTTACAAAGAAAAAGCTGATCTCCATCGACGGTTTGCCCAATTCAAAGAGGGTGATATGGTGATGGCCCGTTTAAGGCCTAAAAGATTCTCAGCTGGTACGTATCACAAGGTTCATTCAAAGAATGTTGGACCTTATCGTGTTTTGAAGCGACTCAGGGAAAATGCTTACTTACTTGAGCTTCCACCAGATGTTCGATTTAGGCCTATCTTCAACATTGAAGACTTAACAGCATATTTTGGGCACCATGAAGAGACTGAAGAGTGTACTATCCACCTCTTTCCAGCACCCAAGCAAAAGGTAGAGGATATTGAAGATGTGCTTGATGATCAAATTATGTCTACAAGGCACGGTGGATATCAAAGGTTTTTAGTTAAGTGGAAGAATCACCCTCTAGCAGATTGCACATGGATCACTGCGGAGGATTTTCAGCGAATCAATCCTGATTTGTATGAGTATTACCAGACCATTCACTCGTCGGAGCCGAGTTTTTTCAAGACAGGGGGAATTGATGAAGACAGGCCCGTGGACCTCAAAGTGTACAACCGTAGGCCCAAGAAAACTCATGACAATCCATAAAGCCCATAAAATGGGCCCACAAATCTGAAAATCCAGCCATGCATTAATAGGGTCTTCTAGAAAGACCAAGACTCTTTTTGGAAGTTGATAGAATACTCTAGAAAGCCAAAAAAGTTATTAAAGAATTTCTAGAATATCAAGAACTTTCTAGAAAGTCAAGTCTAAAAAGTTTTCTAGAAAGTTAAGAGTCTTTAATATTCTCTAGATAGTCAAAAGTCATTTAGAATATTCTAGAAAACCTAAGGGTCTAGAAAGTCTAAGAGTTCTTAGTTGGTTCTAGAATCTTAATGTCTTAGCTTTTATGTAAAATGTTCTATTAATGCTTATAAATAGAAGATCTTATGGCAATTTAAGCATGGTAGAATTGAAGTGAATGAAAATTCTTCTTTAAGTAAGGTGTGACTCCTTGCATTGGTGGTGTGACTCCATCTTCGGACCCCTAAATTGGTGAGACTCCAATCCTAGGTATTCCATAGAAGTAGTGAAACTCTACTTCTCTTCTTTCTTTCTTCTTATTTCATTTCTCTTTAAACTTCGTATTCCCTTTATTATAATCTAGCGTCATTCTTCCTTCATCCTACATCAGTTTCCCAACTTTAGAAGGACTCTTGTAAATCTTGGAAAGCTTCCCTTCTTGGTTTTTTTTTATGGCTGTATAGTCAGAAATAAGAAAGACCAGAGAATAGTACAATTAAACGAGAATCAACAGAATTAGAGAAAATAGAGTAGATAAAATAGAATCAATCTTCCAAGGGAGTTATTAGTGCTAAAAGAGAATAAGAAAATGCAAGAGATATCTGAGATGAGGCATCCTAAGGAAAGAAAAGGAATGTTGTGCATAATTACCTGTTTTATTGTGTTGAAGTTCCAAAATCCTCAGATGAATGGAAAAAAAAAGTGGTATGAAATGTTCAGCGACCAGTCTCCTATTAATAGAAATGTTCTCTGTTACATGATATACTGAATTTGATACTGTATTGATCCAAGAAAATGAAATGTTCTCACATGGATATAATATGAATGAAAGTTGAGCAACTTTTCTCTGTTACAAAAGTTCAGTGATCACTCTCCTAATTTGAGCAAGTGACAAAATGGACAGAGTGACAAAAGTTGAGCAAGTTTGCGGGGCAAAAAATAAAAAAAGTCTACAGGGCCATCCATGAAAAGATCATCCTTGAATCTACCAAACACCAATCTCTTAGGTTCTTTAGAGCAGATATCAGACCCCATCCAAACTAACTCCAATTCAAAGCATTTCAAGATGCATTTTAGGCCTTATACTTTTCCCTAATGAGGACCTAGATGAGTTGCCTATGAACTGGAGAGAACGAAAATGTCTAGATTGCCACTTGAATTTCATCAATATAACTTGTGATTAGTTAATACTTAGTAGGTTGATTCCCCATTATAACTTGTGACTAATGCACTAAGGCTGGTTGGAAACTTGCTAAAATTTAAAACATATTTAGTGCTTCCACTCACAACACCACATGCATTAGACAAACCAGAAGAGAAAGACATGTTTTAGACAGGCATGAGAAGAAAGAAATCAATCATGCCCTACAGACCATACAAGGGAAGACAATGAACTTTTCAATCGAGCTTCTCAAATGTGGAGTCAGGTGAGTAAATAGTTGATAAAACCGTCTTCCCAAGCACAAACAGCTTTGCATGTGTCGTGCTCAAGAAAAAAAAACCACTACCCTAACCAAGCTACACATTAAAATCGCAAAAAAAGGGGAATTAAAAATTCAAAGTTCTTCATGACAAATTTCTTCAACAGGTTTGTACCTGTTACCTCAACAAATTTCCTACCTATCACAGAAGTATCACCGAAAAACAAAAGGCGGGATACAGAATTCCAACTTCTTGCTAAAAAAATGCTGCAAAACTTATTTATTTTATAAGTGATGGAGTGTCATTTAAAGGACTGAGGATTCATGAAGTTGCAAGACTCAGTTCGTCCCCAACAAAAGCCAAACTTTAGATTATCATTTATCACCATAACCAACAAAGGAAAACGATGAACTTCTCTTTGAAAGAAACCCATAACCAAACAACAACTTAGCTCAACACCCAAATCTATCAACCCGAGTCAAAAAGGGAAAAAACCAAAAATCCAAACCAGAGATAAACCTCTGTTGTGTAGTAATGAGAGAGAGGAAAAGATACGACCATTACCTGGAGTGGCCGCTGCAGAAGAGAAGATCCTTGAAAGAGCAGTGGAAATCGAAAGTCATCGGAACCCCTTGCTTGTTTCAACTTCATTAGCTTTGTTCCATTGTAATTCAAAAAAGAGGGAGCAGAGAGGGAGAATCAGAGATTTTGGATTGGTCGCCGGAATGGTCTTTGGGTTGAAGGGTTGTTCTCTCTGGTTTGCTTGAGATTTGAAAGAGGGGGAGAAGGGAGAGAGATTCAGGTGCTTTTGGCGCTCAATTTTTGGGCCCAATTAACCTTTAAACCCCAAATAAAATCATGGCCGTTGGATCCTAAAGAGGTGACGTGTCATGCTCGGGTTAAAACCCAAGCAAGATCTTCGTATCCTCTTTCGAGCAGAGGAGCCGGATCCTGATTTGAAACGGCCAGCTGACTCGCCCTTTTTATGGAAGGGAAATGCTACTGAGACCCCTTTAGTTTCGAGACCACCGAGTCCGTGCTCTAAGAGCATGGGATTTCAGGTGGGGCCTACCATGTGAGGGAAATGCTACTGATTAATAATGGTTGTTAATTGTTTTAATATATGTTTCCTTTGTCTTGCCTTAAGCCATCGCCTTGTGGTGTAATTGAGTTAACCAAAAAAAAAGAATTGTTTTAATCGAGGCTCAAGCTCGAGCTCAAGCTTGGTTCGGCTTGAATTATTGCTCAAAAAGCTCAAGCTCGACTAGAATACAAATAGCTTGGCTCAAACTCGAATTGATTCAAGCTCGAGTCGAGCTTGACTTGATTTATTAAAAAAAAAAAATTTTTAAATAAAAAAATTAATTTTTTTTAATTATTTATATATAAATAATTATTATATTATTTTTATATATAATAATGATATATATAAATAATTTTATATAACATTCAAGACGAGTCGAATTGAGCCGCGCCGAGCCGAGCTTCGAGCCTAACCGAATCAAACAAGCCTTGGCTTGAGCTCGGCTTGAATACATTTCAAGCTCGAAAAATCAGCTCAGGTCAAATTGATTAAACCAAAATTTTGAGCTTGAGCTTGAGCTTGAGCTTGGCTTGATTGAGCCGAGCCTTCAAGCTGCTTCGTCTTGGATACACCCCTAGGTTGACATATTAGGTTGTTCGGTGTGAAATTACCCCTTATGTATGAATCAAGACCTAGTGAGGGGTGAATATATAGGTTTTCTTAAGGTTTGTCTACCAATTTTAATTTTATAAGATTAAAGTGTGGAAAAAGGTAATCAAACTACAACATCAAGATTTTTATGTGGAAACCATTTCACGAAAAACCACAGGACCTAGTCCAGCAAAAGAGATTTAATTAAGAGCAAAAACAACAAATACTTACAAGACTTGAATTGTACTCAACCGGACTCGAAATAACAATCTTTAGTAACCAATCATCAATGCCTCAATAAGCAATCACGCGCTCACAAGCAACGTAATCAACTGCAAGATATTGTGCTCCCCTAAGAACTCCGCAACCACGATCTCTCGATCGATCTCTGCCTATAACGGCTCCAGATTACTCCGACCACAAGATATCCATGATCCACTACACGGATTGATCTCATTTTTGTAAGGTTTTGGCACATGTCAACCAAGTTTATACTCATACAAGAGTTTGAGGGGAATCAAAAGTATAAGATGTTTCGATGAAAACTTGCAAACTCTAGTCTATAACGTGAGAGAGTCTCTTCTCCTAGTCTCAAAAGCACTAATTCATAATAGGGAACAATACATTATATAAACAAACCTCACTAAAACAAGAAATTTGCACAGGTGGTTCGAACGACCAAGGGGGTCGTTTGAACGAGCCTCTAGGTTGTTTGAACGCCCTAAAGGCAACTCTCTAGAATTTTTTCTCATACATTTTTTCATGCTTGTTTGAACGACTTACATATGGTTCGAATCATAGAGTTAGTTTTTGCCCCAAAACAGTTACTTTAACCTCTTAAGCATGTTTCTAACCTCCTAAGGTATATAGGCCATTGTCTAAGCCAATTCCTCATAGGGTAGCATTCCTAAGCACGTTTGAGGCGCTTGATCACCATCTTTGGCTTCTTCATCACATGACTTTTAACGTTTGATCATTATCTTTGGCTTCTTCATCACATGGCTTTTAGCGTTTGATCATTCTTGGACTGAGACAACATTGACAATGTTTTGACTATGGAATTAGCCAACCCAAAATAGGAATTTACTTGGTCTTATCATTGAAAAATTTGTTTCTTGCTGGGGTCATTGATTGGCCAATTTCGTTATAAATTTTCATAAATATAGAAAAGTACGTGATAGAAATAGTCAACTAGGTAGTTCGGAACACAGGCAATTGCGATTGAACTCGGGTACCCACTAGTCCACACGTGTTCCTTTTAACATTCATTAACTATGGTTAAAATTCATTAACCCTCAGGACATGTTTGTTTCACAAGAAATGGAATAAAAGAAAAGAAAAGGAAATAAGTTAAAAAAAATAAAAAAAAAAGATATTTTTTATGTATGTTTGTTTTGCAAGAAATTTAGAAGGAAGTAAAAAAAAAATCAATCATAAAATGCCCTTTTGTCCTATGCATATTTACATGTTAAATACTCAATGTTGTGATATTTGTGAATGATGATTTTGGAAAGATACTTTTCTTGACATTGGTGTCTTAATTTTCTCTCAAAGTAACCTTTTTTACAGGAGAAAATTTTGGGAGAAAGGGAAGGAAAATTGACACTATTTGAAATCCATTTTCTCAAGAAAGTGGGTTATTCTTGTAAAACAAATGCCAAAAAGTGAAAGAAAATGAGATTTTATTTCACTTTACGAACACACCCTTATATTGTGTTTGGTTGTCGAGAAAATTTGAAATAGTAGAGAAAGAAAAGAAGAGAATAGAAACCTTAAAATTTTCCATCATTTGGTTGTCTATAAAATTAGAGAGAAAGTTATTGAGAAAATAATTTTCTCATGTTTGATTGCTAAGAAAATATATGAGCAAAGTATAGTTGTTATTTTTTTTTACCACAATAATCATTCTTAATTATAAAATTAGATACTTATAATCACTACAATTTACGTATACATCTTCATAGAATGTTATTTATGATTTTAAAAAAAGGTCAAACTATTTTCAATATCATTTTTTATTATGTCATCTTTGTTAATACCTTAAATATGTAAGACTTGAAATTATTTTTATGCAACACAACAATTGCTTACTTGCATTATTTTCTCATAGAATAACCTGTCAAAATCACCATATCAAAGTGAATATCACAACCTTTGAACTATAGTATTTACATACTAACAACTCATCTATATAACATCAACAAGTCATAATAGTAAATGAGTAATTTTTTTTTAAAAAATAGTCTAACATATAACATCAAAGCCAAGTAATAGAAATATAAGTTAAATTCTCTCAATAGTAACCACAACTATAATGTCAATGCCCCATCATCATATTCAAGCACTCCGGCTGTTCTTCAGGTGGGTAAGCAAGGAAGACTTCCGCTCTTATCACATTCTCAACGTAATTAAATGCTCTCATCAGGCCAAAATGGTCTACTCCCTCAATCTTCATTATCTCTTCATATATTTTGTCATAATTGATATTATTTTATCGAATAACTCAGACAAATTCTCGATTGTGTTTTCAAGTTCTTCAATCTTCTTAGCAATAACATCAGAACTTCGAGTTCTCTTGTTATTACGCTTTAAGCCTGAAGAAGATATAGCTCGAGAGACATGCATAGTTGCGTACAAGTATCAGCAAATCATCATCTATCTCTCCCTCAACTTCTTAATTTATCAAGCGAAATGAACTCCTCCATGCTATCAAGGTTCGTTGCCTCTTCTACCCTGCAACTTCATGATGTCTCCTTAGGTATAAATGCACTAACCTCAGTTGCTTGATCAGTGAGAAGCACGAGGACTTTCTTCAAATCAAAGGAGAGGAATCGATCAACGTCTTACCCATAGAACCAACGGACATCATCGAAATTCAGATCGAAGATGTTTCCATGGGATGGTCCAGTTCTTGAACTACCGAGTGATGAAACTTTCGGTCTGAACCGTACTGGGAGCAGTGACAAGATGGGCGGAGAGAGAAGCGAGTCAACCATTGTGGCTCCTATCGTGCTCTTAGCTTAACATAATCGACTAGAACAAGGTTATAAACTTGTAAGTATAAGTAGGACCCTTCAAGGCTTTATCAACCTCCCAAGTTGCGCCTGCACTACACTACAATGTTAATAAGATAATTGTCCATTTCTTGAGTCTATGACAAGTTCTTTGTTTTATCCTTCTTGAAAATTTTCTCCGATTGATGAATATCTATACCTAATATGTAAGTTTCCAATTGATGAATATTAATGTTGGGTTTTAGTTCCTAGTTCAGTACATTTCTTGCAATACCTGTATTATCTATTTTCATATTCCATACAAGTGTTCACTAGGTGTTTTGTTTATGAGCATGTGCAGGTGTAGGTGCAGGTTTGCAGCAGATAGATCTTGCATGACAAGAGCTTCAAGTATCTCTAATTTATGTTGTATTTCAATTTGAGTCATGTAATTTGTTTGGAGTTATGTAATGACATAATTTACCGTTTGCTGTGTTTGGGTGGGTTTGTGTCAAGTCATGTACTTCAGTTTGGTTTTGTCACGGAATTGCCAAAGGAGGAGATTGTAAGTCCATACTTTTGGTATTGGCTTATTATGTTGTCAAAATATTGTGTCTAGTGTGTCTTGTATCATTGCTGTAAAGTCCATGTTTTTTTTGTGTTGGCATATTCTGGTGTCAAAACAAGTGAGTCTAGGTGTCTAGGTGTGTATCTTGTGTCATTGCCGTTAAGCATCCACGACAAGTGAAGTTGAAGCGCGTTGAAGAATCGGTTGATCCACTCGGTCGATCATTCCTTCATAGGATGGTAAGTGACTTAAATACCATGTGACCATAGGTGGGAATTGACTTAGAATAATCCTAATATGATGCCTTAGCTGGTAAGTGTCCTAGACTAACCATATGCACCCTAGGTGATGAGATAAGCAGTGCAAAACAAGTTCAAAATGCTGAAATTTTTCAAAAAACCAAGGTTTCTTACAAGAGGCATATCTCACAAACAGTATCTCAGATTTTGCTTCATAATATATCAAATCGACCGTGTTGAAAAGAGCTACAACTTTCATGAAGGGTACCAGAGCTAAAAATAAGTTTTTAACTCTCGGTCAACCGAAAACAACCCCAGGGTCGACCCTGATATGAGCAGTTTTTGTATGGGGAAATTTTCCAGCAAGTGAGAAAAAGTTGGGTCGACCCAAGTGGATGTCAGGGTCGACCCTGATATGGAAAATCATCCCAAAACACCTCAAGGTTGACCCTCAACCCCCAGGGTCGACCCTGATATGAATTTTTCTTACTAAAAACGTTTTGGCAACTTCCTTAACTTGGTTTTTGGGTCTCTATTAAATGGGAACCCTTCTAGTTCGTGGAGAGGAACTTTGTGGGAGTATTGAGAGGGTTTTTAACTATCTCTAGAGTTAATAAAAAATCTAATTTTTCATTATCTCTCCTCCCGTTTGAGAATCTTTTTCCCATCCTAGTTTTGCAAGCCAATGCTCCATTTATGCTTGTTTGGATTTTCTCATGATGGAGTCCTTCTAGGAATTGATTCTTATCAAACCATCAACCCGTTCTGGATAGAACAATTCAGCCGGAGTGTTCCGGAGCCTTTGCGAAGGAGATCGATCCGATACGGATTGTGGATATGTGATTTGGTCGGTGGAATCCGAAGCTGTCATTGATGGAGATCGATTGGAAGATTGAGGACTATTTTCGAGACACAAAGAAAAGTACGAGCGGCTACGGTTGATCATGGGACTTGTGAGTACGTGATGACTTTTCGAGGCTTGGATGACTAAGAACTGAAGGATCGTGGTGTCGAGTCCGAAGAAGTCAAGTTCAAGTCTTGTAAGTTCTTGTTTACTTTGTCTTAGTGGATTCTCATTACTGGACTAGATCCCGTGGTTTTTCCCGGAAGGGTTTCCACGTAAAAATTCTTGTATTATGGTTTGCTTGGTTTTCTATTCTGCACTTTAAAGTTTATCATCTCTACATTAATAAATTAATTGTTAAATTGCTAAAAAGGGTAGACAGACTTTTAGGGAAACCTAATCATCCCCTCGAACTTGTGAGATTCTCAACTCAAACCTTGGATTTGAGGTTCATCGAATTGTTCTTTCAATTGGTATCAGAGCAGGTTCACTAACTTGTTAGTGTGATCTTATCTCATATTTTCGGTGAATATGAATCTCCAAAGAGTGGGAGGATCCATCTCTTATCCCTTATTTTCAATGGGTGTAATATTAATGATTGGAAATCTCGAATGAGAGAATTTCACCTATCTCTAGACAAGAGTTTATGGATCTTTACATAAAAGGGTTGGACCTTCCCTAACAAATTTTTAGAAAAACAGACCATCCCAAAATCTTCTACTAATTGTAACTTTGTAAAAGAAGCTTATGGTATTCTTAAAGTTTCCCAGATGGAGACTACAAATTTTATGGCTTCTATTGCCTCTGTCACTGAGATTGAAGAGTCCTCATCTATTGTTAGTATGAGTGACAAGAGTGAGGATGATAGAGAGAGTCGAAGTGACTCAGATTCTGAGGGAGACCTTGAGGTAGCCTATGATGAACTATTTCAGGAATGCCTCATCCTGATAAAGGTTCAGTTTTCCATGTCCAAAAAGATCAAATCTATTGAAATAGAAAAAGATGCCTTAGACCAAATGGCTTCAGGGTTGAGAGCTCTTGTGTCCCAGCTTGAGGAAGAGAAGGCTTCCCTCCTTGCCAAGACTCAGCTTCTTGAATCTGATTTGCATGTTTGTCTTGATGAAAAGACAAGTCTTGAAATCAAGTTGGTTGATCTTGAGTAAAATCAGAGGTGTGGAGATGAGAAGGGAACTCCATCCACCTCGAACACTGAGCCTGGTGCTAAAAGGCACCCTCCTGCTAAAGGGAAAGACCCTTCTACTCAGAAATTCATTCTTACATGTCATAGATATGGAGTGAAGGGTCATATTAAGCCTCGATGTCCTAAACTTCAAAGAATGCTCAATCATGGTTTTGAGAACCACAACAACTTTAATGAGAATCTTCAAAGGAGAGTTGAGGTCCTAGTGGAGAAGTCTAGGAGTTTGTGTGAAGATGTGATGAAAATTGCTCATAACTCTAGACAGTGGCATGATCATGACACTTCTCATGCTAAATATAGAGGAGGTAACGGGGAGAACCATAATGCCCGCCATAATTCTAGGTCTCAATCCTGGAAAATGAAGAACATGAGGAAGAGGCAAAAGGTTATACCTATCTCAACTAAAACGGTTAGAGATCAAAGGGTCAATCAAACTTCTAAAACCATTTGCGGAAGCCTCGAGGTGCCTAACACCTTCCCCGGACTTAACCGAACCTCTTACCCTAATCTCAAATCGTAGACCAACACCTTATCCAACTTCCCAGGGACTTATCCCTTCTGAATGAATAGGTGGTGACTCTAAACCCGTGAGATTTTTAGGGTTCCCGAAACCCGCGCTCACAGACACGACTCCTCTCAATATTTCCCAAGAGTCCTCTCACGTTTCTCTCAACTGTTTTTTTTTGTTATTCTCTTTTCATTTTTCTTTGTACTCCGTGGATTGCACGGGAGCTTTGCTAGTACTATATATATATATATACGCACATTGGAAGCATTCGAAACGTTAGGGCATCTCTAAATTTGGCACTCCCGTACTCTTGCTCCCAACTTTGGGCACTTAGGGAGAAGGAACTATTCAATATAAAATTCATCGTGGTACTTGTCTTCTTCACCCAAACCTAAGCCAAATGGAGATAGCCTATCTTAACCAGATGAAGAGCTAAGAACATTACTCCCAACCTATATGGCACTTGCCCAAAGTTCACAAAGTAAACCAAACCCATCCACCAAAAATATCCAACTCAACTCCCTCCTCATCCTTTTGTCTAAAAGAAAATGTGAGGTTTGCAAGGGTTAGCTAGGTTTTGTCAAGGATTGCCACCTCCACCTGCAAGAATCATGGTGTGGTTGCACAAAATATTGTCTAGGAAATGACCAAATGGTAGGATGAGGAGCACCATCACAAATCATGTGGATTTATCTAGACAAAAGGATTCAAAGATGACTGAAATCAAAACACTAAGATTACAGGAACAATATCATTTCGTTCTATTAAAATCCATAACTTTAGTTAAGTCTTGTGTTATCAATTCTTTCATCGCTATATCTATTGATGTTATTGTTTAGCCTTTCCCCTTCTAGAGCCTTCAACTTGCAAAATAATTTCTTCTTACTAGAGTCATTAGTAGTTTTGTTGAATGTTTATGAACCATCTCGATTTATTCTCACTTATTTTTATCACTTAATAGTCACTCTTAAATCTTCTCAAATGCTCTTTAATGATTTTATCTTTCATTGTCATCACGAATCATCTCAATATCCTCATCTAAATTATCACACTAATTTTATTAATATTTTTCTTCTTAGTGGCCCAACATTCTGCACCTTAAATTTTGTTGATCTTATTGCACATACCACTTCAAAAATACTTCTCAACTTTACCCATGCATCCAACTCTACTTCCAAATTTACATTTACGAAAATCTCTCAATCATTGTGAATATTGGGGCAAAACAGAAGAATTGCATGTTGATTTGAGGTATCTTATAGTTGTCTATTTTATCCATAGTCTCCATATTATTTATATTCTTACTAAAGTTGCATTTCATATATTTTCTTTTTTTTTTGTTAGAGTAACAACACCACAAGGCGAAGCTACAGGTAAAGCAAAGAAGACACACACACTCACACCCACAAACACACACCCCCACACACACACCCCTAACCCAAATAAGCTTCACCTAAACACTCCTCAAAACGGGTACCAATAGGTTGAGGCGTGATGGAACTTATAAGGGAGTAAGGGCTCGGATAAGTATCCGATGTGGGACTAAAGACATGAGGTCTGGTTTTTTGGTCAGAGTAACAACATCACAAGGCGAAGCTAAGCATTATATATATTTTCTCTTGAGTGGAACCCTTAGATGTCAAAGTATCCTTTCATCATTCTTGCTTTGCATTCAACCTCTCTTTAACTTCATCATTCAATAACACATCATTACAAATAATCTATACTAATGAACCTAATTCTCTTGAATATGAGTAGTTCGTCCATAACCAAAGTAAGCAAATATAGACTCATAGTTGATCCTTGATGTAATTATGTCCTCACGTAGATCCCATTAGTCTTACTCTCAATTGTACTCACGGTATTTAGATCAGAATCTGTATAATCCTCAATAAAAAAGATTTGATTGTGCTTCAACAAATTAATTAAGCATCCATATGCCTCATCCAAGCTCTTTGGGTACAAATACATACCCTTAGACAATTTATGGCATAATGTTAATTTACACAGGTGATTGTAATCTGTCTAAGGCTGATCATTAAGATCAATTTCCCTATCTATGTATGTATTATGGAGCTTTCACTGGGTCGGTAAGCGGGCGAAAGTGGGGTTCAATAAAGACTAGTTCTCTTTATTTTAAACCAAATTTCGCCAACTTCTTGTCTAGTTCTCCATTTTTATCAGCTCTTAATCATATGATTAGCTCATAATCTCAATATGAACAAAATGAGAAAGGTGGTTGCTTCCCTTGTCATCCATCGAAGGATTTACAACACACATTAAACATGCCTATTGAAGCCTATTATTTCGAAAGAAAAACACCCATACACTGGTACTCTCTTATGCTCAACAAAATAAGTACAAGATCTAGTCATCCTATGAACCTAGAAACATAAGGAGAGAAACAATCCATGTCCTTTAATAGACCTAACATAACTATAATAGGAATTTCATCATGCCTCCAGTTCATTCATACCCATTAGCATAGTCCAGTTGGCATAAGGAAAGCTAAACACAGGCCATAGGGATTGCAACTTCTCTATGGTGTGCGTTGCGCCAAGCGTGCATTGATTTTGACCATCTCGCGATGGGTGGTCCGAAATTCATGTCGATCAGGTGACTCTTTCCATTGTCACGAGATACTTTTGATTTGGCCATTACCTTGATTGACAATTCAAATGGATGACTAAAGTTGTTAGGAACTCTTTGAACTCTTCAATGGTCCTCATTTCAGATACCAGAACTGGGTGCTAAATACAAAACCAGACTAACCCATCAAGGCTAAAGAAAGAAAACCAACCTCACCTAAAATAAAGCAAAAGAACCCTAGCAAATTAATCAAGCTTCATGAATCATGTCTTAAGATTTTTTTGGAGAGGAAAGCACTTGGAAAAACCTAGGCGGTGAACGAATTCTGAGCAGTTAGACTCACATTTAAGAAGCATTTTAAAGCAATATTTGGACAATGACCCATGGGTTATTGATCATCCACAATTTTCTGTTACTATTCCAACTCTCAAAGCTAGGGGCAGCAACGGTGTGGGTCTCCCAGCCCGGTTTGTAATCCTGTGTTTCTCTCCTTGTAATCCTGATTAGTTTATAGATGATTTATTGAGAAAGGCAAATCCAATAAGCCCTCAATCCTAAACTAGATGTCTTAACAAATTTAAAATAAATAAATAAATTACTTACTTATTAAATCAATGGAATATACACACCATGGGAATAGCTTAGCAGTAGTGTATCCGCTTCATTAGGAGGGAGGTCCTGGGATCAATCTCATGGGAGAGAGGTGAGCGTAATTGTTACTCCACTTGGAACGATAAAAATACTAACCCCTTCTAACTAGAAATATATATATATATAAAATAAAAAAATCAAGGGACTGCTAGTACAAAACATGTTTTTTAAACCAATTAAACAAGTAACTGGAGAAATGGAATACAAGGGTCATGTTATGTGGACAATCTGAATTGTAAGAGATTGCTGCTAGAGCTCCCCAGTAAATCATAATATATTTAAATTCAAATTAATAAATAATATATATTAAAGAATAACTATTAACAGGAGCACCCGTTAAACCGTCAACCAGATCAATCCAAAATTTAGCCTTGGGAAGGGGTATTTAAGAAAAAAAATTAGTCATAAAAAAATACCCTTCTATGTGTTTGTAATTATCAAACTACCACTTCCCGAGGCAAATTAACTGATATAGGCCGCTGGATCGGGGGGCAGCTCAATCCGAATCCGACCAAATTATATAACCGTTGAGAAAACCCAACCCAAACACAGCTCGAGAACCTCATGAACCCTAACCTACGAGAAGTCCATGGGTCGACCAGTCCTACCGAACTTGCCACCCCTACAAAGAGCCTTGTAGGTCTATCACGAATCAATGGAATGACGTGGGTCCCATAATCTATTATCGTCTTTTATCAGCTTCATGAGAACCCCTTCCTGGTTCATGCCCACAAAAAGACAACTAAGATTCTAAATTCAGTCAGTATCATGCCCACACGGATTTCCCAAACCGTTTTTCTTTCCTGGGGAATGCTACGCATACCCTCATTTCCATACTTTCATCATTTTATATTTTTAAAAATGACCTTTTGTGGGGCAGGATGACAAAATAAAAATGACTTTTTGGGGCCAGGATGACAAAAAAAGGGTTTTATTATCAAAAGTGATTGGAGAGTGAAAATTTTTGAGTAGTCATGACTTGAAGTAAAAAAAATGCTAAACATACTCTCATTCCTTTTTTTGATGATAGAACAATGATTCTGTGTAAACTTGTAGACACAAAATTATTTGTTTTATTATCTAAATGGGTGAGAGGAGGGATTGTAAAGTATCTACTTACTACTGCATCCAAATCCGAAATGTATAGCCTATAAAAGGAGGCCACTATATTTCATTCTTGGTCATTGCAACAACAAACAAAATAACAGTTAGCAAACTTGGGTCTCCATGGAAAAGCTTAGATTAGGTAGTACTGTGATCTTTTATCTTCTCGTTTTAGTTCTCAGGGTGGTGAATGGTGGCATGATATCATCTTGTAGCCAAACCCCATACCCTGAAATATGTAATTCTTTCATTAGCACTACTCCTCTAGCCACCTTAAACAAAACCCAATTCAGTTTCCGCGATATAGCCCTCAGAGTCACCATGAACCAAGCCGAGCAAGCCTACCAGCTTGTTTCAGGTATGGATTTGAGCTCAATCGATGATGAGCGAGCGAAGTTGGCGTGGGCTGACTGCATGGAACTTTTCGAGGACACGGTTAGCCTGCTTAACCGATCGATAGGGTCTAAGAATCCGAAGAGAATGAAGGATGCTCAAACATGGCTAAGTGCAGCTATCACCAACCAACAGACCTGCCAAAATGGGTTTGTTGATTTGAACTCATCTTCTCATATAGTATCATTTCCCTCTATTTTGAGTAACTTATCAAAGTTTATTAGCAACTCACTCGCCATTAACAAGGCGGCAGTTTCATCGTCAAACGCACTGTTTGCTAAGCCTGGTGGCCGACGCTTGCTTTCCAATGGATTCCCAACATGGGTCTCAGTTGCCGAAAGAAAGCTTCTCCAGGCATCCGGGACAGGGTTGCAAGCTGATATTGTGGTGGCCAAAGATGGGTCTGGTAATTATAAGACCATATCTGAGGCTGTAGCTGCTTTAGCGAAGTTAAGGAGGGGGACTAAGAGATTTGTTATATATGTTAAAGCGGGTGTTTACAGAGAGAACGTCCAGATTAAGAAATCGATGAAGAACCTAATGTTTATCGGAGATGGGATTGATGTTACTGTTGTTACAGGCAGTAAGAATGTTGAAGATGGTTCCACAACTTTCCGCTCCGCGTCTTTCGGTGAGTGGGTTCATGAACTGATCATCAACTTTAGGTTATGTTAATGATGCTAAATTCAGTTTTCTAAGTAAAGCAATTAGAAAATATTAGCTGAAAAATACTGGTTTTTATCTGGATAATTGAAAATTGTAAAAACCTAGTAGTTGTGTTAATAAGATAAAAAAGCAACAATAAATTCCCAAGTTTAATTATGTGCCTAAACAATCATGCTGTTGAAGTCTCTCTCTCTCACTATATATATATATAACTTAAAGCCTTCATTACCATTGTTGTAACTTAAAGGCTCATTATTTAATTGACCATTTTATATGAATATACACTTAAAATTTGTGGTTTCAACAAGAAGGAAACACATAAATAAACAAAAATTAAATTAAAAAAAGTATGCTTCTGATTACTTACATAGACTATTTCACTCATTCAGGGGTCTCCGGCGACGGCTTCATAGCCCGGGATATGACATTCGAGAACACAGCCGGACCCCAGAAGCACCAAGCAGTGGCATTCCGCTCCGGCTCGGACCTCTCAGTGTTGTACAGTTGTAGCTTCAAGGGCTACCAAGACACCTTATATGTCTACTCCCAACGCCAATTCTACCGGAATTGCGACATCTACGGCACCTTAGACTTCATTTTTGGGGACGCCGCGGTTGTGTTCCAGAACTGCAACATCTATGTAAGGAGACCCATGAAAAATCAGTGGAACACAATTACAGCTCAGGGACGGACAGACCGCAACGAGAACACAGGGATTTCAATCCACAATTCAAGGGTGATGGCCGCTTCAGACTTGAGAGAAGACCAGGGTTCATTCAAAACATACTTGGGTCGGCCATGGCAGAAGTACTCTAGGACAGTCTTCATGAAGACTTCTCTGGATAGCTTGATTGATCCAGCTGGGTGGCTGAAATGGAGTGGAGATTTTGGTTTAAGTACTTTGTATTATGGCGAGTACATGAATACAGGGAGTGGTGCAGACACTAGCAGTCGAGTGAATTGGCCCGGGTTTCATGTCATTACTAGTGGGGCCGAGGCCGGAAAGTTCTCCGTCCAGAGTTTCTTAGCCGGAAGTTCTTGGATTCCCGGTACCGGAGTCCCATTCACTTCCGGGCTGTGACTTATATTTCTTCTATAGGGTGGACTTGGGGACTGCTAATCCCAGTTTCTTTTTTTAATTACCTGCACTTTCTCAAAGAAGGGCAGGATCTAAATCTGTATTAAGCTTTAATTAAAATCTTAGATTATAAACATATTGTTTGTTTAAGAATGAAGACACGTGTTCCTCCAAAAAAGTAGGGAAGAGAGAAACCTGGGGCTAGCTTTTTCTGGTGGACTTTTGGGTGTTCTTTTATACTTCATTACATGACTTTCAGTATTGGCTCTTGGGGCTCGATTATGTTATATAACACAATGTTCCTACTCTCTTTCGACCTCTAGTTTCAACCTCCACTAACCACGTCTATTATGCAAACAGAGTAGGGCTAGCACTACTCCTCCAAGAACATAATTGGTGACATCCCTTATAAATTTAGGAGACATCTCTCTGGCTTTGGGGATCGGGATACTTGTTTTATTATCTAAATAAAGGTAATACTATGTAAATGCGAGTATGCATAGCATTCCTCCATATTATTATTATTATTATCATTATTTTGAAAGGTAAGCCGGGGTTAGGCCGACCCTACAAGAGAAGCATAGGCGGGATTCGATCCCAAGTCTTTGGTACGAAGCCAAAAGACCTTACCAACTAAGCTAGGTGGCACCAATATCTACGGTTGTTTGTATATGTATTTATGATTCCCTCTATATTATATGAAACTGGATATGCCTTCTATGTATGTATTCAAAATATATATATATATATAAAAAGAATACTTAGCTTATATGTGACATATGGGAAACATTGTCAATGCATTATGTGTTTTAGCCATACATGACATTTCTTTGAGGTTACAAAAATATTCATAATATGGGCTCTCCTTTCCTTACACGTAATAAAAAAAAAATCAGCTCAATTAAAAATGTCTCAACTGTCAAATTGGACTTTTCTTTGGGCTACAAAAACAATTCATAATATGGGTTCTCCTTTCCTTACACATAATTAAAAAAAAAGTTAGATCAATTAAAAATGTCTCAACTGTCAAATTGGACGAATTTTGGCTGGGCAACTCATGGGCTGAATCCGACTAAGTTCTGATAATGTTTGGTTTCACTTCAAGATAGCCCAAGATCAACTATGTGTGGAATGTCTTTTGGACTAAATAGTACCTCACTAAATCTGCCATTAAAAGTGTTAGAAACATTATGCGTTTGGATCCGTAGAATTAGAATTGACCTATAGAATTGGATTTTATTGAATTGAAAAAATTGAAAACCACTGAATTAAATTTCATAGAGTTCATAATTCTACCATTTGGATGCACTATTGAATTCTTAGAATTGAATTGTAAAATTTTAAATTCTACTGTTTGGATAAATAAAAATTATGTAGAATGACTTTGAACTTAATGATTAAATAAAGATTCAACTAGTCTTTTTCGTGCATCCATTCCATCTTTGGCAAAGTTAATACCCAATGCAGGCTATGAGAGCTCTGGAGGCACCTCTTCTGCAAGTAAATTTCCTTCCACGGAAAATACATATATCACAAATTCTCCTTCATGTTTCACTAGTGGCTTTGTCAGCCATATTTTGTTTGTTTTGAAACTTTTTTTGCTCATTCAAAGAAAGAATTTTGGCTTATGTGAGAATCTTTATCAGAGAAATTCCACCTTAGCTTTCATTGCCGACTTCCACCTCCTCTTCCATTATTCTCTCATGTTTTTTCTGACTTTCTTACTCATTGATTATCCCCAAGTTGTTGTCCTCTCAACCCATGCTGCTATCCATTTACAATTTTTTTTTCCTCATTAAAAAATGTCCAAAATCCTTCAAAAATGAAGTAATGAGTTGAGACAATTCACAGCAAAAATGTACTTAAAAACTTGAAAAAGAGAGAAAGATGAGCTGGATTAAAAAGAGAGAGAGAGAGATGATCTTGAGTCTATAACACAATTGGTTGAAGACCTTTTTGGTTGAATAATGCATCGCTTGAAAGAGATCAATCATGGTTTACCCACCGAAATAGAATGACAGAGGCACCATTAAACAAATTTAATGAGATAGTTGGTCCGAATTCCAGAATTCATTCTGAAATAGCAGAGGAATATAACATGCAAATTAAAAAAAAAAACAACAAAAACAAAGTTGGCTTGAGTTGCATCCTTTGGATCTATACAAATAAGAAGATAGATGTTGGTTGTTGTGCGAAAGCGTGCAAATAACAGTGAAACAAATCTAAAAACAACAAATCAAAACAAACGAAATAGAGAAAATAAACCAAAAGGAGAGGCACGATATACGTGATTTGGCAAGATGCCTATGCCTATGGGCAGCAATGATTTCCTTTATTCAACAATAAGATTTCTCTCAAAACAAATCACTTGGAAACCGTCTTCACAATACACCCAAAAAATTGGCTCCCTCTTTTTTCTCTTACGAACAAAACCCTCTTATATTAGAGTTACAATAAAGAGATAAAATTGGTAAAATATCCAAAACGGGTCAGGCCTTAAATTGGGTCAAAATGAGGTGGGTTATTTGTCATGTTTTCAGGTTTATTCTATTGGTATTCTATTGGTTTCGGAAATAGTGATTGGTGTGAATCTCCATGGATATTATCCACATTGGGTGAACGAAGTAAATCATTGTGTTGCTTGTTCTTTAATTTATTTTTCTTTTCTTCTTTCATTTTTTGCATCCCAATAAAGGCTTAATTCACAAGACATCGAACCAAATCTTTTTGATTAATTTGAATAGGGATGCACAAAGCTTGGTGTTAGACAGTTCAACAGAAGCACAAGCTTCTGAAAGGCTTTTAAAGACTCTCTTTGTAGTCCCAAGAAAGACCTCATTATACTATGGCATCTGCTATGGAATCCATGAAAGTTCTGGTGGTAGAGAGGATGCACTTGCTATGCACCTGTTTAGTTTAATTAGCTGGAAAAGTATGGTGACAATCTTTATGAATTTCCTTTAATCTTGCACAAAATGGCCACTAGGATCACTCAGTTGAAGGCACTCTAACAGAGTCTTTCTTGAAGATAGTTGAAGCCTCTCGTTGTGTAGGGGATGTGTCAGTCCTATCTTTGGGATTTAATTCAGCTCGGATCCTATCCAATTTTTCCTCGCAAGTTTTCACTACTCAGTGGAAGACAATACCAAACCTCCTTTAGGATGCCCTTTGATATTTCAAAAGGTCCATTTTCTTTCAAAAAATCCTAAATTTTTAAGTACTTTAATCGCCCTAATTAATTAATTGGTTCATCAATTTTCAGTTTAATCATTTTGTTTGGTCACAACGTTAAGTCTACTCCAATTTTTTTTGGAGTGAGTTTGTTCCTGGCCTTTACTATTTAGTTATGTTTAGATTTTCTTAATCAGTGTTTGTTACTTGCTTAATTTGGTTATGTTTGGTTACCGTTCTCAATGATGTTTCTTTTTAGTAATAGATTTTGAATTGTTCTAGGCTGTTTAGTTCTAGCACTATTCTAGATTAGGGATAATCCTCTTTGTCTAGTTCTGAATTAATCTCTGAAATGATAAAGTAATTAAGCACATGCACAAGTCTCTAATAAAATAAGAGACTACTTAAAGATCCTTAGGATCTTCTTAACATACAGTTTGTACAAGTGCAACATATAATCAATGATCCAATCGAACTATTACACAAACTGGTATAAATAGGAATAGTATGTAGAGCTTCATTGCTGCTTCTTATCTGGGACTAGAGAAGAAGAGATCTTTGAACCGGATTTGTCAGAGATCTGTATAGGCCTACAAGAGGTCTACACATTGATTGGTGCAATCTAGAACTATACAGGCCTATAGGAGGCCTGCAATCTGATCTGGTCTTCTAGACTGGGTCTTGGCCAGTCTGGGATTCAAAAGAGTTTCATTAATTTAATATAGAGCTAATTATGCCTCCTGCCTTCTTATAAGCACCCCATTTTTGCACCTCCTACTCTTCCATTTCTTCAGAGCTCCAAGGCATCAAACAAAGCCCCAATATTTCATCTTTGACCCAGATCCAATCTAAGCCCAATAGAAGCCCATAACTCCTCTTAAACAAGCCCAAAATGCCCTCGGTATTAGCCACACACCCATATCCTAGCTCAACACCATACCATTCCATTGCACCTGAATTAGTAGGTTTGCGCTATAGTAGGTAGTTGGGAGTCAAGCTACGTAGTTAGCTCGTTAGGGGGTGTAGGGGCAACAAGACCTCAACTCAAATTTTTTAGGTAGCTCGAGCAAGCGAAAACCCATTTTTGCCAAAGAACATCAATTTCGTTCAAACTAATTTGGTTTCATTCAAACGACTTCATATTGTTCGAATGAAATCAGCTTTGTTCGAATGAGAAACTCTTTGTTTACTGTCTGCAATTCAATCTGTTTCTCGAGATCAAATTCGTTCGAACAAGCACTAAGACGTTCGAATGACCTTCGCAAAATTTGTAGATTTTTTATTTAAACCCTAATTTGGTCATCCAATCTCATTCTCACACCTCACTAAATCTCCCTAATAATCCCCAAACTACACCAACCCGTGGAAAATTTATAAATACCCAGCCCCCATAAGCCATTTGACCTAATTTCAAATTCTCACACCCAAACCCTAGTTCTCCTTCTTCTCCAACCAAGAACTTCTACAAAAAGTTTGATAGAGTGAGCCTCCATTGCCCAAACCTCAATCCTAGCTATTCTCCTGAACGTTGGAAGTTGATTAAGCTATGGTGTAAGCCTAGGCTATTCCTATTGAAGCTAATCCTTCCTTGGCCTAAGCACCCTCACCCTTGAAGCATTGAAGATTTTTTTTTGTTTATGCCTTCCTTTGGTTCTAGTCCTTCTCTAGAACTAGGCCCATCTTTTCTCTATTTGGTGGGTCTACATCACCTCCAATACTGGGGGGGGGGGGGGGGGGGGGGGGGGGCATTGAAAGGAAAAAAGATGATCACTCCCTTCTTTTTCTATTTTAGCTTATTTTGTATCTTCTTAAC
Source organism: Tetracentron sinense (assembly GCA_015143295.1). Classification (NCBI taxonomy): domain Eukaryota; kingdom Viridiplantae; phylum Streptophyta; class Magnoliopsida; order Trochodendrales; family Trochodendraceae; genus Tetracentron; species Tetracentron sinense. The sequence goes on from CM026554.1 coordinate 37,785,218, forward strand.
GTTGTGTTCCTAGTCCATTTCTAGGGTTTGGTAGAAGGCCTCTACCTTCAAGCTCATTTGGACCTCTTTACATCAAATCTAATGGTGTAGAGGGACCTCATTTCAGAAAAGGAAAGGTCTTCCATTTTCCTTTATGCATTGTCTTTCTTTTACCATAGGGTCTAGCAAATGTCGAGACTCCTTCCTTTCATTGCATATTCAAACAATCATGATTTGTGTTAGCCTTTTTCCCTTCTTTTGGCCAATTATCTAGAAAATCAGGTTTTGAACAGTTCAGAACATTTTCTGTTCAATCTAGATCAATCTGGTTCGAACGGACATGGTTCTGTATAGTTACAGAATCATGTCTGTTCAAACGAATCCTATCTCTTTCGAACGACTTTAGTTATGTACGATTATAGAACCACAATCATTTGAACAAGACCTTCGACCAGACATGATGCTATAACATTCCTTAGGGCCTCCAGACCTACCTTAGGTTATTTTCTAACCATGATTAACTTGCTAACCCTCCATTTGCTCCGTAATGAACCTAAACTACTATATAAAAATACAATAACATGATAAAGTCCTAAAACATCAAAAACATTCATATTTGAAAAAATACCAAAAAATACAAATTGCAATCAATTTAACATCTGCCTTTCGATATAACTACACTAGTCTAATCCAGTCAGGCCGGGTTGCATGTAGACAACCCTATCCAGGTCTGACCGTCCCCCTAGGATAGTCCCCTTTCCCTCATCAATTTACCCTTAAATTATCATAATTCAAATGGCTTAGTTATTTTCCTTTAATTTTCGTGTTGCTTGGCTTCCTGGGGTGCCTAACACATTCCCCAAGACTTGACCGAATTGCTTGCCTAGACCTTTGACCATGACCGTAGGCCCTTATCCATTTTACCCGGTATCATATTTCACCCTTAATCAAATAGGTGGCGACTCCAATATAGGCATTGAGTGTCGTTTATCCGTAGGGCCCTATTCGGAAGGAAGATGGTAAATTCCAGTGCTCACATATATGATTTGGGAGAAGGGGACACTCTAATAGAACCTAGTGACTAAAAAAACACAAAAAATAGTCCCTAGCTAACTACCAAACTGGATTTTAAGAGGATGATTACACTTTAAAATAAGGACTTAAATGGGCTCTAACTAAGAAAGAAGAGGGGTGTGTGTAGTTAAAGGCTTTTGTAGAGATAGAGGGCTGTGTGTGTGTTGTGTCCGGGTGTGTGTATGTTATCCAAAAAAAAAAAAAAAACATTAACTAAGAAAGAAATCTAAAAAATGATAGATGAATGCATAAAAACATCTCTCTCTCCTTTTTAAAAAAGAATTATGTGAACGGAGGTTTGTGAAAAACACTATAATGCCTTACGGAAATTATAGGATGGGAATGGGAGGAGAAGTCCTCCTACTTCTGATATGGTACTAAAATTTTTGGGGGTATTTTGTTTTTTTATAGGTTTAAAAGGGTGTCTAAGAGGTCCTAAGGCATTCAAAAGGATGATGGAAGGTTCTAATCATGGATCCCAAGGGGTTTACATTGTGTTTGAAATTACAAGAGAAAAAAGAAAATTTATGGGTGCTTGACCATACAAAATAGGGTGTTTACATTCAAAGTCACAGATCAACTTGCAAGAGTGAAACCAAGCGAGTCAATTCCATGTCGGAAGAGTTTCCCGAGCAAGGGATCCCAACCTATTGAGGGAGAACAGTTGCCTTGTAGCCCCAAATAAATAATGCAATGCAATTTCATCCTTAACTCTTATGTGTTAGTGTCACACCTGCAATGGCATCCTTATTGAGGCAGAACAATTGCTTATGTTTACTCTTTGATATTCCATTATCTGATAGATGGACATCTTTTGATTTCTTCTACTAGAGTTAATACCTATTTAGACACCTGTAAATCCTGTCTCAAATACTAGAGAGGAAAGGTACATGGAAATGAACTGCCATCATCCTCATCAATGCATTAACCCGACATTCAACATGATTCTTGTTCTGTCATTTCATTCTATTAAAAGTCATAACTTCGGTTAAGTCACGTGTTATCAAATTTTTCATCACCAACACTATTTTTTGGGCCTTCCCATCCCTTTTTGATCCATCAACTTGCCTCATTTTACTTGGTTCTTTTCATAAAATTTATTCGTTACAACTTAATTGGTTCTTTTCATTGTTTATTTGAGGTAAATAATCAGACAATTTATTTTGAAGGTTAATGGCATTATCCTCCAATTTGAATCAATTACAATTTATGTCCCATGAACCAACCCAGCAAAATAAGGTCATGCGTGGTTCACGAGTTAGTAATAGTACAAAACAGAAAGCAGCAGAGTTTGAGCTAAATAGGTTATATGCTTGGGAAAGATCTGGTTACAGCTCACCATGCATACAAGGCTTATATATTTTGTTACCTATCCATCATTCAAATTTTTTAGCACCCACATCGGTTACACGAACCACCCATGAGAAATTCACTGTTACAAAAATTCAAAAATGGTTTAACAAGAAACCTCGGAAAGGCAAAAGAAGTAAGCTTACAAAACATAAGATACAGATACATAATCTTATTATTATTATGAAAATCTAAAACAAACAGACTTGCAGCAACAAGAAACAGTAGAGGATCAAATTCTACAAGGTCATATCTCTCGAGTTTTCAACACATTTTTTTAAAAAATACTAACAACACAAATAGACATATAAGATAATCCAAAATGTTCCCCAAATAAGGCTTATTTTGGACCTATTTCAAGTACGAAAGATTGCAATTTGGATAGGCTCTTCGACTTCGAGCTCTAAGTTCATAACTCGTCTTTGGATAATAAACTTGCTATCAAGAACTTAACATCATTTATATCTTTGCTTTCTTTGCAACCCTGTGAAATGTAAATTCAGTAAATTATCTTCTCAAATAGCCCATCGACAAAGTAGACGACTGTGATATGTTGATTTTGATTTTAAATTGTTTTAAATTAATAAAAACCGGATCATTAGGATCCGGGGTTTTGATTTTAATCATGGACTAAAACCCCCATTAATTTAATCTTTGTTTAGGTTGGGTGTTTAATCTCTTGAAAGAGAGAAAACACACTTTTAGTGCATTTCTCTTAGTTCTTTAGTTCCACATCGGAAAAGTAAAGAAAATCTAAAGAGTTTATTTACCCCCTTAGTTGCTTAGTTGTCAACAACTAATAGTGAGGTGTAGACTTTGACCCACCAATTTCTTTAGACGGTAACTAGGGTGCGCGAGCTGCGCTCGCAGCGAGCGCGAGCGCACAAGCATGGGCACGGGCTCGGGTGCGGGTGCGGGTGCGGGTGCGGGTGCGGGTGCGGGCATAGGGCTTTGGGCGCTATGAGGCGCACTTTGCACTTTGCACTTCGCATCGTCGCTTGGGTCGCTATTTCTTTTGAGTAAATCTGAGCCGTTGATCTAATCTCAACCGTAGATCTAGGTTGACCTTGATCGGATGATCGGTGTGGTTGATCAGAGCCGTCTGATCAAGTCTCAGGCTAGGTCTGATCTGGACCGTTGGATCTGGGTGTGTGAGATCCGAGGACACACATGGGTGTGTCAGGTGGATCAGATCCATCAGATCTAATGAGTGCCTGGGTCAGTGGGCGCAGGCCCATGCGTGCAGGCCCATGATGGGTTGCTCTGACCAAGGCCTGACCTTGTGTGCCATGTGGCCTGCCTGGTGCAGGAAGGCCTAGCCAGGTGGCTGAGCCAATGAGCATGCAAGGGGACCTGGGTCCTCTATATATAGAGAGGCTTGGGGAGGGTCTGATAGTTGTTGGAACTCAGACCAGTGAGCCAGACTAGAGCTTGATCCGTGGAGATTAGCCTGATCCGTGGCCCAGACCACGGAGCACAGAGACCAGTGAGCCTGATCCGTGAGCCCAGACCACGGAGCCTACAGTCCAGTGAGCCACCAGACCAGAGTAGGTGCACCCTGGTCCAGTCTACTCCGAGTAACAATGATCCATCAGGATGACTCCGTACCAGGGACCTCTTAGGAGGACCCTGACCTGGAGCTCTCCATTAATGGTGGTCCTTGAGCTCGATGGAGAAGATGGTGACCCTGACCCATCATCCAGAGGCCCAGAACCCTGAACCAGACCCAGCAGGTTGTCCGGATCGATCCAGATCCATGGATACCAGGAAATGGACAGTGTGTCCAGCTCCTGATGAGGTTGCAGAATGCCTTCGGGCTTCTCAACCGTCCATACTATTCAGATGCCCGATCTGGGATTCCAGATCGAGTAGAACAGTGGATCAGTCTGTCATGGACTGAACCATCTTGGTGACCATTCGATTTCGGGTGATCCTACCATATCCACATGATGGACCCAATCAGGGGTATCTTGTGGAATGGGTTAATCTGGACAAGCCTGTTCTTGTATCCAAACATAACCCGAACTAATAAAATTGGATTAAGTGTAATCTTGTCACCAAACAGACTTGGATTAAGTTAAAATGGATTAACTTAAAATCTGTAAACAAACGGGACTTAAGATAGAATTGATTCTGTCCAAACCAGAATCAGTTTCTGTGCAGAATTGATTCTGGACAGAACTAGATTTTGTAACCAAACAGAATAGGTGCATACCTAAACTGGAATAGGTTAAAACAGGATTAGACCAAATCAGAGTGGACCTAACCCTGTAACCAAACAGACCCTTAAACCCTAAGGGGTAGAATGGTAATTTTTAAATTTTGTTCAATTAATTAGATTATCTTTTACTGTAAATCCGATGGGACTTTAGGACATTTGGATAATTAGGCAAACCCTAATTAAGGAAGATCAGTACTCCGTCTTCTACCGAGTAGTGCAAACTCGTTGGGAAGACCGGAGAGAATCCGAGCTGAGTTGTATCCCGGAGATAGAGCTGTCATATCCCTTGCACATGGGAGGCTTCGACTATCTTCAAGAAAGACTCTCTTGTAGCGCTTCTCAGCGAAGCGATTCTCTACCATAATTAATTGTTTATTTAACTGCATTTATTATCTGTCTGTATTTGCTAAGTGGCTATGTGTGCAGGAATTTAGCCCAATTACACCAACAATTTGAAGATATTGTCTATCTCCATGGCTGCTTTGCAAATACGAGGACTGAACCAGACGGAGCCGATGCCCCGATTTGATGGAAAGAACTTCTACCGCTGGGAGCAGAGGATGAAGTTTTTCTTAAAGCAATCAAAGGTTGATCATGTCATCACAGAGGAGTGTCCGAAAATTTCAGAAGATCCTGACATCGCTGAAATAGACTTGGATTACGCTACTGCACAAGTGCAAAGGTGGATTGATGATGATGATACGGCTCGGAATCTCATCCTAAACTCACTGTCGGACTAGCTGTATGAACAACACTCAAGGAAGACCAAGCAAGCTAGAGACTTGTGGGAGGTGTTGAGGCTAGTCTACCTAGCAGAGGAGTCTGGAACAAAGAAATTCCACTTTGCCAACTACTTGGAATTTAAGATGGTTGATGGAAAGACCATAATGGAACAGATACAAGAGCTACAGAAGATAGCAGATGCGGTCACCTCGGCTGGAATGGTTTTGGATGAAATCTTCTATGTCAACGCTATCATTGCCAAGCTTCCCTCATCCTGGAAGGAGTATCAATCGAAGCTGATGCACAAGAAGGAAGACTGGAATCTTGAAACCCTATTGCACCATGTCAGGGTAGAAGAAGAAAGCAGAAAGCGTGACAAGAAGGAGGAGCCGACTGCTAAGGCTCAGATGGTTGATTCACATCAATCAAAAAAGTTTCAACCGAGAAAGAAAGAGTTTAAGAGGACAGGGAAGTTTGAGAAGAAGAAGGGTCCGCACAACAATAGCAACAGCAACAACAACAACAATAGTAACAATAATAACACCGGAAATTTCAAGAAGGATGTAGAGTGTTACTCTTGTGGTAAGATAGGGCACTATGCCAAGAACTGCAAGATTAACAAGAGAGGAAATTTTCAGAAGAAGAGGAAGTTTGTGAAAAAGGAAGAAAAGAGAAACAATGTCAACATGGTGGCAGTGGTGACTGAGGCCAATATGATTGGTGAAGAGTCTGAGTGGTGGATTGACACTGGAGCCACCCGTCACGTCTGCAGTGACAAGAATATGTTCAATTCCTACGAACTAGTGGGGGAAGGAATGAACATGTTTATGGGTAACTCTTCGTCATCAAAGGTCGCAGGAAAGGGAGTGGTGAAGCTGAAGTTTACCTCCGGGAACGTTATTGAACTGAAGGACGTTCTGCGCGTGCCTGATATCCGTAAGAACCTTGTCTCGGCAGCCCTAATCGGCAAGCTCGGGTACAAGCTGGTTTTTGAGTCTGACAAGGTAGTTGTAACCAAAAATGAGATATTTATCGGGAAGGGATACCTTGTAGCGGGAATGTTCAAGTTCAACACTATGAATGAAACTCCAGTTATTTCTGCTTATATCACTGAGTCCTTTGATCTATGGCATGGTAGGCTAGGTCACATTAATTTCAAGAAAATAAAATCTATGACCAATCAAGGACTGATAGCTAACGCATCCAGTGATAAGCATGAAAAATGTATTGCCTGCAGTAAGTGCAAAATTGTGAGACCTCCATTCAAGGGTGTAGAGAGAGAATCAAAGCTACTCGAGCTTATTCACAGTGATATATGTGAAATGACTGGTGTACAGTCAAGAGGAGGGAAAAGATATTTTATCACCTTTATCGACGATGCCTCTCGATACACGCATGTTTTCCTCATCCGAACTAAAGACGAAGCATTTGAGAAATTCAAGATTTTCAAGTCAGAAGTTGAGAATTTTCAGGAAGCTAGAATCAAGATACTTAGAACTGACAGAGGTGGCGAATATCTTGATTCAGAGTTCGTTAAATTTTGTGAAGATAACGGGATCCGTCATGAGACAACTGCACCGTACACACCACAGCAAAATGGCGTTGCAGAAAGAAAGAACAGAACTCTGACAGAAATGGTTAATACCATGCTAACTAGCTCCGGTGCTCCACCAAATCTTTGGGGTGAAGCACTTTTATCAGCCTGTCACATTCTCAACAGAGTTCCTCAACAGAAAGCAGAATCAATTCCATATGAATTGTGGAAGGGAAGAAAACCCAACTTACAGTACCTTAGGGTTTGGGGTTGTCTAACCTAAGTAAGATTGCCTAACTTGAATAACCCCAAGGTAGGAACCAGAGGTATTGACTGTGTCTTCATTGGCTACTCAATGTCAAGCAAAGCGTATAGATTTCTAAATCTGGAAACTCCAGCACCACACTCGGTTGTGGAAGCTATTAGTGCTGAATTCTTTGAAGCTGTATTCCCATATAAGAGAAGTCAAGAAGTAGTGGGGGACCAACCGGAATCCAGTTCCAAGCGGAAAGAGCCTGAAGACCCAGTTCCTTCTGAACCAAGAAAAAGTACTCGACCAAGAATTCCAAAGGATTTTGGCCCTGAATATATTTGTTTGATCGAGAAGGATCCAACAAGTTACACTGAAGCAATGATGTCTAAAGACGCAGATCTTTGGAAAGAGGCAATGGATGATGAGATGCACTCTATCAACTCTAACAACACTTGGATCTTGGTGGACCTACCTCCTGGAAACAAGACAGTAGGGTGCAAGTGGATCTTCAAGAAGAAATTGAAACAAGATGGATCCATAGAAAAGTTCAAGGCTAGACTGGTTGCGAAGGGCTTCAGACAGCGAATGAGTTTTGATTACTTTGACACCTATGCCCCTCTGGCTAGGTTGACCACCATTAGGATGTTGATTGCGTTGGCCTCAATCAAGGATTTGATCATTCATCAGATGGACGTCAAAACTGCATTCCTGAATGGCAATCTAGAAGAAGAAATATACCTGGATCAGCCTGAAGGATATGTTTCGCCAAAGAACGAGAAGAAAGTCTGCAAACTTCTGAAATCATTATATGGATTGAAGCAAGCTCCAAAACAGTGGCATGATAAATTCAGAAGTGTCCTTCTAGCTGATGGGTATCAAGTCAACAGTGGTGATATCTGTGTATATAGCAAATTCAGAGACAACTCTGGGGTGATAATTTGCTTATATGTTGACGACATGCTTATATTCGGAACGGATGATCAAAGTGTTGTTAACACAAAGGAGTTCCTATCGTCTAACTTTGATATGAAAGATATGAGCGAAGTAGACGTTATACTTGGAATCAAGATTATTAGGAGCAACGAAGGAATTGCGCTTTCTCAATCAAGCTACATTGAAAAGATTCTCAGGAGGTTCGATCAGTTTGATTGTACTTCGGCTCCTACGCCAGTTGATTCAAGTATTAAACTAACAAAGAATATAGGCAGAGGTGTTTCTCAACTGGAGTACTCGCAGATAATCGGCAGTCTAATGTATGCGATGCATTGCACAAGGCCGGATATAGCTCAAGCAGTGGGGATGTTATGCAGATATACCAGTAACCCTGGTCGATTGCACTGGGTAGCATTGATCAGAATTCTGAGGTACCTGAAGAGTACATTGTCCTATGCTCTGCACTACGGAAGATCACCCACCGTGCTTGAAGGTTTTAGTGACGCGACATGGAATTCATGCCCAGACGAATCTAAGTCGGTCACTGCATGGATCTTCTCGATGGGAGGAGGAGCCATTTCCTGGAAGTCCAAGAAGCAGACTTGCATAACTCATTCCACCATGGAATCGGAGTTCATTGCACTATCGTCAGCTGGAGAAGAAGCTGAATTGATCAAGAGTATTCTAGTTGACGTGCCAATCTGGGAGACACCAATGCCAGCAGTCACAATCTATTGTGATAACCAGGCGGCTATGCTCAAAGCATACAGTGAGAACTACAATGGCAAGTCCAGACTAATCCGCCTGAAGCACAACCATGTTAGGGGTCTGATTGTTGATGGGAAAATTGCAATCCAGTATGTGAAGTCCAAAGAGAATTTGGCTAACCCCTTGTCCAAGGGACTTGGCACGGACCTTGTGATGAAGACATCAAGAGGAATGAGACTGAAGCCAGTTGAGCAGTTGAACTAGGTGCAAACCCAACCTGATGAGTCTCTCAGGTTCAATGAGAATAATGAACCTTGTAAGAAACTGCAAATGCACTATAAAATGAAATGTCATTTCAAGTTGTGTCCCTTCCTAAAGATGATGTCAATAGTGCAAGTCTATAGACAAGTAGATCTATAGATATTTCTGCGATGAGGTTGAGAATTTAAATGGATTCTCTTAATGAGTAACTATAGGCCTGTAAAAGGCTAGAGTGTGCAGAAGCACTCTTGATAGACTCACCTTTCTGAGTGTCGAAGGCTCATCACCTTCAATGAGATTCTGGCTAAATCTCTAGAGCTCTCAGTAAGACCGGGGTTAAGGCATGGACGTTAAAGTGCTAAGCTGAATGAGTACACATATCTTCTGAAAGGAATGTGTGTGCGACGAATCCGATTGGTCAATACGAGTTCTGCAGTTCAAGGCATAGTCCACTGGGTTCTCTAGCCTTTCTTGATTTGTTTGCACTAAGTGTAGGTTCAAGTCGAAAGACACCTACATCTATGCACAGGATATTCTTGGATGCTCGAATTTGTTTTACTTAATTCTTAATTACTTTACTAATTTTAAATCAAGTGGGGGATTGTTGATTTTGATTTTAAATTGTTTTAAATTAATAAAAACTGGATCATTAGGATCCGGGGTTTTGATTTTAATCATGGACTAAAACCCCCATTAATTTAATCTTTGTTTAGGTTGGGTGTTTAATTTCTTGAAAGAGAGAAAACACACTTTTAATGCATTTCTCTTAGTTCTTAAGTCCCACATCGGAAAAGTAAAGAAAATCTAAAGAGTTTATTTACCCCCTTAGTTGCTTAGTTGTCAACAACTAATAGTGAGGTGTAGACTTTGACCCACCAATTTCTTTAGACGGTAACTAGGGTGCGCGAGCGCACACGCACGGGCACGGGCTCGGGCTCGGGTGCGGGTGCGGGTGCGGGTGCGGTGCGGTGCGGGCATAGGGCTTTGGGCGCTATGAGGCGCACTTTGCACTTTGCACTTCGCATCGTCGCTTGGGTCGCTATTTCTTTTGAGTAAATCTGAGCCGTTGATCTAATCTCAACCGTAGATCTAGGTTGACCTTGATCGAATGATCGGTGTGGTTGATCAGAGCCGTCTGATCAAGTCTCAGGCTAGGTCTGATCTGGACCATTGGATCTGGGTGTGTGAGATCCGAGGACACACATGGGTGTGTCAGGTGGATCAGATCCATCAGATCTAATGAGTGCCTGGGTCAGTGGGCGTGCAGGCCCATGATGGGTTGCTCTGACCAAGGCCTGACCTTGTGTGCCATGTGGCCTGCCTGGTGCAGGAGGGCCTAGCCAGGTGGCTGAGCCCATGCGCATGCAAGGGGACCTGGGTCCTCTATATATAGAGAGGCTTGGGGAGGGTCTGATAGTTGTTGGAACTCAGACCAGTGAGCCAAACTAGAGCTTGATCCGTGGAGATTAGCCTGATCCGTGGCCCAGACCACGGAGCACAGAGACCAGTGAGCCTGATCCGTGAGCCCAGACCACGGAGCCTACAGTCCAGTGAGCCACCAGACCAGAGTAGGTGCACCCTGGTCCAGTCTACTCCGAGTAACCATGATCCATCAGGATGACTCCGTACCAGGGACCTCTTAGGAGGACCCTGACCTGGAGCTCTCCATTAATGGTGGTCCTTGAGCTCGATGGAGAAGATGGTGACCCTGACCCATCATCCAGAGGCCCAGAACCCTGAACCAGACCCAGCAGGTTGTCCGGATCGATCCAGATCCATGGATACCAGGAAATGGACAGTGTGTCCAGCTCCTGATGAGGTTGCAGAATGCCTTCGGGCTTCTCAACCGTCCATACTGTTCAGATGCCCGATCTGGGATTCCAGATCGAGTAGAACAGTGGATCAATCTGTCATGGACTGAACCATCTTGGTGACCATCCGATTTCGGGTGATTCTACCATATCCACATGATGGACCCAATCAGGGGTATCTTGTGGAATGGGTTAATCTGGACAAGCCTGTTCTTGTACCCAAACATAACCCGAACTAATAAAATTGGATTAAGTGTAATCTTGTCACCAAACAGACTTGGATTAAGTTAAAATGGATTAACTTAAAATCTGTAAACAAACGGGACTTAAGACAGAATTGATTCTGTCCAAACCAGAATCAGTTTCTGTGCAGAATTGATTCTGGACAGAACTAGATTTTGTAACCAAACAAAATAGGTGCATACCTAAACTGGAATAGGTTAAAACAGGATTAGACCAAATCAGAGTGGACCTAACCCTGTAACCAAACAGACCCTTAAACCCTAAGGGGTAGAATGGTAATTTTTAAATTTTGTTCAATTAATTAGATTATCTTTTACTGTAAATCCGATGGGACTTTAGGACATTTGGATAATTAGGCAAACCCTAATTAAATGGATATGCATATATTTATATATTTATTTTGAAGGGCATCCTAAAGGAAGATCAGTACTCCGTCTTCTACCGAGTAGTGCAAACTCGTTGGGAAGACCGGAGAGAATCCGAGCTGAGTTGTATCCCGGAGATAGAGCTGTCATATCCCTTGCACATGGGAGGCTTCGACTATCTTCAAGAAAGACTCTCTTGTAGCGCCTCTCAGCGAAGCGATTCTCTACCATAATTAATTGTTTATTTAACTGCATTTATTATCTGTCTGTATTTGCTAAGTGGCTATGTGTGCAGGAATTTAGCCCAATTACACCAACATGATACTACAAGCTGTGGTGGTGGCCCTGCTCGCTCTCTGGGTTGGCCCTGTTGAATCGAGCACAAATGAAATAAATTTGAACCGAACCCAATCTAGTTCATTGTTATCTAAATCCACTAATCGTCAAAAAACAAAAAAAAAAAAAAACAATAGATAGGTTGTGGTAATCATAGTTACAAAGTCGGAGTTTGAGAATTATTCAACTACCAAATTTTTTGAAAAAAAGAGTAAAATTCAAAAAAAATTCAAGAAAATGTCAAGCAAGAAATGAAAAAATTATATAAAAATATTAATAATTATAAAAATTAGAAATAAATACTCGCTAACATCAGCTATATATTCTCAGAAAAAATTCATTACTCAAAGTCACTGATCAAGTTGCAGGAATGAAACCAAGTGAGCCAATTCCATGTCGAGAGTTTCCCAAGTATCTTTGTTGCAGAGCCCCAAACAAGCAATGAAATGCAAAGGCATCACTAACTCTTCTGTGTTAGTGTCTCACCTGCATCAGTTGTTCCTCAAGCTCCCTCAATTCAACCTTCCTCTCTCTGCTGGATTTGTTCTTGGCTTTCTTGGCCTCGAACTGATTGAACAGGATCTTCTCTCTGGCCTTTTCGGCCTTGGACTTGTGGATGTTCTCCATGAGCACGCGCTTGTTCTTGAATACATTTCCCTTCACCCTCAAATACATGTCATGGTACATGTGCCTATCGATCTTCTCGGATTCACGGTACTTATGGAGAAGGCGCCGCAGCACCCTAATCCTCTTCATCCACAGTATCTTTGTTGGAAGCCTTGCCTCCCTTGTTCCCTTGCGCTTCCCGTACCCCGAGTGCCTCCCTTTCCTCTTTGCCTCTTTGGCATTCCGAGCCTGCGATCGGGAGTGAATCTTTGCTGGATTCTTGATGATGAAACCATCCTTTACCAGCCTTCTTATGTCATGCCCTGTAGCACACAAATCCTCATTCATAAATCAATTAATACCTGAATGTCAATATTTATCTCTACAATAATCTCTATGCTACAATGACCATGTAAATTAAGTACACGATGAAGATCAAAGATGAATGAAAAGTCGTTTCGGTTTCTGTTTCCGTTTCTAATCATATAAACTAGTTTTCATCGATGTTATAGCTTAAAGCATAAGCACTGCAGTGAACACTTTTTTCAATGCCAATGTTAATGACCCAGAAAGAAATTTGGTTAATTATGATCACCATAATCTGAAACTCAGGTGGCAAAAGCTACTAAGGATTAAGCATAATTAATTCACTAGCAACAGAATGAGAACAGCCGATCCATTTGAAATACAAAACATAATGGAGGAATTTTGATATGGTATAACATAATTACATATAACAAACCCAAACCACGCGCGCATGTTCTTAGTATTATTTTTCCAATTTAACATGACCTTAACCATCCAAGGGAAGAAGTTCATTAGCACCATGAAGAATATAACCCCAATAAAAGTTGGAGCATAAAGAGAAGCAAAATAGGTAATTTGTACAGAAGATAGATGTCCCAAAATTACTATTCTATCTAGTCATCCACAGCAGCTCATGGGTGCAATATTCATATGAAATGTAGAAAAAAGAAAAATAGAAAGAAAGATATATATATATATATATATTTTTTTTTTTGATAAACTTGGATATCATGAGCCTTAAAGACTGAGACTAGTCCCACTTGTTGAAAAGGGAATACCCCCACCCCATACAACTAATATTGAGGGGTGCCAAGAATCGACCTCGAGACCTCCGGGTTTACGGTTCGTCCTTTGGCCACTGGGCTACACCCCCGGGAGGTTAATGAAGATAAAATTGCATTTTTTCTATTAAAAAAAAACACTTGAAACAGAGGCTATTATATGTCCTTCCCACGGAGATAAGAACACAGTGCAAGAAAAAGAGTAGTAGAAGAAGGAGACTCACTGGAATTGGCCATAGAGAGCTCACTGGTTTCATTAGGATCGAGCCACACCTTCCCCTTCCCACACTTGAGTACGCTAGCCGCGAGCCGCTTCTGCAGCTTCAACGACACCATCCTTTTTTTCTTATTTCCCCTTATGTTGCTGTTTCTTCTTCTTCTGTAAACAGCAACTGCAAAGCAAAGCGAGTCAAGCAGATATCTTGCACAGAATAAGTGCAACCACTACAAGCAGCACTGCTAATTAGGGAATTGAATTCCCTCAAGATAATAACAAAGGTAAGAGAGAGACTGTGTGCGTTGCGTCTGCTATTGCTCCGACAACCTCTCTTCTATATATAGCTTCTGGGAAGTGTTTGGTGCGCCCCCATTTTTATTTTGAGCACCTTAATTGAAAGACAAATTTGCCCTCACTAATTTGGCGCAGGCATGCAGTTGAACTCTTCATTTAACTTTTTTCTTGGGCAGCAAGACATGAATACTTGATGCCCAAGACATGAAGTTTATTTACAAAAGAGCAATAGTCTTCTCGTCGGCCGAGGAGGGGACTTTTCCTCCTCGCTCTCACAAAGCCGACCCTTTAACTCATTTTTAACTCAGGTTAGTTTATTTTAACTTTTTAGTTAAATTTTTTTAATATGTTTTTCTAAAAACCAATGATAAATAGGTGAACCCTAATGTGGATAAATCTTAACCACAGTTAAATAGGGTTAGAAGAGGACACATGACAAAATACCCTTATTTCTGAAAAGTGTCTTATTCTACATTGACCTTGAGAGCAAATGCTGAAATATATGCAGCCGCCGTCTAAAGCAAAGGGTAAATATGTCTTATACAAAACAACTTTTCCGGTCAGCTATGGCGTCTTGAAGGTATGTAGATGAGTAGGCCGACTCCATTACTGCAACACAATTCCTTGTCTCATTGTTAAATGTACTACACAATTTCAGTCAGCTATGGCGTCTTGAAGGTATGTAGAAATAAGGGTATTTTTGTAAATAAACTTCATATCTTGGGGATCAAGTATTCATGTCTTGCTGCCCCAGAAAAAAGCTAAAGAAGAGTTCATCTCTATGCATGCATCTAACAATATTCAGAAAACAAAAAGACAAAAAGAACCCTGCAGAGGTGCTTAATTTAAAAATCTGGCCCCAAATTAGTGAGCAAATTTGTCTTTCAATTAAGGTGCTCAAATTAATTAGGACTTTGCTACTGAGACCGTAAAGGGCCGAGACCACGCCGAGACCGTGCTTTTGATGCACGGATCTCAAAATTTCATTAAATCCATTTTTGAAATTTTAAGATCTGTGCATCACATGGACGGTCTCGGTGTTGTCTCGACCCTTTGCGGTCTCACTAGCATTTTCCAATTAAAAATGGGGGCGCGCCAAACACTTCCCAGAAGCTATATATAGAAGAGAGGTTGTGGGAGCAATAGCAGACGCAACGCACACAGTCTCTCTCTCTTACCTTTGTTATTATCTTCAGAGAATTCAATTCCCTAAGTGCTGCTTGTAGTGGTTGCACTTATTCTGTGCAAGATATCTGCTTGACTCGCTTTGCTTTGCAGTTGCTGTTTACAGCAGAAGAAGAAACAGCAACATAAGGGGAAATAAGAAAAAAAAGGATGGTGTCGTTGAAGCTGCAGAAGCGGCTAGCATACTCAAGTGTGGGAAGGGGAAGGTGTGGCTCGATCCTAATGAAACCAGTGAGCTCTCTATGGCCAATTCCAGTGAGTCTCCTTCTTCTACTACTCTTTTTCTTGCACTGTGTTCTTATCTCTGTGGGAAGGATATCTAATAGCCTCTGTTTCAAGTTTTTTTGTTTTTCTAAAAAAAAAATGCAATTTTATCTTCATTTCTAAATCCCCAGGGGTGTAGCCCAGTGGCCAAAGGAAGAACCATAAACCCAAAGGTCTCGAGGTCAATTCCTGGGCACCCCTCAATATTAGTTGTATGGGGTGGGGGTATTCCCTTTTCAACACGTGAGACTAGTCTCAGTCTTTAAGGCTCACGATATACATGTTTATCAAAAAAAAAAAATTCTTTCTTTCTACTTTTCTATTTTGTACATTTCATATGAATACTGCACCCATGAGCTGCTCTGGATGCCTAGATACAATAGTAATTTTGGGACATCTATCTTCTGTATAATGTACCAATTTTGTTTCTCTTTATGCTCCAACTTTTATTGGGTTAATGAGCATATATATATATATATACTAGCAAAAACCCCGTGCTATGCACGGGTGTTGAAAAAATAATTGATTGAAAATGAACGTATAGAGAAACTATAAGAATAGGGTTGTTAAAATTAATGAAAAAACTTTGCTTGTTTTGGGCTTGAGTGCTATCTTAGATTCAGAGTCAACAGCTGAATGGAAAAAGACAACGGGAAGGAAAGGAAGAGAGACAAAAATGGAAAAGATGTATGATTTGTATGGAAAAGTTGAGAAGAAATGCATTTAAAAGGGAATATAATTGGTCATGTCAACTAATCTATGTGCATCATTCTAAAGAAAATTTTTAGAGTTTTGAAGGGTGTCATGTGAAGAGGAAGGTGGTTAATATTAATAAAGGTTTTTTTTTATCATGACCATTTTTTTTCGTTGCTCATTATAGATTCTTGATTTCTCGTAATTGACTTGTTTTCTCACCAATTAATTTTTTTTTTCAAATTGTACTTCCTAATAGATTATGATACTTTCTTAATTGTAGAAACAATGATGAAATTAAATGTGATCTTTGTAAAATTCTAAACCTACCTCTTTTACATATGCACGAAGTGGGTGCTCTTTGCATCCTCCTATCATCCTATACAAATGCTTAAAATAAAGAGATGAAGTGTGGTTTGTAGAAGATGATGAATCAAAGTAGGGAAGAAAACTCAAGACAGATCTGGAATTGCAGTGAAAAACTCTCTAGGTTTTTTGCTATTATTATTACAAAAATAGGGCGAAATTGTAAGCTTTACCTTTTTACCTCTACACGAAGGGGGTGTTCTTTGCATCCTCATCTGCGAATGCTTGAAATAAAGAGATGATGAGAATAGGTTTGGAAGACTATAAAAAAATATGACAGAGAAAAACGGGGTTACCAATGAGTCAAAGAACTTGGTGATGATGGTATCGGTAATGACGATGACGAAACTGAAGCGCTACCACCCAACTCTACTGCTATTTATTCTTCACTAACACTAACAGAGGAAAATCACACCAAAAGATTTTTCTTAAAAAAATCTTAACTATTTACACTATTCTTACAGAAAATCCAGAGATGAAGGGAAAAACAATATCTCGTCAATGAAACAAATATTGCAAATTTGAGAGTCCCCTAGTTTCGAAAGAGCGTGTATGAATAGAGGATGTTCCTATACGACAATGCGATCCTGTCTTCGGCCAACTGAGTTATCCTCCCCAGAAACAAAAGACCTTTTGATAAACTCCAAACATTTAACGATCACTTCGGAATAAAAAAATTGAGAGAGAAGACGAGTGTGGTTTATTTAGTTTAGAGGAGCCGAATGGGTGGTAAAAAAAGAGAGGATTCCAAGAAATCGTATCATTTTAGTACCCGTGGCTTTCCAGTACCCGGTATATCTATTGTTTCTGCCACGACATTATCCGTACCACTGGAATATCTGAAGCAGTTGCCATTAACTAAGAGATGTTAACTAATTAATTAGCACTATTCTTTGAATGGGAGAACTCTTTATCTCTCAACTTAACATAAAGCAGTGGTGTGATGGTGTAAGGGGGGATGAATGAGAGAGAACGAGAGATATGATTATGTGGCATCTTAAGATAGATGAGTATGGTCCACAAACCAATATTTATTGGAATTGACACGTGGTAAAAATCTAAAAATTGAAGCTTTTGAATGTATTCACGTAGATACTAACAACTATACAGCAGTAATAAGATATATTCTTCATCGTGCTAATGAACTTCTTCCCTTGGATGGTTAAGGTCATGTCAAATCGGAAAAATAATACTAAGAACATGCGTGCCTGGTTTGGATTTGTTGTATGTAATTATGTTATACCATATCAAAAATAATACTAAGAAATTAGGGTTAGGGTTTTGTATTCTTTTTTAATTCTCTAAAATTATTCAACAGCGTGAATGAGAGGAGGCCGATGATGATGTGTTGAACATTGCCTACATCGTTTGATGCTATTGTCGCATATGATAATAATTTGCATGCAACTGAGGCCTCTTCCTCTTTCACCTTCTTTTCTTCTCATTCTTCTTTCCCTTTTCAGCATATATTATTGTTGCTCAGCAAGATCAGGCTCTGGATCAATACAAATGAAAATCGTCATAAAGGAGGACTTTTTCTTAGTAGGGAACGGAAAACCATGTAGGATGGGAAATTCTAGTCCCAATTCTTTCATTCTCACTTTCTCTAAGGATCTAACACGTAGCTTCTCTACCATACTTATTTACGCTCAACCACCTTCTTAGTTTATTATCTATAAAAGATATCCCTCAAATAGTTACATCAGAATAAAGGTTCTCCAAATCAACGGATACGGGCAACATTCTCTCTCTTGCTATCTAAAGATCGGATCACAAGCCCATTGCGATTGAACCGAGGAGGGTGCAGTTCAATCGCACTCGCAAGTCAACACATGTGCCTGTTAATTTCTATTAATTGTGGTCAAGGTTTACTAATCCTTAGGGTTAAATAATCTAACCTTGAAATTTTAGAAAAAAAAAAAAAGTTTTTTAAACTCTAGTTAAGAGTTTCTAACCCTTGATCATTTTTTGATTAGAACTCAAGTTTAATTGTAATACATATTAACATTTATAGCACAAAAAATTAACTTCAATCTCATTGTTTAGCACAATTTCTACTTATAGATAAATTTTATTGGTTAAGTGATAACAAATATTTAAATGGTTGGCTTGCGAACCATGATCAGGGAGCCTGACAGCCACCGCCCCCCCCCCCCCCCCCCCCCCCCCCCCCCCCCCACACACACACACATTTTTGTTGTCATAAATATAGTGGACCCCAAATGGAACCCGGTTATGCCCTTTAGGTTGCCAAATGTCCCAATTGACACACCTTAACTATGGTTAAAATTCACCAACTCTTAGGGTTCGCCTACTTATCTTTGGTTTTTAGAAAAAAAAAATAAATTTTAAACCTTAGGAATTAGTGAATTTTAACTAGGGTTTGAAATTTTTTTTGGTATTTTTAAAAAAACCAAGGATAGATGGGTGAATCTTAACCATAGTTAAGGGGTATCGATAGGGACACGTGGCGACCTCAAGAACATTGCCGGAAAAAAAAAAATTCTTAAAATTAAAAAATTACCCCCAAAAAAAATTTTCTCGGGGACTATGCCCCCGAACCCCCAATTCCATGTTCCATACTCTGAAATCCATTATTTTTTTTATACATGTATTTCGCCCCCCCCCCCAAATGAAAATTTCCTGGCTTCACCCCTACTGACTGGCCTTAACAAGAAACAGAATAAGCGAAAGAATTGATGAATTTGTGGCAATTTTAATTGCGTAAGCTTAGTAAGTGTAGCCCTTGAAAAAAAATTCTTTTGGGCTACATCCAAATTCTACTCATCCCATGCTCACCATGAACCAAGATTATTGTTCTTGACTTAACCCCAACCCCAAATGATGGACATGGGTCAAGCAATTCGACCTTGGGTTTTCGAAATCTGACCTTAGGTTTTAGAAGAAAGGAAAAACAAAAATCTTAACTTTAATTTTGTTAAGCTTAATCAAGGTTATGTAAGCACCTAATTTTTACAACCCCTTTATCATGGTTAAACATTTTTAACCATGGTTAATCATCTTCAAACCCTAGGTAGAACCCTAGTCAAACCTTAGGCCTGACCCTAGAACAAACCCTAACCCTAGGTAAACCCTAGTCAAACCCTAAGCCAAACCCTTGAACAAACCCTGACCCCAGGTAAACCCTAGGTAAACTATAGTTAAACCCTAAACGTAATCCTAGAACAAACCCTAACCCTAGATAAACCATAGTCAAACCCTAGGTAGAACCCTAGTCAAACCTTAGGCCTAAACCTAGGTGAACCTTAGTCTAGGTAAACCCTAGTCTAACCCTAGGGCCCAAAATCCCCAAATCCGAAGCCAACCCACTACCCCAAATTCAAAAATTCCAGGATTTGCAGTAATGTTTTTACCGTCATTTCCTCTTTTGGCTAAACTACAGTGAATCTGGCCATATGTGTGGGCTTGGGTTTGTTTAAGCAAAACTTCAGTAATGGCGGTAATACTATTACCGCCATTATCAAAATACCTTAAATCAGGAATGGCGGTAATACTATTACCGCCATTACTGAGTTTCTGCATTTTTGCTTCCTGACACCCCCCTGCAGCACTCCTCTCCGCCCCCCTAGGGTTCTCAACCTTCCCAAGTATCCCTAGACTGCCACTGGTCCCTTGAAATCTATAAATACTCCCCTACTCCAAGCCTTTAACTCCATTCCAAAATTTCAATATCAAACCCCTGTTGGAGTTCGGCCAGCCCATCTCCAACACCCCTCAGCCTGTTCTTCCACCCTGAGGTGATCCTCAGACCTCCCAAGAGCCATACCAATCCACCCCAGGCCTGTCCCAACCTTGCACCACCACTGTGCACTGCGTCACCATCGTGAGCATCGAGTTGAGGATAGGATCCCCTACCATCCTTTTGCATTCTTGTTAAAGCGTTGTAAGACCCCTGGTCTTATTCCAGGGGTCCTCTATTTCATTGTTTTATTCCTGTTTTGCATTACCAAACCAAGGATAGGGGTCCTCCTACCTTCCTCATAGGTATGGGGAACCCCTTTGAGGTTTCGAGCGTGGGTACAAGATCCCCCCGTATGCATGACATCTCCCTTAGCTCTCAGGGGGACCCTCAGTCCATGAGGAACCCCCTGGAATGACCCTGGTGTACCCCTAGGAGGGCAAATTAATTTTTTGAAAACTGGCAGGAATGACAGTAGTCTCAGTTTCACCATTTTTGGCCATTTCCTTTGCAGTACCTGTTGCACCCTTTTGGGTGGGCCCTGGTCCATTCCAGGGCCGTGGTTGGACCCCTCAGACCCTCAGCCATCTATCCTGGTCCTTTCAGGATCACCCAGCCTCGCCTAATCATGGTTAAATGCCTTGAACTTGAAACTGTCCAGAATGGCGGTAGAAACTCTACCACCATTTTGTTATTTTATGTTACAATGTATTCAGGTCCTTGTTGGGCCCACATCAAACCTACCCTTGGGCCCACCAAAGGCCTAGGACATTGTGGGGAGTCCCTTCTTCAACCCTAGTGGGTCTGTGACCCCTTGGGTTCATCCCTTAACTAAGCCCAGACCTACAAACTCAATGCAGAATGAGTTAATTAATGGCGGTAGTCTGTCTACCGCCATTCCAAACAGTGAATTTTTATTGGGCCTTTGCACAGGGCCCAGACCAGGTAAGAGACCATTCTAGGTCCTGCCAAGCCACCTAGACTCATCCTGACTAGCCTAGACCTTTAACCAGGGTTAACTCAACTCCGGTTAATATTTAATCATAGTTAAGCCCCCCTTAACCCTTCTAAAATCTAAAAAAAATGCTAAAAATATTTTGAACTTGCTGTGAGACCAAAATGATTCTCCTTTGGACTCCTTTACCATGGTTAGCAGTCTTAACAATGGTCAATGTCCCATTTAACCCTGGTTAGGAACCCTAACTTTGATTATTCCCTTTTGACCTTCCAGGCCTAATCTTGTAGCCTACTGGACTTATCCTTGACCTACTGGGCCTAATCTTGTTATCCTCAACCATGATTAGTAATCTTAACCATGGTTAGTTTGACTCTTAAACCTTGTTAACGATCCTAACCTCAGTTAAACCCATCATTGGCCTATCGGGCTTAATCCAAGTCTATCGGACTTACTCCTTGGCCTATCGGGCCTAATCCAAGTTTATCGGACTTAGTCCTTGGTCTACCGGGCCTAACCTTAATCTACTGGACTAATCTCTTAGTTTACCGGACTAATCCTAGGCATACCAAGCCTAAACCTTGCACTTAACCAACCCGGTCAACCAAACCTAGCCTTCGGGCTAGACCCTTAGCCACCTTTGGTGTGTCCACACACAATCCTTAACTTTAGCACGGGCCCATGTGCCAGAACTACGCTCGGTCTGATCTCACCCTTGTGAGTACGTAGGCAACCCAACCCAGGTTCGACCCTACTTAGCTTTCTCTTTTTTGTGTTAGTATTACTTTGAACACTTAGGCATTTGAACAACAACTTGATTAAAATTGGCTTAAACCTAGAAAGTAGAGAACCATTGTAAAATGAAAATCTTGGGGTGTCTAACACCTTCCCTGGACTTAATCGAACCTCTTACCTAGAACTCTATCGCAGACTAAAACCTTATCCACAACCCGGGGATTTTTCCTTTCTGCATTATTGGGTAGGGACTCTCAACATATACTCGTGAGTAAAAATCCCGTGCTCACAGGTCAAATGAGTATTAAAAAGGACATGAGAACATAACAGTGACTTAATCAATGGACCCGAGTTGGTTTAGCAATCCAACCTTTGGTTTTAGAATGAAAAAAAATCTTTAACTTAAATTTAGTTAAGCTTAACTAGGGTTAAATGAGTATTAAAAAAGGACACGAGGACACAACGGTGGCTTAATAAGCGGACCCTGGGTTGGTTAAGCAACCCAACCTTTGGTTTTAGAAGAAAAAAAATCTTAACTTAAATTTAGCAAAGCTTAACTAGGGTTAAAATGGGTATTAAAAAGGACACGAGGACACAAGGGTGACTTAAGCAGCAACCCCAGGTTGGTTCAGCAATACAACCTTTGGTTTTAGAAAGAAACATAAAACAAAATCTTAACTTCCATGTTCAGCTCGAGTGTGATTAAGCGCAATTCTTCTAGCACATCATCTCGGGATTGTGATTTTACTTGTGTGTTCGGAAAACGAATCAAAGTCCCACTCTAAGTTGGATCCTCAACATCAGCTATCCACATCTCTCGAAAAAGAGGTTCATCAACAACCCTATGGACAGAATTCTGGGAGACATCAGTAGAAGACTTCTCTCTCTGCAAGACATACACAAGAACATGGAAGTTCATCAAAACTCTTGAATTTATTCATTAATTATATGAACTTCATATAAAAAAAAATGTTTAACCATTGAAGACATAGACCTGGTCGTTCTCCCTTTTTCTACTCTCTCCCTTATACAACCATACTCTTCATTGCCTTTCATTGCCTTAAAAAATATATATATATCATAACATTTAAAGCCAAAAACAAATAAAATATAAAAAGATAAATCACCAACTGAACACTGAAAAACACAAAATAATTCTTTAAAAAAAACAAAAATTTAACAATCAAGCATAAAAAAAGTGGTCATTTTCACACAAATCTAAAAAAAAAAAAAACGTAACAATTAATACAAAAAATACTCAGACGAATAAGTAAATGAAAAAATTTAACCAACAAAAGTTGCTAGTCAAACAAAAAATATTTTAATCATTGTCCCTTACCCAGACAAATCTAAAACACTCTCATTCTTCGTTGAAAAAAAAAAAAAAAACCCTCACAAACCAGCAGCTAGGCTGTACTACGACCAAGCTCGCTGCCGTGAACCCAAAAAAAAATAAAAATAAAAAAATAAAAAAAAAAAGAAAAAAAAAAGACAAAACTCAAAAGCAAACCAAACAAAAAAAAAAAGCCAGGCCATTGTCAGAGTTGACGGCCGGACTTCCCCCCATCATTACAACAATCTCTGATGTTTTTTAAAAAATTAAAAAAAAAAATCGAAAGCAAAAAAACAAAAGGGCCGTTTGGATACACTTTTTTTTTTCTTGTTTTTATTTTCAATTTTTTTTTAACTAGGAAAAATGTTTGATATTACTAACGGTTACTTATTTTTAAAATAGAAAAACAAAAAAACGTGTTTGATAAATATGATTAAATAAGTTCATTTCATGGTGGTGAGTGGTGGCGGTGGGTGTAGTGTGATAGTGATGGTGGTATGTGGCGGTGGTGGTGGTGGTGGTAGTGATGGTGGTGGTGGTGTGGTAGTGGTTGTATTGTGGTGGCGGGTGGTGAGTAGTGGTGGTGGTGGTGGTGGTTGTATTGTGGTGGTGGTGGTGGGTGGTGAGTAGTGGTGGTGTGGTGGGTGTGGTGGATGGTGGTGGTGGTGGTGGCAGGTGGCGGTGGAGGTGGGTGGTGGGTTGTGGTGGTGGGTGGTGGTGTGGTGGTGTGGTGGTGGTGGTGGTGGTGGTTGTCTTGTGGTGGTGGGTGGCGGTGGAGGTGGGTGGTGAGTAGTGGTGGTGGATGGTGTATGGTGGTAGTATTATGATGGGTGGTGGGTGGTGGGTGGTAGTATTGTGGTGGTGCAGTGGTTGTTGTGGGTGGTGGTGTTGATGGTGTGTCTGTGTTTTCCATTTTTGTTTTTTGTTTTAAAAAAACAGATATAGTAAAAAATTTTGTTACCTCGATTTTCAAAAATTTTGTTATTAATTTTTAAAAACAGAAAGTAGAAACATGTTTACCAAATATGTTTTGTGTAAAAATTTTCAAAATTTTGCCAAACGGGCCAAAGTTTAACTTGAATATCGGGTGTTCAAACGGCGACCTACTTAGTGTCAAAATTTTGAACCCGTATAAATAAACTTGAATAAACTCGGGTGAACCAATGTTGTTCTCTTACTATTTGTAAGTGAGGTAATCTGTCTCCCTTATTCCATTAGGTATTGGATTCATGTGTCACTAAAAGAAATTAAACTCAAAACAAACACTAAAATAAATCAAACCCAAGTCAAATTATAAGTCATCAAAATTAAATTCAAGTCAAACATTAAATCAAGGGTTACGTTAATGTCACTTATAAGTTCCATCACTATATCCTTGAGGAGCAATTTGTAGAACCCTAAAATTTTCTCGATTTTACACAAAGGTCCTTACACACCCGTAAAATTGTACAAAGAGCTTAAAATCATTAAAAAGCCCTATACATTTAAATTTGGCCTATGACAAGGCATGGGCCTCCTACGGTTCGGGTCTGGCACGAAGTAGAAAGCGCATAAACCCAAAACCTAAGTCCAAATTCAAATGAGTCACACACTTAACAAATGGGTCGATCCGTTAACACAGTAAACCCGAGTATGAACTCAATACCCATTAAAGTCTCCTAAGTCCCTTAAACCACTAAATGGAGTGAGACTCTTGGAATTCTTATCTCTAAAAATCTATAAATAAGACTCAAAGCTAGAGATTGAGGGAGATTTAAAAGAAGCCAAATAAGAGAATTCAGAATAAGCCAAAGAGGAGAATTCGGAAGAAATCATCAAGCATTCAGAAAAAAGAAATCAAAGCATTTCAGAGAATACAAAGCTGCAAAGAAGCCAGTTCTCCTCGGGAATCACTTTCTAGCCGATCAAGCGCGAAGCCCAGAAGAAAGGAAAAACTACATCAATACCTTCAAAGAAGATCGAGATCACGCCTCGGCTCTCATCTTCTACTTTAGAAAATTCTGATTGTTAATCAGAAGATTTTTGAGAGTTATACCAATTTCTAAATAAAAAAATATTTTGTTCATCCATTATTTCATCCGCAAAATTTTGTGTGGACAAATTTTTGGCACGCCCGGTGGAACACTCTCTACCTCTCATCTTTATTCAGCAAACAATCGAGCAGCTTCAATGGCCCCCAAGAGAACTGTTACAGCCACTGCCATCCATGGAAAGAGGAATACAACCTCTTCTGCACCTGAATCTATGCCGACTACCAGTGATGATCGGTGAACAACACATCATATGATGCAATCTGGCGCCTCTCACATGGTTGGAGCCATCTCCCAGCATCACAAGCAACGCGTCTCCAAAACGACACAAATGGCTAAGACTGCGAGGGCCAGGATGCCTGAGGATATGTCCTCCAATCATCCTTCCGATGCGCAGTCTAGTGCAGGGTCAACGTTTTCTTTGACCTCTCCTTCTCAAGGTCGAGCCTCCAAAGAATTACAGAATCAAAGTTATTCAAATTCTGAGACACATACCTCCATCAGATCTGCTATGATGATGGAAGTAGGGACAATTGAAAACCAGATCGCACAAATGTCTAACGCAATCTCAAATTTAACAAAGGCAGTTGAAGATAAAGATGCCTAGATTGTAGACCTGGTAAGCCGCTTTGAATAGAATAACCAAGTAGATGAATCCAATCAAGGGCCGATAAATCCCCCTGGGTTCAATCTCCAAGGATCTCGTGAAGCGGAATAACAAAACAAGGGGCTCACTCTCCAAGGACATCATGATGCAAAGAAATAAAATTAGAATGCATCTAGCTCGCGAGATCCCACTCGGGACAGTCACCAAGCATCAATTGCTTCGCTCTCTGTCCAACAGCTACAAGTAATGATCACCGATACCATTCGCGCTCAGTACAGGGGTGTGTCACAATTTTCTTTGATCTATGCCAAGCCATACTCTCAACGCATTGAGCAAATGAGTTTCTCGGCAGGATACCAACCGCCAAAATTTCAACAGTTCGATGTAAAAGGCAATCCAAAGCAGCACATTGCCCACTTTATCGAGACTTGCAACAATGTTGGCACGTATGGAGACTTAATGGTGAAACAATTCGTTCGCTCTCTCAAAGGGAATGTGTTCGACTGGTATACCGATCCAGACTTTGGTTCCATTGACAGTTGGGATCAATTGGAGTGCGAGTTTCTCAACCGCTTCTACAGCACCAGAAGGACAGTGAACATGATGGAGCTTGCCATCATGCGACAAGTGAAAGATGAACCTGTTATTGACTACATCGACAGGTGGAGGAATCTTGCTCTTATATATAAAGATATATCATCTTTCTGAACCATCTGCTGTTGAGATGTGCATCCAAGGGATGCACTGGGGGCTTCTTTACATTCTCAAATAGATTAAACCTCGTTCTTTTGAAGAATTGGCTACACGGGCTCATGACATGGAACTCAGTATAGCCGCACATGGGGATCCACGACCGATCGATTCTTTCAAGTCGGAGAAGAACCAGTGGAACATATCCAAACCCTCCAAGACCAAGGAGGCTATGATCACCATTACTACTACCAAGCTGATCAAGATCTCGAGCCAAAAGAAGTAGGAACTACCCAAGGCCTACACATCTCAAGAAAGAGGGCAAGGCAGGATGACACTCAAGGAGCTCGAGACAAAAGAATATCATTTCCTTCTTTATTTCAATCCTTTCTTTTTTCTTTTCTTTCTTTGGTTCTTTGTTGAGTGTTTCTCAATAATGGGGTGTGCCTGTAATTTGCATGTAAATTAGGCCGAAGCTGTTGCTTCTCTCTCTTTCGTCTCCACAAGAAAAAATGAGTAATTTCGATCTCGGGTTTCTCTTCTTATGCTTGTATTTGAATGTTTGTCTTTGAAACTAAAATATGGGGAGATGGGTTTCTTCTTCATCCATCAATGGTGGAACCACTTTGAAGATTTGGGTTGTTTGAAACTGGGTATTGCCTGTTGGATGTTATGATCAATGAAATGAAGATTACTAGAGTTGTAGAGCTTGCACATGCAGGTACACACATTGAGAGAGAGAGAGAGAGAGAGAGAGAGCTATCGATATGCACAGTAATTCATGTAATGAGTAATGAGGCTGGCCTTTTGTGCACTTTCACAGATGACTGACTATACGAGTAATGAGGGCTGGCCTTGTGTGCACTTTTGTAGATAAATCTCAAGTTTACTTGTTATCCGTATAATTTTTCATCAATACAATAACTTAAGTTCAGACGCCAGAAGTATATCCTCACAGAGGGGAGAGAGAATCTCGTTGAGTTTGATTGATATGTCCTCCCTGGGAAAACAATAAAAAGGAAAATGGTCATCCATACAAATAATTTGTGGGCAATTTGTGATTTCTTTTCTTGATTTTGGGTTGAGATTTGGTTTGGTGGATTGCCCTCTAATAAGGGAACCCTGCTCGGTCTCTTAAACTCGGTGTTTTGAAAATTAGACTAAGCTGGTTAAATTGGGAATGGGCCAGTCAATTCTTCCTTCAACACCATGAAAATTGAATAATAATTTTAAGAACCAAAAATTGGTGATATAATTGGGAAAAAGTGAAAAAATTGCCCAAAAAAAAAAAATTAGGGTAAATTCCATTGACCCCCTTGAGGTTTTGTGAAATTGCAGAAATTTCTTCTCTAGTTTATGAAATTATACTAATCTCTTGTGAGATTTAATAAAATTGTAGAAACATTCCCTATGATCTTTAAAATTACACTACCATCCTCTAAGGTTTGACAACATTGTAGAAACTTTTTCTTATGGACACAACAGTCCACTAGATAGCTAACTGGGGGTTCT
Source organism: Tetracentron sinense (assembly GCA_015143295.1). Taxonomy (NCBI): domain Eukaryota; kingdom Viridiplantae; phylum Streptophyta; class Magnoliopsida; order Trochodendrales; family Trochodendraceae; genus Tetracentron; species Tetracentron sinense. The sequence continues at coordinate 37,813,284 of CM026554.1, forward strand.
CTAGTCACTACTCAATCAAAATCCATCTAAAGTTTAGTCACTACTCAATCAAAATCCATCTATTTAAGTGACGACATACTAACGGAAGGGATCAACAATTAAAGTAGAGAGGAGACTAGTGTAATTTTAAAAACAAGAAGAGAAATTTCTATAATTTTACCAAACTCAAAGGGAGGTCAATGTAACTTCGAAAATAAGAGGGGAGGTTTTTGTAATTTCACCACACCTCAAAGGAGGTTAGTGTAATTTCAAAAACTAGAAGGGAGGTTTCTGCAATTCCACCAAACCTCAAGGGAGGTCAATGTAATTTACAATTTTTTTTAATAGTAAAACAAAAAGATACCATTCAATTGCACCAATTAAACTGGTTGAATCAAAAGAACCAATTACCCAAATGGTTCAATGACTGGTTCAATTATGAAAACATTGCTTAAGCTCGCAAATTTATGAAATATTTTTTAGGGCAAAACTGTCAAGTGTAAAGTTGCCACTTCCCTTTGCTCTTATAAGCTTTGGGGTCTAAAAAAGTAATATTCAAGTCATCCGTTAACATTAATGACTCTCTCTCCAATACTACTAGCTCCCTAATCGTGGGTTTCAAGTGTTTCTTCTTTATTCATTTCCTCACCTTCAAGAATGGAATTTTTCATGACATCCTCCATCATATTATGAGTACGTTCACAAACAATTCCTGTTATTGCAAATTTATTTGCCCAATACATGAGGTTATTGTATCTCATAGACATTGTATTTTTTGGATTGTATTGCAATTTAACACCATGAATATCATGTATAACCCCAGTTTTGCACATTTAGTCCATCTCTTCATAATATAACGCAATGGTAGCTCTAGGACATGTTCTACCTTGAATACACTTAAAATATGTTGACAAAAAATTCCTTCAAATTCAAACTTTCAACAAGTGCACTTCGCTAATTGTTCACCTTCAATGTATGAGACCATATACGATTTTCTCGTATTTGCATCATATGTAATTTCATACTTTTTCACTAATTCATCTTGTTCAATAAGTCTTGTATAGCAACCAATAGTCTCAATTAACTCTCGCTAGAATTTTTTGAACATCTTGTGCATGAAGATATCAGCAAGTTTTTTTTTTCTAATTTACTCTTTGAAGACCGTACAGGTTATTCATTTAATGATTTGAAATCTTGTCGCAATTCTTGCTCATGTCGCCTTTGCAAAGCTATATTGTACTTCTCAACAAAATCTTTAGAGTTGTATGGACATTCACATAGTCTTTGAAGAAATCATTCATACTTTTACTTCATTGTGTTGTGGACTTACCAGCAAAGAATGTACATTTTAAATAAATTAGCATCCACGTTTGACGAAGTTCCCACGTGGTTTGGAACCAGTCTACATTCTGAAGATTAAAATCTTGAATCATTTCGGTCAATTTTTTTCAAATTCTTTAACAAACTTTGTGTCATAAATGCATTTATCCCATTTATTTTTGAAAGTAGGTTGTTCCCAGTACACATGTCTCAACTTTTCTCGTACTTTTTGCAATACATGCCACAAACAGAATCTATGACTTGTGTTTGGAAAAACCTATACAATTACTACTCTCATTGCTGGATCTTGATTTGTAATAATAGCAGAGCGAAACCGATTACCTATTGCCTTAAGTCATTCCTTAAATAACCACACAAAAGAAGCTTCTGTTTCATCTACCAACAATGAACAACCAAAGACAATTGATTGTTGGTGATGATTAACCTCAGTAAAGGTGCAAATGGCATTAAATACTTATTTTTTTTGTATGCGGTGTCAAATGATATTACATTACCAAAATGAAAGTAACCTGCCCGAACTTTTCTATCGATCCAAAAACAATTACACAATTGTCCAGTTTCATCTAACTGCATAGAGTAGAAGAAAACGGGATTCTCTTCTTGCTTACTTCTAAAATAATTCAGCACACAATTAGCATCTGTTCCATACGTCTCTGTAGCAATTTTTCTAATGTATTTCCTTATGTCTTTTTCATTAAAACCAAGTTTGTCATACCCTCCAGCTTCAATTGCCATTAGATTATGACACTGAGATGACCTTATGCCTGATTTTTTTCAACTTCTAATTAATCTCTTTGAGCTGTCACTCAAATTCTTCGATGATCGAAGTAGATGTTTTGTTGATGGACTGTTTAACATATGGTTATGTTCCTCTATAAATTTTTGGACGTTATAAATCCCATCATTTATCTGAAATTCTAACTTCACCATGCACCCACATCTTGTGATTTTTTTTAATTCCTTTTTATCATCATCTCTATCAGTCCATTTTTTATCACGAGAACTCTCCTTAGAACAAATAAACGTTTGATAACTCAAACTTGCATTGTACCATGTGCTACCTTTCCGAACACTAAATCCTGACACTCTTGCATATACATTGTAAAAGTCATATGCGAGTTCAAGTGATTGAAATTTCATCCCTATTCACGATTTTTGATCAATTGGTACATTAGGGAAGTACAATTTTGGCCTATTCTCATCTTCTTTATCTATATTCATGTCAATTGCTACATTCTTTCCCTTTACAATACTCAAGTCTGTGATCTCATCTTCTCCCATCTTCTACCGAGAACAAGCACTACAAGCAATTACTACATTGATAAAATAATGACAAAAAGGGAAATAATAAGATCAAAAAGCAAAAAAAGAAAGCTTAATCTTCAATTCACCAAGCACATCTATAAATAAAAATATTAAATAGGTTTTGACATTGTTAAAATAAATTTTCAACAATATCAAATGACAATTTAGATATAATTTCTGCATAGCAAATGGTCATCAACACTAAAATTCTACCCATGCAAAAAGAATTCCAGCCAAGTTTTCAAGTAAAAGTATTAAGATTAATTTCAATTGATTCAAGAAATTTTCCAACATTCCCAGTTGACCCCATTTATTTCTTCATGGTGGTGTTTAAAGCATGGGATTGTCTGTGGTCAATCCCATCTCATCCCATCCCATTCTTATCAATAATCAATGGTAGTGAAGCCTATGATCCAATTATGTTATTTCTAAACATAGCATACTGGATTTTTGCAAACCTGAAACTCTAACATTGGGTTGGACCATATGTAGAGGCAAGGAGATAATTGGCTGATGGTAGTGATGGCAAAAGACTATGCACAAACATATGCTCATGAAATTGAGTAGTTATTAGGGAGGACTCATGCATTTGCCATGGAAAGTTAAAGTCAATAACTTTTCCTGGAAATAATTGTATAGACAACCCAATTTTTGGACCATGCCCCACTCCAAGCCAAGATCATAACACCCATTGTTGGAATTTTCAATCCAGTACCCTAAGAAAACCAAAAGATCATTGTAATGATGAAAGAAATAAATAACAAATAAGATAAATGAGTTTTATTTTATTAGGCAAATACCCTTAGTTCCAAAGAGATGATGAGGTTGAGGAATTCCCTCGCGGCAAGACTAAACCCTCAAGTTCACGGCAACGATGGGAAGAGAAAATAGAAAAGGTTGTCTCGAGTTCATGAAAACGGCATCAAGAATAAGGGAAGAGAGGAGAGAAAATGGGGCAATCGAGTTCACTTTCACGGCAAGGACAACGGGAATAACAGTGGCAATGGAAACCAGAATAGTAGCAATAATGGCAATCTCAATAATTGTGGCAATGGCAGTAGCAAGGAACTCCTCTCGTGCTCTCTCGTGCTAGGGTTTAAAACAGGGAAAGAAGCGAGAGAAGGAAAGTGGGAGAGAAAAAGAAGGGAAGAGGAGTTAACGTGAATGGAAAAGGGGTTTAAAATTTGGAGTTTTATATGGGCTGTTGGAGGACCTGCGATCATATATGGACGGTAGTGATTAGACCCGCTCACTATACCTTATAGTGAGTGTGACTCTGTAGTATGCTTTTCTCTCTCTCTCTCTCTTTGTCTATATATATATATATATGTATGGACCTTTCTATTGTTCATGTAGTGAGTGATAATGGTATCAACTACCCAAACTCCTTTGTCCCTTATTTTTTTTTTTAATCCAAGGGTATCTTTGATAATTTACATGATAATGTGTCTATTTTATTTATTATACTTTCTATTTTTCCTCTTTGTTGTTAGGATAAGAGAAAAACTTGACACCTCATTTTTTCTTCCCTATTTACTCTTGTTTCATTTTTTCTCCACTATGATAAGAAAAAAGTAGTATCCTCTACATTTATCAAAAAAAAGTATAAGAGAAGTTTCCTTCATCACTAATAATGTTACACTACCTTGCTAAATTTAAAGAGTACATATGTTCACACATACAACCATAAGATCGGGAGATCCAACGGTCACTTACACACCATCATTTTATGCGTGGAAGGGCATTTAGAAAAAAATTTAATTTTTTATGTGGTTTGATGGAGGCTGTTGGATCTCTCAATCGTATGGTTGTGTGCCTATGAGAATACATGTTCTTTTTCATGTGTCTTCCAGAGAGAGAGAGAGAGAGAGAGAGAGAGAGAGAAGAAGGGATCAGGAGACACATGAAAAAGAGTACATATGTTAACACATACAACCATACAGTTGAGAGATCCATCAGTCACTATCAACAGTACCATTTTATGTGTGGAAGGGCATTTAGAAAAAAATAATCTTTTATGTAGTGTGATGGTGGCTGTTGGATCTCTCAATCGTATAGTTGTGTGTGTATGAGAACACGTGTTATTTTTTATGTGTCTTCCAATCCCTTCCCATATATATATATATAAAGAGAAAATGAGATGAGAGACATGAGGGATTAAGGGATGTGAGTCAATTACACGGGGGATTTGATAGCAAAATTACTACCATACCCTAATATTAATACATAATGGAGGGATTAAAGTTTAAATTAATATTAATATATATGATATCTTATATACATTAGTTAATGATGTAGTAGAAGCGGGGAGGGGAGGACTTGGGAAAGTTCTAAAAGGTATTGCCTAAGCCCAATCCTCATATCAACCAGACTAGATATTTTTAGAACCAATTGAATCTGTAGTTTTAAGAGTGAAAAAAATGCACTCTAAGGGTTGGATTCCTAGATACAATCATCAGAGGGCTAAGTACCCTCACCAAAGAGTTGAATTAACAATCTTATATATTATAAATCTTACATATAATGAGTCAGTATAAGGGGGCTCCCTATTTCTACACACTAAGTCATTGTTTAAACTAGATCAATGGATCTAAATCTTGATGATGTGACATCCTTTACAAAAACAACTAATATCAAAAGACATTGGATTACCTCTGGTGCATGCTCGAGGCCCAACCTCGGGTGTCCATTCATTGTGTGGCATTTGGCGCTAAAAAGGGGAGAAGTCATTTCATTTTCTCCCCTATTTTTTGACTTCTCCCCAATTGATATCTCTCCCCCTTTAAAAAACCTTTTTATCCCTATGTAGCGCATAATGAATGGACGCCCGAGGCTGGGCCTCAGGCGTGCACCAGAGGTAATCCGTTGCTTATCAAAATTACCCTCTCATTTAAGTAGAAAAAAAACCCTGTAAAAACATGTTTTCCTTTCTAACCTTTCATTTTCCGTGAGGCCGTACTTGGGTTGAAACTGTTCAAATTCATCTTTCATTTTCCATTTTACTTCAATGTTCATGTATTGGAATTTCCATTGGCAATCAATAAGGGCAAAGACCATTCGGGCTAAAAGAAAGCTTAAGTTCTTGCAATTCATTGTTACTCCAAGTCTTCGATTTGGTTGCAATGTATGAAGAACACAACATTGAATCAAACAAATTCTACTCTCGTAATAGCATCCACCTTCGTTCATCTTCATATGTTATTCTTGAGGCATCTAGGGCCCGAATTTTCGTCCCATCTTTTGAGTCATGGAAATGATTGCATCCAAATTCCCGGAGTTGTTGATATGTTGTTCAAGTTCCATCACCCTCGCTTGGTATCTCTCATAAACAAATTGACCAGTTAGAGACACACAAGTTAACTGGAGCAACTCATTTGTGTTCTTCCTAAGAGAATGAGACAAATCAAACATCAAAAAGCATGAAGGTTTTCCATGGAAAGTACCCCAATTGGTAATACTCTTTTTTCAACTTCCTGAAAAGTTGAACCAGGTGAGCTTTTGTTTCATCGGAGACTCTTCTCCTCTTCCGGGAACCACCATCTTCCTCCTCATTTTCACTCTCACTGTTATCATCACTATCACAATTATCGTCAATCTCATCATCATTGTTCAAATTTGATGCATTTGCTAGAACAAAGACATTGAAATCATAGGCTAAATCGATTTGGTGTTCATCATTCCAAGTATAAGAACAATCCCTCGATCATTCTGATTTCTGAGATTGTGGAGATTAATAGGACGATGGCTATCTACAATGAAAACAAAAGCAACATGGCCTAAATTCAGAACTTGGTGTAAGTCCCGGTGACATCCCCAATTTATGAGGAGAAGGGAGATGGGCTGATCAGAGGAAGAGCAGGGATTTGGGCCAAAATAATTGTGGATATTCTTGAAAGATGAGATAGGGTAATAGGCATATCGAAATTAGTTGGGAGGAAGAGATATGAGAATGAGGGAGAGAACAATAATAGAGAGAATTAGAGGATGAGAAAGGAGAACATGTCTTTACATTTAAAAAAAAATAAAAATTAAATAAAGATACTTTCAGAATTAATCATTTTTGTAAAAAATGTCACTTCATTATGATTTAGAATTATTGGTCTAGTTTAAACAGTGACTTAGATAGAGTGTAGAAAGTTTGAGTAAGAATAGGAAATACCCCTAAACTGACTCATATATAATTAGGTCAGGTCAAACTAAACGTTCCCCCCCCCCCCCCCCCCCCCCCCCCCCCAAGTTAGAAGACTCGTGAAAGTTGAGTCAATCTATGGCTACTCCCAAATCTATGGCTAACCACTGAGGTCAAAATTTGGCTTAGCCTATTTTGTCTTTCAAATGTCATATCATTCCCATTGTAACTCTTTAATAATTGAATTGAATGATTAGGATTTTAAAGTATATTTAAGGAGTACAATTTGGAGAACTCACAACCTTCCACTTGAAAGTTTTGTTCAAAAAAAATATTTCATAAATTTACGAGCTTAAGCAATATTTTCATAATCGAACTAGTCATTGATCATTTGGGTAATTGGTTCTTTTGATTCAACCAATTTGATTGATCCAATTGAATGGTGTCTTTTTGTTTTATTATTAAAAAAATAGTAAATTACATTGACCTCCTTTGAAGTTTGGTGGAATTGCAGAAACCTCCCCTCTAGTTTTTGTAATTACACTAACCTTTTTTGAAATGTGGTGAAATAACAAAAACCTCCCCTCTTATTTTTGAAGTTACATTGACCTCCCTTTAAGTTAGGTAAAATTGTAGAAATCTCTCTTTTTGTTTTTGAAATTACAATGCTCTCCTCTTTACTTTAATTGTTGATCCCTTTTGTTAGTATGTCATCACTTAAATAGATAAATTTTGATTGAATAGTGACTAAAGAACCCTCAGTCCATCACTTAAATAGATGGATTTTGATTGAGTAGTAATTAAAGAACTCCCAATCAGCTAGTGGACTGTCATGTCCCTTTTAAAGGCATTATAATTTCAAAAATAAGAAAAAGTTTCTACAATGTTATCAAACCTTAAAAGAGGGTAATGTAATTTTAAAGATCACATAAAAGAGGTTTCTACAATTTTACCCTTATAAAATTCTTCTTTTTTTGGACAATTTTCACTTTTTCCCAATTATATCACCAATTTTTGGTTCTTAAAATTATTATTCAATTTCCATGTTTTTGAAGGACCAATTGCCTGACCGATTCCCAATTTAACCAGCTTAGTCAGATTAAAAAAAAAGAGTTTAAGAGACCGAGCAGGTTCCCTCATTAAGGGCAATCCACCCAATCAAATCCCAACTCAAAATCAAGAAAAGAAAACCACAAATTATTTGTATCTGTGAGAATATACTTCAGCGGTCTGAACTCAAGGCATTGTAGTGATGACAAATTGTACGGATAACAAGTAAACTAAAACTTTGTCTACGAAAGTGCACAAGGCAAGGCCAGCCCTCATTACTCGTATAATCAGTCATATCTGTGAAAGTGCACAAAAGGCCAGACTCATTACACATTACATGAATTACTGTGCGAGCTTTGGATATTAGTACATCACCCCATCCATATCGATATAGCTCTCTATCACCCCATCCATATCGATAGCTCTCTCTCTCGATGTGTGTACCTACATGTGCAAGCTCTGCAACTCTAGATAGTAATCTTCATCTCAGTGATCATAACATCCAACAGGCAATACCCAGTTTCAGCCAACACAAATCTTCAAAGTGGTTCCGCCATTGATGGATGAAGAAGAAACCCATCTCCCCATATTTTAGTTTCAGAGACAAACATTCAAATACAAGCATAAGAAGAGAAACCCCAGATCGAAATTACTCATTTTTTCTTGTGGAGACGAAAGAGAGAAGCAACAGCTTCGGCCTAATTTACATGCAAATTACAGACACACCCCATTACTGAGAACACTCAACAAAGAACCAAAGAAAGAAAAAAAAAAAAAAAAAGAAGAGATTGAAATGAAGAAGAGAAATGACAATTAGCAGTACTAGTATTACAAGATCTTTGAACTCAATCAAAGCCCACAGCAGCAATTGGTGTCTTAACCTTCGGAGGCCTACCACGTGGTCTCGGGGACCCAGTCGGCGCCGTTGTAGCTACAGCCGCCGTCGTCCGAGCCTTCTTCGGAGGACGCCCACGACCACGACCACGAGACTTCCCACTACCCGAAGAAACCTTCGGCGACTCAGCAGCCATGGCTGAAGGGTCCCTCGGCTTGGGTGGCCGACCTCTTGGTCTCGGCGGCGAAAGAACAGTCCCCGGCGGCACTGGAAGCTTGGGCTTGGGCGGCCGGCCACGTCCCCTCTTTGGTGGGGCATCAGGATTTGGCCTCATGTAATTGTTCTTCGCCATGATTAGCTCTCCACTCTCTTTCATCCTGTTCAGGTGGTGAGACAACAACGATGAGTGACCGGCCGGGACATCTCCGTACGACGACTCTATGTGATTCGATATCGCCGATTTACTCGACCCTTCTTTGTCGTTCAAAGCATCGATTGCTGCAAATATCATCTGAAACAGGAAAACGAAACGAACCCAGATGAGATTTCAATCGATTTGGTTCAATCATGTAAAATGAGAGAGAGAATGGGATCTTTTTTTGGTGGGGTTTGAGAAATTTATTTACCTCTGGGTACGGAGGGAGTGGTGGAGGCTTATCAACCTCTTCAGTCGCCATTAGAGTGTGAAAATCCACCAAACAGGAACAAGAAGTGAGGTAGATGGAGATACAAAAACAGATATATAGAACTGTTTTGGGGGAAAATTAGGAAAGCTTTCAGAGGATTTAAAAAGGGGGTTTTGGAAATGATCGATGGATGAAGATTATGGATTGGGGTTACGATCGGACGGTTGTTATTGATTATGAGGGGATCACATGGATCACTGGCGTGGACGGTATTGAATTTACTGAATTATCCCTCGCTTTTTAAACAAATTCCTCCAAATTTAGGACCGTTGTTGGCATGACCCGAAGGACCGTCTTTTGTCTCTTTTGACTTCATAACACGAGTGGGGACTGGGGAGTCCGGATCCTCTCCAATTGCGACTCAAGTCAATGGCAATCACAATTCACAAAGGAGTTAGGACCATTTTCAATCGCTTAGGTATCTCGCATCCACAAGTTAACACGTGTCCGTTTTAATTTTTATTAACCGTGATTAAAATTTACTAACCCTTATGCTATGTTTGGTTGTCGAGAAAATAGGTAAAAAGATGAAAAATAAAAGAAAATTTTGGATTTTAATATAATTTTTAGTTGTGTTTTATCCAATTTTCTTTTCTTTTTTATGTTTTTACTTATTTTCTTGACAACTAACCATAGCATTAGGTTCAGCAAAATAGATTTTTAAGAAAAAAAAATATTAGCCCTAAAGGTTAAAATGGTAATTAAAGGGGTTATGTGAATAAGATTGCACTTGGAAGTCAACTCTTCCAAGTTCAATTGTAGTTGGAGAGGATTTGGATTACTAATAAAGCCCCTTTAAATACCTTTTCACCCTGGTTAAGAAATTTTAATTCTTAAAGTTAATATTTTTTAAAAACATTTCTAAATCAATGTTAAATTATTTAATCAAAGGGTTAATGAATCTTAACCACAATTAAGAAAAGTTAAAAAGGGAGAAGTGTTGACCTATGGGTGTGATTAAACTCTCTTAACTCATAAGTTCTATCCCAATCGGATATGATCCCAGCTCCACAAGTGGAGTGTGAGGGGCCAACTTATCGAAGGGTCAACCATTCATTTGAAAGTGTGGTAATTGCACTGTAGTGACGCCTATTTTCTCTAATTTGAAACCTAATCTTATCTCAAATTTTTGGGATTAACCATAAGAATTTTGTTCTGTTAGTCGTTTTAAACTTAAAATTTCAATTAAATTATGTGTTACTAAATTTTGGGTGCTACTATTGAGCAAACCAATATTTACTAATTGGACCCAAATGAAGGTCCAATAAATTTGTATCAAATGAATCATACCCAATTCCTTATAAGAGATTAATTTTCTGGAGCTCCCTTTTTACACTACATAGGGGCAAAAATATAATTATCACCCTTTTTACATTACATGGAGGCAAAAATATAATTATCAATAATTACATTTTTGCTCCCATGTAGTGTAAAAAGGGAGCTCCGCATGATACAGAGCTCCCCATGATATTTAAACTGTCCTTATAAATTGCATCCCTTTTGTGTAGGTTAAAGAGCTTGCAACAAAAGAACATAGGAAACTCAGCATCGAAAATAGTGTGGAGAAAAGGCTTAGTTGTAGCTCAAGCCCAACCCTCGATTTCAGTGGGCCTAATTTTATTGGCCCACCTGGGCTTATGGGCTTTATACATTCAAAAAAAAAAAATAGTCCTCTCATCGTTCGGTGACAGGAGGAGGGGTGTCTTGGCTCTCATTTTCTTGCATGTGTCCCCCTTCTAACTCATTTAACTATGGTTAAGATTCATCCACCCTTAGGGTTCACCCATCTACCCTTGGTTTTTAGAAAAGTGAAATAAAAAAAGTTAACTAAAGGGTTAAAGAAAACTAACCTGATTGAAGTTGAAGGGTCGTCTATGTGAGAGCGGAGGCATTGGCATAGTCCCCTCCTCGGCCGACAAGGGGCCTACTACTCCAAAAAAAAAAAAAAAAAAAAAAAAAAACCATCGGTTTTGCTAGCATTTAATGGCCCGGCCGGGTACTCTCACATGGCCGGACTGACAGGCCTAGCCATAAGCCATGAGGCTCATGACCGAACAGCAGAAAGCAGAGCTTTTCGAACTCGACAATGGAACCATGCGAGTGTTTTTTTGGTTGGAACTTGGAAGGGTATTATCAAGTATAACACACAATAATGACTAAACACACGCACACAGTTCTCTTGGAACCATGCCATCACGTCGCTGTTCGTCCCCGACAAACAAGCTACTTTTTGTTTCCTCTCCTTTTCAAGATCAGAATGTTGTTGACGTTTAGTATGATTGGAAGGAATCCTTGCTGATGATGTTCTTCTCGGATTCGATTCCTTTGAACCATATCTTGTGAGTTCTATTTACCCTTTTCGTAAAACTATCTGATTTTTCTTTACATTGTTCAGTTTTTATTTCAAGAAATCTTTTCTGGGTATTGTAATTTCTATATGGATTCGTACCTTTTTCAAGAAACAAGGGAACCCCATTTGATAAATTTTAAGAAATTTACTTCTGAATTGAAGTTGGTCATGGTGTTCTTCTTTTCCAGTTGATTTTGGAAATTCATTGTTCCTTTTTCCTGAGCCTCTCTTTTATCAGAAACGGCCTTCACCTTATTTTGGCTGTATTGTCGGTCGAGTGGCGAACAGAATCAAATAGCCTTGGAATTATCGATTTCCTGAAATACAATACTTTTTTCACCCAATCATATTTAGGTAGTGTAGTATGAGAATGAAGATTCTTGATGATTAAAGTTTGTAATGTTCGACTGAGATAGAAAACTGCTATGTGTATTTGAATTTAAGATTTTTTTGAAATTTAAAATATTACAAGTAGTGGAAAAACAAAGGAAATGTCATATTACACCCATGGAATTGCTTGTTTCTAGGGTAGGGAACCCTTTTCATTTTTTTTTCTTCTTTTTGTAGGATTTAGGTTATTAATTAAAATGATTTTTTTTATGGGACGGTTTCACATGTTTTGACTCATGAATAAATAAATGTATTTTCTGCTTCATAGATGCCTGAATTCCATTAATAACACATTTTCAAAAAAAAGAAACATGAGCATTCTTCAATTATTGACTAAATAAATAAAAAATCCATAGTTGAAGATATTATATTACAAATAACATATATCAAATTTTTGACTAAACAAGCAATTGTTTAAAATGATTATCAATCTATAAATTAATATTACCATCAGAAAGTACTAAGTATTTAAATTCATCAAATTGTGTAAGACATGAATTACAGAAAATAAAGTAATGAACAGATGACATTTATAAATTTTCTGTGCCAGTTCTAAAGAAGTTTAGATACTAGTAGTTCTAACAAACAACAAGCATGTCTTCGGCATGTAGCGTGTCCACACATATGGACACGTGATAAACCTACAGACTCAAAGGCCTGCACAAAGTAGCCTTTGAAGATGCCAGCTTGCTTAATTTGTAAAGTCTGTGTGTATTGATAACACAATACCCAGGTTCGAATCCCATCTTCAACCGCTAATCTACGCTGTAGGAATTCCTTCCGTTTTGCCAGGATATTTACTTCATATCACGTCGCGAAGATGTTGCCTCTTAGTTGAGCTTGTTAATCAGAACAAAGAAGCCAACATTTAATTCTTTTATATATTTGGCTTGTTACATATTCAGCTATGTAAAAAATTGTGGATATTTCTTACCTTTAAAAATTTTAGAGAATTGTTATGATCTTCCATGATACAAGGTATTGTCCTGTTCTACAGGTTGTATCTGACATCAAGATCAAATCTAGTCCGTTGTCTATTGAAGTGTAGTTGTTTTTATGGAATTACATTTTTGTCTCATAAATTATCTATCGAGCAACTGATCATCCCCTTAGAATTTTTTAATTTTTTTCCTTGCTTAAGGTGGGCACAAGGTTTTCGATAAGGTGGTGGTGTGCTGTGGGAGGTAGCTGAACGTAAAGATGGTGAAAACCCGCATGTTACCTTCAAATATCAGAGTCATAAAGGGTAGCAAGTATGTCCTCTCTCTCTCTCTCTCTCTCTAAGTATTGATTCTTCAGTCATTCCTCAAACTAGGTTACCCGGAGATTTACTTTAACCGCAACTTACATGCTTACTTTGAGAACGACAATGAGGCTTAGCATGGAAGCACTACCTGAGAAAAACATGACTCCTGTGGATTTAAAAAATCCCAACATGTAAAATCATGCCAGTTAAAGGTACACCCTTTAATTTCACTACAGAGAAGAAGATTGCCAGTTTAGAGCATGACCACAACTACATGCTCAACTGCGGGGAAGAGAAATGGGGATTGAAACATGTTGCTAAAGTGAGGACTCATCAAGCTCGAGGGCCCTGAACTTATGGAACAATGCTCCTTCCATGAAGTTGTCCACTGGGAACTACGTGAATGGCTGGTATAGGTGTTTCTGTTTACAGAAAGCATTCAGGGCTTTGTTTGGAGACTCAGAGATTTTCGAATGCCATTAACCAGCCAAACTTCCCATCTGTTGTTATTCAACCAGGTGAGAAGTATAAACACACCATGCTGTTTTGACTTCTCATTTGAATAAAATAATTGGTGTGCAAAGGAGTACATAGGTGAACAAGCTGTGCTTTTTTGTGCTGTTTGGGGTCCTTGGTTTTCTTTAAGCTTGGATGATGAGATACGACACTAAAAATTAGTATATTAGTGGAATAATCGAGGCATACCTCAGGCATAAATTTTCTTTAATTGCAAAACTATTCGTTTCCTGCAATTAATGAATTAAACAAAACCCTTGTGAGATTCTTCATGTCCATAGAAGCATTTTAGAGGGTGTTCATTTTGTCGAAGCATTCAACTGAAGTTCTATTAGGAGGAAAAGAAAGCCTTTCACTTTATGCTTAAATCATCTTATTGACTTGTCAAGACCAATTGCCTCCCTAGAGGACAGTTCCCTAACATGACTAGTGCTTCTAGGGCTAGGTCCCTGCATAGTGTGCCTGTTCGAGTGTGATTTGAGATGATATTGAACCACTATATCCAATTCCAATAATAGGAGGGCGATGGATGTTTTTCTGATAAAGTGATGCAGAATGATGAAATTACTCTAGACGTGCTTGAGTACCAAACTTATTGATTTACTTCTGTTTAGGAACTTTTAAATGATTCAACTTCTATTATGTGAAATTGCTTCATGCATCAATACTTCTGAATCATACTAGTTGCTTGAACAGTTGATCATTATATCAGGGTAGCTATTATTAGAAAACAGTAAACAGGAAGTCTGTTTGATTTCAATTTGTAGTTGTTTGCCCTAAAATATGGAAAGGACCAATTTAGTTTGGTTGATCCGAAGGGAAATCATTGCAAACAAATTGTTTCTTATGGATTCAAAATGTAGTAAACTAATAGTAAGATTGATACATTAGATAAATATAATAAGAGATTGGAAGAGATTTGTCCGCCCCCTACATGTTTGATTCGTTCTCCTATAAAGAAACTAACAACTAGGGCTGTCAACGGGTCAGATTCGGACCGGATCTGCCTAGATCAGAATCCGATCTGAGATCTGCCGGATCATGAATTAATCAATTCGAATCCGATCCGATTAAGGTTAATTTAAAAAAAAACTTTATTTTAATAATATAAAAATCTAGTAGTACCTTAATTAACTCTAATTAATGTTAATTTTTTAAAAATTAATACTTTATGCATAGAAAATATATGTAATATATTTAAAATGATTAAAAAAAGTTATTATAATCAGATCGGATCACCCTATATCCGGATCCGATCCGATTATAATAGGATTCCACTGATCCGATCCGAATCCGATCCGACGGATCATATATAGGGTCCAAAGTCCGGCTAATCGGATCTGGATCCGGATCCGATCCATTGACAGCCCTACTAACAACACCACCCCATTTTTCATTCCATCAATATAAAAAAAAAAGAGTTCATTCAACTGATCCTCATACTGTTTTTTTTATCGGCTAATCCTCTTATATATTTTTTAAAATCGGCTAATCCTCTTATATTTTTATAACCCTAAAAGGTTGTTTCATTAAAAAGTGTCTCTGAAACCGTGATTATATGACAGATAGTATATCACATTTATTATTTGGCCCCAAAGAATTTATTTAGGGTCCATTTTAACAAATCTACTTCAATTTTACGCAACCAATCAACAATGTGACGGCAATTCTGTTTCTCTAGGAAGGGAAATCCTGCCACTCTTAGCTACAAATATTTTGATTTCTTCCGGATATCGAAGAAAGGAACTTTAGACGCCTAATTGTGATCCTGGTTGATCAAATCTAGTTTGACCTGCTTCTTATCTAGGGATTGAAGATCTGTGCAAGATTTTCAGTGGCATCTGCAATGTTGGGAAAAGTCTCGAGAACTAAAAACCTTTCTACCTACTCAACAGAAAATTGATCTAGAACAAATATAAAGTATAAGCCTAAAAGGACCTACTCATACCAAATTTCCCACAGGAACTTTGCCTGGTTGACGTAGGGCACCCGTAATGGGAATATCTTTGTATCCAAACCATTTCTAGAATCACAATAGAAGCTATACATACCCTTAGGACCCCTACTTTTACCATTACCCTTTCCTACAAATACGCAATATGTTGCAAATGCTTCTATATATCATAAAATGTACATCATCATCGGTGCCTTATCCCAAATATTTGGGGTCGACACCACGAATCCTGTTCCGCCATAACAATTTGGAATTCATGTCATTGGATTTGGTGAGGTTTTTTACACCCTCTGCGGACCTCACATAACCCTCCTCCTTTATTTAGGCAGGGACCAGCAATGCACTGCAAATAGTGGCATGCCAAAGTTAGATCATAAAATGTACATAAGTTATATATATGCTCCAATACAACATAAAATGTCTATGTACATTAACTTATAAATTTAATGCCTTCCATATTACCATGAATTTGTAAATTGTCAAGTTTGCTCACACAACTATAACATACTCTCCTATTCATCAGACTACAAAATTGCACAATTATTTTATTTATTGGCCTATACCTACCAATGCTTATTATTGCTCAAAGAAAAATACATTGTGAAAGCGATCTTGGCTTCCTTCTTTTATTTTCTCTTTTTCTTAGCAAGCCCATCTATGTCATGAACTTAGTCAAAAAAGGAAAAATATCATCAAATCAAGAACCAGTGACAAGAAACACTCCTATAATTACAGATGGATGCATACATTTATAGTATAAATAAATCCAACTTTGTCCTCAAATTATCAAAACCCATGTGAGAAATTGATCCAAAGATGAGGGAGAGTAAAGAGTTACTTACCCTCCTTTCCCTTCCCAAGACAAAAAAATAAAATTAAAATGAAATGAAAGAAGAAAAAATGCTGTGAGTCCTAGTTGTCTATAAAACTAAGGATATATACCTGGCACTGGAATCTTGGTTGGTTCTCAGCTTTGCAAGCCAGGATTTCTCTCACACTTACAATGACAGGGTGGCCTGACCTGACTAACCTACCTAAAACCCACACACACATACACTCACCTCCTTGCCTCCTGATCCTCCCCTCCTCTTCCCTAAAAAAGGTGCTGATGGGTACCACCCACAAAAACTTGGGCTTACTTGGACAAAAGAAAAAAAATGGAAAAAGAAAAGAGTAGGCAGACTTCATTTTGTAGTCTGTTGCTCATTAAAAACCATACCAGAAGCCTCCCTCTCCATCCAGGGACTCCTTTATTATTTATAGACAACGCAGAATCCAATCAGCGTCATATCCTATATGATCACCATGGAGTAATGTTCATTGCTCTTAAATCCACACCCCGACTGCTCTGCTTCAAGATATTGATCTGCATTAATATAAAAAAATACAACATATCGGGAATTCAGAATTCAATTTAACAGTAGCACTCAAAGCACGAAGAATATCTAGAAATTGGAAGTCGAAATAACTTGCTGTATGCTTTCTGTTAGCAATCTGTACAAACATACATGCTTGATTACATTGCACTAATGCACAGTGGTTAGCATTCACATACTTCATTGTACAGACAATAAGAAATGAGCTTAATACAGATCATGCAAATAAGACCCAAATGAAAGTATTACGGAGAATAATATGGTAATATTAAAAAAGAAACATACTAAAAAGTGGAGCAAAATGGGTATTATGTTACCTTTTAATCTTTTCAGGCATGATATTTTTGCAGAAAGTCACTGTAGAGCATCCTCACCAATATTCCTTGCACGGATATCCACAGTCCTGAGATCGCGAAGGTGTTGTAGTATCTCTTGGAGAAGATCCATCCCCTTATCTCCTTTCTTCAAGGAGCTGATACAATGCTTTAAAAACTCTCTATCTTCTTCGAGAGCCTGCAGCCTCTCATAAACATGATCCACCTCCTCTTCAATAGCAAGCTTCCTGTTCTCCATTTCAAACTTGGAGACTGATGAGTTTTGCAACATAACAGCATGATATTCTCCTTGTTCTTCATTCAGTACCCCATCTTCGGTTTCCATACCAATGGCATCAAAAAGAGGAAGCAATCTCTTTGCCTTGGAAGCCACAGTTCTTTTCTCTTGATAATGTTTTCCACTTGTGGCCTCGGAGAAACCATTCACATCTCTATTTACTTCTTCTTGACTGCTAAAATCACAATTCTTAGTGAACTCTTTGCCATTCTCTTTCGAGAAATGTTCAATTGGTCTTATATCCTCAAAGAACTCTTCATCATCATCAGACAAAGTGAAAAGCTTCTCCTCTAATGCCTTGAGCTGCTCTAGAATGGACTGCCTCTCTTCCTCAAAGTCAGCCAGTGATTCATCAAGCGTGCTCAAATGCTTTGCACAGTCTAGCCCGACACCCTCCAAATTTAGAACTGCATCAGCAGGAGTGTTGTGGTTGCTTCTATCTTGATGGCTATAGAAGCTCTCTTTATCCCTGTGTTCATGATTAAGATCAATGGATACTTCATCACTGTCCTCGGCATTAATGGAAGAAGCAGATGATGTTCTGCTTCTCCCACCACTAGCCTGCCTTCTCATCTTTTCTTTTGCTTCATAATTGTGGACCTTCTTGCGGTACATTTCCAATTCATTCTCTAGCTCTCGATTCTCCTTCTCTCTCTTAACCATTAGCTCACTCAAAAGCTGCAAGGCTTCTTGATCGTACTCAGATTGTTCTTCCATCATTCTCTGGTACTGTAATGCTTCCATTTGCATTGCAGCTTTCTCTTCTTGAAGCCTGGTTATCATCGCCATTGTTTGGTTAGCAGCTATTGCAGAGGCACTCCTCTCTTCTTCTAGCTCTGCATATAAAGCGCCTAGAACCTTGCGTTCGGCTTTCAGCGCTGATTTTAAGCGTTCAGTAGTCAGAACCCCCTCACCACCTTCAATCTCACTTATGACACTTCCGTCTAGTGATTCCTCTGCTCCAGATTCTCTTTTCTCGAATAGTAGTAATTTCTTTTGTAGGTGGTAGAGACCTTCTAGATAAATGGGTGTTTCGGGGGCTTTCTCTTCGTCCACCTCATTAAGTTCTGAACATAAGGATAAATGATGGTTTATCCCTCGTTCAAATCTTTCAACTGATATGATTCTTCCTTGAATGGTTGATTCCTCGGTTTGCTTGGGTCCTGATATGTTAGGACTTATATTAGAAACCTGTCTAGGAATAAAGAAACTAATTACTGAAGGTATAGAATAAGAATCTGAGGCTTACCTTGGTCATTCTCGGCCGTGAATATATCAGAAGTAGCAGAATTCTCAACATTATTGTTATTCACGAGAGATTGATCTTCTTGTAGGCATGGCAATGAAGGAACAAGTTCATGAGTTCGAGGCTGATCTGTTGGCCTCTGCTCAGACATCTTTGTCTCTATTATGATCTCTGATTTGATTTCAGGACCCAACAATTTAAAGCCGTCTTCTTCAGATGCTGCATTAACCAATAAATTGAAGATTTTTAAAATCTTTGAAAGTGTACAGCATGAATATAGAGAAGCCTTAATAAAATAAACAGTTTGTAATTGAAAATTTGCATTAAAATAAACGAGTTCTTCCTACCTGTTAGATCTTCTGGATCCTTAATTTCTGCCGCTTTAACATTATCACCATTGTTGGACAGGGATTGAGTTGCTTGAGTAATAGTAACTTGTTCAAATACCCCATCTACTAAATCTGCTTTGCATTCTTCAGCTTGTAAAACTGCAGAAATCTCCATTTCAGTAGTCATAAAATCGATTAATTCAATTGAGACCATGCGGAAATCATCATCAGCATAATTGTCCAAACGCAGGGGGAGGATCTCAAGAGATGCATCTTCTGTACAACAAACTTGAATCCTGGTATCATCAGAAGATTGATGAACGGCATTTTTACCTTCCATTGATATATTTGAATTCTCATCCTTGATGAACTCTCTCTCTGTAATTTCTACATTACCTGTTTCGTCATCATCATCATCTATCATTTCATCATCATCATCTATCATTTCAATGCATCGAAAGTTCGATAATGACCTTGAGCAATCCTCATCTGTCTCCTCTCTTCTGTGAACACCTTCATCAACATTAGAAGGTATCTGATGTTCTTCTGCCATCCCATTATCTTCTTCTTTTTCTTCTCTGTTTCTTTCGATCTCGTGTTCATCATCACAATGGTCTGTTGGGCAATCGGATTTACATGGATCCGAATACTCACCTCCATTGTTGTCATCTTCGATTGCTGCTGTTATCAAATTTACTTTCTGGGTATAATCCAAAACACCCCAAGAAGACTTAAACAGAAAATATGGAGAATAGAATTTGCTGATCAAGCTTACATCACAGCATGAACACCTCGAATTACTATCACCATTCTCAATCTTTTTCTCACCATCACTTGGGATTATACCCATCTCTTCCATCAATGGAAAGAAATCTATTTTTCGTGTAAGATCGATCGGCTTTCCCTGACAATTAGGCTGAGAGGACGAGCAATCCTCGCACATATCTTGGGCTTCAGCCAACTTCCGATGATTTGAACAGTACCCCAATTTGGAAATCTCAGTGGCATGGGTTTCACAGACAAGATCTCTGTAAGAACTCCGAATCTTTTCAGGCTCAATGATGTGATCAACTCTAGAACACCATAGACAAGGTGGTTTAAGGCCGAAGTATTCTGCGAATTTTGCAATCAGATAAGAAAACAAAGAGTTGAGGAGAAGGAGAATTATCAGAATCCACTCAAGGACTGCATACACAAGAATTACAGTCATTTTGTGGGTGTTCCTATGCAGCATGGTTGCAAACTTGTTGGCAGCCATGGATGCTTTGTTTCTCGTTATTTACAGGAGAGAGAGAGAGAGAGAGAGAGAGAGAGAGGAATGTTTTTGAAGCTTTGACAAAGCAGCAACTACTGAGTTGTTGCAGAATGCTGGATAGAGTGCTGTACTCATTTATTCTATTGATATACCATTCTTAATTATACTTTATAATAATATTATATACCACACATCTTTTTCTTTTTTTTTAATTATAAAGTTCCTTGGGTGTAATTGTAGTCCATCATTTTCTGAGACTGCATTTATCTTAGTGAGGAATGCTAAGCATACACTTACAATTCAAAAAAAAAAACCACTCGCCTCTCTCTTGATAATGAAACAAGAAAACTGCTATCCCCTTTGGTGGCGACACTACTTTTCCCGTATTACCTTTAGAACCTATTGAAATCGTAATTGATTTTTTTATAAAAATTTGTTTTCTTAACCTATTAGGAGTAGCAATGGCAAGTGGCGTTAGAGTTTGGATGTGTGCCCTAGGCTAGCACTCCTCAGAAAACAAAGGTTTTTGGGTTAGCCCACTTGTGAACCCAGAACCCCACAAAATGTCATTTGTTTTATTATTAAACAAGGTGAAAGTATGGAAATGAGAGTATGCTTAGCATTCCTCTTGTCTATTCTTTGGGATTATAGAAAACTCGTTTAAAGTTATACTAGACTAGTTAATCGAGTTTAACACTGCAACCAAACACCTTTACTTAGCCATCCCTTCCACTGAGCCTGATTTTGGGGACACTTGAGAGTCTAAATGGTTAAAACTATGGTGTAGGGTCCACTAGGAAGCTAAAGGTTCAATTCCATCATATATGTCCTCTTATTAAGTGTAATGTATTCAATGTACAGGCCGACCGAATAATAGACCCCACATGCTTGTTTTTGAAGTAGGGCAGCTATGCTTTCCTTTCCCTTAATTAATTGTAATGACCATTATTTTTTGGGATTTTTTTTTATTATATTCGATTAGTAAGCTGAGAATATATATATATATATATATATATATATATATATATTGTTATTTGGGCTATATATTATTATTTCGGCATAGGGTTTGAGGATGATTATTTAATATCTGAGAATAGGGAAGAGAAAATTCTTGTACCCTTTGCTTGTGATTAATGAAGAAGAGGATTGTTTCCGTGGGCATACCCAACCACATAAAATCTTTCATTTTTTTCTGGGTGTGCTTAATTGATTTGATTTTGTGTATTTATTACAACAATGGATCGTCAATTTCATTATATATGGTTATATGTTAGTAATAATGGATGAGTGGATCCATGACAGTATGTCACCCAAGGAGTTCTATCAGTCTATTGAGAGTTATCTTTGAGAAATGAGCTTAGAAACTCTTAGGGTGTGTTCGGTTGAGGGGTAAATGGGTGGGAGAAAGTAAAGTGAAGTAAAGTAAAGTAAAAGAATTGTATAAATTCTCTTGTGTGTTTGGTTTGAGAGAAAAATTTAGGGGAAAATATAAATTTTTCCAAAATTACCCTTTGTTCTCTTTAGGAATAGAGTTCAACAAAAGGGTAGACTTGGAATTTGAAGCTTTTACTTTTCTTTCTTTCACAATTCCAGCTTTTTGGTGGAATAAGGTTTGGATGAAAGTGAGAGAAAGTTAGACACTATTGAGAAAGTTCAAGTTTTACTTTACCCCAAAATCCCTCAAACTGAACAGGGTGAAAGTGAGGGAAAGTAAAAAAAAAAATAGTGAGTTTTCATGCACTTTTCTTGTGTTCGGTGTGCAAGAAAGCACACTTTCCTTTTCTTACACTTTCTCACCAGCAATAAACTTTCTTCTAAAAACTTCATCTTTTGATGGTTATTTTGAGAAAAAAATTTAAGTTCATTTTCTTTTTTGCTTTTCTTTTCTTTTATTTTCTTTTCCTTTCAATTCATTTCCTTTCTTTTCTTTCACCAATTTTCTCATCCCTTATTATTAAAGTCTATTTGAAATACCACCCCTCTAACTAAGATGATAAAGATGTGCCCTCATCCTAGGGTGGTTTTGGGCTAAGTCCCATAGGATGAAATTCCAAATGGATTAATTATAATTCTATTTGGGTGTGGTAGGAGGGTCACTCACCCTACTAACACTAATTACTTTGGAAAGAAAAAGAAATCTAAAATATAATAATTGAGAAATAATGAATATTAGCTTCTACTGGGGAGTAATCTTTGGTTATTTATGTTGAGAGTAGTTGCGGAAAGAGATCACATGGCTGCATTAAAAGTTAGGTAAAAACTACAAAGCTGGGGTCTATAATGTTAATGTGTTGTCCACACACCTGACCCTCATGTAAGAGGGTTATAGATTTTGGGTCCTACGTTATCCTCGGGCCTTATTAAGTGAAAGGAAAGTGGCCATTGGATTTTCAATCCAATGGCTCCAGCTGTAAATGTTGGCCCCACTTAATGCTTGACACCCTTTAGATTAAAAAGCCATCGGTCTAGCTCTTGATAATAGGTATTATCAAGAGTTCTAAATTACATTCCGCCATCGGTCTAGCTCTTGGTAGTAGGTAATATCGAGAGTTCTAAATTACATTCCTGAAATAAAAAGTCTCATTTTGAGGAACAGGCCGGCCGGTTTGACAGACCTATGCTAAAAGAAAAGAAGAAAACGACTTTTGACAACTGTTCCAACTTTTTTTTGGATTTTTTAAAAATTTTATTTCCTACATTTTTGACTGATACTAAGTCATTTAAAAAAAAAAAATAAAAAAAATTTTAATAACTCGAGGTGTCCCCAATCCCATTGAGGGCACGGTGAGAGCCTGCAACCCGCCGCACTAGGAAAGTTTGGGAAAATTCTGTGTGGGTCTGGCTCCAAAGGGGGAGTGAGAAGTTGAACTCAAAGAGGTTTTACTAAGTCCTTGCGAAGGCTAATTATCATGTGTAAAAGAAACGTAAACTACCATTTTATAGGTTTTACCTAGAGGTTTTTTGAATTAAACATTGAAGTGATCCTCAATAATTATGGCCATTGATATAAGAAATATGGGCAAATTTGAGGAGTATTTTTGTTTAAAATATTTGCGAGGTATATTTTGGGTATAGAAATTTGACTTGGGATATTTTAGGAACTAAAAAATATTCAAAATATTCTGATTATAGGAAATATTTGAGGGCATTTTCGGTATAGAAACCTGACTTAATGGCATTTTAAGAATAAAAAAACTTTAGAAACATAATGGCTAATAAAATATATATATTTCTAATAATAAAAGGACATCATTGAATCGAACTAATCGAACCGGAAATTGGTCACTCAGTTAGTTTGATGGTCGGTGAGATTGTGAAGACATTGTTTTATATATTAATAAAGGATAGTTTTAGGATTATATTAAATTTAAATCAAAATTTTAATTCCCCTATATTTTTTGGTGAAAAAGTTATTCATATTAAAAAAAGCTAAAAGTAAAGGGTAGTTTTGGAATTAAGTAAAATTTTGTCAACGTTTTGAACCTATATGTAAGGGCAATTTTGGAATTAACTAAAAATGAACCTATATGTATATGGGTAGTTTTTGGGAATTAATTAAAATTCAACCAATATATGCAAAGATAATTTTGAAATTAACTAAAGGAAAATAACCACCTCCTCGGTCGGTGATACGAGGAAGGGCGTCTCGGCTCCCATTTTCTTGACATGTGTCCCCCTTCTAACCCTATTTAATTGTGATTAAGATTCATTTACCCTTAGGGTTCACCCATCTACCCTTGGTTTCTAGAAAAATATAAAACATAAAAATTAACTAAAGGGTTAAAAAAACTAACCCGAGTTAATGGGAGTTGAAGGGTCGACTATGTGAGAGCGAGGAGGAATAGTCCCCTTCTCGGCCGACGAGGGGACTATTGCTCTTAACTGAAATTCAATAAACCAAGAAAATGGTAGTTTTAGAATTAATAAAACTTTAATACGTTTTGAACTCATGTGTGAAATGGTAGTTTTGAAAGTAACTAAAATTCAATTCATATATGTAAGGATAGTTTTAGAATTAACTAAAATTCAACTAATTTATATAAGATCAGTTTTGAAATTAACTAAAATTCAATTAACATGTGAACCAAGAAAAAAATAGTTTTGTAATAAACAAAAATCAATCCTCATTATATTTCATAAATTTTGAGCCTTACCTATTCAAAGGTCTCAATTGAAGTGGGGGACCCATGCATGGTCTACATGACCAGCATGACTGTCGTGTTTGCAAAGACATAATCCAAATGAAGTATAAAAATGCCAAAATAAATTTGTTTATCTTTTGCATGAGTGATTGTACGTGGGACCTAGGGAGCTCATGGTCTCATTGGGGATGATGACCTGTAAACCTCATACAACACTACTCATCGATCCTAACCGTTGATTCGGTGGACTGGCTCTTATTGTGGGGCACGACCGGGAAATTAATTAGATCGTCCGATCAGTCCGACTTTTGGATTACTCTCCACCAAAGTGGTGGTCCGCGGATCAAACGGTCTGTCCATAGGTATCATCAATTTCAAGTGTTGGTGCTCAACATCTAATTTTTTTTTTTTCTTTTTGTCATCCTGTTTCATTAGGATGAGTATTAGAGATAGGTGAACTTTCCAAATCCATCTGAGCTCTTGAAACCATAATCCCAACCACTTACTTAGTTACGAAGAATTGAAAACAGTTGCTTCTCTAAAGGGGGTGTGTGGATACAAATTTCAGTTATGATATGTCAATATAAACCGAGCCTGCATTGTTAGGGATCTTTTCGTCGCTACCCATATTAATTAAACAACTGTGCACTAAGCACTCCTTCAACAATACTCCTTCCTAAAAATAATAAATAAAAGGAATTATCTTACCCTATGTCTTTTTTTTGTTGGAGAGTAAGCTTATCTTATCTTACCCTATGTTCGGTTGCCGATAAAATAAATAAAAAAAGAACTTAGTAAAATATTAGACTAAGATTTGTATTAGAAATTCACAATTTTCATTTCTTTTCTATGCTTTCACCTATTTTCTCAGTAACCCAACAGACCCTTAAAGAATGTTCAAAACTTAGCTTTGCCCGTATGGGTACACACGTTTCTTAACTCTGCAACATTTTCTAAAGGATTTTGCTAGCTCCAGTCGCAAATCTTTCAAAGACGCAACTGAGGCATTACCATTGTCAAACATTGTCTAACTTTTACTTTTTAAACTGTTAAAATAATGAAACAACTCCCCGTGTCAGCCCCATCTTGCGTGTAACATTCCTCTTTTCTAAAACCTTAGGATGTTCACTAAACCTAAGACTTGCTTAGCCCTACAACATTTTCTAAAACCTTATGAGACTCATTAATCCTACAAAAGCAAATCCTCAAGGTACCTAACATGAGTGTCAGCTTCCTCATAATGCGATATATACCACATTATAGGATGTACCTTAGCAAACACACATAAAAGGGAACCACATCAGTCTATGTTTTTCCCTGGATTCTTCCATGTGACCAAAGAGTTTGACGGCGAGGATCTCTCCAACAGGTAGTTACAGCTGTTAATATCCATACAAACCTATTGTTCATGGCCTTCCAACACTTATGACCACGGAAAGAACTCAGGCAAAAACACAACCATTTACTATTCATAAAAAGAGGGGTATTTACTTTTTCTTTTCTTTTTTTTTTGGTTAGAAGGGGTATTTTCATTTGGATGGGTTTTGTGTACTTTCTAAAGTATCCTCAAAATGGGGTACGTGTTACATTGTGAGGAACTAACACGATTTTTTCGTAGGAACGTAATTGAAGATTTATGCTTTTTAACCCTAAAATTTAATGCTACGTGGCAAGGCTACGACAATGCATACAACTGCATATTAGGGATTGCATGCCCCTTAGCATAAGAAATGCAAGGAAAAATAACTTGGTATTGAGCTGCTGGGGTGTTGTTTAGGGTGTCATTCTTGGACGAGCAACTTCAAATTTGCTACCAAACACTCCCTAAGTCTATTGTGACCTAAGGGTATCATTCTTAGAAAATGATGAGGGTAATTACTGTAGTTTGAAAGTTTTTAGGATTCTGAATTTAAAATTATAGTGAAAGAGAGGGGAATGATGAAACATAGCTGTCAACACTGGTACGGTATTAGAGAAAACGCTAAGAACACAGAAAGGAAAAGCTTATAAAAAAAAGAGTATCAAATGATGGGGAAAATCTCTTTAGCGAGTTTTAGGATTCTCTCTCCCCTCTTTCGTCCTTGGCGCCATTTTTGAAAAGCTCTCTACCAATTCGGACTCTTGAGATTTATATTTCGGATAGTGCTAAGGCGCGCAAACTCTAGCCTTACTTGTTGGGCATGCTCCTTAGTCTTATTGTTGTCATTAACAAAGGTTAATGTTTCTTTTTTTAAAAGTTTTAGAAAATATTAATGTGACGGTCTAAAGGTGAGAGTACACAGTGCATGTTAGGGTTCATGCGCTCCTTATAGCATGATGCTTGTATATTATATGTAATTCTAACCTTATATAGGAGAAAATAGTTGGGTGAACTTAGTTATTTGACCACCAAGACTGGATGTAATATTTTTTTAATTAAATCGAAAAAACATTCTTAAGAGACATTACAAAAATGAACTCCAATGAAAATGTCTAAACCATCTGACCAGACGTTGAAAATTTATTCATTAACCCTATTTAGTCAACATTAATCTTCCAGAGTTCACCTGGCCTAACATTGGTTATACAAAATGATGATCTTTGACGTCTGACCAGATAACTTAGACATATTTATTGGGTTAATGTTTTGCGACGTTATCATAAAGATGATATCTTAGATGAATTTCCTCGATTTGGTAAAATAATGCCGCTTGATGTCTAGGTGTTCGATAACCAAGTTTACCAACTAAGTGAACTTTAGTAGCACCGCTATATATCAACATCAGCATCAAACTTATAAGTTTTAACTTTAAGTTTGAAATATAAGAAAATCCAAAAGATGTTTATATATTATTCAACAAATACCCAAACGCCGAAAGTGGATGAACAAATACTTGGAACTTCAAAATTTGACCCCTAGTGTAGTGAATAATGATCACGTTTACATTTGTTCATTAGCTAGTTAAGGGAATATTCAATAATACGCAAGTCACTTGGTTAAGTGTCTCGGTGATTCTGACGCCATAGATCTTTCAATTTACAGTGTATGAATCATCTAAAGCTCCAGTATGA
Source organism: Tetracentron sinense (assembly GCA_015143295.1). Classification (NCBI taxonomy): domain Eukaryota; kingdom Viridiplantae; phylum Streptophyta; class Magnoliopsida; order Trochodendrales; family Trochodendraceae; genus Tetracentron; species Tetracentron sinense. The sequence goes on from CM026554.1 coordinate 37,841,076, forward strand.
TAATCGGTTCTGAAAAAAAAAAAAAAAAGATTAATTTGAATTTTTTGGAGAGATGGGCATGATGATTAATAAGTATTTAGATTAAGGGGGAAAGATAGTTTTCAACTAAGATATGTGGTATCTATTGGTATCACAATTGGTATCAGTAGTCCAGGACCGTCGGAATTTGGTCCGGTCCGGTCCAGCCAGCTCGGGTTGTTTGATATAAGCCCAAAGCTTTTGAGACTACCGCACACCCAAACCTGGGAGGGATCGGATTTGGTCTGGCCCTCACGAGACCAAAACTGTATTGCCTAGGTTCAGCGTCCGACATGTGGCAATAAAAATGGGAGAAGATATCAAACGGAGAGAAGTCAAAAAACAGGGAAGAAAAGGAAATGACTTGTCCCTTCCTTATTGCCACATGTCAAATGTTGAACCTAAGCAAGACGGTTTTGGTCTGGCGAGGGCCAGACCAAATCCAATCCCAACCTGGGATTTTAGGGTTTTCGTGATTTATTTCCACTAAAACTAAAATTCCAGGGTTTAATGTATGGTCTCTCATAAGTTTTTCCTTAAATTGTAAAACGTGTACATATAATATAAAGAGAAACTTTTTGTGTTTTTGGGTTTCTCCTTCCTCCAAAATTTTTCCTCATTTCAACTTGATTTGAGTAAAATGAATCCAAAGATGTAAATGCAGGTATTTGGTGGAGAAGATTTATTATTATTATTTTTTTTGGCGAAAATATCATGTCTAATGTTTTCAGACAATCTATTGATAGGCCAAAAAAAATTATATTCCTATCATTGATTATTTTTTTAAATAAACATTTAAATTAATTAAAACATATTCTATTGTATATTAGAACATGTATTACAATAATCAAAAGGACAAGATGTCGACAGAGAATGAACCTAAAAAGCTAGTGCTATGAAGCAACGAAAATGAGACACTCCCAACTCTTCAAAATACTCCTGCTAGAGCATCATGGTATCATAACATGACGACTCGTATTGGGACCTTAGCTTAGTGAGGGCGGCAATGCATCTTCGAATACACATCTATTTCGCCAAAGAAATAGCTATCCCTGATTGGTAGATCACCAATCCGACTCACATCTTCGTTGACCATTTGAGGGTAAAATGGAGTCATCACGTACATTGAGAGAAAGAGCAAGAATGTGTTTAATAAACTGATAAGGAGTTATAGAAAAGATGGACTTCAATCCAAAATGGAAGGGTACACAAAGAGAGAAAGAACAAGACATCTTTTAACAAGATTTGTATGAACTATGAAGAGCAAAACCGATGAGGAGACCAGAGATCCCAAAGGGAGTAATTTATAGAGGGGCTTAAATCAAACGATTGATACGGTGATGAATGTGTTGCATGCCTAATTTTTCATTTTTGGAAATAAAATGAAGAAGGGCCAGGTGCACTTAAATATGTTTTTATGTATAGATTCTTTTTCTTTTTTTTTTGTGGAAATAATTATCTCCTCTATGGGTGACCCAAGGAGGGGTGTCCCGACTCCCTATTCTTGCCACATGTCCTCCTTTTAACTCCCTTTAACTATGGTTAAGATTCACTCACCCTTAAGGTTCACCCATCTACCCTTCGTTTTTAGAAGAAAATAAAATAACTAGAGGGTCAAAAAAAATTAACCCATCTCCCCTGCAAAACAAGCTACAACTGGCTTGCTAATAGTATTTTCTTTCAATTTTTAATTTCATATTTTGGTGGAAGAGGTACATAGTAGATATTGATTTAAATCATTACTAATATGAAGGAGATTCCTCCTTCAAAACGTTGATGGGATCTTTTGTAATTTCAAAACTATCCTTTGGTCTTATCTCATCTTCTTATCTTATATACAATGAGAATTCCTCCATACAAAAAATGCAGTCTAATTTTTTAGAATGCCTAAACCATCCTTATCATAATCCATATCCATTTTGTTGGCCGGCCATGTATGAGAGTTCTTCCCAGCAGATTAATTGAACCTATCGGACACTAACTTCGATAAATCATATTCTCTTTTTGGCATGAATATATAGGCAGTCATCAGTTTCTGTAAGTCGGATGGCATGCCGCAACCTTCCAGTGGTGTGGATTCCAAAACTACTATGACAGCTGAGTCAAGACAACAACTACGGAAATGGTGTGAAAGAAGTTAGAAATAGCTTATTCTTGGTTTACCACATTTCCAGTCAATGCTGCGAGTGCCTTCGTTTTGAATTACAGATCCTTTCCAGTCCTCTTTCGCTTGGAGCAGTTCGACACAATCCATCGGTTCCTCAAGCTACAATCTTTATCCTAATGCCATCAAAGGCCAGAGAGCGTGATGACTAAAAAACATAAGGCCTCGATACTTGGCTTGAAATGAAAGATGAGGAGGCAGTATCATCATCATCCGCTCCTAGATTATGATATCGTTCAAGAGCACTATTCGATTGTGCAGAGAGCGGATTCAAGATTAATTATATCAGTCAGGTAGGCTAGACAGGGGTTCTAGGAAATTCTCTATGAATTCTTCTTTGCAAGAGACATCCCTGGGTTTAGGGATGTCTCCGACAACCTTGCTGGGATCTCCACATCGAATAATTAGTTTACAATACACTCTTAGGGGTCCGAAAGGATTCCAACTTTTGACTTATATAAAGTTTTCATTACTCCTGGAGCTGGGATGATTATATAAGAAAAACACTTTGAATATTTGCTTAATTCCCATACTACCTCGAACTTCTTAGTCCGGTTATGCTACTGAGGCTACCATGTGTCCCTTTTAACACCTTAATTATGATTAAGATTCACCTACCCTAGGGTTCATCCACTTATCCTTGGTTTTTAGAGAAAAAATTTAACCCTAAGAGTTAGTGAATTTTAATGAGGGTTAAAAAAAACTAATATTTTTTCTAAAAATATTAAGGGGTGTCAAAAGAGACACATGGCAACCTCAAGGGCGTAATCGGACTTCAATTGTTGTTAAGATTCACCCACCCCTAGGGTTCACCCACTTATCCTTGGTTTCTAGAAAAAAAATTAAATTTTTTTTAAGTCATGGTTAAAATTCACAAACTCCTATGGTTAAAAGTTTTTTCATATTTTTTCTAAAATCCAAATAAGTGGTGAACCGTAGGGGTGAGTGAATCTTAACCATAGTTAAAGAGTGTTGTTAAAAGGGACACATGGTGACCTCAGTCGCGTAACTGGATTCCTTGTTCTCCTGGAAAAACACTTCGAAAAAAGAACGTCTCACCAAGGCCCCGCCGCTCCCTTTCTTTGTTATACCCAAAATGCTCCAAAAGCTTTTTGGTTCTCAAAATGTCCCTACGTAAAAATTTTATAACCGGCCCTAGGGTTCACCCACTTATCATTAGTTTCTAGAAAAAAATATGAAAAAAAAAAATTAACCCTACGAGTTAGTGAATTTTAACCTGAATTTAAAAACCAATGATAGGTTGGAAAACTCTACGGGTAGGTGAATCTTAACCACAATTAAGGGGTGTCAAAAGAGACACATTGCAACCTCAAGGGCGTAATCAGACTCACTATGGTTAAGTTTCGCCCACCCTTAGGGTTCACCCACTTATCCTTGGTTTTTAGAAAAAAAAATATTAAGTTTTTTTAAATCCTGGTTAAAATTCACTAACTCCTAGGTTTAATTTTTTTTTCATATTTTTTCTAAAATCCAAGATAAGTGGGTGAACTATAGGGGTGGGTGAAGCTTAACCACAGTTAAGGAGGTTGCCGTCTGAAGTAATATTTAAACCCTGATTTGTTTGGGATTACATTTGATATTTGTTTTTGTGCAAGAGAATACAATGTATGGTTTCTTAGTGGATGTTCTGTTTGTTAAAGTTTTTTTTCCACGTTTTTTACCAGGGCAGTTGGATCTTTTCTAGAGTTCACCCATGATGGGGCTGAAGTGGTGAGTGCATTTTGGTTACATCTTTCTAATTCTCACTTCATATCCACTTTCTTAAATTTTAGCAGAGCCTTCTTATTTCCTATTTGAAGTGATACTGATTATGCATTCTTTGTCCCAAAAGCATATGTTTAATATGTGGTCTTGCATGCAGAGATACTTGTAGTAAATGCTTCACTTAGTTTCTTGTAGTAAAGCCTTGTACAAATCCTCTGGTTCTGTTTTCCTGTTCACTTATATTGCACTTTTCCATGGCCACTTTTTTTGGATATGGTATTTAATTGTCTTAATTCCTATACTCCTACAAGTAGCATAAGCATATTTTCCAACTGCAATGGGATTAAACAATTAGGTACATCTACTGAATAGTTAACTATGTTAAACTTTACTTCCATAAACACAAACTGAGATTAAAGTTGATCCATTTTAGAAGCAATGGCACCAAGAAATCTCAAACTAAACTACACCCTCATGGCCCTCATGGCAGAAAAGATGCTTTTGTATTTGTATGCTAGTACTACACTTTTTGGTCAATACAGAATACAAAATATAGAGCCTAGCTGGTTAAGGATTTGCTAGTTTGTCATTTTAAATTGAATGGCTGCAGCGTTGCTTCATGAAGTGACAGTCTACCAGGAGATATTCTTCTAGTACCTTTCGACAATTGATGAATAAAAACTCTTGAATAGCAAAAAGGGAAAAAGATTACCTCTGGTGGCTGCCCGAGCTAAGCGCTTGGGCATCCACAAACCATTGGGCAGCTGGCGATATTTTAGGTGACAAGTCATTTCATTGTCTCCCTTAATTTTGACTTCTCCCCATTTGATATCTTTCCCCTTTAAAAATGCCAGCTGCCTTATGATTTGTGGATGCCCGAGCGCTTAGCTAAGCTCGGGAAGTCACCCGAGGTAATCTTTTGCCAGCAAAAAGTAAAATTGTTGATGCAGGAAGTCCTGTCCCGAATTTTAAAGGAAACTGAAAGTATGGGTGGGTCCAAAAAAAAACTGCCCTCTCTGTTTTGAGAGGGTATGTGGGTGCAATGGCTTGTGCCAGTGGGAGGGTGGGTTTGTGTGTCTGTGTGTTGTGGTATAGTGTCTGCGGGTGGTTTGTTACTAAATGAAAAAAAAAAAAAAAGGCTAACTCATGGTTATGTGCAGCAAGAGCCAAATTCTAATCAGTTATATGCAAATAGGTAGTACCCCTAGACCGACACTATATATATGCAAATGAATCTAATCAGTTATGTTTTGGTCCCATCTGCCATCCAATGGCAACTGGGTATTGCAATCTTCTCAACACGGATGCTCGAAGATACATAAACAAGGTAATTCTTGCAATATATTTCCAAATGCATATATTATGTTGATATGCGTATTGCTCTATCCATGTTGTTAGCTATATGAATCGGTGAGCTCTAACCATTTACAAAAAAATATATATATATTCAATGCAGCTTGTGTTCGTAGTTTTCACTCCAGCACTCGTGTTTGCAAGTCTAGCCAAGACTGTCACCCTAGAAGACATCATTTCATGGTAATCTACTACTACATTGCAATTTGCAAGTGATGCTCCTTGTGTTCTAAAGTACCTACTTAATTAAATGATTGATGTTTAGAAGCTAAATGAAAATGAAAAGGACAATCTCTTGGGAATGGAAGATGAGCTCAATTTGGAGATTTGAATACAGTTTTTTTATAGGTTCTACAAAAGATGTTACTCTATGCGGAAAATCAACCTGATTGAATGATCCTAATTATGCAATTAATATGTTTCATTCTGGTGGGCTTTTGAATTTCTTGATGTCTTTATTACTATTCGTAACTCCATTTTATTTGATCATCTCTTTAGGTAGTTTATGCCCGTAAACAACTTTTTATCTTTTACCCAGTATTTTCTTCTCTTCTTTCTTCGAAATAAATTCGTCTTTCCCAACTTTAGCCAGGTTTAGTCTAGAAGCTTTAAGTCTACAGTTCACGAAGGGACTGATGGGCTGGTTTTTGCAGGTGGTGCTGCTTAAAGCATCGCTATATTCATTGGGGAGTGGGGAGGCACCGTTGCTGGACATTGTGGCATATGGCGGATATGCTTTCACAGGGATGTGTGTGGCTGTTCTGGGGAGGATCATGTGAGCTACTCATACTATTTCCTGATGCCTTGGACATGCTTTTGCTTGGGTGTCTTCTTGGTGAAGACGATGAAGAGAGTTCTTTTCGCGGAGGTGAGGAGTTATGATTCGAGCAAGCATCATTATTCCTCTTGCTGTTTATGGCTTTGGCCCAGTTCCCCTTTTTCTTCTGGCTTGGCAGCATTGGGGTGCATTAGCTTTTCTTAAAATTGGCTCTCTCCTCTTGGTCATATTGAAGTGCAATTAGAAACAGTACTGATCAGAACAGTGTTACTATGTTGAGGGCAACTTGGCTATCTGGGTTGATTTCTCCAAGTTGTTGAGTGTCAATCTCAACTCATTCCATTTATATGAGTATTATTTGGGGGAATTGTATAGTGAATTCTCCAGTGGAGTGATCGAGAATCGAGATGCAAACACAGGTGAAATGAGAAATATTCACTTTATTATTGTGACGAGTAATCTTAGATAGGAATCCAAATATGCCAACATTGCTATACTTGGCGAGTAATCATAATAACATTTTGTTACCACTAAAAGAGTTGCCTAATGTATAGATATAGAGATGAATTGTCTTCTTTGGCCATTCTTCCCACTGTCTGGATGTGTTATTATCTCTTGCTTTACCTCTGTCATAATTTTTATATTACTTATAGTTGTGGATGTGGAATGTATAGATGTGGATATGGATATGGATGTGGAATCTATCTATTATGTGAAATGTTTGAAAATAGGTTAAATGTTCTATATAACAAGTTTTGGGATTCAGGATACTGGTTTGAACCAAAAATAAATTTAATATTAGAGACGGAAATATTTTCGTCTCTAATGTAAAGGTGACATTAGACAGGAAAATAGTTCCGTTGCAAAAATTTATCAACAACGGAAATATTTCCGTGTCCAACATATATTAGACAAGGAATTATTTCCGTTGCCAACATATATTGGACACAGAAATATTTCCGTTGCAAAAATTTATTAGACACAAAAATATTTCTGTGTCCAGCATATATTAGACACATAATTATTTTTGTTGCCGACATATATTGGACACGAAAATATTTTCGTGTCTAATATTATCATTGCGATGTAATATATGTTTGCATTTCTTACAAATAAAGGTTTTAGGCACGGAAATAGTTCTGTTTCTAATAATAGTAATAGAAACGGATAATTCTTTCCATGTCTAATAGCATCAGTGACACGAGAGCATCTGTCATGGTTATTATTTCTGTGTCTGATAGTATTAGACACGAAAAAATCATATCGGACATGGAGAATTTCCGTTGTTATACAGTAGTTTTGTTGTAGTGATCGGTCGTACATGTAAATCATAAAAAGTGAATAGAAAACACCTGTAAAACGATATAATATGAAATTTAAGGTTTACAATCATAAATGGAATGATTATGATTTTTTACTTGGATTAATCATACATGAAATAATTTTAACTAATTCATTTATAAAAAAAACAAGAAACCCGAGAATGAATTCTTCCGTTAATGACGTTCTCTCATGATCGTGGTTGCTAGTCGAAGCTGTGTGCTTTTGATTTTTATCGGAACAAAACTCTCTTGTTCGAAATCTCAGTCAAAACAGTAGATAATGAAATGTTATGGGACTCTTCTTAATCAACGAAGAGGGCTCCATTTGTTAATAAGGAGGGGAAGGGGCTCCATTGTTGATACAGAAGAAAAGGGATGCAAATGTCTTTTTGTCAAATGATTTAGATAAAATAGCCCTCACATGTGTAGAAAGATATTAAGAGAAATGTACGTTAAAAAATCCTTGGGTATTTGAGAAACAACCCCGAGGGATGATCGAGCAAAAGTACAACCATTTACAAGGGAGATTTGCTTTGTGTGTTCAGTAATGTACTCAGATTGATATGCTCTTAGTTTTGAACAAGATCAGCCGAAAACAATTACGAGATTTGGACATTCTATTTTGGCATGTAGAGAGCCACGGATTTTCCAGTATCATTACAAGATCAGCTCCTTTTTTTAGGTTTAGTTAACAATCATGTTCCTACACGTCGACTGCAACCAGATCGATGAACCAGAAAAAAACATTCCAACTGATGATTATTAACAATTAAAAAAAAAAAAAAAGAACCCTTCAATTCACTTCACAGGAACCCAATACTAGAAAACTTCACATACATGATCGCGGTTAAGTTTCTATAACAATGCCAACTTCACTGAAAAAAAAAAAAAAAATTCAAGCCTAGCAACTTCTAGTACCCTATAAGGCTATAAGCAACCAGTCTTCAAAAAACAGAAATTGTAAAGTGAATAGCGCCATCCTTGGCATGATAGATCTCTAGACTGATTCACTGCCCCAATGACCATTTGATGGGAAGATTGAAACACCAGGTACATTGAGAGAAATAGCGAGAATGTGTTGCATCAACTTATAAGGAGGCAGAGAAAATATGGACCTCAATCCAAAATGAAAGGGTACAGTGAGAGTGAAAGAACCAAACATCTTAAACCAATATTTGAATGAACAAAACTGATGAGAAGTCGGTGACCCAAGAGACTAATTTATAAAACTGATGAGAAGTCGGTGACCCAAGAGACTAATTTATAAAGGGGCTTAAACCAAAAGCGTGATATGGTAATTAATGTCCTGCATGTGTAATTTGGCATTCTTGGAAATAAAATTAAGAGGGTTAGGTCATAGGTGTACTTAAATATGAAAAACTATCATAAATACTAATTTTCCTTTTTTCTTTTTTGGGAAAAACCCTTAACTTTACAGCTATTTGTACATACCCTTGTGTGTTTGTGATTTTGTATTATAGTCCACAGACTTTTAAAACTTTTGCAAATCCACCCTTCCATCCAAAAGGTAGTTAATGGATGTTAAATTTTTTTTTTATACCTTCCAAAAAAAAAAAATGTTAAATTTTTTATGAAATGATATTTTTAACCATTTTTAAATGAGTTGGACGGAAGTTACGCCTTTATAGGTTATCCCCGTTTAATTGTGATTAAGCTTAATCAACCTAAGGTTATATTTTTTTAAAATAAATCTAAAAATCAAGATTAGATAGATTAACCCTAAGGGTGAGTGAATCTTAATTACAATTAGTGAGTACTGTTAAAAGGGACACATGACCCAGCTTGTAGAGTCCCCTTTAACTGTGGTTAAGTATAATTAACTTAAGGTTAATATTTTTTTTTCCAAAATCCAAGGTTAGATGCATGAACGTACCCTAGGGTGAGTGAATATATATTAACCACTATTAGTGGGTGTTAAAAGAGACATGTGGCGGCTTATATATCCTCCTTTAATTGTGGTTAAGCATAATCATTCTACAGTTAATATTTTTTCTTCTAAAAACCAAGGTTAAATGCATGAAATTTAGGGGTGAATGAATCTTAACCACAATTAGTGAGTGTTAAAAGGGACATGTGACAACTTGTAGAGCCTCCTTTAAACTATTCACTTACCCTTAGGGTTCATGCATCTAACTTTGGATTTTAGAAATAAATATAAACCTTAGGTCGATTATAGTTAACCACAATTAAAGGGCTCTACAAGCTACCTTGTCCTTTTTAACACCCACTAACTGTGGTTAAGATTCACTCACCCCTTGGGTTTATGCATCTAATTTTAGTTTTTAAAAGAAAAAAATATTAACCTTAGATTGATTATGCATAACCACAATTAAAGAAGGCTCTACAAGCCGTCATGTGTCCCTTTTAACACCCACTAATACTGGTTAATATTCACTCACCTTAGGGTTCATGCATCTAACCTTGGATTTTAAAAAAAATATAACAATAATATTAACCTTAAGTTGATTATGCTTAATCATAGTTAAAAGAGACTCTACAAGTTATCGTGTCTCTTTTAACACTCACTAAATGTAGTTAAGATTCACTCACCCTTAGGGTTCATCCATCTAACTTTTTAGATTTAAAAAAAAATATTAACCGTAGATCGGTTAAGCTTGACCCCAATTAAAGGGGATCAATAGGACATTTGGTGCCCTAAAGAGATGTGCGTTCTTTCCAACCCAATAAAAAAAGTTAAAGATGTCACTTCATACAAAAATTAACATCCGTTAACTAATTTTTGAATGGAATGGAGGATTTGCAAAAGTTTTAAAAGATAGGAGGGGCATAAGACAAAATCACAAAACACAAAGGTATTTACAAATAGCTAAAATGACAGGGTTTATTTCATAAAAAAAAAAAAAACCATTCTTTTTTTATGGGGTTGATTTTCATGTTATAATGTGGGAAGTTCTAAGTTCTAACCACACTCTCCCTTACCCTCACGTACTCACCCCCATTTGGGAAATGCTAGCTACAAAACTCACCTTCCTTCTTTATAAGCAAGACATTTGTTAATATCTTCTTCCATCGAAAGAAAACACTGTTTTTCACTAAGACTCTCTCCAATCGAAATGAGAGTTGGTCTCAAAAGGAAGTGATTTAAATTTAGTATGACAAAACGATTTATGGCTCACTTTGATCTCGTCTTCATTATCCTATCTGGGTTAATGAATGTGTGGCGTGTGTAATTTTGCAATTTTGAAAATAAATTTAAGAGGGGCTAGGTGTACATAATATGAAAAAGTTACCCTAAATATTTTATGTTTTTTGGTGTGGAGATTTTCGTATTATAATATGATGAAGAGTTTAAGTTCTAACCCCACTTTCTCTTCGCATACTCGCTCCATTTTAATTAGGTAATATAAAAAATGTTTTTGGGCCCACTACGATCTCGTCTTTATTACCATATCTGGGGCGTGTACGCAATGGGGGGAAGTGGGACCTAACAAAATCCTTATAATATTCAAATGAGTTCTAAGATGAGGACCCATAGACTCTTCTAAGCTGATTGCAGTGTCCCCGTGTCCCTTTTAACACTTTTTAAACCGTGGTTAAGCTTAATTTAATTGAAATTAATGATTTATTTTTATTTTTATTGAAAATCATGGTTAGATTGCTTAACCCATAGGGGATGAGTGAATCTAACCATAGTTGATGGGTGGTAAAAAGGGGCCATGGACCAATTAGATCACGGGGTCAGCTTCTAAGCGCTGACCCTGAGGTCGGTTTTCCATTTCCCTATTCAAATTGCATACATGAGTTTGAATCCGTCACCTTTACGTGAGAATGAGTTGTGCTTTGGTTACTAATCACTGACGATGATCACTACTTACATCATGTAAATGATATCTCCAGAAAAAAAATAGAGTTATGTTTTTTTTTATTAGAGTTAAACCTAACTCTTGGAGCCATGTAAGGCTGTTAATGGGTCGGATTCGGATCAGATCTGCCTAGATCCGAATCTGATCTGATTAAGAATTCGACAGATCCAAATCAAATCTGAGATCCGTCAGATAATGAATTAATCAATTCAAATCCGATTATATTTTTAAGATTTGAATATGATCCGATTAAGGTTAATTTTTAAAAAAACTCTATTTTAATAATATAAAAATCTAATAGTACCTTAATTAACTCTAATTAATGTTAATTTTTTTAAATTAACACTTTATGCATAAAAACTCTATGTAATATATTTAAAATGAGTAAAAAAAAAATTTATAATCGGATTGGATTTTAATCAGATCGGATCACCCTATATCCGGATCCGATCCGACGGATCACATATAGGGTCCAAAGTCTGGCTAATCCGATCCTGATCCTGATCCTGATCCATTGACAGCCCTAGAGCCATGGGTTGTTGAGCTTAATTATTCTCAACCCATTAAGAACTTGAAATTATATATATATATATATATATAGGGCTATCAACCGATCTGGATCGTATCGTCCGAATCGGTTTAAGTGAATATTTATCCGAATAAGTATGAATAAGTATCCGGCGGATCGGATTCGTGATAATTGGGCATCTGTGATACGATTACTGTCCGGAACCGGATGGAATCATCAAGAAAGTTACTATTGATCAACTACAACAATGCAACTGACCGGAACAGGTAATATAGGATAAAGCCAGGCAATGAAACCACTGTTTATGTGGATAACTCTCTGGTGGTAGAGCCTTACTGTGGAGGGCAATGGCAAACCATTAGTGAAAATTAATGAATCCAAAGGTGTAAATCTTCGCACGTATTTGTTGGGCTTCCCTCCTTGTGAGTTGGGGGCCCATGTGAGTTAAGGAGAACCCACTAAAGTCTCCTCATTTTGAAAATTAGTATGGCATGGGAAGTTGTGTTGGTAGGTGGGGCATTTAATGCTCTAGTGACTAAATAGAGCTTTCGGGGTTACTTTCCCCTTTCACATACACGTTTTTGGAAGTGGAAGAACAAAGAGTTTTTTGTTTGCAAAGAGGGAAGAAGAAGAACCAGCCCCTTGAAGCTTGTCCTTATACTCTCCACTTGGTAGTTCAAGCTAGAAGTTTGATATTTTGTTGCCGGGCTTGTGAGGATTCTATCCATGGGTTCAGAGTGTTAACCGGCTTGCCAACGACACCGTATTGAGGTACTTTTTCGGTCCTCATTTGGGTAAGAGATCTTTGATTTCTTGTTGATTAAATCCACTTTATTTAGTGAAGTATTATTGTAATCTAAGTGATAATATCACTTGATGTTGGATTCCTCTAGGGTTGTCTAGAGAGAAATTGTGTAACCCCATTATTTTACACATAGTGGAAGTTTTTACCGGACTTGGTCCCGTGGTTTTTCCCTCTACACTAGAGGGTTTTCCACGTTAAAATCGGTGTGTTCTTCTTGTTGCATTTGCTGATTTTGTGTGTGTGTGAATTGCTTTATTGGATACTATTCTACAATTTTTGTTATACCATTAATTTGCACATAGACGGGAAATGTGTGTGTTTTCCCATCAACATATTTGGTGGAGAAGATTTTTTTTGCCGAAAATATCATGTCTAATGTTTTCAGACAATCCATTGATAGGCCAAAAAAAAAATATTAAATTCCTATTATAAATTATTTTTTAATAAAAAATTAAATAAATTAAAACATATTCTGATGTTTACTAGAGCATGTATTCATAAGCATTTGGCATGCAAATGTTTTTTTTTTTTTTTTTTGGTGAAGGGCATGTAATCTGATTAAACTCTTAACATATATATATATTTATATATAGGTGGGGGAAGGGATCAGGGAACATATGGAAAAAACATTCAAGTTCACATATGCTTACAACTGGCCGATCTGAAAACCTAACGGTCGCAATCACATTATTTTTGTATGTGAGAAAGGGTATTCAGGGAAATTTATATTTTTAAAGAAGATCATCTCCTTTCCTTCTTCGTCCCAATTCTTCCGGCGTCTTTTTCTCTCTCTTCCTCCTCTCTCCGATTCCGCTTTCCTTTTAGTTCTCTTCAAAGTTCAAATACATAAGTTGCCAAGATTTCCTCCGACAAAAAGAATTGCTGGTTTGATTTTTGCGCTGAAGTCAAGCATTCTTAAGGAATTTGAAGAGAAGTGGCTATGGCTGTATTCAAAGGGCTATCGGGCTGCCACTTATAAACTTTTGAGCAAATGCTATAGTTCTTCTTAATCACACAAAACTAGAGAAATGTTTTCCTAGCTCCATTTGCACTCTGTAACACCAATCAAATTTTCAATATGAGGATCAGAGAGGTTACCAATTTCAAGAAATTTGATTGTGTAGAGAATCAGAGTAGGAGTTGCAGAAAAGAACCAATTACCGAAATCCCACTTTTGGAATCCCGTTTTAGGGATGTTGCTGGCCTCAGGTTTTTCATTATGAGTGCTAACTCCTGGGTTTATCCATTTAGTAAAACAAAAGCCGAGCGGCTACAGTCACCATTACTAACTAAGATAAACTTGCGGCTCTTTTGGTTGATAAAATGCCTGACTCAACACAATATATACATTTTTTTTTTTGATCGACAATTTTTTTTTTTAATATAAGAAGCCGAAAGATTACAATAACAAAAAGGACAAGAGGTTGACAGAGTAAAAACAGCTAGTGCGCGCAATCCCGCCAAATCGCATCGGGACCTTAGCTTGAGGAGGGCAGAATCTTCTAATACACGCTAAAGGAATAGCAATCCCGGATTGGTAGATCACCAATCCGACTCACATCTTCGTTGACCATTCGAGGGTAAAATTAAATCATCACGTATGTTGAGGGGAGGGAAAGAGCAACAATGTGTTTAATCAACTGGTAAGGAGTTATAGAAAATATGGACTTCAATCCAAAATGGAAGGGTACACAAAGAGAGAAAGAACAAGACATCTTAGAACAAGATTTGTATGAAGAGCAAACCCAACGAGGAGACCAGAGACCCCAAAGGGGGTAATTTATAGAGGGGTTTAAATCAAATGTCTGATACGGTAATGAATGTGTTACATGCCTAATTTTGCATTTTTGGAAATAAAATTAAGAAGGATTAGGTGCAGTTAAATATGTTTCTATGTATAAATTTTTTTAATGGAAATTAATTAACTCCTGGCTAGGTCACTGATGCAAGGAGGGGCATCTCGGCTCCCTTTTCTTATCACATGTCCACCTTTTCACTCCCTTTAACTGTGATTAAGATTCACTCACCCTTAAGGTTCACCCATCTACCCTTGGTTTTTAGAAAAATAAAATAAAATAATTTAACGAGAGGGTTAAAAAAATTTAACCTGAGTTTGTGACAGTTGAAGGGGTGGCTTTGAGAGATAGAGGAGCAAGATAGAGGAGCAATAGTTTGCTCCTCAGTCCTCACCATGTAGTGGCCTATTTGCCCTTTTTTTTTAGTTTTCCAAAATATGATATTCAATCGCATGCACGATCCTGACTCCACCTAGAGGTGGGAATTTCATATACGTCACTTTAACCCGCCCGTCAAACACTCCACCTTTAGAGTTGTACTTTTGGATCGTGGTTCATTGATTCTGGTCTTCTCAAACTTAACTAATGGTAGGGCTATAAACGGAGCGGATAGTGGTATATCCGAATTCGTATCCGATTATATATTCGAATATCCGAATCCGAATAACTATACGATGGATAGTGCAAATATGATATCCGTATCCAACTTTGATTAAAATATCCAAATTTGGATAGTATTTGAATTATCCGATTATTTTTTAAAAAAATTTAAAAATATAAATTAATATTTTAAAAATAAAATTTAAAGGTTATATTAATTTTATGAATTTAAAATATATTATATAATCAGACAGATCTTTATCGGATCAGATATACCAGTACTTGAATTCGTATCTTATTATAAACGAATAGTAATTTTACTATCCGAATTTGCTCCGCTGAATACCTATTCGGATAATTATCTAACTAAACGGATTCAGATACAGATAATATTTGCATCCGTTTATAGCCCTAAATTATTGGTATTGGTCGAGTTTGGTTCCCAGACTCACGAGACATAATACAAAGTTTTTCTTAATTAGAATAATACCTAGTTAATATATATATATATATATAGGATGTACTAGAAGTCACGCAATACGTGACATCCATATCCTTCAAGCAGACCAAAAATTACAAGGACAAAATGGCATTCTCGTAATTAATGACGACTCTATGGCATTTTAATAAAATCAATTAATGATCATTTTTTCAAGATTATCCTTTATTATTGCTATCAATTACCATAAATGATATTCAATTCAGCCTACGTGAACTTTCTTAAAGTTCATGCGTTGCATGACTTCTAGCAAACTCCACACACACTCCACACACACACACACACATATATATATATAGAATCTGTTAAATATTAAACTTAAGTTTAAATGGTAAAATCTAGTAAATATATATATTTAATTAATATTTATTTTAAACAAGTTTGACTTGCGGGTTCGGGTTGAGGGGCATCTTTTGTGTTGTGTTTGCGTTCACCTTATATAAAACTGGTTGGGTTGTGTTTAGATTACTCTTACACAACCTAAGGCTGACCCAACTAGGAACCCATTGCCAGTTTGCCACCCCTAACACCACTAGACCCTTTTAGAAATGCCATTTCCTCCTCTACAAGGTGTTACTATTGCCAATGTGCTTTCTTTATTCAGTGACTTGGAAGAAGTTCAGTTTCTGTGACTTTTTCATTCGTCTTATTTAAGGGTGTTTACAGAATCAATATTTTTCGATGATCATAAATGGGTCTTTACATGGTTTCTTCTCTAGCTCGTGAGGTTTAAGACAAGGTGACCCTCTTTCTCCCGCTCTCTTTATTTTGGCTGAGGAGGTCCTTAGTAGAGGAATTTCTGGTATTTCCTCTTTTCAGTGAACTGCTTATAATATTGGGAAAAATGGGTTTACAGTGTCTCATTTTATTTGCAAATGATTCCCTCATTTTTTGCAATGGCAGTTCTAGAAGTATTAAAAAAATCTGCGATTTCCTTTCCAAGTATGAAGATTCCTCTGGACAAAAGATAAATAAAGACAAAAGTTCTCTTTACTGTTCCGACAAGACGACTACTACAAGGAAAAGGGTCATATCTAGGTATATGGGATTCCACTTTAAGCAATTTCATTTTATTTATCTGGGAGCTCCTTTGATCAAGGAAGGCAAAAAATTGCTCATTTTCTCCCTCTTGTTGAGAAAATCCAAAGGCCTGTCGATGGTTGGATTAGCAAATTTTTGTCAGCAGTGGTCGCTTAATGTTGATTAAGCATGTTCTCTCTTCTATTCCAGATCATATTATTTCAGGTATCAATGTTCCTTCTGCCATTGCTTTAAAAATTGATAACTTTTTAGCTAGATTATTTTGAAATAACTGGGATTTGCATAAACGTCGTCATTGGGTGAGTTGGAATATTTGTGCTCTACCAACTATGGAGGAGGGCTGAGTATTAGAAAAATGACAGACTTTTCGATTTAAACAAGCTTGGAAAATCTACTCTTCGGTTGTCTTTGGGTTCGATTTTTTAAGGCCAAATACAATGTTAATCATGTTTGGAATGTTATCCCTACTATGGGATCTTCGAAGCAGTGGTATGCTATTTGTGGTGTATTCCAAGATATGCTCTCTAATACCTCAGTGCTTATTGGGAATGGGTTAAAGTTAATTTCTAGTTTGATCATTGGTTAGAGGAGGATGTTCTCATCAATTTGGTAGTGGATAATCCTGATTATAGCCCTGTTATTGCCAATATTTTTAATAGTGATGGTGAATGGGACCTTTCTCAGGTGAGCAGTCTTGTTCCTCCAACAACCATTGATGATATTAAAATTGGAAAATTTTCTATTTCGGATGAAGAAGATAAATATATTTGGATTAAATCTTCCTCTTTAGAATTTTTGGTTTAGTCTACTTAGAACCTTGTGATAATTTCTAGGCACAAGTTGGAATGGGCTAAAGCTGTTTGGAGTCCAATTATGCCACTAAAGTTCGAGTTTTATGTTGGAAAATTATGCATCATGCTATCTCTACTGATTTGGCTATTCAAGATCTTGGCATCCCTCTGGCTAGCAAATGTTGTTGCTGCAAATTTTCTTGTATTGAAAGTACCAATCATCTCTTTATCAGTAGTGAGATGCTTCTAATATATGACGTTTCTTCTCTTCTCGGTGCTTTATTCCATTTAATCTTTATAACAATATTCAGTGCACTATTACTCGGTGGTTTAGAGCGGCTTCCTCAAGACACAATAATCTTTTCCCTACTTGTGGCAGGTTTGATAGTTTGGGAAATTTGGATGGAAAGATGTCGCAGGAAATATGATTTTGTTTCGTGTCAAGACAAATGGTTGATAGTGAATATTAAAAGAAAGATTTGTGGCATTGATTTGAGGAAAAAAGGTTCGACTTATCTCCTATTTTTCCTTTGAGACCTTTTTCTCCTAATAGGTCAAGGGTTTTATATGTGAAATGGCTTTGCCCTTACCGGGGAAGGCACAAATTGAATGTTGATGGAGCTTCTAAAGGAAATCCTGGCATTGCTAGAGGGGGTGGAGTTATCAGAGATCATAACGGTAATTTTGTAGCTTGCTTCTACTCTCATTATGGTATCTGCAATAATTATATGGCTGAAACTCAAGCTCTATTAGATGGCTTATCTATGTGCACAATCCTCAATCTTCAAAACATTATTATTGAATCGGACTCCAAAAGCTTGGCTGATTCATGGAATGGGACAAATTTAGCATCTTGGAAGACCTGGTACTGGGACAAAAAAATTAGGCCTTTGTTACATGTAGGGATATCTCTCAACCATATTTATCGTGAAGCAAGTGATGTAGCTAACTTTTTGGCCAACTATGGGTGTGATAGAATGGATCATCAATCATTTACTTATTTGAATAGCATTCTCTATGTGCCCCCCTCCCCCTTTGGTGTCTTTGTAGGGGTAAGGTTTTATGTCCCCCCCCCCCCAATTAATTTCTTTATTAATAAACTGGTAGGGATCTGCCAAACCTCCCACTCCCTTTAAGTGACTTTTATTTTATTTTTTTTAAAATTAAAAATTTAGCAGTTATCAGGTATTATATGCATCTTTAGTATTTTCCATTCATTCAGAACATAGAACATAAAATGATGCAAGATTTCTGGGTCTTCCCATAGTTCTACGAGATTGAATCGACGAGGGTGTGTATGGATTTGTTGAATTTGAATTGACCTACAAAATTAGTTTCTATGAAATTGAAAACCACTTAATTGAATTATTCGGACTTTAAAATTCCACCATTTGCATGCATTAGTGGATCGGTGGTATTTAATTGTTGAATTCTCAATTCTATTAATTGGATGATAAAAATTTATGTGGAAACATATTTGAATTTATAAGCATTAATAATTGGATGTGCTGAACATATGGCATCAGTGATTGACATTAAGGTGGCAATTTTTAACCCTACATGTCAACTAGCATGAGCAATTTCGACTTTTTTTTTGGGAAACTTGGGGTGTCCCCAACCCTTAGGTTAGGACTAATCCCTGAGGGCGTGACAAGAGCCCACAACCCACCACTAGGTAATCCTAGAAAATCCGTGCAGGACTGGCCCCAAAGGGGGAGTGAGAAGTTGAACCTAGGACCTTCCCCTTAATGAGGCATAAGTCTCGGGAATCACTGGTCCACCCCTTCAGGTAAGCCCTTTTGACTTTTCACGGGTTAGCATTGAGGTTTTGGACATATGGATCATGTTCAATTTGTTACAACCCTTTATTTTTGGATCTGGGCCGGTTATGCTCTTAAAATGTATGGATCATAAGACCTAATAATTTGGTTATATATACTAGTGGGTGGCTCGTGCGATGCGCGTGAGAGAGGGGAAGGGGAGAGTGATAGGGAAGAGGGACTCTAGTGAGAGAATTGTAAAAATTTATGCTTTAAAAGTTTAACTTAAAAAGATGGCGTAGAGGATTGAAACTACCTCATAACATACCCTTACTTTTTCTATTGAAAAGTATTTACAATGTAGAGAGGGTGTGCATCTTTGTTGGAAAACCAATGAGGGGGCATGAGAAAAGATAAGGATAAAGATTTAAGAGAATCGTGGTGATATTGAAGGATTATTATTAGTTGTAGTTGATATTACTTGAATACCCCTACTAACTTTTCTCATATAAAATAAGATAACAAAATATCTTAATTTTTTTTATATGGAGTTTTGGACAAAATAAGAAAAATATAAAAAAATTCACCATTACTAACCATAAGATTCCATAAAATTGGGACTCGTTAGGAATATTAAAAAAAAATCAACATACTTTTTAATTTTCATTTTTGTAGGAAATATATGTATTAATGCTAAATATAACTTTATCATAATTTAAGTATAATAATAAAAATATATAGTTATATACGTAATATATTTATTAAAAATTATTATAATTCAAAACGTAAACAATTTATATATTCACTATTATTCATTATTTTTCATGGGTTAGGCGCATGTGAGTTCAGTTTGAAAGTTCCGTATTGGATTGGTTCGAATTTACCTTATTTAACCCATTTATAAAAGGGGTCTGGTTTGGGGTGTGGGTATATTTCCATTATCACTTGGGATGTTAATGGGTGAGGCTGGCTCCACCCGTCTTGATTATTTAGTTGGGCTAGGCTTATAATCGGGCAGACCTGACCAGTCCATTTGTCTAGGCTGTTAAGCGGGCTTCGCACAGACCAATCAATAATCGGGCATGAGCCATACCGGCCTAAACCGACCCATTGACACTCTTATTTACCACCCTTAAATACATCCACTGTCAAGACAATGACAAGTTAAAGATCAAAGCATTGGGGGAGATTTTCGTGGGTTTGCTTCTTTTTCCCAAATCCGTGATTGTAGGGAATTGTCAAATAACACATCTCAATAATAAAAAAAGAAATTACACACCAGGCTTTGTCCCAATGGTAGTGTATCCCCTGCTTTGGGTGGAGGTACCGGGTTTCATTCCCAAGAGGATGAGAGTTTGTATATACTCTCCACCCGTCCACTAACTAAACAGATACTAACACCTAACCGGTGTTGCGGCCTAAACGTATATCTCAGACCAAAATAAATATGTAAGCACCCCATTTTTACACCCCCCATCTAACTATGGTTAATGAATTTAACCGTGGTTTACTCCACCAAACCCTAGGTTGATCGAGTCCAAACCCATGACCCTTTAGGCCTAGCCCAAGTCCTTTTTAATTAAGAATAAATCCTCAAATAATTTAAACACTCAAGCCCAAGCCTCAAGGGCCCAAGCCCATGAGCAAAACCCATAGCACCATGCCTATTACTTTAGGACTGTGATTTCCTATTGCATAGGCCCAAGCCAAGGCCATTCCCAGCCCAAGACCCTTGAGTTTTCTCCATGGCATAAACCCAAAATTTCATATTGGGTGTTTCGGCCAGTTCTCCTCCAAACCCAATGCTGCCATCTTTCCTCTTTGATAATAACATTTGAATTAAAGAGAGGGGACCAGCCTGTGCACCTGAAAGCTCCAAGACTCTCACCTCAACTAAGCTCCTTATTTACACTCATACCACCATCTCCCTTGACCCTATATAATCCAGCTATCCAGCATTGTTTGAGGAAGGAGGGCAACAAGAGAAAAAAGAGGGAGGAGAGAACTTGGTGGAGTCCCTGTATCACCACGCCCAGAGGAGAAAGACAGCAATGCCAAGTTTCCCTTCCTCTTGGAAGCTTTAGCCTAAGGACTTGAGGTGGACTTGAGGGAAAGCTTGGGCTGCCCCTCCTTTTAAGTCACTCTTCCTAGCTTTTGTTTTCCTTGCAAATTTCCTTCTCATTCCCTTCAGGAAAAGAGTAAAGGTTACATTTTCCCTTGCTTTAATTTCTCTTGGTTTTGTACCATTCGTAAACCCCTAGTCCTCTTCTAGGGGTGCTATTTTTTTGTTTTTCTTAAGGCTTGAAACTCCCTTGGGGTAGTGGGGAGGTCTTCATCCCTCTCAATGGGATAGAAGATCACCCATGAAAAGCTATAATTTGATCTGCTCCACCATTTTTTTTTTCTCTTTTTCTTGTTTACAGCCCAGCTTTGCCTTGCCTTGCACTAACCCCTTGCTTGTTTGCCTCTCCAAAGACCATGGTGTCTTTTAACTAGGGGTTAAAGCTAACCCCAGTTAAGTTCCCTAGTCTCAGTCCAAGGCCAAGCAAAGCTAGATTAGCTTTTGTTCTCAGTTGATTGGCTTAGTTGATTTCTTTTTTTTATTCTTGTTGATAGCCCAGCTTTGCCTTGCCTTGCACTAACCCCTTGCTTGCTTACCTCTCCAAAGACCATTGTGTCTTTTAACTAGGGGTTAAATCTAACCCCAGTTAAGTTCCCCAGTCTCAATCCAAGGCCAAGCAAAGCTAGACTGTGCAGTAGACATGCTTAATCGGTTTCTTTTTGTTGTTTGCAACCCAGCTTGCCTTGCACTAGTTCTTTACTTAGATGTCTCTCCAAAGACCATTCTGCTTCTAACCAGGGTTAAAGCTAACCCCAGTTAAGTTCCACAGTCTCAATCCAAGGCCGAACAAAGCTAGGTCAGTTTCTCTTCTCAGACCATGCAGTAGACTATCACTGGGTTCAACCGAAGTTAACTTTTTAATTTAGTTTACTGCATTAAGGGACTTAAATATGCATTTCTTTGGACTAAGCTCCCCCATATACTAGATTACCGGCCTGTTAGTGGTCTGTCCAGGCTCTTCTTTGTTCAGGCCAGAGGACTGCCCCCCTTGTGGCAGTACCCTCTATCCATTTGTTGTAACTTCCCCTCTTTGATTCAAGTGCTACATCATCCTTTGTCAGAGTTTGTTTAACCCAAGTTAAGTTTTCCTGTAAACTTAAGAAAACTCCATGAATACATAGAGGGCCACTCCAGGCCTTGTGCAAGATCAAAATCGTGGAGATTTCCCAAGTCTTAACTAGGGTTAAGCATAACCCCCATTAACTTGCTTTCAACTTGGCACTTTATCAAGGCAAAAACAAAAAACAGTGCTGTTTTGGGACGTTTTGCACGGCTAATAAGGGTTAAAACTTAACCCTAGTTAACCTTTTTTTGTCCCTTAGACCTCAAGCTAGGGTTATACTTAACCCTAGTTATCCCCACAACCTCTCTTTTATTTCTTTTTTCATCCAAAAGTACTAAAATAGCATAACTGTTTTGGGCATCAAATGTGTAAAAAAATCAGTTTGTTTGGATGGTTTAAATGGCCGAAACTAGGGTTAAACTTAACCCTAGTTAAACCCTCTTTTCCCTCAGGCATCTAACTAGGGTTACATTTAACCCTAGTTAATTCACATACCATAGGTAAGATTGCAATCCAAAAAATCCAAAAAAATAGAAAAGCATAGAGAAATATCAAAAACACTACAAAATCAAAAAGGACCAAAAATGACTTTGCTTGCTTTTTTAAACTATGGTTAGACCCTCTAATCATAGTTAACACCCTTCTAACCATGGTTAGACTTAACCTTGCACTTGACCAACCCGGTCAATTAAACCCTAGCCTCCGGGCTAGATCCTTGACCACCCTATGCACACACATACACCCCTTAGCCTTGGCACAGGTTCATGTGCTAGAACTACGCTCGGTCTGATCTCACCCCTATGTGAGTACGTAGGCAATCTAACTCGGATTCGACCCCTAGTCTAGACAATCCCTAGTCTAGTTTGCTTTGTTTATTTCTTGAATTAGTACTTAATTAAGCATTTAGGCATTTATTTAATTTTGAGATTAAACTTGGCTTAATTATGGGGAGTAGGTAACCATTTCTTAAATGGGGGTCTTGAGGTGCCTAACACCTTCCCCAAGACTTAATCGAACTGTTTACCCTAATCTTTGTTAGACCAATTGCCTTATCCAAATAATTGCTTACCCAGGACCTATCCCTAAGAATGAATAGGTGGCGACTCGGAGTCAACTTGCTTTTTATGTGAGCGGATCCAAAACCCGTGCTCACAAAATAAATAAAAAATGAATATATACATTTAGCCTATGAAATCACTCCTTTAATTTCATGGAGAACCGGCAAAGTCTAATTCTTTCCTTTTTGTAATGCACAACAAATGACATGATTGAAATTCGGGACGGAATTAGCTTGCTAATCGAAAAATCTATTCATTTAACTGGTTAACTCAAACTTGACAATTAAAAATAGTGAGAACTGCCAAAGAAATGTTTGGAGAGTTGAAGTCCCTATCTCCAGCCAACATGATCATGGGGGAGAGGATGGCTAATGGCTGCGATTCTCACTATAAGCAATCTTTAGAATTGGGATCATGTACACAAGCTACAAAACAAGTAACAATCATGCAAAGGCAAGCATTGCTATTTTATGGATCAGTAATAAGTAAGCAAAATTTGGGCTTATAAAAAAAGGCCAAATGAAAATCTTCAAAATGATAATTATCTCCTGCATTCATTCACTCTGTTAAATTATCATTTATTCTTACTTAATTAAACTAAACCATGGGATTTTAGGGTTTTCGTGAATTATTTTTAAAGGAAAAAAAAAACCAAAGGAAAAATTTCCACCAAAACCCTAAAATCCCAGGGTTTAGTTTGAGACTTTGCTACTGAGACCCTCTTAGGGCTGAGACCACCGAGACCATACTCTAAGAGCACGAGATTTCAGGTGGGGCCATTTCACATGGTAGGGCCCACTTGAAATCCCGTGCTCTTAGAGCACGGTCTCGGTGGTCTCGGCCCTAAGTGGGTCTATGAAGCTTTATCCTTTAGTTTGGGGTCTCAAAGCTTTTCCCTAAATTGTACCTGGTTAAAGATGTGTAAAACATGTACATAAATATAGAGAGAAACTTTTTTTGGGGGTGTCTCCTTCCTCCAAATGGTTTCTCCATTTCAACTTGATTTGAGTCTCTTCAGTGAAAATGCAAATCTTAGAGGGTATCTGGTACAGAATGTTTTTTTTGGCGTAAATATTATGTCCAATGTTTTCAGACAATCCATTGATAGGCCAAAAAAAAGTTAAATTCCTATTATAGGTTATATTTTAATAAAAATTAGATTAATTAAATCATATTCTAATATGTATTAGAGCATATATTCATAAGCATTTGTCATGTAATCTGTTTACACTCTTAACATATCTTGTTTTTATTTGGCAGAGTACTTTTTTTGGATCGAACAAATATTTTTATATAAAAAAGAGAAAGATTACAGCTATTGAAAGGACAAGAAGTTCACTAAAAAGCTGGTGCTAGAAGAAACAAAAATGCAATACTGGCCAAAAAAAGAACCCCCTTGCCAACCCACAAATATAAGACTCACTCCTTCCTCTTTGAAACGCAGATGGGCCACACCGTAACTCTTCCAAATCACCTTGCAAGAGCACCATGCTATCATGAAATGAATATAAAGCTATACCTTATTGATCGATCACCAATCTGACTCACATCTTCGTTGACCATTTGAGGGTAAAATGGAATCATCGCGTACGTTGAGGGAAAGAGCAAGAATGTGTTTAATCAATTGATAAGGAGTTATAGAAAATATGGAATTCAATCGAAAATGGAAGGGTACACAGAGAGAAAAAGAACAAGACATCTTTTAACTAGATTTGTATGAACTATGAAGAGCAAAACCGATGAGGAGACCAGAGATCCCAAAGGGAGTAATTTATAGAGGGGCTTAAATCAAATGCTTGATACGGTAATGAATGTGTTAGCATGCCTAATTTTGCATTTTTGGAAATAAAAATGAGGGCCAGGTGCATTTAAATATGTTTCTATGTATAGATTATTTTGTGTGTGGAAAATAGTCATCTCCTCTGTCGGCGTCGCAAGGAGGGGTGTCTCGGCTTCCATTTTCTTGCCACATGTACTCCTTTTAACTCTCTTTAATTGTGGTTAAAATTCACTCACCCCTAGGATTCACTCATATACCCTTCATTTAAAAAAAAATAAATTAATTAACCTCAGAGTTTAAAAAAATTTAACTAAAGTTTATGGCAGTTGAAGGGGCGTCTTTGTGAGAACAAGGAGCAATAGTTTGCTCCTCACCGTGGAGCGAACTATTGCTCTTTTTTTTTTGGGCTTTCTGTATTATGATATTCAATCGCATGCACGAGGGCGACTCCACCTAGGAGTGGGAATTTTATACCTGTGACGTTAACCCGCCCGTTGAACACTCCACCTTTAGAGTTGTGCTTTTGGATCTGTGGTTCGTTGGATTTGGTCTTCTTAAAATTGGTCGGGTTTGGTTCCCGGACTCACGGGTTATAATACCAAGTTTTTGTTTTTTTGCGTTAGAATAATACCTATTTAATATATATATATATATATATATATATATATATAGTCTATATTAAATATTAAATTTTTGTATAAATGCTAAAATCTAGTATTACCTAGGTGAAGTGGAAAATACCGACGATGACACGCGTCAGCAACTGCTACTCGAACTCTGGTTTACTGGAAGAAGGTAGGAGTTGAAAGGTGTGATACCCTACCCTGTACTCCGATGCCAAAGTAAGTAGATGTAGGAGATGATGAATAGTAGCAAAACACAATGCAAAAATGAGAGAAAAAGAGAGAGTCCCTCGTACTGAATTTCTCGGGGGTATTTATAGGTTCAATTCAGAATGCCCATGGATGACCATAACAAGTGTCCAACACTCATTACCAAATATGTCAGACAAATCTGCCACCTAACATCTCTCATGTGGGTGCCTACTATTAGTTCAGTCGGTTTGTTTCTGATAGCACGCAGAAGTGACCAGCATTAAATGCCATGATAGTGCTTTTCGCCCACTCGTCAGAATAAACAATCGCCTCCTGATCACTTCCTCCTGCGAGTCGGTCTCGTTGTTGACTCGAGCTCGAGTCCGTTGTTTATGTCTTAAAATGAGGTTTGGTTTAGCTATCTGAAGACAACGAATACGTTGTCTATAATACAACGGAAACATTGTGCAACAGACAACGAAATAACTCCCCTTTTTAAGTACGCGATTCAAGTGAACACGACAACACAAGTTAGCTCGTTCTCCAACACTTAATCAATTTTACGCCGGTATTTTCCACTTCAAAATTGGCACCGTCTGTGGGAAATTTATAAACGAACCTCCCTTCGCTCATTGTGATCATGGTAGATCAAACCCCTGTGCCCGTGCGTGAGAATTAAACCCCTTAGGCCACTCTGTTCGCACCTTCTAGTATGCAAACATCTATCCCGGGGATTGGACAATCATCCAGACAGTTTGAGAGAGCTGTACTTCCCACGGATGATTCTTCCAATCGTATTTTGATAATGTTGCAAAGGCAACAGTCAGTTTTGGACGAAATCACCAGGCAACAGTAGATGTTGCAGGAAAGGTTGGATGCGTTTGAGCATGGAAGGCTTGAAGTAGATGATGGACCATCACAGAGGCCTACAGTGAGGCGTCAGCTTGATTTCTTTTCATCCCCACCGGAGCAAGAGCCTCGTGATACCAGATTCGTGCTTCTTCCTGCCGAGAGAGATGCAGGCCAGGCCCCAATTTGTGGTAATCAGAAGAATCCTTCTGATCGTACTGAGTTACGCGAAGAGAGAACCCAAGAAGGAGCTAGAGGAGGTACTGCAAAGGAGGCTACCCCTCAAAAGGCCTGGATAACCTCAAAAGAGGTGGAGGCCATGATTAGTGCTCGTGTCAAGAGCATGAAAGGAGGGGCTCCTGATCATTTTGCTCAGTCAGCAAAAGACAATGTCGAGAATTCCCCTTTCACAGATGCTATCAATCAGTCTTATACTCCGTCCAGGTTCATGACCCCGAACTTCTCTATGCACACCGGAAGAACGGATCCAGATGAGCATTTGTTTGATTTTAAGCATGCGATGACTGTTCGCAATCCAGATGATAATCTTTATTACAAAGCTTTCCCCAATAGTCTGGCAGGGGTAGCGTCGAGATGGTTCCGTAATCTACCCCCTGGCTCCATCAGCAGTTTTTCCGAGCTCAGGTCAGTTTTTATTACAAAGCTTTCCCCAAGGTGCGAACGGAGTGGCCTGAGGGGTTTGATTCTCACGCACGGGCACAGGGGTTTGATCTACCATGATCACAATGAGCAAAGGGAGGTTCGTTTATAAATTTCCCACAGACGGCGCCAATTTTGAAGTGGAAAATACCGGCGATGACAAGCGTCAGCAACTGCTACTCAAACTTTGGTTTACTGGAAGAAGGTTGGAGTTGAAGGGTGTGATACCCTGCCCTGTATTCCGATGCCAAAGTAAGTAGATGTAGGAGATGATGAATAGTAGCAAAACACAACGCAAAAATGAGAGAAAAAGAGAGAGTCCCACGTACTGAATTTCTCGGGGGTATTTATAGGTTCAATTCAGAATGCCCATGGATGGCCATAGATGACCATAACACGTGTCCAACACTCATTACCAAATATGTCAGACAAATCTGCCACCTAACATCTCTCATGTGGGCGCCTACTATTAGTTCAGTCGGTTTGTTTTTGATGGCACGCAGAAGTGACCAGCATTAAATGTCATGACAGTGCTTTTCGTCCACTCATCAGAATAAACGATCGCCTCCTGATCACTTCCTCCTGCGAGTCGGTCTCATTGTTGACTTGAGCTCGAGTCCGTTGTTTATGTCTTAAAATGAGGTTTGGTTTAGCTATCTGAAGACAACGAATACGTTGTCAATAATACAACAGAAACGTTGTGCAACAGACAACGAAATAACTCCCCCTTTTAAGCACGTAATTCACGTGAACACGACAACACAAGCGAGCTCGTTCTCCAACCCTTAATCAATTTTACGAATTTTATCCATTACATTAGGTATTTCCGTTTTCCTAAATTTTACCGTGCCGACACTTGGACACGACATGACACTTCATGGCACAACACGACACTCCTTGGTACGTGCCTATATATACTGTGTCATGGTGACATCAATATTATGGTTAGACATGTGGTGCTACAAGTATGTCGTGTCATTTTAAAAATACAATTATTAGGAAATTTTAGTTAAGTTATGTTACTTTTTCGAAAACATAGAGAAAATTTTACTAGAAGAGCAGTGGAAACAACAACAATCAATATGTACATCTCCCTCTCTTCTCTTTCTTCCCTCCCTTATTACTGATTTCTACTCTCTATATGAATATTTTTTATAACTTAGGTATATACTTTTTAAAAAAAATTAGGGACAAGTGATCCCTTCTTTCTATTATTATTATTATTATTTAAAATATTTGAATTACAATATATATATATATATATAATCATTTAAAAAAAATTGTATGGTCATGCTGCCATATTAGGATTTTCAGAGCTTGCCATGCCGAACACTTCTAGACACCTAGACACTTGACACCTGTACCACGTGCCTAGGTAATACTGCTAAAATCTAATAAAATATATATTTAGTTGATATTTATTTTTAAAAAGTTAGACTTGTGGGTTCGGGTTGAGGGCGGCCTCTTTTGTGTTGTCTTTGCGTTCACCTTATATAAATTGGGTTGGGATGTGTTAAGATTACTCTTACGCAGTCTAAGGCTTGCTGGAAATACTTAAACCAAGAATCTATGTTTCCTATTAGGAGTAGATGCATCTCTTTCCTAGTGTTTCGTATTAGGACTATATTGTTTATTTAGTTGTTTTGTTTTCTTTAAAAAAGCAACAGTACGATGTGCTTTATTTAAGGAGTGACTTATTATTAGTTGTGAGAAGCCTAGATCATTATTTGATTATTGAAATTAGTTATTCGTATCCTTTTTGTGTTTTGTAGATTGTGTGTCCTGTATTTTCTATTCCTACAAGCCTGACCCAACTAGGAGTCCACCCATTGCCAGTTTGCCACCCTAACGCGACCAGTCCCAACCTGTCCTAGTCCCTAGATGGGATTAACTTAACCGTTTACAAGGGATATTTGCTTTGAATTGCCAATGTATTTTCTGTTTTCAGTGACTTTGAGCAGTGTAGTGTCATTTTAGAAATGTCATTTCCTCCTCTACAAAGGTGTTATTATTGCCAAATAGGAATTAAAAATTCTTGCAAATTCTTTGAAAATTTCTACAAAAGAAGGGACCCAATTATAACAATGTGGTAAGTCCTGAGCTATAACAAATTATATTTCATTGTGTGCAAACGACTACGCTAGCTATATAAGGTAATGTTAAAGAAATAATAGAGCCGTAGCAACCAGGAGAAATGCATGCACATTTACCTCTTCTTCATAACAGGAATATCTTAATTTCCCTCAACAGAGTCTACCACAGAGGGGATGCTCTTATTGATCTTTCTAAAGGTATCTTCTCTGTATGATCTTTCTAAAAGGGCTCTCTGAGATTGAGATAAGAGAGAGAAAAACCGAGAATTACAGAGGAAAGTTGCCGCATTCTCTGAGTACACAGGGGCTGTCTTAATACCATATATGAATGCCCCTTCATTGGTTCATCAAAAAACAAAATGCCCCTTAATAGTGGATAGAGATCAGTAATGCCACTGCACTTGACCTCGGGCAGGTTATTGCCGTAGCAATCGGCTTTTATTAGGGAATATTAATGGATAGAGAGATCAGCGGTGTCCTCCGATGGAGAACATATAGCCACCAGACTATGTGTCCACGACCACTTTGGTCACATCATTGCTCGCCGAGCATCTATTCTATAAAGACTTGAATCTTTTCATGTTTTTAATGCAAGTATTAGGAGTGTAATAGTCTTTGTAATGTTTTAATTCATTTGTATTAATATCTAATTGGTGTAGTGTGATTAAGGCTTAATCAAAGTTATAAAGAGAGGGATACCTTAACATACCATCAACTTTAGGAAGCTCTAGTTTTATTACCGCTTATCAGAATTGAGTGATTCTTGAACAATTATAAAGGTATTGGAACCCTCTTCGAAGTTCATGTTTATTGTTTTCTTAGATTTTGAGTCTAAGCTAAGTCAAAAGTAGGTTTTCCGATGTTTTGTCTGCCGAAATTCTAGACCAGTCAGCTTTACAATCCTTTTTTACCATTAAAAACTCAGAATTAGGATTTTTCTATTACAGACTAAATTGTTCTCCTTTGAATGGCGAGTCCAATGCAAGTTGAATCGTCAAAATCCAATAAGCGAGCCAAAAGTTATGGTCAAAATACCAAAGCGGAAGAAAAGGACTACGATCTATCGGAAAGCAAGTGTGATTGATCGCATTCAGTAGAGTTCTCAGTGTTTGCTCTTGGGTCTAAGTGCGATAGATCGTACTATAGGTGCGATCGATCGCACTCGCACCAATTTTTCTCTTAAAACTTTGTTTTTTGGGTTTTTTAAACCTTTGAGGCTATAAATAGGGGTCCTATTTCGAGGTTTTAGAGTATCCTACCCATTTCTAATCTAATTTGACAAATGAGAGGAGAGAACATAGAGTTCTAAGGAAGAAATTACTTGGAGATGAAGGAGATTGCTTAGGGATTACAAGGAAAGCTTGAAGATATTTTTCAAAGTTTCTTGGGAGCGATTTGGATCCAAGGGAAGGATCCCTAACGTCGATATACAATCCAAATCAACCCTATTAAAATGTTTTGTGAATGTTAGTATGATAGAAATGATAAAATAGAAATTAGATATGTTTTTTCCCAATATTGTATGAATTAAGCTATCATAGATGGAAATGTGGTTTAATAATATGGATGAAATGTATGGAGGATGGGAAATACTATGCAGGATGAGATGAATGTATGGATGTGGATTGTATGGATGAATTATGGTGTGGTGAAATGTTGAAAAAGAGAAAGGGAAATGTATTCATAAAACGTACCTAAGGTATTTGTTAAAATGCTTGAAAAGATAAATACTAATATGACAATATATAATTGTTGGAAATTGATTATGAATTATATTAAGAATCATGATAAGATATATATATATATATATATATGTGATTGTTTATTAAGTTATGCTTAATTACTTGCATGGTAATTGATATTCGAGAAGGTAAGAACTTAGAGGAAAATCTCTCAAACCTGGAATTCTCTAACTATATGGTATGAGACAGCATAGTGGAGTTTCCATGGTGGGAGAT
This sequence comes from Tetracentron sinense, assembly GCA_015143295.1. Taxonomy (NCBI): domain Eukaryota; kingdom Viridiplantae; phylum Streptophyta; class Magnoliopsida; order Trochodendrales; family Trochodendraceae; genus Tetracentron; species Tetracentron sinense. Next base: position 37,872,500 of record CM026554.1, read on the forward strand.
CTGAATCTAAGCAATTACCAACTCGAATGTTAATTGCGACACTTATTCACAAACGCACGTGTATGTTAAGATAAGAGTCTCACAAGTCACACATGTGGACCACAAACATAAGTATTGGATACGCCTGATATTCTGAATAAGCCTAATGAGGGATCTGAATAAGTGCATGTTCTGAATAAGTTGCTCAAGACTCATAAGCATAAGCTTTGCATATGTCTGTCATACTGAATGAGCTTAATGAGGGAGCTGAATAAGTGCATAAGCATCTCACAAGCACGTGGTCTCATAAGCACAAGCATCTCCAAAATATGTTGTCTTCTAAGTCTAAGGTTCTCACAAGTACATGAGTCAAGGTGATGATATAATGTATATGAGCACATGTTCTTTTGCACTCTGATTATGTTATTATGCTATTGGTTATGGTTCTAAATAAGTGCAGGTATACTATGTTATTGGTGGATTTTATATACACCGAGTGCTTTTGTACTGAGCCAGACTTATCTCTTGGCAGGTTTAGAGCATGAATACACGATGGAACTTTGGATTGAAGTGGCTTACGTTGAAGGAGGAGAAGGTGAGCCTTCCGAGGAGGGAGCCAGGAGTTTTGATAGTTACCCTTAGTAGTTTATGTTTTGTTTTGGTTAAGAGAATTGTAATAGACTCTTAAATAATGTTGCTTATCAGACTTTCTTGAGTATCAGACTATTTTGTTTATAGGAGATTGTATATGTTGACCATTGACTTGAGCAGGATGGTTTGAGTTTATATATCGAAATTTATTACTCTCATTTTTGGAGACTCGTGTAGTATGTCTCGGATATCATAAGATTTTAAGCAGGTTTAAGAAATATGGCGACCCAAGGTCCTATTTTGGTCAAGGTAGGATTTAGGGTCGTTACAGAGAGGTGGTATCAAAGCTCAAGGCATTAGGTTCCCTTGGGTTAAGTTATCCTCTTGGTAAGAGTTATGTTTATGTCACTCCAGGTCTAATACTAGAGTGGTGGTATCAGAGCACAAGGCATTAGAGTCCTTAGGACAAAATTATTAAGTTCAAGGATAAGGGATTGGTCTATCTTACAAAAGCAACATCAAGTCTAAAACCTTAGGTTTACTCTAGGGTTAATTGTTTGCTCTCAAAACTTTCGTCATGAGACGCAATAACCAAAGTTGCTATTATTTAATATTATTATTTTAAGTATGAAATTTCTATAATGGTTATAGCTATACTATTATATATTATATGTTTGTGCACATGATTTGACATAGTTATGTATCAAAATTCAGACACTTTGTTGGGAAATGATTTCTTAGCTCGATTTGCAGCATTGAGTCTCGCTATCACGGAGGTACCAGATTTTTCAAGTATACCGATTGTAGAAGAATTCATGGATGTCTTTCCAAAGGATTTACTGGGCTTGCCGTCGGATAGAGAAGTAGAGTTAGCAATTGAGTTAGCTTCGGGCACGGTACCCATCTCTAAAGCGTCATATAGGATGGCTCTAGCAGTGTTAAAGGAGCTTAAGGAGCAGATTGAAGAGTTGTTCAATCTTGAATTCATTTGTCCAAGTGTATCACCTTGGGGAGCTCCGGTATTGCTTGTGAAGAAGAAGGATGGTTCGATAAGGATGTGTATTGACTATCGACAACTAAACAAGGTCACTATCAAGAACAAATATCATTTACCAAGGATCGATGACTTGTTTGATCAGTTGCAATGAGCTAAGTATTTCTCCAAGATCGATTTAAGGTCGGGCTACCATCAACTGAAGATAAAGGCGGAAGATGTGCTTAAGTCTGCATTCAGGACCAGATATGGGCATTTTGAATTCCTAGTTATGTCATTTGGTTTGACAAATGCTCCGGCAGCGTTCATGGATCTCATAAATAGAATCTTCAAGTCGACTCTTGATCGATTTGTGATTGTGTTCGTGGATGATATTCTGGTGTACTCCAGGACACAGAAGGAGCATGAGATGCATCTCCGGGGTCACACTAAAGACACTCTGTGAGCATAAGCTATACGTTAAACTTAGCAAGTACGAGTTTTGGCTAGAAAAGATAGCATTCTAGGTCATGTGGTGTCAGAAGAGGGGATTTCAATTGATCTTACTAAGATAAAAGTAGTGTAAGGATGAGGAAGGCCAAAGAGTGTTACAGAGGTTCAAAGCTTCTTGGGCCTAGCTGGATATTATCGGAGATTTGAAAAAGGATTTTTCAGCTTGACAGCTCCACTCACTCATCTAACTCGAAAGAACGCCAAGTTCGAGTGGAATGAGAAATGTGAGAAGAGTTTCCTTGAGTTGAAGAAGCATCTCACCACCGCTCCAATCTTGATAGTATCGTCTGGTAGCGGGGGATTAATGGTGTATAGCGATGTCTCACTCATTAGGTTAGGTTGTGTTCTTATGTAACACGAGAAGGTGATTGCTTATGCTTCTCGGTAGTTGAAAGAACACGAGAAGAACTATCCTACCCATGATTTGGAGTTGGCAGCATTAGCCTTTGCTCTCAAGATCTGGAGATACTATTTGTACGGTGCACAGTTTAAAGTATTCACCGATCACAAGTATTTAAAGTATTTGTTCTCGCAGAAATAACTGAATTTGAGGCAACGTTATTAGGTGGAATTCCTTAAGGATTATGATTGTTTTATCCAGTACCACTCAGGGAAAGCAAATGTGGTGGTAAATGCATTAAGTAGGCGACCTACTGGGTTCTTAACACACTTGATGATCAAAGAATGAAAGCTACTTGAAGAGGTGTCTAGCCATGATACGGGTTTCAGCGTTGGAACATCTGAAGCTTTGTTGGCTAACATTATGGTCAAGCCAATCTTATTGGACAGGATTAAAGACCTGCAATGGAACGATGGAAAACTGCACGTTGCCATGACCAAGTCGCTTAGCAACGGGTTTGAGGATTTCTCTTGAAAAGATGGTGGAATCTCTTTCAATGATAGACTTTGTGTTCTAGATAATGAAGATTTAAGAAGAGAGATTTTAGATGAAGCACACAAGTCCAAGTACACTGTCCATCCAGGAGGTACCAAGATATACCAGAACCTTAAGAAATATTTATGGTGGAAAGGTATGGAAAATGATGTGGCTACCTATGTATCTAAGTGTTTGGTGTGTCAGCAAGTAAAAGCCGAACACAGGAGACCGGCAGGACTCCTCCAGTCACTTCTTCTTCCCAAGTGTAAGTGGGAAATATCTCAATGGATTTTGTCATTGGTTTGCTAAGGACAGCGAAGAACTTTGATGTCTTTTGGGTTGTGGTCGACCGATTGACTAAATCGGTTCATTTTCTTCTAAATCAGACCACTTTCAACTCCAACTAGTTGGCCAACCTCTATATCAAAGAAGTAGTCCGTTTGCTTGGAGTGCCAGTTAGTATTATTTCTAATCGAGACCCGAGATTTACATCCAGATTCTGGAAGAGTTTTCAACAGGTCATGGAGTCTCGTTTAGATTTTAGCACGGCATTTCATCCGTAGACTGATGGGCAAACTGAGAGGATGAATCAGATCATAAAGGACGTGCTATGAGCTTCCATGTTGGACTTTCAGGGCAGTTAGGATGATCACCTGCCGTTGGTTGATTTTGCTTACAACAATAGTTATCAAGCCAACATTCAGATGACACTATTTGAGGCACTTTATGGGAGGAGTTGTCATTTACCTTTGTGTTGGGATGAAGTTGGAGAGAGGAAGCTTCTGGGTCCCGAGCTCATGGGTCAGACTATGGATAGAGTTCATTTGATTAAGGAGATGTTGAAACCAGCTCAGAGTAGGCAGAAGAGCTATGCCGATACTCGCAGGAGAGATCTTGAGTTCCAAGTTAGAAATTTTTCATTTGTCAAGATCTCTTCTACGAATGGGGTGATGAGATTCGGCAAGTGGGGCAAGCTCAATCTGAGATACGTGGGTCATTTTGAGATCATCACCTGGGTCGGAGAAGTTATTTACCGGGTCACCTTGCCACCTCACATGGCAAGTGTGCATAATGTCTTTCACATCTATATATTGAGGAAGTATATTTCGAATCCTTCACACGTCATTGATTTGGAACTGTTAGAAATTCGGAAAGATTTGACTCTAGTAGAGCAACCGGCTCAAATCTTGAACCGGAAGGAGCAAGTATTGCGTTCTAAGGTCATTTCTCTTATACTCTTGTAATGAGAGCATCACTCTAAAGAAGAGACTACTTGGGAGAGAGAAGTCGAGGTCCATGAAAAGTACCCACACTTATTCGCCTAAGGTACGTAAATTTCGGGGATGAAATTCTTTTAAGGGGGGAGAATGTAGAGACCTAAATCTTTTTCATGATTTTAATGCAAGTATTAGGAGTATAATAATCTTTGTGATGTTTTAATGCATTTGTATTAATATCTAATTAGTGTGGTGTGATCAAGGCTTAATCAAAGTTGTAAAGAGATGGATGCCTTAACATACCCTCAACTTTAGGAAGCTCTACTTTTATCACTGCTTATCAAAATTGAGTGATTCTTAAACCATTAAAAAGGTATTGGAACCCTCTTCGAGTTTCATGTTTAATGTTTTTTCAGATTTTGGGTCTAAGCTAAGTCAAAAGTAGGTTTTCTGTTATTTTGTCTTCTGAAATTCCAGACCAGTTAGCTTTAGAACCCTTTTTGACCATTAAAAACTCAGAATTAGGATTTGTCTAGTATAGACTAAATTGTTCCCCTTTGAATGACGAGTCCAACCCAAGTTGGATCGTCAAAATCCGATAAGCTAGTCAAAAGTTATGCTCAAAATACCAAAGCGGGAGAAAAGGGTTGTGATCTACCTCAAAGCAAGTGCGATTGATTGTAAAGCAAGTGTGATTGATCACATTCAGTTGAGTTCTGGGGTTTGCTCTTGGGTCTAAGTGCGATAGATTGCAACATAGGTGTGATCAATCGCATTATGGTGCGATCGATCGCACTCGCCCCAGTTTTCTCTTAAAACTGTGTTTTTTGGGTTTTTAAACCCTTGGGACTATAAATAGGGGTCTTATTTCGAGGTTTTAGGGTATCCTACCTATTTCTAACCTAATTCGTCAAATGAGATAAGAGAACCTAGGCTCTAAAGAAGAAATTGCTTGGAGAAGAAGGAGATTGTTTGAGGATTACAAGGAAAGCTTGGAGATCTTCCTCAAAGCTTCTTGGGAGCGATTTGGATCTAATTGAAAGATCTCTAACGTTGATATACTATCCAAATCAACCATATTATGATGTTTTGTGAATGTTATTATAGAAATAGAAATTAGATATGTTTTTCCCCAATATTGTATGAATTAAGCTATTATAGATAGAAATGTAGTTTAATAATATGGATAGAATGCATGGATGATGGGAAATACTATAGATGATGAGATGAATGTATAGATGTAGATTGTATTTGGGTTGAATGGATGGATTATGGTGTGATGAAATGTTGAAAATGAGAAAATGCAATGTATTCATAAATTACGTACCCAAGGTGTTTGTTGAAATGCTTGAAATGATAAATACTAATATGATACTATGGAATTGTTGGAAATTGATTATGAATTATACTAAGAATCATGATAAGATATATATATATATATATATATGTGATTGTTTGTTAAGTTATGCCTAATTACTTGCATGGTAATTGATATTCGGGAAGGTAAAAACTTAGAGGAAAATATCTCAAACCGGGAATTCTCTAACTATATGGTATGGGACGACATAATGGAGTTTTCATGGTGGGAGATCAGAATCTGAATAATTACCAACTCGAATGTTAATTGCAATACTTATTCACAAACGCACGTGTATCTTAAGATAAGAGTCTCAACAGTCACACATGTGGACCACAAACATAAGCATTGCATATGCCTGATATTCTGAATAAGCTCAATAAGAAATCTGAATAAGTGTATGTTCTGAATAAGCTGCTCAAAACTAATAAGCATAAGCATTGCATACGCCTGTCATATTGAATAAGTCTAATGAGGGATCTGAATAAGTGTATGATCTGAATAAGTGTATAAGCATAAATATCTCACAAGCATGTGGTCTCATAAGCATAAGCATCTCAAAAGAATATTGTCTTCTAAGTTTAAGGTTCTCACAAGTACACGAGTCAAGGTGATGATATGATGTATATGACCACATGTTCTTCCACACTCTAATTATATTATTATGTTATTGGTTATGGTTCTAACTAAGTGCAGGTAACTATGTTTTTGGTTGGATTTTATAGACACCGAGTGCTTTTGTACTCAACCAGACTTATGTCTTGGTAGGTTTAGAGCAGAAGTACACGGTGGAACCGTGGATTAAAGAAACTTACGTTGAAGAAGGAGGAGAAGGTGAGCCTTCCAAGGAGGGAGCCAGAGATTTTGATAGTTACCCCTATTAGTTTATGTTTTATTTTAGTTAAGGAAATCGTAATAGACTCTTAAATGATGGTGCTTATTAGACTTTCTTTATAGATGAGTATCAGACTATTTTGTTTATAGTAGATTGTATATGTTGACCATTGACTTGAGCAGGATGGTTTGAATTTATATATCAAAATTTTATTACTCTTATTTTTGGAGACTCTTGTAGTATGTCTCGGATGTTATAAGATTTTAAGCAGGTTTAAGAAATGTGGCAACCCAAGGTTCTATTTTGATCAAGGTAGGATTTGGGGTCATTACATATTCGATTGGACAGTCTAGCCATTGTAGTGGAGGCGTATGCAGTCCTTCAAGGGGGCTATTGGCAGTAGAGATGGGTTGACAAGCAGTTGTGGTTGAGTCAGATTGCCTGGAGTTAATGCAGTCGCTTGTATCATCATTTCATCCGTGTTTTGGAGCGATCCAAGCTATTACCCATGAAATTAAAGAAGTGTGTCGCTCGATTGGTTCGGTTAAATTCGCAATTGTTCGTTGAGTTGGGAATATCGAAGCTCATGAGATTGCAACAAAAGCTTTAAAGAGCTTTTCCGCATTCAGATCTAGGTGTCCTCCATGTTCTAAGTTTGTTTGGGACCCTGGCGATCCCAATTTTGCTCTCGTTTGTTGTTAGTTGTATTGTCGTTTATCAAAAAAAAAGATAGCCCTTGTGTACTGAGAGAATATGGCAACTTTCCTCTGTAATTCTCAGTTTTTCTCTTTCTCACCTCAATCTCAGAGAGCCCTTTTAGAAAGATCATGTTGATTTTTGTGAGCATGAGATTTTCCAACCCACTTTCACAATTATATGTTTTGACTTGAGTCGCCACCTATTTATTCTTAGGGATAGGTCCCGGGTATTTGTTTGTTTGAATAAGGCAAATGGTCTAATCAGAGTTAGGGTAAGTGGTTCGATTAAGCCCTGAGGAAGGTGTTAGGCACCTCAAGACCCCCGTTTTATAACGGTTACCTACTCCCTAAACTTGAGCCAATTATAATCTCAAAGTTTAATTAGAATGTCCAAAGTTTTTAAGTGAGTGCTAATCCAAGAAAAATAGAAAGCTAGATGGCTAGGGTCGAACCCGAGTTGAGTTGCCTACGTACTCACATGGTGAGATCAGACCGAGCGTAGTTCTGGCACATGAGCCCGTGCCGAGGCTAGGGGGGAGTGTGTGTGTGCATAAGATGGTCAAAGGGTCTAGCCTAGAAGGCTATGGTTTAGTTGACCGGGGAGGTCAAGTGCACAAGTGTTAAGTCTAACCGCGGTTAGAGGGTATTTATCCATGGTTAGATGAGCTAACCAAAGCTAAGGAGGTCCTACAAGTCTCTTTTTGGTCTTTTTGTATTTTTTATATTTTTTGAGATTTTTGGGGATATTTGAATGTTTTTTATATTTTGGTTATATTTGAATGTTTTTGATGTTTTGAGATTTTATCATGTTTTTGGTATTTTGAGATTTTATCATGTTTTTGAATTTTCATATAGGTAAGGTTTTGACAAACTTAACTAAAGTCAAATTTAGTCTAAGAGTTTGGCTAAAAGATTATAATTTAAGACATAAAGAGGGATGTGCCTTATGAATAGTAAATGGTCTATTACCAACACCTATTTTGTTGGATTGATGTTGATAATAGATCAAATATCATTGTTTTTAGTATGAAACATTTTTAAGAATGTCCTCTTTAAGTCCTTACACCATCATTTATCTTAAGTCCTTAAACCATCACCTACCCATTCAACATAGAACATGAAGGAAAAATAAAGAAATGAAAGAAAATGAAAACTCATCCTCTCCCTTTTAAGGTGGTTCATTTACACCATTATTAATGATGTAATGTTGCTCTAAAGAATGTTAGGGAGGGGATGAGCTTTCACAAAAAATTCTAGAAAGAGGACTAGAATCTCAAAAGAAAACAAAATGAAAAAGAGAGGTATAGCTTTAGCTTCCACTCTCTATGGGCCTACCCATATCCACACTTGTGGGTACATAAAAAAGAAGAAAATATGTACATGGAAAGGAAAAGAAAAAAAGAGCATCTCCTTGCCTTTGATATGGGGTCCCTCTACACCATTAGATTGGTGTAGAGAGGCTCAACTATGCTTGAGAAATGAGAGATCAAGAAGAGAGAACCAAATAAAAAAAAAGATAAAAAAGAAGAGAAAATGAAAGAAGAAGTGCCTACTCCTCCAAGAATTCTCCTTCAATGCTCCAAGGGGTAGGGTTTTAGAATCCACAAAGGAAGAGAGTTAGTGAAGAACTCTAAGCTTTTAGTCTTAGAATTCTTTCCAAACTCTAAACCTTAGTTTCTTCTCCCTTCTTCAAATTCAAGAGAAACACAAGTGGGTGGGAACCTTCTAGGGGTCTTGAGGGATGGATCTAAGGGGCTAAGAGATTGGTATTTATAGGAAAACTAAGAGGTTGAGTTGTGTCTTTTACATGGGGGATAAAAGGAGCTAGTGGGTAAAGACTTGAGTGTTGTAAGGTGAGTTGATAGATTGAGTGTTGCAAGGAGTGTAAGAGAGTTTAAGAGAGTTGGTAGGTTGAGTGAACTATGAGTTATATGAGTATGGGTTGTAGGATATAGGGTGTAAGAGAGTTGGTGGGTTGAGTGAACTATGAGTTATATAGGTATGGGTTGATGTAAGAGAGGTGTAAGAGAGTTGGTGGGTTGAGTGAACTATGGGTTATATGGGTATGGGTTGTACGATATAGGATAGGTGGATATGGATATGTGGATTAGGTCTCATGGATCATGGGTTATTAGTAGATGGGTCATGGGTTATGATTATTGGACTTTGACTATGACATTTGGGCTTGGGCTATGGAAATAGGCTTTTGCTTAGGCAATTGGGTGATTAGGTATTTGGGTTTGACTACTTGGGTTGGGTAATAAAATTAGGTAATTAGGTTTGATTGAGTTGTCTAGGTATAAGTTTGGTCAAATGGGCTTGGGCCTTGGGTATATCTAGGGCTTACTAAGGTTAGGCTTGGGCTACCTAGGGTTTGGGTTTAGGACTACCTAGGGTTAAGCTTAGGGTTAACTAGGGTCTTAACTAGGGTTTAGTCCTATGGTTAAGGGTTTACCTAGGGTTTGGAACTAGGGTTGATCTAGGGTTTGGACCATAGCTAAATTAATTAACCACGGTTAAGGGGGTGTAAAAATAGGGTGCTGACAATTTTGATTTAAAATTTGTTTTTAAATTAATAAAAACTGGATCATTAGGGTCCATGGTTTTGATTTTAATCATGGACTAAAAACTCCTATTAATTTAATCTTTGTTTAGGTTGTGTGTTTAATCTCTTGAAAAAGAAAAAAAACATACTTTTTAGTGGTTTTTCCCTTATTCTTTAGTCCCACATCGGAAAGGAATAGAAAATCTAAAGGGTTTAATTACCCTCTTAGTTGCTTAGTTGTCAACAATCAAGCATGTAGTATAGAATATTACCCACCAAATCCTTTAGATAATAACTTGGGTACGCGATCTGTGCTCGCAGTGAGCACGAGCACACGAGCTCAAGTGTGGTACGGGCATAGGGCTTTGGGCGCTATGAGGCGCACTTTGCATTTCGCGAATCGCTATTTATTTTGACTAAATCAGGACTGTTGATCTAATCAAAACCATAAATCTAGGTTGACCATGATCGGATGATCAGAGTGGTTGATCAGAACCGTTTGATCGAGTCTCTGACTCGGATTGAATCTGGGCCATCGGATCTGGGTGTGAGATCCGAGTACACACATGGATGTGTCAGGTGGACTAGACCGAATGCGTGCTTGGGTCAGTGGGTGTAGGCCCATCATGAGATGGTCTGACCAAGGCCTGACCCAAGGTCCCATGTGGCCTTAGCATGGCCTGCTTGGTGTAGGAGGGCCTAGCCAGCTGGCTGAGCCCATGCACATGCAAAGGGACCTTGGTTATTCATAAATAAAGGGTCTTGGTGAGGTCTTGGGTTCTGTTGGAACTCGGACGAGACAAGATCCGTGGACCGAGACCAATGAGCCAAGAGAGAAGACCCAGACCAGAGTAGGTGCACCTTGGTCCAGTCAACTTCGAGTCATGGTCTATTAGAGGGATGACTCCGTACCAGGGAACTCTTAGGAGGACCCTAACCTGGAGAACTCCATTAATAAGGGACCTTAGAGTTCAATGAAGAAGATGGTGACTCATAATTCAGAGACCCATAACCAGACTCAGCAGACTATTCGAATCGATCCAAATCCATGGATGCTAGAAAATGGACTTCTGTCTAGCTCCTGATGAGGTTGCAAAATGTCTTTAGGCTTCTCAACCGTCCATCATAAATCAGTTTGGACCTGGAGGATAAGGTTGAGCCCGGAAGCTAGGGTTTGAACTTGAAGGTTTGGGCCTGGAGGCCTAATGTTTGGGCCCTGGGCCTAAGGTTTGGGTCCGGTGGCCTAAGATTGAGCCCAGAGACTAGGGTTGAGCCCGGAGGGTAAGGATTGGGCCCGGAGGCCAAGGTTGAGTTTAACCGTAGGTAAGATTGATTAATTATAGTTAAGAGGTGAATTAATCATGGTTAGATTTGCTAACTATGGTTAAAAGGGTCCAAATCAGATATTTTGTTTAAAAGAAAGTAGAGCTAACATTACCCTGAATTGAAAATACTATTCACTTGTGTGAGTTTTGAGTTAATGTTACAGTAGAACAGATTTTCGGTATTGTACTGCTTTTACCTAATTTGAATTAAACAAGAATGCACGTGACTATTCTTAACCTAAAAAAAAAAATATGCACGTGACTATAAAACACATTATTCAATTGTAGACGTTAATAAAGTTCTATAGTTGTCTCTTACAGTTCTAGATAAACTCTTTGTGCATTAGTATAAATGGAGACAAAAGTGAAATCGTAAAACGTGATTATATAACATGACTACCAAATCAGCTCTAAGTTTAGCATATTGCGCAAATTCATTGTTTTAGAACGTAGACTCGTGGTTTATGCACCAGTCTCAAATTATAATCTAATCTATAATTAAAAGTTTTAAACATCATAGGAAAAAATAAAAATTTCCGCTTAGTTGGCAAATGACCCAACTAATCCTAATGCCATATATTTTAGGAAGAGAAGAAATTACAATGTACTCACATGCATGTAAAAAAGTGGGGTTGGGATTAATTTGGCAAATGACCGAACTTCTTTTTTTTTTTTTTGTCGATTGACACACGGTTAGGCCGCAGACCCAGTTAGCAAGTTAATATATGTTGTAGGTTAGGGACACGTATCTAAACCCATCAAGAAATAACGGCTCTGGATTGTCTCTAGCGAAGCCAGAATGCCCCTCAAGGGCGCCTATACATTGTGTGTCATGCGGTGAGAGAAATCAAATTATTGTCCCCTTAATTTTTGACTTCTCCACACATGTTTTGAGACATGGCGATAAGTTGGGAAAAAAAAAGGGAGAGAGATATTATGTGGGGAGAAGTCAAAAATCAAGGGAGAAATTGAAATGACTTCTCCCCTTTTTAATGTCACATGGCACACAATGTATGAATGCACTTGAGGGGCATTCCGGCTTCGCCGGAGACAATCCGAGGCTAGAAATAACTCATGTATGATTAGGGAAATGCTTTTGAGATCGCGGAAGGGCCGAGACCACCGAAACCGTGCATATGTGCACGAGATTTCAGGTGGGGCCTACCATGTGAATATGGGCCCCACCTGAAATCCCGTGCATGGATGCACGGTCTTGATGGTCTCGGCCCTTTTACGGTCTCAGTAGCGAAGTGCTAATCATTAGCATGTTAATATTTTCGTATTTATGCCAGATTTTTTTTATTATTTAAGTGCGGTATAAACTAGATTTTTTTTTTCTTTTTAAATCCGGTATTAAAGAAAATGCGTAAAAAGAAGATCGGAGCTTGCGCTTTAATCTAATGTTGACAAAAGGAAGGAAGACATATTGATGTTGTCCAAAGACTCCAAACCCCAAGCATTCCTGCCAAAGAAAAGGAAAAACATCAAAAAGAAAGTTCACATCCTGAAAAAAGAACCTAAGTAGATATAGCTTGTAAAATTACAGATTCTTCTAGAGAGCTTGGAGAGCACAACGTCTTCGAATACACATCTCTGTCACCAAAGGAATAGCCATCCCTGATTGTAGATCACTAATCCGACTTGTATCTCCTACCATTTGAGGGTAAAATTGAATCTTCACGAACATTGAGCGAAATAGCGATAATGTGTTTAATCAACTGATACGGAGTCATAGAAAATATGGACTTCAGTCCAAAATGGAAGGGTACACAGAGAGAAAGAACAAAACATCTTAAAACAAGATTTGTGTGAGAAGCAAAACCAACGAGGAGACAAGAGGCCCCAATGGGAGTAATTTATAGAGGGGCTTAAATCAAATGCTGATACGGTAATGAATGTGTTGCATGCCTAATTTTGCATTTTGTGGAAATAAAATTAAGAAGGGTCAGGTGTACTTAAATATGTTTCCATGTAGGTAAGGAATGTGTTGCATGCCTAAATTTTCGAATTTAGAAATAAAATTAAGGTCCAGGTGCACTTCAATATGTTTCCATGTATAGATTGTTTTTTAAACCTTTCTGTATTATGATATTCAATCGTATGCATGAGTATGACACTCCAACTAGGAATAGGAGTTGGATTTGGGAATTTCATACCTGCCACGTTAACCTGCCTATCGATCACTCCACCTTTACAAGTTTGAGAGTTGCTTTTGGATCCGTGGTTCGTTGGCTTTGGGTATTCTCAACCTTAATTATTTTTCGGGTGGTTCCCGGACTCAAGGGTAGGGCTGTCAAAGGGCCAGGTAGGGGCTGGGCTGGGGTCAGCCCTAGCCCTAGCCCTACACTTACCTATAAGAGTAAGGACCCTATCCCTATCCTAGCTCTTCAAGGGCCAGGTTTTGATTGGGCCCTAACCCTGCCTAGAAGGAAAGTGCGAGAATTTTTTTGTCATATGAGATTACGAGATTTTTATCTTACACCAACTATAAACCTGACATGGAAATTTTGTTCTTCCTTTTAGGAAGAGATGCTTAAGGAAATCTTATCGATTGCAGACCTCCACCATCAAGTCGATGACCTTGAATCAACATACTATAAGGCTGCTACTACCAAGACCGGAGTACTGAGGGGTAAGATTCTAGGGAATTAGGGGTAGGGTTTCATAATGGATACAGATTAGGGTTAGGGTTTTAGAATTAGGGTTTTAGAATTGCAGTTAGGGTTTCAAAATTAGGGTTTAATAAATAATGAAATTTAAATAACAATATCAGAAATAAGAGAAACATAATTGATTAATACTATAAAAAAATCAAAAGAATTAGAGTTTTAGAATCAAATGGTTAGGGTTTTGGAATTAAGGTTTCAGAATTTTGTAGGGTTTAGGTTTTGAACTACTAAGGGGTTAGGGTATTAACTATTAAGGGGTTAGGGTTTTAAGGGGTTATAGTTTGGTCTGAGCACTACCCACTAAGCAATAGATATTGGTTAGGGTTACTTAAGGCTATGGTTCTGGACCCTGGTCTAGAAGCCTAAAAAAAAATTGTGTACGTAGCCGTGGACGCGACTCTAGGCTTGAGATTGAGAACGGTGATGGTGGTTGAGACAGTTGAGCATAGCTTTTGAGTGAGAGAGAACTAGTAGTAGTAGAGTGATAGAGAGAGCATTAGTAGTAGCACAATCGTTTGAGAGTGAGAGAGCATTGGCAGTAGCAAAGTGATAGAGAGAGCATTAGCAGAGGAGGCGCTGTTGTCATCTGAGAGTCAGAGGAGCATTAGGGTTTATAAAGGTGTGTGAAATTACATTTATAACCCCATATTATATCCGTTAATAGGGGTTATAATAACACATTATAACTAAGCAGGTTATAGACGACTTTTCTGTTGTTGTGGTGCTAAGGGTGGGTCAGGCTGGCCATGGAAGAAGGGCTTGTTGATCGAATTTGGGGCCCTGCCCGGCATAAGGGCAGGGCTTGGGCGAGTTTGGAAGGGCTGGGTAGCCTTTGACCCGGGCTGTTTTGACAGGCCTACTCACTGGGTCATAATACCTTTTTTTTTTTTTGTTAAAATAATACTTAGTTAATATATATTGTAGAGATCCGAATTTATTTTCATAACATTATGGTAAATGTCAGGGGTAAATTAGTAAAATTAATTGGTTGTCGTGTGTTTAATGCTTATTGTCATTTATGTGTAAATGAACAAACCGGTCGATTGACCACCCAAGCAGTCGACCAGCTGGCTCAAAAAAAACAAGAAATAGTAAGCTTCTAAGAAATCGACCAAATGTCACAACTGGTGGACCGCCTAATTGATTTTTCGAGAAACAGGAGCTTCCCATCCCAATCTGGTTGACCGACTTTCATGAATTAGGAATTTTTCCTTTTTGCGCAATTTTTAGGGATAATTTAGGGTTTTTAAAACCCTACTATTATAAATAGATATTCTACTTCAAGGGCTTTAGAGTTTCTAACTATTCTAAACCTAATTTTGCAAATGAGGAGAGAAAATCTTCGGTTTTCAAAGGAGATTGCTTGGAGAAGGAAGATATTGCTTGGAGAAATGAGATTTAGGCTTGGAGATTACCTCAAAGCCTCTTACAAGCAATTTGGATCTAAGGGAACGATCCCTAAGATCAATATACTATTCAACTTAACTCTATTTAGGATTTCTTGAATGTTTAATGTGATTAAGCTAAGATTATGGGATTATTGGCCTGATTATGGTTAAATGGTAGATTATGGAGTATGGAATATGGTATTACATGTGTGGGTTTAGTTTTATGAATATGGTTTGAGAATTTATGGAGTCTTATGTGATGTTTAACCTCATGATAGGTGAAATTGAGGATGCATGTGAATGCATGGTGAAGGTGTTTTATGGAAATTTATGGTTTGGGAATGGTTGTGAAAGGGGGATGGACTGACGTGATAGTGGAAGAGTGTCTTTAGGGTTTAATACTTGTGAATTTTACTATGAAAATGCTATGAAGATGATAAAGTGATGATTATGTAAATTATGCCCTAATTATATCGTATGGTGATCGATATTCGGGTAGGCCATAAACTTAGATGAAGTCTTTCAGGTCGGGGATTCTCTAACCATCGTGGTATGGGCTTTGGTGGAGTTTCCTGGCGGAAGATTGGAATCTAAGAGTTGACCGATTTAAATGTTAATTACGATACTCATGCACAAGTTCACGAATGTGGTAAGTTAAGAGTCTCACAAGGTCATGCACACACATGTAAGATTACACGTATTGGCAAGGACATGACCATGTAGGACTGCATGTATTGGTAAGGACATGACCATGTAGGATTGCAGTTCATGTAGGACTACACGTATTGGTACGCCATGTAGGACTGCATGTATTGGTAAGGACATGATTATGTAGGACTGCATGTATTGGTACGCTGCTCATAAAAATATTCATGTATTTATAGTCTTATAAGCACATGTATCTCATAAGTCCAAGATTCTCACAACTACATGTAAGATTCTTATAAGCACATGTATCTAGAAGAACCATTTGTTCTGAGGAATCTGTTAGAGGAATTTGGTAATGCATCGGGTTTGAAGGTTAACTGCAATAAGTCGGGGCTGAATTTTAGTTCCAATACACCCAGGCGTTTTCAACATATGATCCGCAATATCCTCCATATTCAGTCGGTTTACTTCCCCGAGAAGTACCTTGGATTACCATCTGTGTTGGGGCGATCTAAGACACAAGCCTTTAAAAACATTAAAGAGAGAATCCAAAATAGAATTCTGGGATGGAAAGCCACGACCCTCACACAAGCTGGTAGAGGTGTCTTGATTAGAGCAGTAGCCCAAGCTGTTCCTTCATATGTGATGAGTTGTTTCAAACTCCCTATAAGCTTGATTAAAGAAATGAACTCCATGATAGCGCGGTACTGGTGGACCCAATCAGGAGAGAAAAAGATTCATTGGATCTCTTGGTCTAAGATGTGTTATCCGAAAAGTCAGGGGGGCATGGGTATGAGAGATCTGAAGGCGTTTAATGGGGCTCTATTAGCAAAGCAGGGGTGGAGACTACTAAATCAACCTCAGACGCTGTGGGCTCAAACCATGAAAGCTTTATACTTTCCCAACTCAGATTTTATAAAAGCCAGAATGGGAGGGCGAGCCTCCTGGGGGTGGCGCAGCTTGATTGAAGGTCGGGACATCTTATTGCAAGGTCTGAGATGGCAGATTGGAAATGGAGAGTCAATGAAGGTTTGGAGGGATCCCTGGGTACCTCATCACTCCAAGTTCCGGCCCATTCCATTACCTGGGGTTGACTATAGTGATATGAGAGTAGCTGAGTTGATAGACTCAGAGAGGGGAGAGTGGAATACTCAAAGGCTGGGTGGTTTATTCCATATGGACTCCATCAAGGAAATCAAGAAAATCCCTATTAGCCAAACTGGTAATGTGGATAAGCTGGTATGGAATTTCTCAAAAAATGGGGCATTCAAGGTAAACTCGGCATCCCATGTGGCTCACCAATTTTTCGCGACAAATCAGCCTTCATCGAGCAATGGTCAGCAGAGAAGTGAAGATACAAAATGGAAGAACATCTGGAAAATCCCAATCCCATCAAAAATTCAATTGCTTATTTGGCGTCTATGCCATAATGCAATAGCGGTGTCCACTAATTTAAAAAGAAAGCATCTACAGGTTGAAGATATTTGCCCTTTATGTAAGGCAGATTCCGAGTCCGTGGTCCACTTGTTCGTGATGTGCCCATGCTCTAGAACAATTTGGTTTGGCTCCCCACTCTCCATCCGATCTCCTATGGTAGCCCCTGAATCTTTTAAATCTTGGTGGAATGGCTGGGCAAATCAAAAGAAGTTCCTTAGTGGTAGTGGTGAGATTGCCATACGGATGTGTACAGTTTTGTGGAGTATTTGGAAGTTACGGAACGATACTTTATTTAAGGGCTCTAATCCGAATCCGTTAGAGGTGATTGACGGGGCGAATCGGCTCGCGGGAGAGATTCTATCAGCATTGGAAGTGAGGAGAGCTTTGCAATCTTCTTCTCCATCCAGTGGCTTAGTGGGATTCGCAACAGATTGGCAACCTCCGGAATACCCTTGGATAAAGGTTAATGTGGACGGGGCCGCGTTGCCCTCAGGAATAGCAGCAGGGGCAGGTGTGGTGGCTCACGCCCATGACGGCAGGTGTTTGGGGAGGGCTAGGCTCCCTCTCCCCGGGGGTTCAGCTCTTGGAGCAGAAGCAGCAGCCGTAAGGATGGGGATAAATTTTGCCATTTGTAATCAATGGCATCATGTTATATTGGAAGCTGACTCAAAAGAAATGATTGAAGTGCTTAACTCTCAACAGCCTCAAAGTCCATGGGAAATACATGCTGTGGTTGAGGATATTACAAGGCTGAGATCTAGAATCAACAACTTGGTGTTCCAACATGTACGGCGAGAGCTCAATCTTGAGGCACATAAGCAAGCACAGTTGGCTTTAAATAGTAGCATTCTCCTTTCTTCCTCTGAGAATGAGAGGAATTCTAGTAATTCCGGCTCAGGGATTGTATTCGATCTTTCTTGAGTTATCAAATATCTAGTTACCAAAAAAAAAAAAAAGATGATGATATGATACGATATGCTCACATTTTCCGTACTCTAATTATGTAATACGTTATGAATTATGATATTGAATATGTACATGTGATATTATGTTGTTAGTTGAATTTTATATACACTTAGTATTTCTTTACTCAGCCAGACTGTTGTCTTTGACGGGTTTAGAGCCAGAGTTAGCTACAGACCCGTGGATTGAGAAGCAATACTTAAAGGAGAGAGAAGAATGTGAGCTTGCCAAGGAGGGAGCAAGGGACCTTGATCGGTTCCCTTATTATTAGACATGTGTTATTGTTTAAAGGGGTTGTAATAGATATTCTAGATATTTGTCTCAGTTAGATATGATGTTGCTTAGGTTTCACTTTATATTTGGATATTAGACTACTTTGATTTGTCATGGTGGGATATGTTAGATTGGTCAGAATATTACAAGATGGTTTATTGTATATATCAAATTTTATTATTGTCATTTTTTTAGACTCGTTTAGTATGCCTTGTACGCTATGAAATTAAGCAGTATCACGGCCCAAGGTCTCATTATGATCAAGGTGGGATTTTGGGGCACAACATATACAATATTTATTAAATATTAAACTTAAGTTTAAATGTTAAAATCTAATTAATGTATATATTTTAAATAGGTTAGACTTGCGGGTTCGGGTTGAGGGGCCTATTTTTGTGTTGTGTTGGATTCACCTTATATAAACCGGATTGAGTTGTGTTGAGAGTACGCTTACCCAACCTCATTGAAATATCCTCGATCAATGATTCCTCAAACCTAGAGGGGTGTAGATAGGTCTATCTAAGTTTTTTTTATTAATTTTAATTTAACAGTTATGTAAAGTCTAGTTTTTGATTGGCTAATTCCGTAAAACAAACCATGGTTAAAAGGTGTCTCAAACCAAGATGGTTCAAGTGCTAGAAATCATGTGAAGATAAAGGAAAGTTATTGATCATGTGCCGCAAATGTGCTAAGGAATAATAAGTGACTTAAATGACATCTACCCTAGGAGGAATTGACTTTCACAATGTTCGATATACCTTAAGTGGTTAGAAACAAGCCAATGCAGTTAAAAATCAGTTATTGGGCAAAATCTATGTTGGTGGTTAGAACCATGGTTTGAGCATTCGAACCACGAAGCCAAAAGTGTATGGGGGAAAATTCCAGCAACTGGAGTTATGTGGGGGGTCGAAACCCCACATGGGTATTTGTTTTAGAAGGTTTTTTATTCCCCTCTTTGGTTTACATATATATACTATTGTTCCCTAGCACGATTTAGGGCTTTTGAGACTGAGAAGAGAGGCTCCCAAAGCTATTCTAAAGTTTCCTCATTGTAGACGATTTATCCCCTTGAGTTCTATCTCATGTTCTAGACTAGAATTGCAAGTTTCATCGAAATATTTTTTCGACTTGCTTTGTTGATTCTAACTGTTCATGAGATCACTCTAGGTTTGTGTTTAAACTAAATTAAATCTCTTAAACTCTTGCGTGAGTATAAACTTGGTTGACACATGCTAAAAACTTTGTAAAAAGGAGATCTGTCCCTATAGCCGATTGTGGTTATTATAGTCGGAAAAATCTGGAGTCGCCTAGACGGAGATCAATCAAGAGATCGTGGTTGCTGAATTCTGAGAGGAGCACAATCTTCTACTGGTAGATCATGTTGGCTTACAAGTGTATGATTGCTTATTGATGCATTGAGGATAGGTTACCGAGGATCCTTGTGTCAAGTCCAGTTGGGTACAGTCCGAGTTTATAAGTATTTTTTTCTTTTGCTCTTAGTTAAATCTCTTTCATCTAGACGAGGTCCCGTGAGATTTTCCACATAAAAATCTTAGTATTGTGGTTTGTGTGTTTGATTGTTTATTTACCGTTCCCGCAACTTTAATTGATTAAATTAAAATTGATAGACAGACCGTAGGCAAACCAATTCATCCCCCTATAGGTCTTGATTGATACATAAAGGGATAACTTCAGGTTAAACTAAGCTGAAATAAATAAACAATCACACCAAAGGAACATACTTGATTTTTTACATGGAAATCCTTTCGGGAAAAACCACGGAACCTAGTCCAGTTTTGAATCCACCATAAGTAAAATCACCCTACAAAGACAAGACTCGAAAAACTATACCCAACAAGATGCAACCAAATACGGTATCTCCATGACAACAGTTTCTTTGGCTTGATAACCATAGATCGCATACCAATCTCCACCCCGAGGTGTATAGTTTCTTCGTCCACAATCCTCTACGGACCGATCTCCTTCAATGAAAGCTTTGGCTCCAAGCCAATTGATAAGTGTGCAAAAGTACACTCAAAACTAGTTATTTTGTAACTCTTTAATGCCCTTTCTAGTCTAAATCTAGGATTTAAAGTCTATATTCTAAACTTGTTTCCTTATTTATAGATTATAAATTCTAAGCATTTTTATGTTATTTTATACAGGGAATTCAAGTAAAGAAGTTTCATGGAAATCAAGAGATAAAGCCCTAAGTCCATGAAGTCAAGTCTCAAGTCAAAGAGTCAAAGTGCAAAGCCAAAGCCCAAGACCAAGTATAGAAAGATTCTCTCATATATGGGTGGAGAATCTTAGCAAGATATGGATGAATGTGATTTTGACATAAAAAGGATGAAACTCTTTGAATTAGAAAGAAGAAATGTGTTATATTGATGTTTCTATTTTAGAAAAAGGAGAACGCCTATTTTGGTCATGGGAACTCTCTATTTTGGGTGGATTTTGGAATTCAAGTAAGGTGCTTAATGGAAGCCAATTAAATCTACAACAAAGCAAGAAATTTCGTGGATGGCTAGAATAGTGCTATTATTTAGCAACCAATTCTCAAAGAATGAGGATTTCCTGGATTCCTGCCTAATCTGGACAGATTTTACTAATTTGCTCATAACTCTTGACTCAAAAATCGGATTAAGGCAAGGTCAGATGTTTTGGAAAGCAGATTCAAAAGGGGACCAAAATTGTATTTTACGAAGATCTCCTAATTCGGACGTTTAGGAGGTCAAAACACTTTGTCAAGTTAATGGAAAGTATTTTGTTAGTTGGATTTTGTAATTAGAAGTTTCCCTTTTACTTAGTTTCATTTTTCTTCTTTCATTTCATCTATATAAACCTAGAGAGGGGTGCTATTAGACTATTCAATCCAATATTCTCCTCTCTTTTCTTAGTATTATTTTAGTTTTTCTTCTGTATGGATTGCTAAATCCCTAGCCTTAGCTAGGGTGAAATTCTCTTAATGAGGTAATGTTAGTTTGATTTAATCCAATTAGTGCTTTTAACATTTATGATTTCTATATTAATTGTTCTTCTAGTTTAATCTCTCTTTCAATTGAATTTCTTGGATTTAAACATTTTCACGAGTTCAGTCAAGTTTTTCTCGTAGTTGAGTAATAGTTTTTGATTTCTCAAATGAAAAACCTTCATCTTAGCAGATATTATTCTTTGTTGCGGTATTGCCTCCAGGTATATCGTCATCCTCGAGTTTTTCCGATAAAGTGTGGGCTTGGGTTAAAACTTGTTTTGAATAATTTATTAGAAATTGATTTTAGCTTTTTATTATAATCTGAAATTCTAAATCTTCCGTTTGAAGGTTTGGGATATGAAACCCTCAATTGAGTTATATCTTGGATAATCAAATTGACATTGCACCATTAAGGGGATGAAACCCGATGTCTTGACACTTTCTCTCACTGATATTTTTTCTAAGTTAATTGAACTTTCTCTACCAAAAATTTTATAAACCCTTTTCTCTACTATTGTTCCTTATCTTCACTACTCTCTATGAATCGACAACCCCTTTACTGTACTATAAAGTACCTCATATCTTTGAGTGACATCACCAGCCAAACACTCTCTCGAGTGTTAAGGGATTCTGAATAAGTTTTATGAGCAAGGAAAATTTACCATCCTTCCCTTAGGAGGAACGACTCTAAACACTTTTAGGAGTCCCCACCTATTTATTTTAGGGAAAATAAGATCTCATTTATCTTTAGGATAAGGTAAATGGTCCAATTGACATCAAGGGTAAGAGATTCATTTAAGTTTAGGTGCAAGTGTTAAACACTCCTAAACCCCCACCCGAGGGTAGTTACCTACTCCCTAAGTACAAAATAATTTTTAGGAAATCATAAATAAATTTTAACATACCATTCATCATGTTAATTAAGGATAAACATCATGAACAAATAGACATACATAGGAAAAATACGAATAAAAGAAATTAAATATAGTCAGGCTGAACCCAAGGGGGTTGCCTATGTACCCGAATTAACGGGATCAAGCCAATTGTAATTCTCTTTAGGAGATTACCGTAGTTTAGACTCGTTGCGGGGTTGAGGTAGTTTACGCTCGTTTCGGAGTGGGATTTTTTAGGCTCATTTTGGAGCATGTACTAAGCAGTTTTAGTTCAGGTATGGAGTATGGAAGAGGGAAAGCCTAACCTAAGCCTAAGGTCATTCCTAGGTTACTAGGACAGCAACAAAAAACTCATGTGTTGATCACAAAACAAAACAACATTGCAGATTTTTAAATCGAAAAAAACAGCAAGCTTGAAAAGGGCATAACTCAGTCATTCACATGCCAAAGTGGCTTCGGTTTCTTGTTACATTCCTCAAATCAAGTCTAGTTTAACATATATTAAATTCAGATTTTTTGAACTAAGAGAAGTATAATTGGCTGGAGAATACTTAGTTCATTTTGAACTACAAGTATTGGAAAACGAATTCAAATGAACAAGTGGATAATTTTCCTGGATTTTAGAGGTCAAATAGAGTATAAATATCAAATTCAGCAATTTCTGAGTACGGTAGAAGGGCCGTCAAATTTTCCAAAGTCTATGTATGAACCGAGTAACACCCGAAGAGACAACCCTTAATCAGCAAGGAAGGCCCCTTCTATGGCTCAAAATAAACCAACAAGGGGATATATCCACTGGTTTGAGGCATCCCATAATATATGAAGTCAAAATGCTAAAACACATGTCCATAGCCCATACTTATATAGAAAAAAGAGGACATGGAAATGGACTAAGCAAAGTAAAGAGTTTGAGTCTTACATAAATCTCCCGACGGTATGTCACTCCTATCATGAACTGAAACCTCCTTCTATTCCAAAGATCTCCGGGTAGGAGAGGGTCTTAAGTGTTATGCGAATCCTAAGGTTTAAGGCTTAGAATTGAGAGAGTATGGAAAACAGAAGAATTTTAAAAACTTAAGAATGATGGATTTTTACTAAGATAAGGGGAGGCTAAAAGAGTTTCTACCAAGGCAAAGGATTTTGTCCAAAGCTCCAAAGTTTCTACACCATGACAAGATATTTTTCACCAAGGCTCAAGGGTTTTTTCCACCAAGACAAGAGTTGGTCTCTAAGGGGCTAAGGGATGGGTATTTATAGGAAAACTAAGGGTTTGGGGTATGTCTTTTACAGGGTGGATAAAAGAGGTAAATGGGTAAAGAATTGGGTGTTGTAAGGGGTGTAAGAGAATTAATGAGTTTGTAAGGAGTTTGTTTGTTCTATGGATTTAGGAGATGAGTTGTCAAAGAGATAGGATAGAAGATCAGAGGGAATAAAGTCATGATTGAGTGATGTAAGGAGTGCAAGAGAATTATTGAGTATGTAAGAGGTGTTAGAGAGTTGATAAGCTTTGTAAGAGGTGTAAGAGAATTGATGTGTTAAGGGTTGAGTGTTGTAAGGGGTGTAAGTAAGTTGGTGAATTTGTAAGATGTGTAAAAGAGTTGGTCGGTGTGTAGACTATAGGTTATTGGACATGAGTTGTTGGATGTAGGTTAGGTGGATATGAGTATTCAATTTGATTTTTAGGATTATGGGTTGTCATAGATGGGTCATAGGTATTAGGTTTGGTTCTTAGGTTTTAGGAATTTAAAGGCTTTAGAGGAGAGTCATATGGTTGAGATGAGGTCCTATGATTTAGAAAAGGGCCATAGGGTTTAGGAATTCTCCTAGGGTGTTAATAAAGAGGGTTAGATTGTGGATCCTAGGGTTTTTGGTGAGGTCTTAAGGTTTAGGAATGAGCTAAAGGGGGGTCCTAGGGTTTGGAACAAGCTAAAGGGGGTCCTACGGTTTGGGAGGAATTAAGGGGGGGTCCTAGAGTTTGGAAGGAGCTATAAAGGGGGTCCTAGGGTTTAAACGGAATTGAAGGGAGGTCCTAGGGTTTGGAAGGAGCTAAAGAGGGTCCTAGGGTTTTGAAGGAATTAAAGGGAGGTCCTAGGGTTTTGAAGAAATTAAAGGAGGTTCCTAGGGTTTGGGAGGGATTAAAGGAGGATGAACCGTAGGGCCCTTAGGGGTGCAAAAATAGGGTGCTTACAAGTTTGATAGAACAAACTTTAGAGGGATCTCATTCCATGGGATCAACCAGTGCAAATAAAAGATCAACAATATTGAAGCTTACAACTCTAGAGAGAGAACTATAGAAGAAGGACAATGGGGAGCATTCAAACATGAATGGGAAACCCTAGATAATTTGGAGCCTCCACTCTGTTTTCAAAAACCCTTAGTTCAAATTAGGATTCAATAGGTTTTATAGTCTAGGCAAGAGAAGTATTTCAGTAGAACCAAATCTCTTCAATATACGCAAATCGTTCAACCGGTTTTCCTAATCGATCGACTGGTTTGGCTTGGTGAGCTATGGGTTTTGAAATTAATAAGAAAATTTTGACAGCGGTCAACTAGTTTGGAAATTTGGTTGACCGGTGTAGCAAAGTGGGCTACTATAATGTTTACAAATATGAAAGACCTAACAGCGGTTGACCGGTTTGGAAATCTGGTTGACCGGTTTGCTAAACACCAGTCTAAAACCATTTGCAGCTTTCAATATTCCATTCAAAGACATATAGCTAGTTTACCTAGGGTTTTTTTTAAAAATTCTGAGACAAATTCCCCTAAAATTCAATGGTATTTAAGTCACTTACCATCCTAAGTTCATGAGCAAAGCTTGGTGGCGAAATCTTCATGCTTCGTCTTCACACAACTTGACCAAGTTGTTTCAAGGACAGTACTAGACACACTAGATTAGGTTTTGATCTCGGAATTAGTCAACATAAAATATGACTTTACAATCTTCCATTTGATAATTTCGTGACAAAATACAAACTGACGAACATGACTCACTCAAATCATTCACAAAACTTTAAGTGAGTAAAAAACATGATTAAGAAATTTTTTATAAAAAAAAACATTATTACATGACTTGAAGACTCAACCATGAAGCTTGTGACGCTTGTCTTCATCATGCAACATAACTCTTACATGCACATGCCAAAATAAAACTACTGATAAAGCATGTATGACATGAAGAATAATATGACAATAATGAATCATATCAAAGTAAATGAATGTGAGCATAGCATAGAGCGTAGCTTTGCTCTGCCCCTTTTTGGCATGAAATGCCAAAGGTAAACCAATAACAGGAGAAAAATAAAATGCATTCAAACATGCAGCATTAATCCAAACATAACATTCACATCAAAAATACCAACAAGAAAAAGATCCAAAGTATTGTCAATTATATCACCAAAAACATACGATCATGATCCAAAAGTACAACTGAAATAACATTAGACAGGCTAAATGAGACATCATCCATAAATAAAAGCCTATGTCTAAGCATCAGCTCCATCATCCAAATGAATAGAATGAAGTCATGAACCCTTCAACAACAAATGAATCTTTGAAAGGTTGAAGATATATATCAACACCAGGGTACCGGCAGCCGAGCCCGACCAAATTCCTCATGGAAAAAGTAATAATAATAATAATAATACTAAGAGGAGTGCTAGCCCCAGTCGCATTTACTCCATATTTTTCCACAGACGCAAGTTGGGGCTAGCACGTGGAGATGTTTCATATTTTAACAATTAAAATAAAATAAAATCTGACAATGTTCGACATTTGTTTGCCCTTAGTTGCATCTTTGGAAGATTTGCCACTGGCCCTAGCAAAATCCTAATACCAATAATAAAATCACTTCAAAACTTGGACAAAAGATATAATGTCTAAAAAGTAGTGACTTGGGATTCTCTCAATTCTGTCCATTTTAACACCAAAACTAATAGAACATGAATGGCACATTCACGGCAGGAACAGATGGCATTTCCAGAATTTTAACCTGTCTAAAAAGGTTATAACATGAGATAATCTCAAGTTAAAAGTAGTTATCTTAGGGGAAATAGTTATCGTACCCATGAAATCCATTTAGAAACCGAAGGCTGGACCACATGGTCCAGCCTTCCCCTATCACTACTTATTTTATTTAAGACTGTCAATGAGTGACTATTTTAGAAGTCCACTTTAAAACCCATCGCTACATCTTCCCATCCCCCAAATGGATAAAACTCTGCAGCGTTTGGATTGGATTTGATTGGCCAAAAGTCAATTGCGATAAAAATTTAATGTGCAGAAATTAATGGTGAAATAAACATTTTTACAAATAGTAGTGTTGGGGGAATATGATGGACCATGGAAGTAGCCTTGATTCTGAAGTGAGAAAAGGGTCAGGACCATGGAAGAAGAATTTGCTAATCATGCTATTTGGAGAACAATCTCAAACTTGAGGGGTAATTAGGAAAAACCCCTTAAAGAGTGAGCAAGAAGTGTAATAGGTGTAAAAAATGCAAGTGTAGTGGAAAATGCGAATATGATGGAAAATGCATATATGGGTGAACATCGATTACC
Organism: Tetracentron sinense; assembly: GCA_015143295.1. Taxonomy (NCBI): domain Eukaryota; kingdom Viridiplantae; phylum Streptophyta; class Magnoliopsida; order Trochodendrales; family Trochodendraceae; genus Tetracentron; species Tetracentron sinense. The sequence continues at coordinate 37,899,209 of CM026554.1, forward strand.
AAGGGTGGAGCTAGGAATTTCTTGTAGGAGGGGCACATTTGGTTTGATGGTGGGGGTTCGGGGGCGGAGCCTCATAATTTTTTTTTTACGACTAAGTTTATGGGTTTCATCCATACATTGTGTACATATCCTACTGGTATTGTTTCTCCCGGGTGCAATTTTCAACTTGCCTTATAGCTATGCCCTATTAAATAATATAATTTTTTTTTTTTTGAAAAGTTTAGGGATCCCCCTTGTCTAATGACTATGCCCTATTAAATAATTAAAAGATATATTTGTTTTTGAAAATTTAATTCGACAACTGCCCCATGACTAATCCTTTCCAGTTATAACCCATCTCCTAAGAGTCCGGTTACAACACAAAACTCTTTAACCCCAATCAGTAACTTTAATCTCGGAGTTAATTTTTTTCTTCTAGAAACCAAGGTTAGGTGGTAGAATTAACCCTAAGGGTTAGTAAATCTTAATCACAATCAAGAAGTATTAAAAGGAAATTGCGTTGACCGGAGGGTTGTAATCGCGATTGAGCTCGGGGAGAATTCAATCACACCCATTAGCCAACACATGTCCCTTTTAACCCTTATTAATTGTGGTTAAAATTTACTAACCCTTGGAGTTCAACAATATAACCTTGGTTTTTATAAAAAATATTAAACTCTAGTTAAGGATATTTAATCCTGAGAGTTAATATTTATTAAGAAAACTAATATTATATTGTTGAGCCCCAATGGTTAGTGAATCTTAACTACAGTTAATAGGGGTTAAAAGGGACACGTGTTGGCATGTAGGTGCAATTGAACTCTAGCCTAGTTCAATTGCAATTGCCTGTGATGGGATTTCCATCCATCTCCATGCTCATGCTCATGCTCATGCTCATGCTATATATATGCTATGTATATATATATATATATATATATATATATATGTGTATGTATACATAAAAAAAACTCCTCTTTATTTTCAAAAGTTTAGGGGGGCACGTGCCCCCAGGCCCCCCCTTGACTCAGCCACTGTCAATTACACAACCACTAATTGCGGTTAAGATTCACTCACTCCTAGGGTTCATCCAATCTAACCTTGGTTTTTATAAGAAAAATAATTAACGTTAGGTTGATGATGTTTAACCACAGTTAAATGGGTTCTACAAGCCACCATGTGTCCTTTTTAACACCCATTAACTGTAGTTAAGTTTCACTCACCCCTAGGATTCATCTATCTACCCTTAGTTTTAGAAGAAAAAAATAAACCTTATGTTAATTAAATTTAACCACAATAAGTTAATTAAATTAAATTTAACCGCGTGGAGAGAATCGGGACCCTAGTAACAATAAGTTCAATACAACAGCATCAAAAACTGGTTTAAGAAGTAAACCGTCCATTGAAACAAATTTGTTATTGATGAAGAAAAAAAGAACTAGTTGTAAAACTGAAGGGTGATTGATGGTAAAGCAGTGCAAGTATGGTTCTCTTGCTGCATGTCCCAGAAAACCATGTCCCTTTAGAATTTGTCTTGCCCAAGCTCTACAAGTAATCTGGATGATAAAGCTGCGCCTGAGTACTTAGGAAACAAAGAAGTAATCTAATTTACTTGAGTCTGCAGAGTAACAAATGTAAACAATACAAAGAAAGTTTTTTTTTTTTTCTAGCCATCCCTGATTGTAGATTACTAAATCGTCTCAGTCCACCATTTGAGGGTAAAATTGAATTCTCGCGTACATTGAAGGAAAGAGCAAGAATGTGTTTAATCAATTGATAAGGAGTCATAGAAAATATAGACTTCAGTCCAAAGTGGAAGGGTACACAAAGAGAGAAAGAACAAAACATCTTAAACAAGAATTGTTTAAAACCAACGAGGTGACCACAGACCCCAAAGGGAGTAATTTATAGAGGAGCTTAAATCAAATGCTTGATACGGTCATGAATGTGTTGCATGCCTAATTTTGCATCTTTGGAAATAAAAGTAAGAAGGGTCAGGTGCACTTAATTTAAAAATATGTCTCCTCCGTGTATAGATTTTTTAAAAAAAAAAGATTTCCGTGTTATGATATTCAATCGTGTGCATGAGCATGACACCCCATCTAGGAATAGGAGTTGAAATTTGGGAATTTCATACCTTCCACGTTAACCCGCCGGTCGAACACTCCACCTTTACGAGTTCGAGAGTTGTTATTGGATCCGTGGTTCGTTGGCTTTGGTCTTCTCAACCTTAATTATTAGTCGGGTGTGGTTCCTGGACTCACGGGTAGGGCTGTCAAAGGGTCAGGTAGGGGCTGAGTTGGGATCAGCCTTAGCCCTAGCCCTACCCTTACCTATAAGAGTAGGGCCCTATCCCTATCCTAGCCTTTGCAGGGTTAAGATTGATTGGGTCCTAACCTTAAGTAGCATGCAAATGAACCATGCTCATTGAAGCTTATAATGAGCGGTCTCTAATATTGTGACACGTGGTAAATTGTTTCGGAATCTGATTAGATGTTAAGATGGGTTGCTCGATAGACATGAGACAAAAAATTAACTCCATCGGACACTTACAGACTCTCCGATCGAAGAAGGGAAGATCAACCCTTTCTAAAACCTAAGTAGGATCTAGTGAACCCTAAGTAAGGGGGTTAATGTTGCAAACCGGTGTCTAATCAGATGATCTAAACATGTCCGATCGGACTTATTTTTATGACACGTGACTCTAATGGATCCAACTTAAAATCAAATAGTCTGATTCATATAATGTATGTCATGTGTCATCTTTCTAGAGGACCACTCATTACAAGCTTCAATGAGCATGACTCAATATTATATCTCCCTAATAGTATTGTTAAATGTTAAATTCAAGTTTAAATGTTAAAATATAATTTATGTATATATTTAGTTAATATATATTTTAAACAGGTTAGACTTGCGGGTTTAAGTTGAGGGGCCTCTTTTTGTGTTGTGTTTGTCGTTCACCTTATATAAAATGGGTTGGGCTGTGTTGAGGTACCCAACCAAGCATGGCAACAGGGCGGGTTGCTTCTGATTTTTCAAAACTGTTCTTAAACCTGTCCCCACCCCGTCCCGTTAAGCACTAGATGCGGTGGGTCGGGGTTATAATTCATACTATATCCACTAAGAATCAGGTAATTTTCAATGTTGTCAAAACCGGACCGGACCGACCGGTCGAACCGGTGGAACCGGGAACTGGCCCTCTCGTCGATTCCCAAAACCTTCAAAACCGGAACTATTTGAGAACCGATCAAAATCAGCCAGAACGGGTCAAAACTAGGAAAAATTAGGAAAAAATGAAAAAAAATATTTTTTTACAAAAAGTACACGGTCGAACCGAACCGGTTGAATCAGTCGAACCGGTGGAACCGGAAACCGGTCACTGTACCGGTTCAATGCTCGGTGCGGTTACGAAAACAGTGATAATTTTAGTATTAGAATAAGGGTAAAATAGTGATTTGTTATTATAAACGGAGCGGGGCGGGGCGACCTAAACCCATCCCCGGCCTGAACCTGACTCGGGTTTAATATCAAATTCCCAAACCCGCCCCTACCCGTTTAAATGCTCCCCAAACCCATCCCAATCGGCACGGGGCGGGTTACCTGATTAGCCCAGCCCGTTTCCATCCCTAGTCACCCAACTCGGAGTTGACCCATTTCCACCCCTAATTCCATTAAACCCAACCTGTCCTGGATGGGATTATACATAGGAGTTTTTCTTTTAATTGCCAATGTGCTCTGTTTTCATTGACTTTGAGCAATGTAAGCACCATTTTAGAAGAGCATAATCCACGGATTATTGTTCAATTTATGGCCCTCTATAAAGTTTTCAACTACATTTTTTTTGGGGGGGTGTCATCCAAATCCTTGGTTGTGATCTGTAATTTTAAACTGAACATTTGCAGGGATCCCACTTATTTCAGATTGTAGTTCTCTTCTTCTTAAAAAGATAGCCTAAAGACAATCAATCTTTCTAGGAGGGTTATGAGTAGGTTCAACCTTTTTACGAAAGGTATTTCTAAACTATTATTTACGAGATTTTTATTCATATTTTTTGGTTAAGATTATTTACGAGATTGAACTTACAATTTTGGTATATAGACAAACCTAACTGGTTACTTCCAAACTACAAAGTAGAGCAATTCCAATGAGAATGGTACCTGGTAATCCGTTTGGACAAAAATAAGGAGATTTGAAAAGAGTTCACTATATAACAATATGCAGATGACATTGTAATTGAACTATGGATCTTAATCTTACATCTACCTTTATGATCCAAATACTAGGGACTCAAAAAGTCTTCATAACCCCAAACAAATATGTGATTCATGCCTCACAACATCATGATATGGAGAGAACACAAAAAGACACTGCTCTGCTTACTCACTGACAAGTATGCCCGAATCGAGGGGCGCTCGTAGATTACAATATGAAGTTGTCCCAACATGAGACTACAGCAGGCCTGTATTTCCAAACGGATTAGTCTGCGGGTGAGGAACAGGGGTCACAGGAAAGGCCCCAAAGCCCATATCTCCAAAAGGATTTGATGCTCCCATTATTAAATGCTGCTGCTGCTGCTGCTGCTGCTGCTGCTGCTGATGATGATGATAGTTGGGTTGATATTGAGCAAAGGGATTCGACTGCTGCTGAGCCATTGCCGCCATTTGTACAGCTGGAGAGGGAGCAATGTTGTTTGACACGGCAAATGGATCTTGTATCTCAAAGGGGTTCGGGGCTGGTGCTCCATAAACAGGCTGACGGGCGGCTCTATATGCTGCTTCATCATACAAACTGTTCAGAGTGAGTGCATCCAATCCACCACCCTGCCCGTACATTAGCCCCAACAAAAAAAAAAGAGTTAATTTTATTTTTTGATGATAATAATTGAAATATATATATTCCAAGGAGAATAATGTATGAGAAACAAAAATAAAGCAAGATCGGCAAAAAAAGTACAACAAAAGAAGAAAAACCAAAGTGAGAAAGGATTACTTCATAAAATAAAGAATCCCTAGAAACACCCTCTTTAACTCAGAGATCCGCCGCCACATTTTCCCATCAAGTTCCTTTGGGTGGCAATGTCTCAAATCTCCCTAATGATAAGAGCAAACCTCCGGGGAGCATGGATGGCTCCAGTATCCCACCAAATAGAATTTTTTAGTCACCCTCTACAACGACGGAGGGAAGGCTAAGAGGTGATAATATAGAATGAACCCTCTTGGGGGCCGCATAATAATGGGCAACGATCTCCTCACTGCATCTGACTATCCCACCAACACCAGCCGGGCCCGAATTCCCCAAGGAAAAAGAAAGTTTTTCGCTCTTATTTAAATAGAGAAAAAAGTAAATAAATAACCGTAATGGCTTGGCCGTTTTCAGGTAGTATATGCTTCTCTAGTATTCTCCATTTGTTCGGAATATAAAATAATGTGTCTTATCTATGAGATAGAAACAATAACGAATCTATTCATTTTATGGGTTGACTCAAAATGATGGTTGAAATTGGTGAGACAGTTGACCAAATATATCTTTGGAAAAATGAAGTCCTGATCTCCAGCCAACATGATCCGGAGCAAGACTTGTGAAATCACAGATTCTTGTAGATATACCAAGCATGTGGGGGATGGGGTGGCTGGGCTTCCCACTATAAGTAATCTTTAGAAAAGAGATCATGTAAACAAGCAGGAACCCACACAACCTTAGATAACCTTTACATTGGATCTACAATATACAGAAGTAACTTTATATTCATATAAACTAACACGGACCCCCACATGCGCGCAAGCATGCAGACCAGGTCATGCACATAATTGCGCACTAGGACAAGAGGCAGATACCCAAGTGTGGGCAGTGAAATCTCACCGTCAACGATGCAGCAGTGGAGGTAATTTGACCGCGTACGAAATTTGTGGGTTACACCAAGGTGACCAAGCACACATAACAAGTAGGCATGGGGAAAATATACAGGTACCTGCAAGCTCATAAAATGTTCATGCAGTCCTATCTGAAAAAGAGAATATTTTCACACCCACATGCAAACTTCCCCAGATGTATGTAAGAACAAAACAAGTATCAATCATGCAAAGGAAAGCATTGCCATTGGATCAGACCCACTTTGATAGTCATCAGATGAAAGAGGGATTTGGAAATTTTGATGAAGTTTGAGAGATTTGAGGAATTTTTTCATTTTCTTAAAAAATCACCTAGTTTGGTACCTAAAATTGTCATTTGCACACCATTTACACTACCATTGGCGAAATTTCACTAAAAGGTAAGAATTTTATTCAAATTAAATGGGATTTTGCATAATTAGTGTGTCATTAGTCCTAAACTAGTCTAAATACATCAAATTTCTTACTTTAGGGAGGGAAACTCAAAATTTTTAATTTTTTAGCTTAACTCCATTTGGTTCTAATTATAAGTCATAGGCAAGGTTTAAAAAAACGGTTTCGGACACCGTAACGGGCACAGCCGAAACCTTTACGTAACGCCGTTATGTAACGGTTTCGGCCTTTACTTTTTTTTTTCCTTTTTTGCTTAAAAGAAATCCAAAATATTTCAATAAATAGAAAAAAAATAAAAAAAAAATATAATAAATGAGTAACAACATACTTTTAAGGCCAGTATGATGCTCAAAATTTAGAAATAAGGAAATTATATAGGTTGAGGGTTGAAACATACCCGAAATAAAGAACCTGTCATGGATTCCTTCAAATCTATGAATTAAATCCTAAATCAAGTTGTTAATCAACAAAAAACAAAAAGATTTTAGGGAAAAAGAGGTGAGAGGAAGCAAAGATAAGGTTTTAGAATGAGTTTAGGGATTTTCGGAACCCAATCCTACAGCCGAAACCTTTACGTATCGGGCGTAACGCCCGTTATAACGATTTCGGGCGTTACGGTTTTGTTTCAGAATAAACCGGTAAAGGTACGGCATCGGGTATCGGAAGCCATCGAAACCTTTACATAACGGGTTACATAACGGTTTCAGTGATTTTTTAAACCATGGTCATGGGGGGGTTGGATCATAGATTTATTATGTATGGAACTCTGATTGTATATTTTTATTGTTATAATTGATTAAGGGATGAATAAAACATTTTATATACATTGTATCAATACTAGTCAATCATGCATTATCATCAGCACACATCTTTGCCCCTATTCCAATTACATCTCTTATGTACATTATTTTTTTTAATTTTTTGATTCTCAAAATATGTATTAACATTTATTTTACCATTTCTTGAAGTTTCACTGAAAAATTCTATATTTTTCTACAATTATTTCCTTGATGCGCGATACATTCCCTGCAAAACGATGTATCCCGCAATATATATATATTTCTCCAATGTGCAATATATCTTGATATTCACTGTAAAATGGTATATCCCGCGATATATCTTATTTCAAGGTGCAACATATTCCGTGATATCAATATTCAAAACCTTGGATTCATTTGGGTCAACGGCCATACAGTGATCATTTTCTGGGTTGTTTTTCAATCCACCCCAACGAAGGCATGGGGCCCTAGATTGGCCTCCTGCCAATGTGTATAAAATTCCAACTGAAACAACATAGATTCCACCTCCCACAAGAAAAACCAAACAGTAATGTTGATTTCTTCTTAATAAAACCATAAGCAATGATTATGACAAAAGAAAAAATATGTAGAACAAGAGGACCTACCAATTGCTGCTCTGACGAAATGTTGCTGCTTGGTGTAGTAACTAGTGCAAGCTCCCATCCTGTAGGATCAAAATCTTTTGGTTGACCAACACCAGAGTCATAGGATGAAGCAGCATCTGTAAATATGAAATCATTTTTCTCGATAAACAAACAAATAGAGCAACAATTGACTGAACTAGCAGAATTTGAAAGAAGAAAAAAGCAATCAATGAGCATAACTTACTAGATGGAACTATGGCTAGAGCCAATGCATTTTTTTCCTCTATTGAAGATGCATCAGGTGTTGTAGAATTAAATCCCTAAACATGCCCCAAAAAAATGAAATGGGAGGTATGCAGTAGAATAAACATTAATTGAAGTAACAACCTTAGAACCTGAGAGTTTTACCAGTAGATCTCCCTCATCCAGTTTGTTAGGAGGAGCAACCTCAAAGTTAAATGAAGCAACTTCTTCAGAGGGCAGTAAATTTGGTTCATCAATGGATGGTTTTGCATCATGAGAAGGAGAAGGAACTTCTTCTGGTTTGTATGTCAAAAGAAGCCTCTCTGGTAATTCCTGATTATAATGGCCATATGTTAGTATCTTAGTTCTCCCTCATACATCGTAAAGAACAAGAGTTTTGACTGACAGAAAAGCAGTTGAGATTAAGAAACATTCTTTCAATACAAAAGGAACCAAAATACCTTTGGACCTAGATAAGAGAAAGATCAACAATATCCAATTTGAACCGGAAATTTTGTTGGAGAACTAGAATGTTATATATACAGAAAGCTTTACTAACCAATTGCTCCGGAACAGAAACCATCCGTGGTGCCTCTCTTATGTATTCTTCCATGGTTGCAAGAAACGACTGTGGAGGCTGGATAAGGAGGAAAATAAGAATTAAGTTAGCTTAATTCAACTGTCAAGTTAAAGGTAAGAACATAAAAGCAACTATAACATCAACTTCTGTTGGCATCATATTTTTTTCTTTGGTTGGTAAAGAAGATTTTGTCAAAAGATCAAAAGGAGAACAGAGGTTCACATGATAGTGAATCACAAGGAGAGACCAATAATGATATACATAGCCATCGAGGGGGCACACCCCCTATGAAATAAAGGCAGGGAACTCAAAGCCCCCAACACCCTACCTAATGGCACACCAATCAGAAAACAGACCGATGGCCTGAACCCAGATACCCTCCAAAGGGCGGGAGAGTCCGTGGAACACTCCTGTTTCTCTCTTCCAATATACTCCAACATATAGATCCCGGAGTCATCCCCCACACCACCTCCCCAGCTGGGTTCAAACCCCTAGGAGTCCAACTAGACAAAACATCCTGCAACCTGTGCTGAAAAACCTCAACGAGCATCACTACCTCTCTCAAAACGGGAAACTGGAAATTTCTTGCAAGTTCCAATCCTCTGCAAACTTCGTAGAAATCAGAAAGGCTTCCAGCCTGCAGTAGAAACCTAAAATTCTTCAGTAGAACACCATAAGATAAACTAAATTATTGATGTCCATTCTTGACCTAAGATTCATATGATTATTCATAACATGGAAATTGCTCAAAAGAGAAATTGAGAAAATAGCAGTAGATCATAAATACAGTTTACAGAATTTTTTTCACAGAATAAGTTTCGCAATATTACCTGCTGGCCAGCTCGTTTATAAATTTCAAGAGCTTTAACAGCTTCATGCCTTGGCATCTCAAAAAACTGCAATGAATAATAGTAGTGGCAAAGCAAATGGAAGGCCTTCAATGACAATTCTGGGCCATAAAGTAGTTAATCTCACATAAATAAAAGATCATTTACCTTATCTACAAGATTGATGATGCCATCATTAATAACACAATAAATTTTGAAGCTCTCTTTCAATACCTGCAAAGTGAAATGAGAATATTAAGCTGCCACTGAATGTAGGCGAAGAAAAAGGCAGGAAAAATGAACGGAGTAAAGAAGAACGTTTCTTAGAGATTCCTTAATCCCCTTTTTCTCTTTCTTCTGACATAGTACAACTTTACAGATTAAAAAACAAAGGAAAGAAAAAAAACTTCTCTAAGATAAGTTTCCTTTTGTGTTGCAGGATATGAGTAGAATGGGAAATAATGGTCACAAAATTTATAGAAGGATTGTTTGTTCCTTCCTATATATTTCTCAGAAAAAAAAAAAAGGAAAAATGTCATGATTTAAAAACAAGTATAGGTTCGGACAAATCATATGTTATATTGAGGAGAATAAAGAAGAATGTAGTTCTTTTTCCTCATTAAACAAATCATGTTATATTGAGGAGAATAAAGAAGAATGTAGTTCTTTCTTCCTCATTAGCGTGTTCAATTTTGTCTACTATTGCAAGTGTAAAAAACAAAATTTCAAGCCTCGTCAATGTCATTTCAAAATTAGGAGTCCAAACTTTTTTATCAGTAATTAGGAGTCCGAATTTGTTTGTCATGATTTAAAGATCTGAGGCTCTGCCATTGTTTTATCCACAGCTATCCAGAAACACTTGTTTGCTATTTTATTTATAAAACCAAAATTTAAATTTCTTAAGAATTTTTTGTGTCAGCGTATAAGAAAAATTAGACATACCAGAGCCAGGGCATATTGTATTACATAATTTCCAACAGCTGCTCCTTCTGGCTGCAAAAGAATGCTAGATCAATTTTCTCTTGAACAGAATTAAGGAATGTAAAAGAACTCCGAAATTGTCCAGTCCTGAAAGCAATGAAAATTTATAATATGCAACTCTTGTGAAGAATTATGGTACATAAGTTGCATAGATGATAGAACTACCCGGCATCCAATAAGACGATATAGCAGCTGCTGCAAGGAAGGCAACTGCTCCAGCAGTTCTTCACTGCCCAAATCCCTGGTTCTGCTGTACACCTGATTATAGAATGAAAGAAGGATCAAAAAAGGTCAGAGACCAACAATTTGTCAAAATCTATGATACCCAGAAATTTCAACATACTTACCATAGCCTATCAACAATTCAGTTAAAGATGATAAAAATAATGGTATTTCACACCCCATTTTTTTGTTACTGATAAAGAATGATTTTTTTATATCGGTACTGGCAAAGAATGATAGATTAACGAGATTAAATATGTACAAGAAAAGGTTAAACATTCCCACCAAAAATAAACATTCACCAGCGTCCCCATGGATGATAAAGTCCTAATTTAAAGAGATTATTCCATTTTAAAAGTAAAGGACCATTCAACCAAAATCCACCCATGTGTCCATAAAAATCCTTTGAAAAGGCTGAAAAAATCTTTAAAATTTATTCACTTACGCTCCTTCCAAATACTCCAAGAAATTGCAAACAGAAGAATCTGCCAAAAAAATATCCCATGACCAATAAACAGCAAAAAGCCCCAGAGATAAGAACTCTTGAATTCCAAGAGAAAAAGTCCAATAATGTTAAACAAAGAGAGGTCCACACAATCTTGAAACAAAAGGAAAGGTGATTGGAGTTCTCGTCGTGGCCTTACACAATGCAACTATTTAGCAATACCATGCCCTGAATAATGAGTTATTCAACCATCAACACCTTTTTCAATACAACCAACCAAAAAAAAAACCTTCACCCTGGTGGGCATCCCCAGACTTTTACAATTGAGGATCTATCTCCTATTCATACTGCACGGATACTGGTACAATTATATTTTTTTTTGTTTCTTACTGTACCACTGCTTATTTTAACTTCTAACAATTTAGCATATGGCTAAGAATCTAAATGAAAAGACACTGCAAGTATCACAAATATCATAAAATTTGAAACAGAGCAAAGACTAAGAAAATGATACCGAGCTTGAACACTATGATAAAAACACCACACCAAAATATTGGATGGATACCTGCATCTGAATTTCTGTTCGTATCCTTGTAGACACAGAGCTATCAGAATTTCTGTTGATCTATTTTCCTTGTCCATATAGGGAAAACTTCAGTAAAAACAGGAAACCAAATTATATGTATAATCTGGTAAAGGATCTCCGAACTGAAGAATATTTCAGCCCACAAATGACTCAGTGAGACCCCAATGGAGAGTTACTTCAGAATTTAGCATTTCAACTGAAAGTCAAGTCATTAGCTTCATTGGAGTCTCTTTATTAAATGGAAGATGCAGGAGGTAGTCTCTTTTTAAATGCATAAAGTGAAATGTAGAGTTCAAGACCGCAAGAGATTCTTACCCTAGCTAGCTTTGAAGAAAGACAACCGAGTATATACCAGTGTAGTAAAAAAAAAGCGCCAAGGTCACCACATCTCCTAGCCAGGACCCCTATCGCCTATTTAGGAACTGGCCAGGCACTAGTAACCAACACCTCATCTCAGGGACCCTCTATCGACTAGGCGTCGCCTATACACTTTGACTACATTAATAATTTGATATTCTCGGTCCTAACTCCTAAGTGGCATCCCGTTCATTCCTTTACTGTAGAAATACTAAAAGGTCTCTTTATAGCCATTATTAATAGATTTTTAAACAGCCAATAACAGTGGGTATGTCAAGTGTCAAAAAACTGGCTTGGAACACAATGATTGTGGGGACTGCGGAGAAGGATATTGACCATTGTCAACAACATATAGATAAGAAATGGATGCTGCTAATTTTGGTGACCCTTCAAATAAAACCATACTAATAGAAAAATGGACAATGCTAGGTCCACTTTCCTTCTCATCCACTTTCCTACTTTTTGGACTAGATCAAAAAAAAAAGTGGTGGGCCCCCTAAAAAGATGCCACATTTTTTTGTCTTGTTTTAAAAAAAAGTAAAGTGGATGAGAAGGAAAGTGGATATAGCATTCCCACTAGGAAAATATACCCTTTAGGATGAGTTATACTATGCTGACAATGTTTTCTGCAGACCAAAAAAACGAAAATGGTGAGCATAATGTGAATATAGGCCCTTCAAACAAAAATGGCTTCAAACAGTTCTGGAAACCCCACTTGTTAAATGATTTCTATTGTTCTAAGATATTCTCTTCTGATGAGGTGGCAGCAAGTCTGTAGCTCTTCTTGTGAAATTGGTATAATCAAAGCTATGATGACAATTAGGAACAGTTCACCAAAATGATTGAATTTGGTAGTCGCATAAACATATGAAAACACCAATTTTGAAATTCTCTCTTGTGGATTAATAATTGATTCATATGAATACACCAGTTATGGAAAGCCAACATAACTTACCTACTATGAACCCCAAAAGAAAATTAATAACTAGTTCTACTTGGCATTGCACCAAGCATGCTTTTGAAATTTGATTAATTTCAGTGAACTTTGGCCGGTTTCTCTTGGTCCCAAAATGAATACACCATGTAGTTATAAAACAACATGGTACAGAGGAAACGAAATCTAGAATCAGCAGCAGCAGCAGCAGGAGAAGTGATGAGTTTTTCTCAAGCTCTAACAAACCAGAAAAACAACTCTGCATAGTTTTTTTTATGCTTCCAAGAACTCCATCAAGTATACAAGTAGTTTTTACTTTTAAGACGAGCAAGCAAGTCGACTTATCTTAGCAGTTCTGCTCATTTGCCAAATACATTAGATGACCATTTCCAAGAAGATGTAATAGAACTATTGATTGAAGGAAAAAAAATTGAAGAAACCAAACCTGGAAATGTAAAGCAATCAGGACTGATCTTCCTAACAATGTGATTCTCTTTTTGTGCGTTTAATGATTATCTTTTCGACTAATTGAGGATATTTTCTCCGTATTTTTATCATTGCCTTATTGTAACTTGTTAATTTCCCCTCGTCTATCAAAAAGAACTGTGTATGACAAGTGATGCGTACCTTCTCTTGCCCTTGGGCAGGTCTTGGGAGGCGCTCAGATTCAATATCATACTGCAAAATCCTAAAACATTCTAGTCGTTCCTCCAAGAACAGTGCATATGTGCGTACCCATGCAGAGCAATCCCAAGCTGGAAAAAAAAAGTATCTCATTTATTTATCCTCAGTACAGAATTAATAAGATCAGTTCAATTACAAAGGACAGAAGGTTGTATAAATGATAAGTATCTGGAGAAACAAATAAGGGTATCAATATATTAACCAATAGGGCTTGAATCATCCTTGAAATTAGATAGTTGGAGAACACGTCCCCTCTGTGAGAAATTCAGAAGCTCTTCCCGGAAAGTAGGGTCACCCTCCCTCAGGGTCCTATGGATAACTATTAGTGTTTTCAATGCCACCTGTGTAGTGCCAACAAGATAATCAAGAATATTTAACAACATTAGCATGGGTTTCCGCACAAGAACAATATTACAAAGCAAAAGCCAAAGCTAGATGATTGAAAACAGTAAGTTGTCAGACATAACTAACGTCATTGAGTATTGTGCATGTTTAAAATATCGAGCATATTGATATGTATCGGTTTTTTACATTACCAATACCATAAACTCACATACAATAAAAAAAAATACATGGTTTTCGACCAATACGTACCGAATGTATCGACCTAAGGCCTATATATTGAGCACTCATTTGAATCCTATCTCCAAAACCCTTCTTATGGCCATAAAATCAAATACTCCATTGTTTTCAAACAATCGAAAACGAGATTTAAACTCCATGGAGATCAAATAAGAATCCTTTTTCACTATTAATTAAGGTATGCTTAATTCTCTTTATTTTGCTATTTCATGGTGTTAAATCCCTTGAAATAAAGCCAAACTTGCTTCTAGTTCATAAATTTATGGATTTATGACGAAATTCATAGATTTATTGCCCTTTTTTTTATATTCATAAATAAAAGATTATATATATATATACATAACGAAAACATAAACAAAGAGGGGTCATAAAATTGTGAGCCTAGAAATAGGGAAGGTGGTGGAATAGCATACAATGAGACTAAGTATATACTTAAAGAAAATGACGAATTTGCATCTTGTCAAAATCCCTCCTAATGGAACACCACTCAATGAGCATCTGACGAGTCCGAGAACAAATTGTGACGAACAAGCTAGAAATATCATGAAAAAACCCGATGATTTCTTTCCTTCCATATAGACCATGCAATTGCACCTAAAAGGATAAACTAGAGTATGCGAGGTTCCACCTTAACCGAAGACTAACAATATAAGAAGTTTTGGAAGGAACTAGGGGAGGCCCAAACAATTTTCAAGCGCGATAGGAAATAGTTCCAAATGTCACAATAGCAATTAGCAAATGATCTTACCATTCCTTTGATTCGTGGCACATAAAACATTGTGGGCCATACTCACCCACTATGCCTTAAATTATCACAAGTGAGAATTTTGTTCCAAAATGCGACCCATAAGAAAACAAATACCTTGGAAGGAGCACCGAGGTTCCACACAATCCTATGAGGTAAATAGGAACGAGGATAATCCCACAAAGATAGGAAGAAGGATCTCATTCTAAATAGACCTCTAGATTCCATAGGCCAAATTGAGTTGTCTCTAATGAAGAATGACCACACCATAAGTCCAGGGGCGGATCTAGGAATTTACTATAAGGGGGCACATTTAGTTTAAGGGATGGGGGTTCGGAGCGGAGCCCCCGAAATTTATTTATTTTTGATGATTGTTTGTGGGTCATTCATCCATACATTTTGTATATATCGATTATATCCTAATATGCTACACATATTGTATCTCCTTGTTTACGGGAGCAGTTGTCCCCTTGCCCTATTGTCACGGTCAACTTTTTGATTTTGCGGAACAACCGTGCGGCGCCTCAATCATCCCATGATCTTGGCCAACCTTACACCATTACACTATCCATCCATTGAACTGACCCAACATCTCGTGCTACAATGCTACGACAAGGTACGACCCGCTACCGAGTCTCATCCGCTAAGCTACGCTCAGCTGGCTTACGCATCACTTCATCGTGTCGCACCCGACACTCGTCCAACACATAAGGTTCCCGCGTCACCGAGGTTCCGTCTCACGCATCTCTCATGATGCTAAGGTTCCCCGATCAAGCCGAACATCCAACACGGCCCGATACTCTTGAACACGACTATCGGTCATCCCCATGTATTGCGGATCGCTTAGGAACATCACTGCCCCGTTCACCAAGCATTGAGGACATAACGCCCACAACGCGATCCTCGGTCCTCTGACCGAGTATCCCAACCATACCTCGCGTCCCTCCTAGATGATCATGATGCATACCGCACACTTAAAGGCCATACTAGGATGAAACCTCTTGCCCGAAGGCTCTTGCGCAGTGCTAGGAAGTCCGTCTCCTTTGCACCGTCCTTGAATGCTCCAACAACCATCCAACGAGACTCCAAGATCCCCTTCAGGATCCTAGAGCCTGCCCCCAACTCCTTTGGGGTTGCTCATTAGGTGGCCCTAGATGTGCCACAAGGGAAGGTAGAGCTACACCCTTCTCCTCAAGGTGGACGATAAACCTTTCACCCTCTACCAGAAGGAAACATCACCATTGCCGGTGGAGTCATACTGGTCTTTTACAGAACAGTACATTGAAGATCCACAAACCAACTGTACCATTGAACTCACATTATCTTTCTCTTCGAATGAAGGTACTATCGGCCCTACTTCCAACATACCATGTGGGCCCCACAACACTCGCCCACATGTGTCCGACCAAGCACCAAACTCAAGCTTCACTCCATAACTCTTCATGTGCACTTCACCCAAACCATAGTACCCCGTACACCACATCAAGACACTTTCATGTCCCTTTACTTCGGTACCCAACACTAAGGCACCAACCTTGCACCATGCTGCGCTATCGCTTGCATAGTGCCTCGCCTATCTCCTAGGCATCGCATTGGCATCCTTTGCCCATGCTCAGGCCATCCCGGCCCAGTATCCCGGTCATGGCCGTACTTGACAACTTATGACTGTGACACTATGGCTATACCCTATTAAATAATTTTTTAAAATAGTTAAAAGATATATATAATTTTTTTAAATCACTGCGGGACAACTGCCCCGTGCATGACTAATCCTCTACGGTTATAACCAAACTCCTTGGAGTCTAATTACAACACAAAAGTCTTCTAACTCTAGTTAACAACTTTAACCTTTAGAGTTAATTTTTTTCTTCTTAAAACCAAGGTTAGGTGGTTTTAACCCTAAGGGTTAGTGAATCTTAATCACAATCAAGATGTATTAAAAGGGGCATGTGTTGACCTGTGGGTTGTAACCAACTCCAAGGAGTCCAGTTATAACAATAGAGGACTCTAAATCCTTAGTAAAATATATTTTTTTTAATTCAAAAGTTGAGGGGCACCCACCTGAGATCGAATTACATCCAATCGTGATTGAACTTGGGGAGAGTTCAATCATACCCACAGGTTAACACATGTCCCTTTTAACCTAGGAAGCACGGATACTTCAAAATGGGCTTCGTACCCATATCCGATACGTATCGGATACGGATACGGATACGCCTCCGATACGGCTGGATACGGCTGAGACGTATCCTGTTAAAAAAAAATATGTTTTTTAATTCGGATACAGCTCCGATACGGCATGGATACGTCAGGATACAACCTTGAATATTATTATTATTTTTAAAAAAAAATAAAATTTTGGAGACCCAGGGGTGTGACCCTATCTCTTTTGTTTTTGTTTTTGCATGGACATGGTCTTCTTTATATTTTGCTTGGTGGATGATAGGATGACTTTCTTTTTTGCTTAGTGGATGATGAGATGACCCTACTTCTTTTACTTTTACATGGACATGGTATTTTTTTTATACATAAATAGAACTAAACCAATGGTTATTTTGTAATTATAATACAAAATATAGTATTATTATTATTTTTATTTTTATTTTAAATTACAGACGTATCCTAGCCGTACCCGTATCCTGTTTTTTTAGGTTTTGCCGTATCGCCGTATCCGTATCGTACCCGTATCCGTGCTTCCTAGCTTTTAACCCTATTAACTGTGGTTAAGATTTACTAAACCCTGGGGTTCAACAATATAACCTTCGTTTTTAGAAAAAAAAAATATTAAACTCTACTTAAAGATTTTTAACCCTTATGGTTAATATTTAAAAAAAAAACTAAAGTTATATTGTTGAACCCCAGAGGTTAGTGAAACTTAACCACAGTTAAGAAAGGTTAAAAGGGACGCGTGTTGGCATGTGGGTGCAATTGAACTCTCCCCGAGTTCAATTGCAATTGACTGTGATTGGTCATTAAATCTCCATCCAGCCCATGTTATGCCATATGTAATACATTAAAAAAAAAATCTATGTTTTCAAAAGTTTAGGGGGATCACATTCCCCCCAGGCCCCCCCTTGATGGGGGCCACCCCTTGGCTCCGCCCCTGCATACATCCTCCCAAAATTTCACACGCTCCCTCTTGCCTATTTTAAATCTGAAAACTCACTATGGATGTACATTATGGCCTTTCACAGACCAACCCATGCAAACACCTCAGAGTCAACGGGTCCCAACAAGACTGCTCCCCAAATTTCGCGACAATGACCTTCCTCCACAACCCCCAAATCTCCAAAACCATTTACCGAAGAATTCTTTATTGACCATTACCAAGGATTTTAATACCAAATGTCATTCTTAATAGGAGTACAGATAGATTTTCAATCAGCTAGGTGGTATTTCGAGTTATTCATCCAGTCATTCCAGAGAAAATCCAAAAATCCCTTTCGATTTTACCTAATTTGTTCGCATCAGAGACTAGAATAGATAGAAGGGATAAAAAATATGTAGGCAAGCTGCTCAACTTGCTCTTGAGTAGTGTGAGAGCAACCATTTGATAACATACATAGATTTCAATCCTGAGAGCCTTTTTCAAAAATGCTCTACTATTGGGTCCCAACTTGATATGGCCTTGAAACCAGCTTCGAGAGAGCTAGTTGCCTGATGTTTAGGACCTCCCCAATGCCAATGATTTCACTTTTAGCAAGATTGATCTTAAGACTCGATACAGCTTCAACGCATCTGAGTAGGTTGCAGATACATGCTAATTTTCTATAGAAAGGGGCACAAAAAATCAATGTGTCGTCCATGAACTATAGATGAGAAATTGAGAAACCCTCACTCCCTACAGAGAAACCCGCTAATCAATCTAATGAACACCTCTATAATCATGATGAAGAAAAATAACAAGAGAGGATTACCTTGACAAAGACCCCTATAACTTTGAAAGTATCTTGCAGGACTACCATTAATCATTATGAAAAAGGATACAAATGAATAGAAAGATATCATCCATTAATGCCATCTAATTATAAATCCTATTTTGCTCAACATGTTGTCCAAAAACTCTCAATTGACATTATCGTAGGCTTTTTCTATATTGATTTTGCAAAGACCACCCAGAATCCCTGATACTTTCAATCGAGCATCAACACACTCATTTGCGAGGACTTAGTCCAAATTTGTCTACCTCCTATATAGGCTCCTTAAGGAAGCGAAATGATAGAACTCATAACAACCTTGAGTCTCTCTACTAGAATTTTCGCTAAAAAATTTACGCAATTCCTAGAAGACTGAGTGGACAGAAGTTATGAAAATTTTGAGCCCCACCGGATTTGGGAATGAGAGTGATGAAAGTATTATTCAAGACATGATCAAAATTTTCTTTCTCATGAAGTTCTCGTGTCACCTTAACCAGATCTAATCTAACAATATCCTAGCATTTCTTCCAAAATTCTATAGAGAAACCATCCAGCCCTAGGGCAGTCTCCAAACATTCCTTTTAGCACATCCCATATTTCCCTCTCCAAAAAGTCTCTCCAGAAAGTCTCTTTGGGAGTCTAAGCTCACGTTGAAGTAACTCCATCCAATTTGGCCATAAAATCCTACTTCTCTTTATATAGCTCCTTGTAATAAATGATAGCCGCCTCCTTGATTTTATGGTCATTTTCCTTACATGAACCTCCGACTCCAACGTTTATCTTGAAATGAAGTCGATTCGCTTATGGTGGTTGGTCATTTTATGGAAAAATCTTGTGTTTGTCCCCTTCTTTTAGCCACTAAACACAAGATTTTTGCTTCCAACTCATTTCCTCTTGTCAAAGTAGAAGTTGAAATGCCACTTCTAATTTATCTCTGGATTCAGCATCTTGTTCGGACAATGACCCAATCTCTTCCAACACACCTAACTGGTGTAATGCCTACAAGATCCTCTTTTTATTTTTTGAAATAATGTCGAATACATCGTTGTTCCAAACTTTCAGGGTGTTCTTCAAGGCTCTCAATTTTAGCACTAGGATGGTGCAACATAACCCTAGGGACGAGATGTTTGCCAGACTTCTTTCACTACCTCAATAAATCTCAGATGTTCCAACCAGATGTTTTCGAATGTGAAAGGCTGAGAGCCCCTTCCTCTTAATATTGTTTCCAAGAGAAGGGTAATGCGGTCGGATGTTAGGATACTTCTCTTCCCATCTACCACAAAATAGGAATCTATCTAATTTGACCAAGATTGGATTCTTTTGGTGGGTGGACCATGTGAATTGCGCTCCTTTGAGGGTACACTCGATGAGTTTGTGGCGAAAGATGAATTTCTCAAATGACCTCATTTTAGAGGAAATGGGAAACCTTCCAACTTCTGATGTCATCTAACTCTTGTCAAAAATCCGCATGATCAGTGCCTACCAGGTCGTAAACCCCTATGAGCACCCAAGGGAAATCATTCCCGGTAAATCAACAAAGAATGGAGATAAAATAAGCCCCTATTTTAAAATCCACAACCTCCACTCCTTTTTTGTTCCAAACAACTACAAGCCTCCTAGAAGACCCAATAGAAGGAATAGCTAACCAATCTGAGCACCTTCCACCCCAAAGCTCTTGAAACAACTCATCTGCGATAATTTGGATTTTTGTTTCTTGAATGCATAGAATAATTGGTTTCCTTGATCTTACAAATTGCTTAATGGCCGGTCTTTTATCCTTGTGGCCCAATCCCCAAATATTCCAAGAAAAAAACTTAACGACATGTTTGATTCTGGAGTCCCCCTTTCCCTTTTCTAAAACTACCATTGAGAACACTACTAGCACACCCATCATAGTTAACGATTCAAGATAATTTTTTGAGCTCCAACACTAATCACTTATTTGCCTTACTCATAGTTACCAAACACCTATATTATACCCATATAATACTTTTGGAGGGGGTGGTCGCCATTTAAAACTGCATCATTTTGCCGTGTTACGTATTATACGCATATCACCATATAATACACATTTAATACGTGAATTACGTATAAAACGCGTACAATATGTGTATTTTTGCCGTGATTTTATCGTGTTAAGCGCATATTCTATATTAAATGATTGTTACAAGTTAATATCATAATTTTTATTTATTTTTAATTATTTATAAAATTTCCCGAACTTTTGCTGTGTTTTTGTCATATAACACCCATATTTCCCAAATGGATCATTGTCGTATTATACTCGTGCCCCTACTTGGTAACTATGGCCATGCTTCTTGACTAAAGCCCATTTCTGACATTTGAATTGAGTCTTTCTCTAGTTCTCTAGATTTCAGAAAGAGCAAAGACCTCTTCTTCGTGAGTCTGTGTCCTTCATAAGGGAAGCCTACCATTTCCCAAGTTCCTCGATTTTACTAAAAATCCACTCAGGCACCTCCTGACTTTAGAGAATTGAAGGGCCTTGAAGACCCTTCTCAAACACATACCTCATGTTACCAGGAGAATTAACCGACATAGTCAAACTGTAGAGGCATTGATGGAGAGATCCTCATCTGAACCTGAGCAAGACAACCCTACATAAACTTCTTTATCATCATTGGAATGCGGTACACTAGTTTTTATAAAGGGAAATAAAGAAACAGGAAATGCGTCGCAAGAAAATTCAATAGCACTGCTACCCTCCCTATTTCGAGTAAAATTCGAAATAGACAATAGAAGGAGAGGTGGAAAAGAATGTACTTGGATTTGGAGAAACTTGTTGATCAGATTGTATTGCACATTTGCACTAGGCTCCATTCTTTGCAAATGATGGATGTAGATAGGAGAGTCGTTCCTATCTCGCAAGTGGGGGGGGGGGGGGAGATCCCAACATTACTTCCTCAAAACAAGGTAGACCTCAGATAGAAGGAATCCTCAGATTTTGGATGGCCAAACTACCCACAATAGGTGGTTGAAACTCTACCGACACTAATGCCCTTCCCTTTGAGCATACAACAACCGCAAACTCGCACGATAAAGGCAATGAGAATCCGGCCATTGTTATCGTTGAATTCATCTTCTGGGTAGGAATTTCACCGACAAAAGGACCCCTTTGAACCTCAACGCACTTGTTTGGTTTTGCCTCAATCCAGGCCTTTTAGGATGATAGAAAAACTCTCCATAGAAGGATTGGCTTGATGATGATGGACTCTCACCTGATAAGGACAAAGAGTTGTAGTCCTTCAACAATGAGATTTCATCTCACTTTTTAAGATTTTTTTGCAAAATTTTCAAATATATTAAAAGTTTCATTATAATATATATATACTACTCATTTATGCTTGAAATTATTATATGTTCGCATAGTTACCAAGTACGGGTACAAGTATAATACGGCAAGAACATGACAAAAGTACAAAAAATAAAAAAAATAATTATTATTATAAATAAATAGGAATCATGAAACTAACTAATAATAACCATTTAAAACAAAATATGAGTTTAACACGATAAAATTACGTCAAAAATACGTGTTTAATATGGAATTTGCGCATTAAATGTGAAATACAGTGATGCGCATATAATAAGTAATACAGTAAAAGTGTTGTATAATGTAATGGGCCCATGGCCCTATAACTATCTTGTTAGCTCTTTTTTTTATGTCTTCTCTTGTATGTGGACCTTGGGTCCACACTTTGTATTCCCTAAGTGATATAAATATCATTTAGATGAGTAATCCCTAGATAACTCATTCTCTCTTTTCCATTTCTCCTTCTTACTCTCTCAAACCCTAACTAGCAAACCCTACGAATCTACTTTGTATCAGAGCATCAAAGAGGGAAAGAGGAGCTTGATTAAATCAACAAACTAAAAAGGAGAAGGGCAGCAAGTTACAGTCGTACGGCTGCCACCAGCCGTATGGCTCAGGCATCCCATGGGGGTGGTTTGAAGGTACCCTTTTTTGCATGTGATAGTGGGTTTGAAGACTGGTTGCTTATAAGTTATAACAACCACTAAGTTAGCTTCATTTGATGTTCTTAAAGGCCGATGGATAGTTTGCTTGCAGTATTTAAGGTCCATGTGCAAGTATAACCTTATTTAAGTTGGAGGATTGAGATTAGAGGTGTGAGTGCGTGACTCCTTTCGTGCCTTGTGACTAGAGGTGTGACTCCATTGCTTTTGGGCTAACTTGTTGTGTGATTACCTTGTGGGTGTTTGACAAAAAGTCTATGGCCGACGAATCTCAATCCTCAGAAATGTAAACGAATGTGGAACCCACGGGTGTTGTAATGGACCATGAGCGGTCAAGTAATGGCAACCCTCACCTACAAATCACCTCAGAGAAACTTGATGGTGAGAACTATGTTTATTGGGCAAAATCTATGGAAATGTATGTTGATATTAAGGGCAAGTTGGGTTACTTCCTTGGAGAGATAGTAGAGTCCACCAAGGATCCTAAACATGTCAAATGAACTCAAGACAACTTGATTGTGATATCTTGACTAACTAACTTAGTGAAACCTCATATCAACTGAGGTTTGGTGTTCTTGAAGACCGTGAAGGATGTATGGGACACTATATCTCAAACCTACTCCAAAGTAGGCAATATAAACTCCAACAAGACGTCTCCCAAACTTGTCAGGGGGAATGTCATTGACCATGTACTATCGGAAGTTGAAGGAGAAATGGAAAGAATTTGATCACTACCCTGACTTCAAACCTAGTTGTACTGCTAATGCTGTTGCTTTCAAGAAATGGGTTGAACGGATGAAGATCTTTGAGTTCCCCACTGGATTGAACCAGGAGTGTAAGAATGCTAGATCACAGATCCTTGGTCGGGATCCTCCTCCTAAAACTCTTGGTCGTGTTTATGCCTACATCCAGAGTGAAGCAAGTAGTGCGAGATGTGATGACACCTATCTACTACTAGAGACACCAAACTTGGAACCTATGACCCAAAGTTCTCCGATTTTTTCAAAAAGTCCCCAATAAGTTACGGCTTTTCAATGAACAATTAATTCATAAAGTATTCACGACTTTTGAAAAAATTACGAATTTTCAAAAAAATTCATGAATTTTGCAAATTATTCACGATTTTCTAAAAAAATTGAATAAATACCATATAAAATATATTTCTTTTTAGTTTTCTTAATTAAAAATCGTATTTATTATTTATCCATTTCTTGACCGACATTTTTACAATTTTTCCCAAATTTTGCTGATTTATTTCGAATTTTTCCTGGCTGAATAGTTCCCGGACCCCGAATTGATAACTATGTTCTCCACAAGACACCACCTTTCTTGTTGAATGTCCCATGTCCAAAGCCACTTTCCAAACTCAAAATTCCAAAATTATTATTAAATATACAGAACTTAAAATTTTTGTATAATTATTATAATAACAATGAAAGTATTTAACAAGAAGCTTATAAATTGACAAGAAAAATACACAACTAGTTTTACAAACAAACCACCTCCAACGCATGAAAAGGTCATTCTTTAGCTCGAACATTACGTGTGAAGATCCATTAGCTACCTCTTCATTCACTGTACAGTTTGCAAAGAAGAATGGAACCATTCCATCACTTTGTTTGGAATTTCTTGTTTAACTAGTAAGTAGTAACTTTTGCAAATTTTATGGAGTATTCTTCCTTATGCTTTTTAATTTTGTTATTCTTTGGTGCAAATGGTAAGGAGTTGCATGCTATGTAAGAATTGAAATTTTGCGTGTCAAACAGTTTCCATGCATAAGAACAATAGAAATAATTAAATCCACCATCTGATACATTTACTGACTGAGAAGAGTTTCATGGATTCATGTTCAAGACTTATTGAGATATAGCAAAGAGCTAGTGCAACAGTGTCAAAATTGTAATTCAAATACAATGAGAAATAAATAACCATCGGGAGCTTTGACATGCTGAATTTAGAGATCCTCTTTTGTGGTCATCCCCAAATTCTGGCATCCACATTGACAGTGTTTTTCAAAGACAAAATTGTGGTTCGAGAAGCATTTTATGGTCAAACAGGCACTATAAACCCCATTGAATCTAAGGGCGGAGCTATTGGATGGGATAAAAAAAACTTTGTCCATGAGTTGGAAACTCTTTTCTATTAATATTTTCTCAAAGGACAAAAAGAATGAGAGGAAATGAGAAAGGACATGAGATAATGAAATCAAATGGTAAAATAAATAAAATTGCATAGAGAATAATAATGAGTAGTGAATTTGGGGAAAAGAAAGAAAAAATTGAAATCACCGTATAAATGCTCCCTCCAATGATTAATTTAATCAAATGAATATCCAAGTGACCTCACAAACCCAACCACATTCAGATCATACCCATAACTCAAAAACCCACATAAAATGCAAAATCAAAGGGGAAAGGGAAACAACTATAAACATCAAACCCCAATTCAAATCCCAGTAAAGGCATCACCAACAATCTCAATTAAGATCCAAAACTGAATCTAAAGAAAAAAAGGGCTAAACATAAACAATCTTTTATTCCCACTGAATTTAAAAATCAAAAACATACTGTCCAGTTGTGCGTCTTGGCCAATCGCCTGGCAAGGGCGTGTATGCAGTATAGAACATCTGCTCGGGGCCGAATCACAGATGTGGCAGCCAAAATTTCTGAAAAGAAAAGGTAAAAGATCGAAAATTTCTTCAAAAAATCTACAAGAAAATAAAATTCATAGATAAAAACAGGTACTAACTTCTCAGATGCCTCTCCTTGGGTGGGCATTCAACATGATTGGTGGCTTTGACGATCGCAACATCAACGTCCTTTGAACAAAAACAATTAAATCAAAACAAACATCCAAATCCAATCAATTAATTGAGATTGTTTGATTTAGAGATTTGAGATTTCAAGAGAGAGAGAGATGAAACTTTAAAGACCTTGAAATCGCTGTTAACTTTGGCAAGGCCGACTTTGGTGGTGTCTTTGAGGGCGCCGTAGGCTTTTCTCCATGACTGAAGAGTGGCCATGTGTCACCCCTCCTTCTCTCCTCCGATGCCGCTGCAATCGCGCTCTTTCTCTCTCTAGAACTTCTTCTTCTTCTTCTTCTTCTTCTTTACGTGGGGGTTTCGCCTTCTCTCTCTCTTCTTTTTCCAGCTACGAAAGAAAGAATAAAAGAAAGAAAGATGGAATGAATCAAACAGCTTGGCGTTGGCGATGATGTGTTCTCTATTTGCTTTCTGAATTCGTTGGCTTTTCAGGGCCCTCTTTCGGTATCTGTCATCATTTGTTCTTTTCAGCAATATAATACCCTACTCCCTAAGCATTTGCCGTGTTTAAAAATGTGAATCTGATCTATATAGTTGAGTTGGTCCTTAAACTATATACCACAATTATGGTCTATCTATTAGACTACTTCCCTCAAAAGCCAATTGTGGGTGTGGTTCTCTTTTTTTTATATTTCCTGTTTCCTACAGCTTACAACACGTCACAACGAGTGGGCCTCGGATTGTCTCTGGCGAAGCAGGAAAGAGCTCTTGGGCTACCATAGAAATAAGGGACATGTAGCATTAAAAAAAAGAAGTCATTTCATTTTCTTCCCATTTTCTCGTCAAAATTTTGACCAGAAAAATCAAAATTATGGGACTAAGATTTTGACTTCTCAACCACTTGTCCTCTATTTTATGGTTGCCAGAGACAAGCCCTTTCTGACTTCGACAAAGACAATCTGAGGCCCAACGAGTGGGCAATGTGCATATCTTTGATAAGGTTGGCGGTAGTTAACGAGTGGTGAATGAAATTATGGTTGTCACATCACTAGAGAAAAATTTTCAGACAGATCTTAATTAAGGTTGGGGAAAGAATTTTGCTTGTAAGATCACTAGAGAAAACTTTCTAGCTAGTCTAGGCATGAGATTGTCTCTACATGTCTCGCTTTCATACTTGAGGCAATAAAATGGATAGAAGTCATTTTCATTTTCTCTCATGTTTTTGACTTCTCCTCATTGTTAATATCTCTTCCTTTTTGTCGTCACATGTGGGATGAAGAGTGGAATCCCCTGACCATTTTCTGGCATATGCCAGACAATCCCATGCCAATCAACTACTATTCTAATGTTTGTCCGGCATTCAAAGTAGTTTAAATTGATCACAACCAAGGTTTGAAATTTCGTTGAAATTTCACAAAATTTCGGTTTCAGCCAACCCCAACGATATCGAAACTGAGTTTATTTCGAAGATCCAATTTTGGCCGAAATTTCGGGTGAAATTATTTCGGATTTCAAATATTTCGGAATTTCGTCCGAAATCTGATTTTTTTAATTTTTAAATAAGTTTTTTTTAATTAAAATTCTGAAATATTTTGAAATTTTTACTGAAATTTTGAAAATTTATATATTAATTTTAAAAATAAAATAATAACATTTATATAAATATATAAATTTTAATAAAATATTATTTTTTAACATATATATAATTAATAAAATATTAATATTTCGGATTTCAAAATTTCGCCGAAATCCCTCAATTTTTCAAGATTTCGATTCAGGTTGGCTAGCCGAAATCGTCGCAAATTTCGAAATTAAAAACCTTGATCTAGGAAGTATCTAAACCAAAAATAAATAAATTGTAGGAGGCATAATGAATTGTTGATGAAGTGTGGATTTTCCTCCCCGCATACCTCTTTCAGTAGAGTTGTCAACGGAGCAAATTTAAAATGGATAGTGCATTATTGAAATTCATTTTTGATTATATACCTAAATATCTAAATTTGATTAAATATCTGATGGATAGTGAAATATGATATTTATCCGACTCCAATTAAAACATTCAAATTTGGATAATATCAAAATTATCTAATTAATTAAATTTTGAAAAATATAAAAATGTTTAATTTTTATTTTAAAATAGTAAAATAATAATTTTATGTTGAGATATATTAAAATAGTTAAGAATTATAAAGTTATTTTAATCTTATAAAATTATAATATACATATATATATATATATATATATATATATATATATATATATCTACTATTATAATGAGAGAGGCATGATTAAAAAGTTGGTTGATTTTTTCTAATATTCCTAATAAGTCCTAATTTCATGGTATATATCTTACTGGAACGTAATTAGTAAGGTTACATGAGAAAAGTTAGAAGGGGTATTTGAGTAATATCAAGTACAACTAACAATAATCCTTCTTTATCTCCATGATTCCCTCAAATATTTATCCTTATCTTCTCTCATACTGGTAACTATTTTTCAAGAGAAAAATTATGACTTTTTGGTTACCAAAAAATCTAATTCTATTCTAACATGTCCTTCACAATTTTTTTAAAGCTAAAAGGTTACTTAAGATCTATACCCAAAATATTTTTAAGATTGTTTTATCAAAATGTCCTCACTAGCTAGGATCCTTCTCCACAGTCTCTCTCCTCTTCCCCTCACATGCATCGCACGTGCCGTCCACCCATATATATATATATATATAATATTATAATATATTATATAAGCTTATTTATCGAATCAAATATATTAACATGTAAAATTACTATTTGTATTTGAATTTGCTCTGTTGATCATTGCCATGGAAAAGTATCCCGATTTGAGCTTGATCATGGATCACCATCAAGAGGGGTATTATTTTCAGCTTTGCCCTTTTCAACCTGTTCCTAGACGGGACATGGACCGGAACAACTCTGTGGTTACAGCCTACAAAACTCGAGTTTAGATCTACATCTGCTCCTGCAAAAGGAGATCACCCAACGTGAGCCACCACGAGAAAGGAATAGTTAAAAGCAGAAAAGACACAAAGTAACATTAAATAGGAAGTTTGCTATCAAACTTTCAACTTATATTAAGGTGGTAACACATACATCGTTAAGGGAGGTAGGTTGGTGCCTTCAAAATTTAGACACCATCTTTATCTAATATCCCTCCGGCCACATCATGGAAGAAATCTACAATTAATTTGTGAAAGATTTTTTCACGAGACTTAATCTCAAGACCACTCTCATTGAGAGGCACATCTTTTTTGTTCGAGCATCTGCCCTTTACTTGATGGTGGGATAAAAGTCTAAAATCCGGTCTAGCTAAGTATTCATAACCATGTAAAGTAGGTTACCCACCTTAACTAAATAGGTGGACAAAAATTAAAAGCATATAGAGATCTTCACCAATGAATTGATGGAGGATGAATTACATAATAGTCCAAATTTCAATGTATCTAAACCCAATTTGATATCCTTGATAGCACAGAGCATTTGGGGAAATTGAAAGAGAGACATTACTTAAATGCAGGAAAAAATGGAATTCACTGTTTAATGGGTAGTTAATGGTAGGCAGAGCAATGTGATCTTTGATGGGAGGCTCTTCAAGAAGATGTCACAAAGATGCGGTTCCTTTGAAGGTGTGATTGATGGGTATGCGAAAAAAAATAGGCATGGTGACGGTGTGTCGTCGCTCTTCCATAAAATATTGCAGGTAGCACAGTTTGGGGCCAATTAGGTGGATACTTCTTTGCCCCTCACTGCTTGTATTGATTTGCATGCTCATGTGCAAAGATGATGATTTCATGGTTATACATATAGAACAGTATTAAATTTTAATGTATCTTGCTAATAAAGTCAAACTTATATTTATTATTTAGTATAGGTTGTCCTGAAACTAAGGTAAGGTTCAAGTTTATATATACATATATAAGTTGATTTTCTATGTAGAATGCTTTTATGATTGGTCATTTTCTATGCATTAGGTGTCATGCATTTCTTTAATAGGTGGTTGTAACTTATAACTAATGCCTAAATAAATTGAGGATTGTATGCACTGAAAGCGTCTCTCGTATCTTGGACAAGATGGAAGAATTTATCTACCTTATTGTAAGCACCCTATTTTTGCACCCCCTATTCCTCTTCCCACTTCTTCAAATGCTCCAAGGTTTACCCAAGGCCCAAGCCCATTTGGCCAAACTTGTACCCAAACAACTCAATCAAGCCCAATTACTTAATCCCATTACCCAAGCCCAAGTAGCCAAGCCTAATTACCCAATTGTCTTAGGCAAAACTCAATTGCTTTAGTGAAATCCTAATTACCATAGCCCAAGCCCAATTGCCATAGTTAAAGTCCAATAACCATAACCCATGACCCATCTACTAACAACCCATGATCCATAAGGTCTAGTCCATATGCCCACATCCATTCAACCCATATCCAAGACCCACTAACCCAAGTCCACTTTCCACTTTCCTACAAAAGACCTTTTATTTTTTCTTCAAACCCCAAATAGCCCCATTTTTATGTTTACATACATTTTTGACCACCCAATCATCTCTCACCAAGTACACACCTTTTTGACTAACCAATCACCTCATTTACTCTCTTACACCTCTTACACTCATTCTTACACCTCTTACAAAACAATTAATCCTCTTACACTCTTTTTGACCACCCAATTACCTCTCATCAAGTACATACCTTTTTGATTACCCAATCACCAACCACATCAATTTTGACCAACCAATCACCTCCCTTCTTCTCACCCAACCCTCTATTAATCACCAAATTGCCACAACCCCTTGAAACCTCTATAAATACAAGACCCTCACAAGCCATTTCTTCCACCTCCAAAATCCCAAGTGGAAACCCTAGCTCTTCCAATTTATTTCTTTTTAGCCTTGAAGAAAGTTAGAAGAAGCCAAGGTTTAGAGTGTGTAGAGAATTCTAGGAGTAAAAGCCTAGAGTTCTTCACTAACTCTCTTCCTTTGTGGACTCTAAAAACGCATCACCTCACCTCTTGGAGCATTGGAGAAGTAGTCTTGGAGTAGTAGGCACTCTTCCTTTTATTCTTTATCTTCTTCTTTAGTTCATATCTTTTTTTTATTTGTAGTCTTCTTCTAGAATAATTTGGGAAGACCTTTCTTTTCTCAAGTTTAGTTGGGTCTCTCTACACCAATCTAATGGTGTAGAGGGACCCCACCTCAAAAGAAAGGAGATGTCTTATTTTTTTTCTCTCATGTAAATATTTCTTTCTTTCATATGTACCCACTAGTGTGGATATGGGTAGGCCCATAGAGAGTGGAAGCTAAAGCTATACCTCTCTTTTTATTTTGTTTCTTCATTTTGATTCTAGTCCTTCTTCTAGAATCATTTGGGAAACTCATCATCACTCCAATTTTCATAGTTGAATCTCATTACATCATTCATAATGGTGTGAAGGGACTACATTAGAGAGGAGATGATGAGTTTTCATTTTCTTCACTTGTCACTTTTTCATTTCTTTCTTTTTTCTTCATGTTCTATTTTGAATGGATAAATGATGACTTAAGGACCTAAGGACTTAAAGAGGACTTTAATCCAAAATACCTCATATCAAAGACAATGGTATTTGATTTATTATCAACACCAATCCAACAAAATAGGTGTTGGCAATAGACCATTTACTATTCACAATGCACACCCCTCTTTATGTCCTAAATATAATCTTTTAGCCTAACTTTTCCTTAGCCTTTCTCTTGAATTAAATTTGACTTTAGTTAAGTTTGCCAAAATCTCACCTATATGAAAATCCAAAAAAAAAACATGATAAAATCTCAAAATACCAAAAACATTATAAAATCTCAAAATACCAAAAAAATCTAAAAATACCAAAAGACCAAAAACATGCTTGCTAGATCTTGATTAGCCTACTCAACCATGGGTAACACCCTTCTAACCGCGGTTAGACCTAGACCTTGCACTTGACCAACCCGGTCAACTAAACCCTAGCCCCTAGGCTAGACCCTTGACCACCTTATGCACACACACACGTACCCTTAGCCTTGGCACGGGCTCATGTGCCAGAACTACGCTCGGTCTGATCTCACCCCAATGTGAGTACGTAGGCATCCCAACCCGGGTTCGACCCTAGCCCATCTAGCTTTCTTTCTTTCTTGGATTAGCATTTGATTAAACATTTAGACATTTTAATTAATATTGAGATTAAATTTGGCTTAAATTTAGGGAGTAGGTAACCATTACAAAATGGGGGTCTTGGGGTGCCTAACACCTTCCCCATGACTTAATCGAACCGCTTACCCTAACTCTAATAGATCATTTGCCTTATCCAAATCAATCCGGGACCTATCCCTAAGAATGAATAGGTGGCGACTCTTAGTCAAACCACAAATGTGAAAGTGGGTCGAAAAATCCATGCTCACAGCTCTGGCGACTCTGCTGGGGATAGGTTCAAGCCGGAACTTAAACTTAAGCCAAATAATCTCAAATTTAATTAAAATACCTAAGTATTTAATTAAGTGCTGATTCTTTATACTTTTTGGGATGTTTCTTGTACAGTGCATTTCATGCATAACATACTAGTGTAACAACCCAATACCCATTAGACAGGCTTATTACGCTCACGGCTGTTGGATGACTATCCTCAGTGACAGGGGCTTAACAGTCTTGGAGGTCCGCGGAACTTTGCCTGTTGGGTGACTATCCTCAGGAAACGGTTCTGAACGCTCCCGCTTACACCAATCGTCCCTTTTCAAGGGAGTCGCATATACGGTGTTAAGTGACCCTCATCTTTTAGGAACACCTTGCATTACCCCTGCATGCATACATATAGACTAGGCTAGGTATAGCTTACAAGCAGCTCACCCAGAGGTATATGCTAAAGCCTAACCTGCTTGTACCCTATACCTGTCCCCCAACCATGGTTGAATATCAGGGTACTCTGTCCAGATAAACACCCATCCAGGGGGCATGTACTGAGCCTTTTGTTATGCTTGTAATAAAATACTTCTACCCTGTCTCCAGACATACATGTGAGGTTCAAATCCTAAGTTGTAATGGGAGAATCAATTCACCTATCTCAACTTTAGCTCAGTAGGCCCTGGCTACCAACAATCCAGGTTAGCAGAACGGAGTTCTCTACGCCTACCCTATTGGGCTACACCTGTCATGTCATACCCTGTCCAATACAAAAAAAAAAAAAAAAAAATCAATCACCAAATCAAAAAATTCAAAAAAAAAAAGAAAGAAAAAAAAAAATTCCCTCTTGCATGTCATTCCAACTCCAGGCCAGGGGCATTGCCCCCGTGTCAACTAGACAAGTTATTTGCATGCATTCCGACTTTCTCCTGCATGCTAACTCAACTTCCAGACTAGGGGCATTGTCCCCAGGTCATCTAGACTATTAAGTCGTTTGCATGCCCTTGCTCTCCCATCTATTCAAACTCTCATTCTATATCTCCCATCTTTTCAGGAGCATACCCTGAGCCGAGCACGGATCTGAAAAGCAAGATACTTGATACGACATGGACCCTCGAGATGGACAAGAGACTGACCCGGATACCCCGAGATCACAATCTCAGGTTCCGGATTTCGAAGCAAGACTAGCTGAGAATGCCCGGAGTATTGAAAATTTGACAAACATCGTTCAGGATTTTATGCGGGCAGTGACTCATGCCCTCTCTTCCTCCAACCCTCAACCGGCCGAGGCAGCAAGGCCATCACAGCCAGATCCTCCATCTACTACCAATCCTATCACATTGCAACCCACCATCAACATCACACCACAACCCATTCAACCTGCTCAACCATCATTCACCTCCAACATTCCTCCTCCACCAATCCAAACACAACATACCCATCATATTTCACCACCCCTTATAGACCACTATGAGGAAGAAGAGGCAAGGGCTAGTGGCGAACCACACATGGGGTCCGCCCATATATCTTCAAGCATTGCCCAAATCCCGGACGCATACCGGGAGAGGATTGAGAAATTGGAGGAGCTGATAAAACAAAGTCAGGGATCCCGCAAATCCACTAACTTCAAGGATATGTGCATACATCCAGGGATCCAATTGCCCAAGGATTTCAAAATTCCCGACTTTGAAAAGTACGGTGGGAAGGGATGTCCAGAGACACACTTGAGAGCATACCGCGGAGAGCTATTCCAGCTCGAACATAGGGACAAGTTGTTGGTACAATTGTTTCAGAAGAGCTTGAAAGGGCCTGCACTACAATGGTTCACCAAGCTGGACCCCAACAGAGTCCGGACTTGGGAAGATCTTTGCGAGACCTTTATCGCCCAATACTCGTACAATATTGATCTGGTCCCACAGAGAGTGAACTTGGAAAGAATGTCCCAGAGGGACAACGAAACCTTCATCGAATACTCTGTTCGTTGGAGGGAAATGGCTGGAAAAATGAGCACCCCTTTACCGGAAGAAGAGTTGGTAACGACATTCCTCCGTACCCTCAAACACCCGCTAAAAACTCTCCTGGCGGCACAACCTATCTCTGACTTCAGCACCATGGCCAAGTGCGGTGCTAGGATCGAGACAACGATGGGTGACAGCGGATCATTCGACATGTTTCAGGGATCAAATTGTGCATCTTCCTCTCGTCCTCCCGTTCATCCGAAAAGAGATAATAGAAAGAAAGAGGACGATGGACACACGGTATCAGCCATACCAGTCCGAGTGCCCAACTTGCCGCGACGACAAGTCCAACAAACTAGGCAAGCTCAGCACCCCCAGGAGAAACTACTCTCTCATCAAATGACCCTGGAGCAGAGAAAGAACCGGGCATTCACTCCAATACCGTACTCTCCAACTGCACTTCTCCCATTCCTCCTGGACAAGAAGCTAATCACCTTGAAGGATCCACAACCCCCTCCGACTGTTCCCTCAAAGGGATATCGGGCTGAGCAGCACTGTGAATATCATCAGTCGGCAGGACACCCTACGGACAGGTGCTATGACTTAAAGCACGCGATCCAAGACTTGCTGGAAACAGATAGAATCTGCTTTGCACCAGGGAACACGGACATCTCTCAAGTCCCTTTGCCCAATCATGCTACTCCGGGAAACTGAGGCGCTTCAGCCGAAATCTCTACAGTCAAATTTTGAGCAAAATCTCCTTGTTTGTTGTGTCTTTGTCTTATCTCTTCAATTGTCTTGTAGCCTTGATGGCCTATGTTAGTCCCTTTATCTCAGTCCAGTCAGTTAGTCGGCCAGTGGCCCCTTGAGTCTTTTGCTTTATATCGAGTCTGTCCACCTTTTACAGGTTTTAATGAAATGACTCTTTTAGATCAAGCTTCATTGTGCTCTAAGATGCTTAATTTGGAAACTGAACTAGTTTCTAATGCCTGTAAGGAACAGTTTGATAAAGGTTGATCACTCAAATCAACGGATACCCTTCCGAGGTTGAACAAACCGAGATAAGAACAATACAGGAACTAAAGACCTCTTTGAGCCATCAAATGTCAATCAACTGAAATATGAGGCAATACAATGACCATACATGCTCTCGACCGATCGAGGAAAGGATAGGAGGCCATCTTTGATAAACCTTCACAATACCTCGCCTACATGTGCTATATATATCCACTAGTTAGATTATTGAGCCTAAATAGCTTTTCTTTCAAAACCCAGACAAGGGCACCATGTGAAAGTCAAAGAACAATGCAAAAGAAGAACAACCAGCATAACATCAAGTGACTTTTTAGCCGAACTACGTCTTGACCTGATCCCTATTTGGGTACGTAGGCAGCCTGAAATCAGGTTCGGTCATAACACAGCAAATGTGTTGCAATACAAAGCAAGCATGTACCAAAAACAAAAACAAAAACAAAAACAAAAACAAAAAAAAAAGAAGAGAAAAACAATAAAAAAGAGAAAAATGAAAAAAAAAGAAAAAAAAAAAAAAAAGGGTACATGAAGAATGCAGAAGCTGGTTCCATTCCGACATTGAACAAACATCATAGGGTGCCCTACCATTGCTAAAATAGAAACTTTGAGCCTTATCTCGTTTCTAACCAAACCACGTTTCGTCCTAAACATTAAGCCCTCCTTGATCTTTGAAAGGATCTGAGCATCGTTGGTCAAAGCATTCACCTCCATTGCAATGAAGGGAGAAGACTGGAAAATTATCGGAAAAAGCAGACAATGAGAAAATGCAAAGCTTGTATACCCAGATCGGGTGAAAACCCGAAAGGGTCCAGGGGCAAAAAAGGGATAAATCAAATTTCAAAATTTCACGGGCATAGTACGGAATCATTAATCCTGCTATCGTGCAAAAATTACGTGAACCCAGTCCTGGTGAAAACCTGAAAAGGCCCAGGGGCAAAAAAGGGACAAATATCAAAACATACAACCCAGTCCTGGTAAAAACCCATAAGGGCCCAGGGGCAAAAGAGGGAAAAATAAGTTGATACATGCTTTGCAAATATTTTTCTCCAGCAGATACAGATCTACTACAAAGATGATCGGAATCGTTCACCTGAAGGCAGAGGGACCTAGCTAGGTATCCCAATACAAGCAATCTCAGGCACAGTCAATCCATTTTTCAATCGTCAGTCTACCATCAAACCACCTGTCGGTCATTCCATCAGTCTTCTCAACAGGTCTGTCACATCTCTTGTTTGTCAGTCCATCGGTCTCCTTGTCAAGTCATCATCAGTCAGTCAAAATTCACTCTCCAGTAGAGTCGATTCAAAGTCAGTTACTCATTCCTGCTAACGCCAGAGGAGCAATGAAACCAGGGCAGAGCAAAGTTGACAGACCATCCTGGGTGACACAGATCAGTATATCCCAAGGGGCTAGTGTATACAGTCGAAGCATCCAAGTCGAGGGGCATATTAAATCCTTCAGGCTTGATATACAGAAAATCATAAGATTCGTGCGATGGCTCAAGGTTACAACTCTCGCTCCCACATTCGACTTCATCTCGCTCCACAAAATCTTGGATTCATACTCACTCTCATCAGCTATCACATCAAATTCACCCACTAGAAGGCAGTCAGGTGATTGTCTACAGTGTCACATCTTATCTTGGTAAAGCAGTCAGGCGGCTGTCTGTACTCCTATCACCTTGCATCCCGAAGAGGCAATCGGGCGATTGCCTACAGCATTGCATTCTATCTCGGTGAAGCAGCCGGATGGCTGTCTTTACCCCCATTATCTCTGTCGATCTTTTAGGCGGATGTTTATAGCATAGCGCCCCCTTCACTATTAAAGGAGCACTGGAACAGTCGATTTCAGTTGCGGCCTCTTGTGAAGTCTATTTCGGCTCGACTAGGTCATTGTTAAAGGAGTACTGTCCCGGTCATGTGACCGGACGTCAGTTACGGCCTCGGTGATGTTAGTCCCGCTTTTGGGTGGATGCTTATAGCATTGCGCTCCCTTCACTATTAAAGGAGCACTGGAACAGTCGATTTCAGTTGCGGCCTCTTGTGAAGTCTATTTCAGCTCGACTACCTCACTGTTAAAGGAGTATTGTCCCGGTCATGTGACCGGACGTCAGTTACGGCCTCGGTGATGTTAGTCCCGCTTTTGGGCGGATGCTTATAGCATTGCGCTCCCTTCACTATTAAAGGAGCACTGGAACAGTCGATTTCAGTTGCGGCCTCTCGTGAAGTCTATCTCTGCTCGACTAGCTCACTGTTAAAGGAGTACTGTCTCGATCGTGTGACCAGACGTCAGTTACGGCCTCGGTGATGTTAGTCCCGCTTTTGGGCGGATGCTTATAGCATTGCGCTCCCTTCACTATTAAAGGAGCACTGGAACAGTCGATTTCAGTTGCGGCCTCTTGTGAAGTCTATCTTTGCTCGACTAGCTCACTAATCAAGAAGTATGTGAATACAGTCGTGTGACTGGATGTCATTTACGGCCTTGGTAACGCTAATCCTACACCACATCTATCCTCGGTGAAGCGGTTGTGTGATCGACCATCACCCCATCTACCTTCGGTGTACGGTTGTGTGATCGACCCTCACCTCATCTATTTTCGGTGTTTGGTTGTGTGATCGACCCTCACCTCGATAATCTTCGGTGTACAGTTGTGTGATCGACCCTCATCTCAACAATCTTCGGTGTACGGTTGTGTGATCGACCATCACCTCATCTATCTTCAGTGTACGGTTGTGTGATCGACCCTCATCTCATATATCCTCGATGTACGGTTGTGTGATCGACCCTCACATCATATATCCTCGATGAAACGGTTGTGTGATCGACCCTCACCTCATATATCATCGGTGAAACGGTTGTGTGATCGACCCTCACCTCATCTATCTTCGATGAAACGGTTGTGTGATCGACCCTCACCTCATCTATCTTCGATGAAACGGTTGTGTGATCGACTCTCACCTCATCTATTTTTAGTGCACGGATGTGTGATCGACCCTCACCTCATATATCCTCGGTGAAACAGTTGTGTGATTGACCCTCACCTCGTCTCCGGTGGAATGGTTGTGTGATCGACCTTCACCTCGTCTCTGGTGGAATGGTTGTGTGATCAACCTTCACCTCATCTCCGGTGGAATGGTTGTGTGATCAATTTTCATTTCATCTCCGGTGAAATGATTGTGTGATCAACCATCACCCTATCTCCGTTGAAGCGGATACATGTTCACTCCTCTCATCCATCATGCATCTTCAGCACTCCACATTTTTGTCTTGGCAAACTTAACTTAGTTTCAAGTTAGTTCATTATCATTTCTTATATTTTTTTCAAGTTTCGCAGGTTTTACTGTGCAAAAATAGTGGTGATTTCAGTCTTTGTCGTTCGCTTGCCCGCACCCTCCGACAAAGAGGGGCAGCTGTAAGCACCCTATTTTTGCACCCCCTATTCCTCTTCCCACTTCTTCAAATGCTCCAAGGTTTACCCAAGGCCCAAGCCCATTTGGCCAAACTTGTACCCAAACAACTCAATCAAGCCCAATTACTTAATCCCATTACCCAAGCCCAAGTAGCCAAGCCTAATTACCCAATTGTCTTAGGCAAAACTCAATTGCTTTAGTGAAATCCTAATTACCATAGCCCAAGCCCAATTGCCATAGTTAAAGTCCAATAACCATAACCCATGACCCATCTACTAACAACCCATGATCCATAAGGTCTAGTCCATATGCCCACATCCATTCAACCCATATCCAAGACCCACTAACCCAAGTCCACTTTCCACTTTCCTACAAAAGACCTTTTATTTTTTCTTCAAACCCCAAATAGCCCCATTTTTATGTTTACATACATTTTTGACCACCCAATCATCTCTCACCAAGTACACACCTTTTTGACTAACCAATCACCTCATTTACTCTCTTACACCTCTTACACTCATTCTTACACCTCTTACAAAACAATTAATCCTCTTACACTCTTTTTGACCACCCAATTACCTCTCATCAAGTACATACCTTTTTGATTACCCAATCACCAACCACATCAATTTTGACCAACCAATCACCTCCCTTCTTCTCACCCAACCCTCTATTAATCACCAAATTGCCACAACCCCTTGAAACCTCTATAAATACAAGACCCTCACAAGCCATTTCTTCCACCTCCAAAATCCCAAGTGGAAACCCTAGCTCTTCCAATTTATTTCTTTTTAGCCTTGAAGAAAGTTAGAAGAAGCCAAGGTTTAGAGTGTGTAGAGAATTCTAGGAGTAA
Organism: Tetracentron sinense; assembly: GCA_015143295.1. NCBI lineage: Eukaryota > Viridiplantae > Streptophyta > Magnoliopsida > Trochodendrales > Trochodendraceae > Tetracentron > Tetracentron sinense. The sequence goes on from CM026554.1 coordinate 37,938,386, forward strand.
AAGCCTAGAGTTCTTCACTAACTCTCTTCCTTTGTGGACTCTAAAAACGCATCACCTCACCTCTTGGAGCATTGGAGAAGTAGTCTTGGAGTAGTAGGCACTCTTCCTTTTATTCTTTATCTTCTTCTTTAGTTCATATCTTTTTTTTATTTGTAGTCTTCTTCTAGAATAATTTGGGAAGACCTTTCTTTTCTCAAGTTTAGTTGGGTCTCTCTACACCAATCTAATGGTGTAGAGGGACCCCACCTCAAAAGAAAGGAGATGTCTTATTTTTTTTCTCTCATGTAAATATTTCTTTCTTTCATATGTACCCACTAGTGTGGATATGGGTAGGCCCATAGAGAGTGGAAGCTAAAGCTATACCTCTCTTTTTATTTTGTTTCTTCATTTTGATTCTAGTCCTTCTTCTAGAATCATTTGGGAAACTCATCATCACTCCAATTTTCATAGTTGAATCTCATTACATCATTCATAATGGTGTGAAGGGACTACATTAGAGAGGAGATGATGAGTTTTCATTTTCTTCACTTGTCACTTTTTCATTTCTTTCTTTTTTCTTCATGTTCTATTTTGAATGGATAAATGATGACTTAAGGACCTAAGGACTTAAAGAGGACTTTAATCCAAAATACCTCATATCAAAGACAATGGTATTTGATTTATTATCAACACCAATCCAACAAAATAGGTGTTGGCAATAGACCATTTACTATTCACAATGCACACCCCTCTTTATGTCCTAAATATAATCTTTTAGCCTAACTTTTCCTTAGCCTTTCTCTTGAATTAAATTTGACTTTAGTTAAGTTTGCCAAAATCTCACCTATATGAAAATCCAAAAAAAAAACATGATAAAATCTCAAAATACCAAAAACATTATAAAATCTCAAAATACCAAAAAAATCTAAAAATACCAAAAGACCAAAAACATGCTTGCTAGATCTTGATTAGCCTACTCAACCATGGGTAACACCCTTCTAACCGCGGTTAGACCTAGACCTTGCACTTGACCAACCCGGTCAACTAAACCCTAGCCCCTAGGCTAGACCCTTGACCACCTTATGCACACACACACGTACCCTTAGCCTTGGCACGGGCTCATGTGCCAGAACTACGCTCGGTCTGATCTCACCCCAATGTGAGTACGTAGGCATCCCAACCCGGGTTCGACCCTAGCCCATCTAGCTTTCTTTCTTTCTTGGATTAGCATTTGATTAAACATTTAGACATTTTAATTAATATTGAGATTAAATTTGGCTTAAATTTAGGGAGTAGGTAACCATTACAAAATGGGGGTCTTGGGGTGCCTAACACCTTCCCCATGACTTAATCGAACCGCTTACCCTAACTCTAATAGATCATTTGCCTTATCCAAATCAATCCGGGACCTATCCCTAAGAATGAATAGGTGGCGACTCTTAGTCAAACCACAAATGTGAAAGTGGGTCGAAAAATCCATGCTCACACTTATATTGAAGAAAAAGAAGAAACAATTATATCTTATATCTCTTCATTTTGATTTATAATTAAGTTAAAAGTACAAAATTTTGTTATTGTTCAACTTGAATCTCCATCATTTTTTTGGGGGGGAGGGGGGTTGAACGATTTTGGGATTCTAAATTCGATTAGGATTTAAAAATGTGATTGATTTGCTGATATCCTAGGAACCTGAATAATCTGAATTTCCTATGCTCCCCCGCAAAAATTTTGCGCAATGACAACCATAACATCATTATTAGTGTTTCCATCTTTGGCAAACTAGGAATGCGAGGAACGCATCAGCCACGAGGCCAAATCCTGTAGCCATTCTTCTTTGGGTCAATAATCTGATTCAAATTACAAGCAACTAATAACAAGCCTGAATGGAGGGAACTTGACCACTAGTCAGACCGCTTGAGCACCACGGCGAGCCCGAGTTGGGCTCCATTAAGTTAAATTGTAATGGATATGCTTCCTTGGATGGTCATGTTGCAGCTGCAAGAGTGGCATCTCGGAAACATTTCAGTTCTATACTCTTAGCTGGTGTTATGGACTTTCGGGGGAGGTCACAAATGGCAGTAATCCAGCTCCACCCAAACTTTTCTAGTTCACCCCCTAGGGAGCAGGGCTAGACTCTTATCTAGTCCCTGGGATGGGATCCTTTTGCACTCTTCCTTAGGAATTTTCAATGTGATCACCGTTTGGTCTCATTTTCCACATGTTAACTGCAGCTTTTATCCATCACAAGGTTTGAAATCGCGTTTATATTAGCAATTTCGGTCTTAAAATGAAATTGAAATTTTGGATTTCTCAAAGAAATTTTAGAAATTTTATTTCATTTTATTTTTTATTTAAATATTAAATATTTCTCGATATTTATCAAAATTTTGGAAATTTCAGCCAAAATGATATTTTTTTTATGAATTTATATAAATATTATTATTTATTTTCTAAAATAAATTTCACAATTTCAGGAAAATTTGATAAAACTTTTGGAATATTTTAAAATATCTCGTTATTTTATTAAAAAACTATTTAAAAATAAATTTTCAAAATTTGGACAGAAATTTTGAAATTTAAAAATTCACTTGAAATCAGTAAATCCGAAATACGCATCGTTTCAATTTTGTAAGGTGGGAAAGGAACCAAAATTTCACTGGGATTTCGAACCTTATCCATCGGCAAGATAATGAGGAGATTAGAATTTTCTGCTGATGTTTGAAACTCAAACTTAGTAGTTAGTTCCCTCTCAACCTAGGCATCCGATCCATACACCCCCAGGTTAGGCCTTGGGTTTGGCCAGTGGCCTATATTAGATCCCAGATCCACCTTATTTTAGCATATCCGGATTTTGATCCGATCCACCGACAACCCAACTTGTACCGATTATGGTCTGACCAGCCAGGCCTCAAGCTATACACCCTTAAATATCTCTTCAAGTTGAGCTAAGTAAAAGGTGAAAATGTGGGACTCAACTCCGACAACTTTGGCACATTTTGTAGTCTGGGCTATGTTACCGGGTGCTATTGGGTGAGCTATATGGTCAGAAAGAAACTTTAGGGTCTCCAGTCCTCTCTTAGGAGAGTGAGTTTACGCTTTCGCCGAGGCAACTCTTCAAAAGACTTTTTGAGGACTAATTCATTGGTTTTTGACTTTTCTTGATATGTATTTTGCATTTATGCCCTATCTCTTAGCTGTTTCGCATCATCCTTTAGCAATCAAAAAAATAGAACAGTGGATAGTTAGTAGCACATTGAATTAATGTACTGCCATTTTTATTAATTCCATTAAAATAACAAGTGAATCATAAGATAGTCCATTTTGTTCACTCTTTAAGCAGAGTTCACCAAAGAACATCAAGACTCAATTCCCTACTAATAAATAATTTGGGTCTTGAGAATTACGACAGCAATACTTATGCATTATTGAAAGAACATATTTGCGTCTCAAATTACGGGTACCCCCTGCGGATACACGCGTACACATACACAGAGAGAGACGCATAGCATGGTGGCCCTAGTAGTATTTTGAATCTAGCTAGCTTTAAGGGCACTTGGGTCTTCCTTCCTGTGTCTTCCAGTTGTTGTAGCATGGGCAGGTCTGCTTGTTGCCATAAGTGCCAGGAGGAACACACAGGCATTTAGCACAGCACTTGAGGCAGAAGAACATACATGGCTTCTTGTGCGACGTTGCAGAACAACGATACGTACATCTCGGCTTGCAATCTGTAAAATGAAGCGTCGTTACCTATTTGAATTTTCATTAAAAATTAAAAATCTTTCATTCTCGACCAAATTACAATGGGGGTCCTTCTCTGTCCAACCATTTGGTTTCTCTCCAAACAATTAAATAAGAGAGAAATAGCCTAATTTAGTCCTTCATTCACTAAATTGGCTCATGATTTTTATTGGGTTTTATGAATTATTTTTCAAAATTACGCGACCCCATGTCCTAAACACAAGAATATAACCATACCTTTACTACGAAGCCTCGTGTAACCCTGGAAGAAAAACAAAGAAGAAAAACAGCAAAACTTAGAACAATTCACATCTAAAATTTTCAAACAGAAATGAGAAAATGTTAGAAGGAAGGATAAGTACCTCAACTACATTAGAGAATGTAACTAAGAGAATTACAAACAAGAACAAGTAGTAAGAGTTGCAAGAACGTCCTGCCATTGCTCTCTAGAATCTCTAGTACTCACTCCCTTTTTTCTTGTTCTCAAAGAGATTATGATGGAGAAGTGAAGGCATTGGGCTCCATTTATAGGACTTTGACTGTACAATCAAGGACTAGGAAGCGGTGTTTCAGGCGTGAAAATGGGTTAAAAGTCATTTGGAGGCTCATGAGAAAGGAGCGATGATAGCGGCATTGTCTGTGGAAGGGTTGATTGGGTTGTCAACTTCTCATGCTGCTAGTGACGTTCTTGAGAGGGTCTACATGTGCTCTATCATTCTCTTATTAACTTTTTTATCTATCTTTTGTACCTTTGGTAACGACTTATATCCTATTCTCATTTAAATATTGAGGGAAGACAAAATATTTTCATGAAGCATCTTTCGGTGTTCGGTGGGACTGTATTTGGATGCATGTATACCTCTGTCCTTGTCAAGGATACCTGCTTTGTCAACTGTTTTTAGGGATGGAAGTGGGTTGGGTTTGGGCTACGGCGCCCCCAACCCTACCCTGCCCCTAATGGCAAGACTCCTTTCCCGTTCCCGTCTCAAACCCAGGTCATGGTTGAGCGGGCCGGTTCCAATTTATCAAAATCTTTTTTAAAACTCTCCCCGTTTCGTTAAGCACGAGTCAGGTCAAGGCGGGTCACAACATGTTGGTTTGATATTTTATATTATAAGTAATATATTGAGGAAAATTTATAATTTATTTAATGGTGAAATAATAATTTTATATTATAAACGGGCCGGGCCTGGCCGGGTCGGGCCGGGTCACTTAAATACATCCCCGGGTCAAACCCAACTCGGGTTTAACCCTCCATTCCCAAACTTGCCTCTACCCCATTTTAAAACTCCCCAAACCCGTCCCAATAGGGTCGGGGCGGATTACCCGATTAACCCTGCCCATTGCCATCCCTAACTGTTTTCACAAAACCCCTCTTAGTAGGGGCAGAGCAAGGGGCAGCTGCCTGACTTTAAAAAAAAAAAATTATATTATGTTATTTAATTTTTTAAACAGGGTATAGCCATAGGGAAAGGGGGTAGCCGTTCCTTAAGGAACTTTTGAGAAAAAAAGAACTTTACACTATTTTATTTAATTATTTAACATGATATAGTCATAGAATAAGAGGGCATACCTTCCAAAAAAAAGAGGGCAGCTAGTTGTTCCTCTAAATAAGGAAAAATAATATCATATATATGATTTTACGAAAGATAGGACGAGATGTCCAATGAGCTTGACCATCAAAAGATTTTCGGAGGCTAGCTCACTCCCCAACACCCACGAGAGGTTCTAACTCACATCATATCCCTAAACCCATAATATTTTATACTTACCTTATCATTATTCACAAATCGATCACTAAGCAATAACATTATCAATCAACCATCACTTGCCCCTACAAGAAAATCCTAGCTATACCCCTACTTTTAGCTAGGGGTGTATATTAATTTTTATATAATATTCAAGCCGAGCCGAGCCGAGCTCGAGCTGAACCAAGCCTCAATTGGATTCGAGCTTTGAGCCGAGCCGAATCAAACATGCCTTGGCTCGAGGTCGGTTTGAATATATTTTCAAACTCAAAAAATAGCTCGACTTGGCTCGATCGAGCCTATTTTCGAGCTCAAGTCAGGCTTGATCGGGCCGAGCCATGCCGAACTTTGAGCTACCCACTTCGGATACACCCCTACTTTTAGTGAATGTAGCCCTTTATTGAGGAAGGTCATGAGATCAAGCCCAAAAAAGGGAAAACTCCTTATTGATCTATAACAATTTTTCATGGGTGATGTGGGGGTGGGCCCACTCACCCCAAAATTAACAGAGACACCAACTATTAGCGTAGACTTACACCCAAGAACAAAAACACGCTTCTTTATGTTTTTAGAGCCCATTTGGAAGGGCACAACACTCGAATGGCCAAATCGAGAGGGACGAAAATGTAGATTGCAGAATACACCTTCCCCTTGATATGCACCAACACTGTTTGGAACATTGTTGCGGGTGTGTAGTAACTGCGCTCAAATGTGTTGCTGTAATCAATAATAAATTTTTGCTGCTTAGCTTCTGTTGGTACCTTCCCAATAGATAATGCATTCGAACTTCTGCGCCATCAGCCACCGAAGTTTTATGAAGTGAAGTACAATCTACCTCCATGAATGACAATCATACGATTAAAGGATTAGATAAACAAAGAATTCATCATGGTGAGCCATGATATGATGAAGTATAATCTACCCCCATGATAATATTCATTGTTGTTCTTGTCTTCGCTGCGGCGAGGGACTTCAACTGAGCTATGTCGGCTCTGTTTGGGAGCTACAACTTGAGGAGCGGGCTTGCCAAGTTCGAGAAAACTCATGGTGTATTGGAACCCAAACTTTCAAGAGAGGAATCGCTACAACAAAGCGTTCCCATTCTCATATTGCTATGAGATTGGCGACCCATTTTGGATTTTGACCACATCTTCTGGGTATCGTTTGGTAGAACACTAATCCCATATCTTTCTCCAAGGACACTTTTCAATGTCGCTTCAACGATGGAAGGAGCATTACCATCACCCATTGGTTTGTGGATTGAATCAACATATAAGGAAAAGATGGACAAACACTACAGAAATATTGAAGGATATGTAGGGGTGTCAAAAAAGCCCGGGTAAGAGGGCACCCGGCCCTGCCCGGCCCGCTCAAACCCGTCCAAACCCGGCCCTCTCCCATCCCTTGGGCCGGGCAGGGCCCAAAAACCCCAAGCCCTTCTTGTATAGGGCCGGGCAAGGGCACCCCCCTGCCCGGCCCGTCTCAACCCAGCCCTTCTTCAGTGTACATAGACAATAGTTAGTGTATATAAACTTAAACAATATATATATTTAAATATATTAGTAAAATTACTAATATAACCCCAATAATGTTTTAATAAGGGGGTTGTTTTTGTAATTTCATATACTCAACTATTAATATGCTTCGTAACCCTAACCCTAATCTCACTCGAATCAACCGATCTCTCTCAGCCTCTCGACTGCCTCTCTTCCTTCTCAATCTCTCAATCTCTTTAGCTCAGTTATCTCTCAACTTAAGCTCAATGTTCCCTCAAGCTCATGAGTGCTCTCTCAATCTCGGTGTTCTCTCAAGATCAATGCTCTGTGGATGGTGGATAGTAGACGGAAGGTGGTGCTCAGTGCTCTCTCAACTCAGTGCTCAGAAGATCACCAGCCACAAGCTCACCGGCCACCGCTCACAGTCAAGGGTACACAAGAACCTTACTCTGTAAATTTTTTATGTAATTATTTTGAATATTTGAAATCAGTAGTAGTACTACAGAAACCCTAACCGTAACAGAAAACCCTTACTTAAAAACCTTACTTGTTTTAGGGCAGGGGGGTGCCCTAAACCAGTAAAACCCCTGAAATTGAATCCGAAACACCCACTCTAAAACCCTAATCCCAAGGAGGCCAGGACCCCAATCAATTAGTATTGTTTTATTCTAATCTACCTAATTATTTTCTAATTTGTTTAATGTTGTTTTTTAATTTTCAAATTAGATTCTAAAATTCAGAATCTAATTTTTTAATTGTTGTTTGTTGATTAGTTTGACATTTTTTTTTATAGTAATCTGCTACTGACAATCTAAATTTGTTGTTTGTTGATTAGTTTGGTATTTTTTTTATAGTAACCTGCTACTGTCAATCTAAATTTGTTGTTTGTTGATTAGTTTGACATTTTTTTTTTAATAGTAATCTAATACTGGATTTGAGATTGGGTATTCATTTCCATGTAGAAAAACAATCTCGTCATCTCATATGAGAAATTTTTTTTTGCTCTTTCTTCCGGCCCTTTGGCCCGGCCCTGACCCTTGAGGGCAGGGCTAGGGCCCAATTAATCCCGGCCCTTGAAGGGCTAGGGCCGGGCTAGGGCTCTACTCTTATAGGGAAGGGTAGGGCTAGGGCTGACCCCGGCCCTACCCCTACCCGGCCCTTTGACAGCCCTAAGGATATGCCATGGTGATGAAATCCTATGAAGGCCCATTATAATACCACAATGTATTGAATGCCAAATGCTAGGGTACTTACTTTACATTCCAAATACAGACGCCCATTTGATTTTGCTTCCAAGATTCAGATTTTCGTTTCCAATTATGGATTGTAATTTCATTTTCTTTCCAACTATAGATTGCAATGGCATCCATGAACATTATTCCCACTTCCACTGTTCCACATATAGAAACTAACGGACTTCAGATTCATTACATAATGGGCCTTCCATTTACAATTGGGCCATAGCTAGCCATCATATCACGTTCACGCCTCACCAACTGAGTGGCTTGGATAGTTAAATTGGTGGGTCCATTTCTATGTGGGCCATCATATAATCTACGTCCATGGTGATCAAGTATAATCTACCCTCAAGGAAAAATTCATGGCACAAAATCGATTATAAACTAAATGTATTCATAATCGCCAAAAATTTCATTGAAAGTAATTTTACTGCTGATTAATATATGGAACTTATAGAATTTTGATTTAATTTGAACTTGCAAATCCTTGTATTTTTCTTCAGATTCGTTGACAATTTTTTTTTATTCCACCTACAGCATGCTGCGTTTATCAACTTTCAAGCAATCCACGCCAATCTATCCATGAAATGAATATCCTTGGCCCTTCACTAACTTCGACATCCACATCATTGTAATGAAAGAGCACAAACATATGTTCAACATTTAATGCCCCCACATGCTGTCTTGCTTTGATTGTACGGTAATAGAGTTCTTGAAGCTTATCATACTGAATATATATATATATATATATATATATATATATATATATAACAAATGCAAATAATATTATTTTACTGTAGTTATTTTGATTGTACAAAATGTACAGATCCAAGAAAATGAAAATATATACTAATATGGTGGTATGATATTCAGATCTTTGCTCAATTTCTAAAACTCTTGATTAAGGAAGTTCTCATAGTTTAGTTACAAAGTTCATTGGGGTTATCTCATCCAGAATTTCCGGACGATGAAACAGAGTAACCACAGAACAGCCTATCAACCTGCAACCACTTCATTCAATTTGGTCTCACTTGGGAGTTACCTATGATGGAAACCAACTCAGTTTGATGATTGTGAGCTGGAATACAGGCACTTTTCCTCGCATTCTCTGGGCCATCTCAACCACTAAATTTTTTTTTTGATCTCCAAGATAAGTCTCATTGATGAATTCAAGCACCTGCAAGGAACCCATGAGTTAAGTAGTTTGCCTAGGCAGGGTACCCTTACCCATAGTTACCTAATCCACCAAACATCATCTGAACTACAAACCAATTTAGGTAGATTTTGGAGTACTTTTAGGTCTTAATATACATAGCTTAATGTTTAATTTCATCAAAAGAAAATGCTGACGCTAATCGTGTCAACCCCTAATTGTCCACAAAGGAGAAGTCAAACAATTTTTGGATGGTTGGCTCACTAAAATTTGATTTGACTAGGGTTAACGTGATTTGAGCTAGCACTACTCCCCTTTAAGCAATTAAGCTTTTTTGGAAACATATTTTTTGAATTGTTTTAATGAAACAGATGAGATGCTTAATAGGTCTAGCCCATTAATCTCATAAGTTCATGCTTTAATTAAGTAGCTTAATAAACTTTTATACTAAACTACTTAAATATAATCGTGCGCTTTAAAATTAATTTTTAAATCCTCGATATAATTGTAAGAGAATTAATCCCACATTGACTAAATAGAGAAATAGTTGTGGCCTTATATACACGTAAGGCCTCTCTACTCATTGTCAATTGGTTTTGAGTTGGACGCTTTCACTTGGTATCAGAGCCTAAAAAGCCCAACGGCCAAATTATGTTCACTCACGATGACAGACCCAAACAGAAAGGCTGCATGATTGACGACCCAAAAAAAAAAAAGGCGCACGTGACAGACCTAGAATTAGGGTTGAACGTGAGGAGGCGTGTAAGAGAATTAATCCCACATCGATTAAATAGAGAAATAGTTGTGGCCTTATATACATGTAAGGTCTCTCCACTCATTGCCAATTGGTTTTGAGTTGGATGCTTTCACAATAATAATAACTCTCTCTCTCTCTCTAACAATGAGATATTGATAACTGGGATTAATAATAGCAGGGTGTTTTCTTTCTTCTTACGTTGGATAGCCAAATTAAGGAGTAAAAGAGGAGCAAACTCATTTTCCAGTTGGTTTGTAAAGGAGGATTTTTATTCTTTCTGTGATCTTGAAGTATAACAACATGAGCTTATCAGGAAAAAAAAAAAGTACAACCACATGGCATAACAGCACGCAAATTAACGTAATCTAAATTACGTACGGCTTGTTTTTATCTCAAGCTTTTTCTTTATGTTCTTCCATATATGACGGGTGGATTTTCAGTACAATTGGTTCTTTTTTCTTCGGAGACTTGTTTTAGTGATGATTTCCAGGGTTGTAGTTGTGGCCTGCCTGGGCCCAGTTGGAAGGAAAGAAACTCTTAAGAGTTTTTGAGGGAGTTTCCTTCTCCTCTTCTCTAAAGTTTGCTACAGAATTTGTCAAACTCTGGTACAGTAGTGGTGTGTTATTGGGAGGACTTTGATGTTGCCAAATTATACATGTTTCTGTAATTGTTTGGTGGGGCTTTCTTTGTTTGTAATTGTAGTTTAGGTTCATCAGTATCTTGTGATCCATTTGTACTTTTCCTTTTATTTATCATATATATGAGTTGCACTAGAAAACGGGTTGATCAGAGATTAAGTTTTGTTTGAGTCTTTCCCAAGACTTCATTTTCGTTGTCACCCGTGACTTACTCTAATGTCGGATTTATGTATATATATATATATATACAAATCTTTGTACAAGTTAGACAAGTAAGGAATAATAATAATAGTAATTAATGAATCATGTAAGTTGAGAGGCGCTCAATTGAGTCTTTTTTGAAGATAGTCTCTCATATGCAACAAAATTCAACTCAACTCGAATCCAACCAATCAATTCCTATTAGCTTGCACTGCTCGACAGATGATGGAGTACCAAACCTCATTTTTGTAAGTGCCCAAACTATTAATTTAAAATTAATATAGTCCCAAAACAAATTAATTAAGTCTATTTAAAGTTAATTTCATGTTAAATAATTTATCCAAAACAATTTAAGCATGATTTGGGTCCAAAATCATTTCACGGTTCACTCCAAAAAATTAACACATTTTGGTTTAATTAAATTAATTATTTTACTTATCATTTTAAGTTAATTCAATTTTAATCAACTTAAATATTTTCAACTAAGTCCATAGATTAAATCAATCATTGGATCTGCCGCAATTTCAATAGCATAATGGTTACATAGACTCATCCATACGGAATGGTCCAATATGGTAAGTCTAGTTGGACCGTCTCAAGTTGATTAATCAAGCAAGTTTTGTCCGAGGACTAACCGGTTAGACTAGTCTGTTAGAGAGATCCAGTTGGATAGGGCTTAATCGGTCCGATTAGACCATCTCATGTCAATCAGAAAGGCTTGTCTATCTGATGATTAATCGATTAGACTGACTTGCTAGAGATTGGGTCAAACCACTTGACTTCCTAATCAGGTGACCCTTTCGGGCTTGCCACCATGACTGGGCTGACTTGTTAGAGACTGGGTCAAACCACTAGACTACCTAATAGGGGTGTCAACGAGCCAAGCCAGCTCGGCTCGACTCTAAATAAACCAAGCTTGAGCTTTTACTTTGGGTTCGTTGAGTTGAGCCTTAAAAGTGAGCTCGAAAAATAACCGAGCTGAGCCGAGCCTGAACAATAGGAGGCTCAACTCGATTAATTTTATAATAAAACTCTTTAAAAAGTAAATTTATATTATATATTTAGTATACTTCTTTTTGATAAGATATATTTAATAGACATTAATGTAATTATTTCTGTTTAAGTTTTAACTCAAGCTTTCACGTGAGTCACATGACATCCCAAAAAAAAATGCTCATTTAATTTTTTGTAATTGAATTTAGTATTTAGTGCTTATCAATGTATTTTTTTTTAAAAAAAATTATCGAGCCAAATTGAGCCGAGCTCGAGTTCAACGATTTGTGGATGAGCCGAGCTCAACGATTTGTGGACGAGCCGAGCTCGAGCCGAGCCTGAGCATCTGTAAAAGTCCAACGAGTCGAAACCGAGCAGTGACCAGCTTAGCTTGTTAACACCCCTACCACCTAATCAGGTGACCTTTTCGAGCTTGCCACCATGACTGAGCTGTAAGTAGCATCCGTCTGTGCACCCAGAACAATTTATGTTTCTACAATCTATTCTGATTTTAGTAATTATTGGATCTGGTCAACTGCTACCATGAATTGGATTGGGCTATGGTTCGATCTTCTTTCAGGTTGGACTGAGTTTGGAAATCTTCTTCCTCATTAAGACAAATTGGTCTAGTTTGTACCTTTCAAAAAAAAAGATTGGTCAAGTTTGTCTTCTTCCTTGGGTCGGATTAGACTAATCTGATCGTTCTTTGCTTCTAATCCGGTAGAAGTTTTGTACTTTGTCTTAGGTCTGATGAGTTGAACCATCTCAATATCCCTCCTTTATATAGAGGAGCAAGGGGTCTAGCCTCCATTGATGTGCTCAACAACCCACGAACTAGGTTCATTGAATCGAGTTAGTTAAACTCATCCAACCCACGACCCTTGGGATTCAGGTTCACCCACATGAGCCTGACTCACCCACGAGTCATATGGATTGCACCACACCCTCTGTGGAGACACATGCCTCCCTGTTAACACAAGATTAAGGTCCATCTAATGGTTCATATTAGATTTATCAAAAAAGGAAGCAATTCATGATGATTAGGGTTGTCAAAAGGTCGGGCCGGGTTTGTCCAAGTTAGTCCTCACTTATAAGGGTTTGGCCCAAGTCCTTACACGACGGCTAGGCTCAAGTCCCCCTCAAAGTCAAGGATGGGCTTGGGATTACAAAAAAGATAAACAAATATGTTTTGCCATTTATTTTTAAAAAATTTATAAACCATCATTTTAATGAGTGACGACAAAGATAAGAAAATAACATAAAAAATGAAATAGAGATAGATTAAATAATTAGAATTAAAATTCTCTCAATGGTAGGTAATATTTAAGAAAAGGAGATATGGTATTGAAAATATTACTATTCTCTCAACAAATATTCCGTTAACAAAAGTTATATAGGTCATTACACACACACACACACACACACACATATATATATATATATATATATATATATATATATAATGTGAGTCTGGGCTGGTTTGTAGGGGCTAATGTCCAAGCCTCACCCTCATGTTAGCCGGCCTAATTTTTTTAAGTCCATCTAGGCTTGCGGGCTTTATATAAATAGAAAAAAGCCCTTAATTTCGAGTGCCAGATACCCTCACATGAGAGGCAAATTGACAGATTTAGTGACGATGCAAGGTGCACCCGAAGCCCATTACGAGTGACAAAATATGGTGTAAGAGCATTCCTAGCAGCCTCACCAAATTTTACTCACCAAAATAGCCAAAAACTCACTTTTTTCTACTTTGGCTATCCTTTTTTTATAACTCCTAATAGCCTCACCAGTTTAACCAAAAAAAAAAAAAAACATTATTTTATTATTTGTATAGGAAAACAAAAAAGCAAGGAAGAGAGAGAAACATTATTTTATTATTTGTGTAGGACCACAATGAAGGAAGAGAGAAAGATAAAACTTTGGTGAGTCTACTGATGAGGCTGGTGGGGACCTATTTTGATATTTTTTCAGTGTTTTGGCTCACCAAATTAATCAAAAAGTTATTTTAGTGAGGCTGGTAGGAAATCTCTAAAGGAGAACAAAGAAAGAGACTACACTATATGACGATGCAAAGTGCACCCTAAGCCTATTGCACGCCTCGCTATAATACGTAGAGTTCGTGCGCCTAACATATGGTGTAAAGGAGAATAAAGGAAGATACTATACATGTATATGGGTTACTTGATTACAATCTATAACTTTCAAAACTTTATAAACTTGAAGAATTTCTCCTAGCTTCCTGAAGCGAGACTTAATTAGAAGGAGTAAAACAGGGTGAACTTGTCTCACTTAAGAGACCAAACATCAAGTCACCCAACTAACAAAGAAAATCATTTTATTCAAATTGATTAGGGTTCAATTTGAAATAAAACAAAAGTATTAATAGGAAAAAAATACAATATTAAAATCTTTAAAGGATTAAAGTTTTCAAAATTCATTTTAAATTACTTCAACATCTTATCGCTGAGATCATATGAAACCCCAATATTTCAAGGAAAGATGATATCAGTTGTGTCATGCTAGGTGCCACTCCAATAAAAATGTAGATGCTACTTCAATATAAATTGAGTAGGGAGTGACCAGCTTAAAAATTGCTTATTAACCAAACACTATTTTAGATCTTATTTGAGAATCAACTATATGTTACTAAAGGGTCTACAGATCTTTAAGCAACAAATTTAAACTTAAGTCATTTCTTTTCTAGAACCATTAAAAGAAATGTGCGAACTTGGCACCTGCCTCAGACCAAGCAAAAAATGTATTTCAGAGGACCCAAACAGGAAAATTGCAGTCCGTTTTAAAAAAAATCCGTTATAATCTTTGCAGGCTTCTCAATTAATATTGCTGATTAATGGCGAATGATGCTTACAACAATCAGTTTAATGGAATCAATTTGCTCTGTAGCAAACAGCATCAGTCTAATGGAATCTATTTGATCTCTGGTAACTTGCTTCTCAGGATAGAGAAATGTTCTTACCAGAAACTGATTAAACCTACTTTCTCTCTTTTAAAAATTAGGTACAGGCGCCCCTTCATCTTTGTACATATTGCTGAGAACAATGAGTGGGAAGAGTTCTCCCAAACCCTCCCCACTTCTTAGATTCTCCCCGTTTGTTTGCCGAGAAAATTGTTGAAAACAGAGAAAAGAAAAGAAAATGTTGGGTTTCTTTCAATTTTCAGTTCCTTTCCTGTTTTCACCCACTTGCTCGGCAACCAATCAGGGTAATGGAAAAAGAAAGGAAAGAATTTGTCAAGTACACACCAACACCGATCCACTGGTGATGTTTCCAGTTTTCATGTCATTTTAAGATTGTTCCATCACGGTAAATCAGATGGACCTCCGACAATGTACTTCAGAACCTACACTTACATCCAACTTGAGCAGACATGTGATGCAGATGAAAATAATATCCAAAGAGAAAAATAAATGGAACAAGATAACATCAAAATCCTTTCAGGTTGAACAACAGATTAATTCCCACCTTACATTTGCATCCGTCTGGGTAAAATATCATTTTGAATGTATAATGATATTAGAGTTGAAAACTTAGAAAAACCGACTATACCTAAGGCATGTAAGAGACAGAAAAACTGATTTAGTTCTGAAAAATACATCAACATTCTTTACTCGTCAAGCCAACTTGAACTTTTCCACCAGCTTGACTCCCTATATTTCTAGTTTCACTAACCCACTGAGACTCCTCATCCTCTGCCCCATGTTATGGGCCAACTTGCTTAACTTACCTATGGCAAAATAAACCAAATGTTGCTAAGCGACCTCGGCTTCCGATGATCTTCCCTGTGAGAGAGCATGCTCAGAAGGATTGTGAGGAGCTGAACATTACAGACAGTTTCTTCCAGTCCAAAGACTCCATGTTCGGGGACATGACAGCAGCACCCACAGCAAATGCAATGACTACAAACACCACACTCTTCGTGCACCCATGGCCGCGTGATAATCTTCCCAAGATCACCTTACAGTACTTGTCTGCATCCTTGAAGGATGCTTGGTGGGCGGCATCCTCTCCACTAGCCAACACTTTCTCATTCTAAGGACCAATATGAAACGAATTAGCCATAACATCAACTTCTAATTAAATCAACTTATACATATCGTATGATGTGTATGGTGAAATCGTAATTTGAATATAATACACTCACAATGGTGAATAATTTGGGTTATATATATCTATACACACACCCACACTAAGGATGGTGATTGGTGTACCTTCTGCCTGAAGCTCTTGAGAGTCTCCCTCAGAGGGTCTAAAGAAGAATGTTTCAATGAGTGCTCCTTCCATTCATCACAAAGCTTTCTCAGAACAGCAACACTTGCTTCCAGATTATCCAGGTAAATCTTGTCCTGTTTCCAACCATAATATGAAGAAAGTATTAAAAAAAAATTATGATGCAGTCACAAAGACGAGTTAAAGAAAACATCTCTGATAAATGCAGGTGTATAATAATATGATTAGAATTGCTCACCCACTGCTTATAACAGTCAGGGTTTTGAGACAAACACCAAATGACAATGCCAGTTGCTTCCTTGGATAACTCAGGGATGCCTGCAAAATAGTGATGAATTTATATCATGAGCTCTAATGTAATACCTAATTTTTTACGCTTTCAATAAAAGAAACTATTTGGCACTAAAATGCCGTAACCTTAAGTTTGCACTTACTTTCTCCTGCAGTTTTGATCACAAAAGTCAATATCTGCTGCGAAACTTGCTTCATTGCTTTGCTTCCAGTTGAACCAGTAAGAGCCACCTCTTTTAAGGTGGGATATACTGCCTCAAACCTTTCTGTCGCCTGCACAAAAGTTATACTAAGAAGAATGCCTAGGGCCCCAAATTCTGTAAAAGCACTATGATTTGCATCTCTTAGGAAAAATATTGCAGATGTTAACCTAACGATACCAACCTTTATTCGACCTGAAGGTGCAGGGAAGGTAACCCGCATCAACATCTCAAGAGCTGAAGGTGGCACCAGACGCTCCCCCTTTCTGACAGCACCATTTAATAAAATAGGACGAGCTTTTGGCAATGACAAAATTCTGCAACGAAGAATACAAGAAACTTTTAGATCCACAACAAAACTCAAAGAAAGAAAATGAAACAACTTGGGATTAATCTCAATGCTTTCCAACCTCTCCACTAACTGCAAAACCAAGTCCCTGGACTGTGGATTACAACTTGATTTGCCACTAACAATAGGCAAGAGGTTATGCACCCACGAGTACATCCCTACAACCAGGTCTCCTTGACAGGCCTACACAAGCCAAATTAAATCTCTACCATTAAAAGCATGTAAGAAGAAATGACAACCAGTATCCTTCAGAAAATCCCAAATTACATTAAAATTATAACCTCTTACCTGAGCAATCACCCATACGATAACTGGGAGCTTATCCTGTCCTTGATAATTCAGATTTTCCCTCAATGTTGGCAATAGATTGATTAACACATCAGGTTTCCTTCGCAATACCATTGCTAAAACCACAAATATTGCGACCTGCAGTTCCAATAGTATATTAACTACAAATCAGCCCGCTAATAAGTCAAATAATTGCAAGATATTATGTGACAGATGACTTTGCTACAGAATGCAAGCATAAAGAAAGATGAAGATCCTTGAATAATGATCTCAATTCAGGAGAATAAAACACTAGATTTCAGTCAGATCTGAAATTGGAGGACTTGCAGGCAGTTGCTAAAGCTCTTCATCGAAGAGAACTTTTTTGTATGCTAATGGATGACAGTTCTTTTTCCCAATTTAGATCCTTGGACTGACATGTAGCTCTTGAATCTCTTTGAGCTTGAATCAGCCACCAACAATGCCTCTTCATCATAGATAGTGGAGATAGGAATCTCTGTTGCTTTTCCTTAAGACTCAGGTTGATCATGGATGAAGAAATGTCAACTCTTCCTCATGTCAATAGAAAAATAAAGGTAACATCACCGAATGTCCCAAATTAACACCAAGCTAGGGATCCAAAGTATTGATCGAAAGTGGAATATTGTAGGTCCTACATAAATAATGGTTCATTGAATTCCTTCAGGGAGGTTGGTAGGAGGGATAAGATGAATGGTAGATATAATAAGGAAAGGTGGAAGACCTCTAGAAATGTCAGAGTAGATAGGTCAAACTATACATGTTGTCCTGTGAAAAGTAAGGCATTTTGAACTAACATGCAGGATGAGTTGCCTTATGTAAGGTTACTAATGGAATTGAGTCCCTAGGCACATGCTGCTTCCCCAAAGACAAAAACAGCTTGTAATTGTGAACAAAAAACAAAAGCATCAACTGTGCTGCTAGAGAGGTGAATTCATAAGATTGATTAGAAATTTTGGTCCTTTCTCCTTAAATTTTGAGGTTGGGGTAACATAATAACTCCATTTCACATAGGGGTGTATTCAAGCCGAGCTTGGCCCTGCTTGGCTCGGCTTGAAATGTAAAAATCTAGGCTCAAGCTCAGCTCGAACTCGAATTGATTCAACCTCAAGCCGAGCTCGGCTTGATTTTTTTTAAAATTATTTTTAAATAAAAACAATAAATTTTTTTATTTATTATAGATAAATAATAATTATATCATTTATATATATAATAATGTTATATATAAAAAAATTGTTTTTTTTAGAAATTTTTATTTAACATTCAAGCCAAGTCGAATCGAGCCTCAATCGAGCCGAGCTGAGACGAATCAAATAGGCCTTGGCTTGAGCTCGGCTCGATCGAGCCTAATTTTCAAGCTCAAGCTCGGCTTGATCAAGCCTAGCCGAGCTGAACTTCGAGCTAGCTCGGTTTGGATCATAGTTACCAAGTCGGGGTTCAGGAATTATTCATCTAGGGAGAAGTTCGAAACAAATCGGCAAAATCAGATATAAGTCGGGAAAATTTCAGCTAAGAAATAAAAAAAATATAAAATAAGGTTACTAATTTTGAAAATTAAAAAAAAATAAAAATTCATATTATGTCGAAATATATCATTTGGTTTGGCATCTCTCTGAATTTCCTATTAAGTATGATGAAGCGCTAGCAGACATTGTTTTGACCTGTCATGGTGGAGTTCAGAGGCCTAGTTAGTTCTATCCAATGTTTTAAAACGTTAAGGCGTGAGGCGAGGCATTAGGACCTCAAGATGCGTGAGGCGTAAGCCTTGAGGCGTGAAGCGTAAGCCTCACAAGAAAGCTTCATGCTCTCTCATTTTAACAAATAAATATAATATAAGAAAAATGACAAAAAGATTCAAGAAGTTGATGAAAAATTTTAGTATATATACATATATATAGAGAGAGAGACATATATATATTTGTATTTGTATACATTGTGTGTGTTCATGTGGGCGCACACGTACACATAAGAAATTATATATAAATTAGTTTAAACAAATAACAAATTTTAGAAAAAAAAACGACATTTAAGTCTCAGTTCCTAATTTTAGTTAATGTATAAGACGTACACATAGACATAAAACAAGCTTCAAGACATGAGGCATGCGCCTCATGTGAGCCTCATGGGGTTTTAAGCCTCATGGTTAAGCCTCAAGGCGTTTTCCTTAAGCCTCGCTTCGAGGCGAGCCTCGAGGCGTAAGCCTCACACGCTTTTTAAAACACTGGTTCTATCACAGGCACAGCTCCTAAAATCAACGAGCCAAGAATTATATTGTCTTCAAAACTGTCCACCTCAGTAAATTAGATAGGAAGTCTCTTTCCGAAACTGAACAAGTGGTGCTAAGTGGATTATTCAAGTTTTCAAGAATTTGTCAAGGTCCTCACTGTCCATATGGACTGTGGAAGATGGCTCCCCAACGAGACTACTCCTGCTTTGGGTTGGAACATTGTAGGACGGAGTCTCTTCCCGGTTTCCACTTAGTTTTGCCACTTTATCACTGAAGGCATTGCATAATCCTGAAACCAAAAGATTCAAGCACAAAGCTCACCCATAAAGGTGCGAATACAAATTATTGGTAACCCTAGTATGCACATCAAGCCTACAAGTGATGGCCTCCTATCATTGTATACAATGGATCACCAATGATATCGACAGGCTTTCGGCAACCCATCCAGCAAAGAGTTCTGGAAAGGCTGGGTTTCAAACGCGTGACAGATGAGGTGGCCACTGAAAAGGGATCCACATGTTCACCACCTCATCCTCTCCTCATTCGGCAAGTTTTAGCTCTGGCTCTCCTCCAAGTGGAATAAAGAACCTCCTTTTTCAGGATTTTTTTCTTTGGGAAAAAAAATCACCGACAGATGTTCATGGGGAGAAATTTCAGCTCTGGCTCTCCTCCTAAAGATCCTCTTTTTTTCAGGGTTTTTTTCTTTGGGAAAAATAAAACATTCATCGGCAGATGTTCATAGGCGTGAAGTCCAATGCACGGTAGCATAGAGGGTTGCTTTGGACAGATGAACTGTACACCAATCCAATCCAGAGGGCCACATATCAGATGGACGGTTTGGACTGACCACGTCATTCCTCCATGTGACCCTCCAGTATGGAATTCTGGATGGGCCGTCGAATAAAAACGTCCTGCTATATATTGTGAATATACAAATAAACTATACACATAATAATCACCAATGATATGTATTATATACATATATATGTCTTTAAGAGAGAGATATCTTAACTGACAGCAGCTAAGACTTTGTCATAAAACTAAAGAGAGAGACTACGAGGACACTGATAGTAAATTGCAAACCTCAAACATTTAGATATGATAATGCCTCAACAAAAAAATGACTTAATAAATAGATATGGATCACTCATGAGCCAAAGCATATGTCCAACATTTAGGCTCCGTTCTTTTGGTGGAACTTTTAAAGTTGAGAACTTTCATTGTTTCATGCCTAATTTTACTTAATGTTTAGAACTGTATTATTCCATAGAGTGCAAAAGTTCTACAAATATGGAACTTTCAAGTTCCACCAAAATTTTTAGATTTTTTAAGTTCCATAGATGTGGAACTTTTAATTAAATTGAACTTGATAAATCTGAGATACCATCGAGTAAAAGGGTTAGAAACCCTCTCCTCTCTCTTTCCAGACTCTTGTCTCTTGTTCCAAAACATTAATGTTCCGGACATTTAAAAGTTCCACCAAAAGAACAGAGCCTTAGTGATTCAGATAAATAAGGTCACATTATTCCCAAGTGGGTACTTGAGTCCAGGTCAAAATTTTGTTAAACAAGGTCACATTCATCATGTTCACTACATGAAGATCTAATCTCTTCTTTATACTATGATGAGCTCTCTTAAGAATCATTGGGATAAGAAAGGAATGAGCACAAAGTTTGGACATGGAAAGAAGAATGTGTCTTAGCTTCCTCTTGCGACAAATAAACTAGAAATGAGAAAAAAAGATTGAAAGATGCAGAAAATAACAAAGGATTATAAATGTGCGTGTGCGCGTATAGGAAACAATATATAAATGATTCAACCATCATATATAAAAAAAAAGAGGTAAGTGAACACTGCTGCAGCTTAGATTTACCTCTTTGTTCATATGTATATTGAAAAATAAATGATGTTCCATCATCAATTTATATGGCATATTTTAATTCCAACATTTGGAAAGAAGTCATGGAACTTCTATATTAAAACTCGGTGAGTCAACCTGAAACTTGGCCGAGTCGAGTCAACTCGGCCAGGTTTCAGGTCGAGTTTGAGGTAAAACTCGGAAGTGACACTAAAAACCGAGTAACTCACCCTGACCCACCCGAGTTATGTACTTTTTTTGTTATAACAAAAAATCGAGTAAACCGGCCTACTCGAGTGACCAAACTATGTTTTTTTTTTTTTAATACACCCCACCCACCATTAGTATAAATATGAAACAAAAAAGGGTGTTTGGTACATATTGAATTATATATCTCATTTTAGGCATGTTATCATTAATTTTGAATTTATACTATATATATAATATTGAAAAAATATTATATATGTTCGAGTTTTAGGTGTCATTACTCGGACGAGTTTTGTCCGAGATTCCGAGTTGACTCTCCTCGGCAAGGTTCCGAGTCAAGTCGAGTTTTTGGGTTTTAAAACATTTCAGGGAACACTAAATTGTAGGTTAGTGGCTCCAAATCCCTTCAACATGTACTAGGGAGATCCTTATGCGAAATGAGACTCAAAAGGGTTTTGAAAATCTTAAATATGTTAAACATAATAAATGAAGTTTTAGTGTTAACAAATATGTATACATAGAGTATCCCCTAGAACTCAGGCTGAGCCCCTTTTCCCTAAAACTTAGATTAGTGAATGTAGGGTTTGGTCTTAAAGCACCAGTGACCGATTTTCAGTGAGATCACTCTTGCAATCCTTTAGCTCTCCCCTTTTGCGCTATTTTCCTCATAAGGCTATGTGGGTTAACCAGGTCCCCACGAAGGTATCCTTCTTCCTCTGGTCGGCAGCACTAAATAAGATTCTAACTACGGATCGGTTAAAAAGGAGAGGGTGGAGCTTTGCTAACCGTTGCTATCTATGCCTGAAAGAGAAAGAAAGTGTGAATCATTTGTTCCTGCATTACCCAATAGTCTCTGAAATTTGGGCTTTTTTCTTGACTCAATTAGGTGTGGAGTGGGTCTTCCCATTTTCCATTCTGAGCTTCTTATCTGGTTAGGGTTTGACAACTTTAGAGTGTGCTAAGGAAACAATCTGGACTTTGTTACTGGGCGCGATAGCATGGGCTATCTGGAAAGAGAGGAATGGCCGAGAATTTGAAAACTCCTCATCCCCATTTCTTCATATTTTGTCACAGGTGCGCCAATCGATTGTGGAGTGGCATTTGGATCATGCAGTGAGGGACACCTTGCATCCCTGAGGAGTTGTTGGTGGATCTTTGTGTTATTTTGTGTTGCTAGACAATCCTTCCTTTAGCTCTGTTTCTTTTTCTTTCTTATTTTAGTTTATATCTCAGTAAACTGGTTACATCTTTTATTATATATCTGATTTACCGATTAAAAAAAAATATGTATACATAGAGTAGCATTCTAAAGGGTGGCACTCATTAGAGGGTGTAGTGAGCGCCTATAATCGCAGCCACCCAAATGAAATCTGACGGCCCACATTTCATATTCTTAATATCCATTGTCCCCCTCCCTCCCTCCCTCTACGACCCCGAAAGAGAGAACCCATAAAGTGAGAAGCCAGGGATCTTTGCTTCTCATCTTTTCCAAACAGATTGAGGGACTGCCTCTCATCATTTTCGAACAAAGAGCAATGCAACCCAGGTCACACCCCAGGGGCAGCCTCTCTGTTTTTTTAAGCAAATAGGGGGGCAGCCTCTCTTGTTTTTCAAACAAAGTCTGGGTCAGCCGTCCATCATTTGCAAACAAAGAGCAACAGCAGCCCCCCCGCAGCAAGAAAAAAAAAACCCAGAGGGGCAGCCTCATCTTTTTCAAACAAACAACAAAAAAAGGAAGATTGGAGAGTGTTTAGATCATACCCTGTATAGGGATTGATTTGAGCTAAGGAGAGGAGGGGTAGCTTGCTCATTGTCTTTGGGGGGTGGCTGCAACATCTCAAATGGGGGAAACCGAAGAGGGAAAGAGAGAGCCGTCTAATGGGGGAAAAAGAAGGGGGGGGCAAAGAGAGGAGGAAGACCTGTCATCTCTCGCTTCTCTCTCTACAAGGGTTTTCAAATGGGGAAAGAGAAAAAGGATTCCTCTCTCTTCTTTGGGTCCTCTAAAGGGGAAACGATGGATTTTAAGAATATGAAATATGGGCCGTTGGATTTCATTTGGATGGCTGCAATTAGATGCTCTCACTACACCTTATAATGAGTGCCGCCCTTGAGAGTACATCAAAGAAGAAAGGATGGCAATTGGAATATAATTTCACAACTAACTGAACGGCGAACTATTCCATAATATCAAAATGCAGATGGATAAACACTAATGCTATGTGAAACCAGTTCTCTAACTTTTAACCCTTACTAATTGTTAACATCTACGATTCAAATCATAGTTAACAAATCCTTGTATTATACCCATTTAATAATTTTAGAGGGGGGGATAACCATTTAAAACAATGTACTTTTACCAAGTTACGAATTATACACGTATCACTGTATAACACGTGTTTAATGTGCGAATTATGTATTAAATGTGTATAATACGCGTATTTTTACCGAACGTTTATCGTGTGAAATACATATTCTGTATTAAATTATTATTATTAGTTAATATTATGATTTCTATTTATTTATAATTATTAATTATTTTTTAATTTTCCCATACTTATGTCATGTTTTTGCCGTATAACACCCGTACTTCCCGAACAGATCATTGTTGTATTATACCCGTACTTGATAACTATGATTCATAACACTGGAAGAACACAGACAGAACACTAACTACCTGTCTCTAGATTTGTTTTACCATATTAGTAAGGAGGAGAGGCCCATGCTTGCACCCTGATAGTGTAAGCATGTAAAGTGTAAACCACCTCAATCAAATGAATATT
Source organism: Tetracentron sinense (assembly GCA_015143295.1). Lineage (NCBI taxonomy): Eukaryota > Viridiplantae > Streptophyta > Magnoliopsida > Trochodendrales > Trochodendraceae > Tetracentron > Tetracentron sinense. The sequence goes on from CM026554.1 coordinate 37,962,792, forward strand.
ATTGAATGTCGAATGGTGTGGAGTTGTTTGACTCTCATGTAAATTGTAAACCATCTTTAATTAAGGGGTTTATGATTAGCAGAGACTAGATCCAGATTTCCACTTCTACATAATAGTGAGTCCTGTAGCATTCTGCAATACAGGTTACATCCACAAATTATTAATATAATTTAATTCAAACCCTAGCATCAATCAGCAAAAGAACAAATAATATAAGCAAATTGTTGAAAAAATAATGGCTAAAAGGTATAATAAAGATATTGATCCCTTTGCCGCTTGGACTCGAGTGAGTCACCAGGTCAAAAATTGATACAAGGTAAAAAGGTGAGTGATAATGCCATTCAGCAAATTGAGATGAACAAAGGTGTAATTTCTCAACAATTGAACAACAGAATGACACGACGATAATTGGTGCATACATAAGCAACCAAAAAGAGGCCACAGAGGCACAGAAGCAGATTCCATTGCAGATTGGAAATCCAAATGAATGGAAGTGCTTTTATGGACTAATTACTAAGGGTGTGTTCATTTGGGGTGTAAATGGGTGAAAGAAAGTGAAGTAAAAGAAAAGAAAGAGAAAGTGGGTTTTCTCTTGTATGTTTGGTTTGGGAGAAAAGTGGTGGGAGAAAAGTATATTTTTTTCCAAATATACCCCTTGTTCACATTTACAAAACTCGATAAAAGGGTAGAATTGGAATAACAATGGGCTTTTTTCACTTTCTCTCACTATTCCACCAAAAAGTTGGAATATGAAATGGGTAAGTGCAAGAAAATCTGCCACTATTGAGAATCATGATTCTCTAGAAAGTGAAGGTTTCTTGCAAACTCAACATGGGGTAAGTGGGTGTTTCTCTCACTTTCTTTTACTTCCCCCTACTTACCCCCCAAACGAACACAACCTAAAGTGATCAAAGCAACAATTGCCTTTTGCATAACAATAGACTTGCATAAGCATGTCTACAAAACAAAGAAAAGATCCCATATATGATCCAAAATATGTAATTTAGCTAAATATTGGATTTTTCAAATACTAAAAGAAATCTTTTGTGGAAGAAGGTAATACAATAGACTATAGAGAAAGGGATCTACTAATAATAAAAAAAAAAAAATAGAGAAAAGTATCTAGATTCTATGTTGTTTTACATTTATAATTAACACATGTATCTCTTGGTAATTTTGTATAGCTTGTCTTCCTCCTAATTTTTAGCATGAACAGAACCAAACTATCAAAATGGTAAGGTTGACCAGCATAAAATACAAACAATGCATTTTTAAAAGGCACATAAATAGCTGCATGTTACCTTGGCCTTTGATGGTGCATGTTGAACCACCTTTTTGGATCCCTTAACAACACCTTGTTGACTTGTTAGATCAGCAAGAATGCTGTCCAATGACCATAATGCAAAGGAAACAAGTGCCTCAGAAGATCGCTGGTTGATCCAGTCAACTGATGTCTTATAAACATCTTCAGAAATATGAGAAAGAGGAATCTGTTGGAGAGCAAAAAATCAGTAACTTCTCCTCTTCATAAAAGTTTGCATGGAACTAAAGAGATGGGTTAAGGACCTCAAAGAAACTTCAAACAAATGTGAAATAACTAAATCAAATGTGCCGTTTGTAATGTAGCAAAAGCAGTGAGAAACTTTTGTTCATTGTAACAACATATGTTCAAGCATTTAAAATAGACCTAAACTCCACCTTTGATTTCTGAGCCAAGGAGATACAAAATATACTCAAATAAGAAAGCAATTAGTGAAGTTATTAGGATCAACATAGAATCATACTATTTCTTTTATTAGTATCAATATAGAATCATATTGACTAGCATTGAATAATGAATCCATGTTGATGAACATTTGGTTTAAGCATTGTTACAAATCTCCCGAGAAATACCTAATTTCTGGTAAAAAATACTGAGAAAAACATTTAAAGTTTAAAACTTAGTTTTTTTTTAGCTTCATTTTTAAAATCTTGCGAGAAATACAATTTTCTCTTTTTAATACAAAAATATCGTGAGAATTAGCCGAAATTTTAAAAATATAGCGAGAAATACCAAATGTTGCTGGTTTGATGAATTTATAAATTTGTGATATTTATTATTATTTTATGTAATTTTAATTATTTTTTAAAACATTGCCAAGATTTCGGCAAGAAATACCCAAACAAATTCCAAATTTGAAAATCTCTCGAGAAAAACTTTGGTCGATAAAAACCCGAGAATGAGATTTGTAACATTGGGTTTAAGCACGAACTACATACCATGAAGATCAAAATTTGTAGGCAGCATAAAAACCACTAGCGTTAATCCCATGCCAATATCAATTTAAGATGGCACGTCCATCACTAAAACAGTTGAAATACAGAGTAACAAGGATATACAATTATTACACTCAGTAATAAAAAAATTCAAGTGCTTTGTTAGAATTTCACAATAAGAAAATCAGACGCATGCCCAAGATTTTACCATAATGCAGATTAGCCGATATAAAAGGCAAAACTTTCTTTAATATCCAATGGCAAGAATTTCACTGTCCTAAATTTCTTTTTTCCCTTTTCTTTTCTTTTCTTTTTCTTGTAGCCCTTTTCTTTAGATTATACCAGATACAAGCAAAACGATATATCTCAAAGGAGGCAATGCAAACTCACATCGGCCATTTTCTCAACCGTGGATTCCTTGAAAGTCTTTGTCCACGGGAATTGTGAAGCACTCACAGAAGAAAATGCACGACCAAAATAATCAGCAAACCGCATGAGCTGTATATCCTGCTGAGATTCATATGAAGCCTACAGCCAAGAAAAATTAACTCTTTTAACAGATCACCCACCGAATTCAATCGAATTCCATGACAAAACAACAGATCAGAGTAAATCACAACAAATCAAAACACAAAATTATGAAATTCAAACTCACCGATACATCAACAAGAAATGCAGCAAGATGAGAAGCATCGATCTTAGACGCCTCTTCAGCAACAGTGACCTTCGGCTTCTTCGGTTTCTTCTCTTTAGGCTTCTTCGTTTCTGCAGTTCCAATTTCAACACCACCGGAGATTTCAACATCGCTATCGTCGCCATCATCATCCGAATGGTGTTTCGATCTACGAACGGGTTCAGCTGCTGCAGCAGCTGCAGCAGCAGCGGCCTTTTGAGCTTCTAGGGCACGGCGACGCCGCTCATCGGTGTGTTGTTCGAGAGAACGAAAGACGTCGGACTTTTCGCCGGCGGCGGCTCCGTTTGGCCGGAATTTGAAGGGATCGGAGATCGAATCTGAGGGTTTCGATGAGGGTTTTCTCTGGCGTTTGACGTAACTGACCTTTTGCCATCCATGGTTGTTGTTGCTGCTGTTAGTGTTGCTGTTCTCATCCTCTTCCTGTAGAATTGATTCTAGAGATGTTGGTTTTTCCGCCATGATTTTGGTTTCTTTGATCTTTCTCCTGGGTTTCGCTTTTTCCTTTTTTTTATTTCTCTTCTCGTTCTCTTCGTCGACGATCGATCATAAACAGAGAACGAAAGAGGGTCTTCGTCGTCGTACACGTGGATTTAATTTTTGTTTGGTTTGGAGATTTGGGATTTGACCTTTGTTTCTTACTGGAATTACAGAGATACCAACCACTTTTGGAGGCTGCTAACAAAAGTCAAAGCCTCAAACGGAAACTCTCTTTAATGCCCTTTTAGCATGGGTTCCATCCGGGCGGGTCGGGCTAGTTCGTGTTCATTTCATTTCTTAGGTTGGGTAAGGACTTGAATCCGAACCCAGCTGAATATAGGATTCTCAATCAGAACCCGGTAACCTAACCCGGTTTAAAATAATTATGAATTACAAGTCATAATTTTGTTTAAAGATAAAAGTAATATCCTACAAATACAATAATTACAATTACGTATTATGACATTTTGATCCAAGAAGCCACTCCAAATTCTCCAGCACATCCGCATCTTTAATGAATTTTGAAACCAAAACCCGAACGTGAAAAAGGAGGGTTGCGATCGGGTCAGTGATTTGTCACCCCTCGAAATGGGGGGTAAATTGGTGGAATTTTTAGGAAATCTGAAGAAATTAGGAGGGCAAAGTGGCTTATGAAAATTTGGTATTTTTCGGAGTTGCGGGTCTTTAACTAGGGAGTAAATCCGAAAGAAAAAAAAAAGATGACTTTTCTGTCCTGGTCCTGGGTTTGGGGTTTGGGTCCACCAACGGCCATTTCCCGGGGCGGGGGTCCGGGAAACGCTTAGAGTTATTACTTATTAAGGAAAGAAAGCTGGAACAGAGACCTGTAAGGCTGTAGTATAGGTCCAGGAATACCGTCATTAATGAATTAGGTATCGCCCACGTTGCTTACTTTTTAAAAATTCAGAATTTAGATATTGATGAGTAAATATTAAACAATGCCACATGGCATTATGAATGCGGTCATGTGCGAGTGCAGATCCTCTAGGCAGATCAGTATGCCATATTTGTTATTCGGGTCCACACATTCCAACCACAACATGACACGTGCCTTCTAACTTTTCTACAAGAGTTGAATTTCTGTCTGTACAAAAATAAGAGGTCAGTGGCAATTCTCCGTAGACATAATTACAGCAAGAGTGTCTGTAAAATATATTACAACCAGTTCCAAACACAATATATTACAATCAGTTCCAAACACTATATTACAACCAGTTCCAAGCAAAAAGATCCGGGTGCCGATCTTCGAATTCTTTAGCCCACTAAGCTAGTGCCAAATATCCGGTAGTGCCTACTTCCCCAGATGTCACTTTTAACAAGGTAATAAGATTTGATGCAGCATTGCACCCATGGTGGATTTCTGTTCTCAATTTCTGTACCATAATCTCTTTCAGCTACTCCAAGCAATTCGTTTCGCTTCCTTGTCATAACATCAACAGAGGGGTAACCCCCAAAAAATTTCTCCTATCATGGATACAGGCAATTAAAAAAAATGCAATCCTGATCAATGATTAATAACTGTAGTAAACCAAGAACAGTTTAATTTCATAGAAAGGATGGAATTTCAGTGTTTAAAACTAACTCCAATATGAAAATGTAGGAAAAAATGAATGTTTCCATATCTTGGAAATTGACATTTTCTACTAAAGTTGGCTCATGTGGTCACAAAAGATGAACATGTTTATCACTCCAATCGGCATATCTTAAATCCTGTATGAGACAAAGTGTAGCAAGATGGGAAGTATACATAATACAAAAGTTTTGTGGGTCAAAATCTGGACTCTTATGTTTCGTGAAATCCGAATCAGATTATATCTGTATATGAAGTTAAACAGAAATGTGACGTTCTTACCCCATCTTCAGCATATATTAAAGCATGGATTCTGGCAGTTGGGTCCTCTAGAGTCAACCTCATTCTATAGATTCCAAGAGGGGAACGGAAGTCCTCGACTCGCCATGGTAACATTGTTACGACCCGAACGACGCACTTGAATTTAGCTGTTACCTGTAACATATAAACTCCATTGAGCTTGAGGCTGCATGAAGTATGTATGTGGCTCAAACATAAGATGATTCGCAAAATGAAAGTATGTTTTGCTTCTAAACTTTAGTTTAATGTATGGAAAAGCTAGGGAAATGCCTCCCTTCTGAAGAGCTTTCAAAATGACCAGAATTTCAAAAGGCCATAAAATTCCATGTTATAGAAAATAATCCCTCTTCCAATTGATAACATTCAACCATATCTAAATGACAATTACAAAGATAATTTTAAAAATATGATCATTGAATGATTTGTGCTTCACAGCCACCACCGAGTGAGTTAAGAAAACAATATGTTGGTTCACTTGTTTTTTTTCCTAGGAATTTTTTGCTCCAGTTGTACAAAACTACAAATAGAAAAGCAACAATTCTTAACCTGAAGATGTCTTCAAACTATTAAAGAAAGTTTATTTCTTCTGACAAGTTTATATGGAAAAGATAGAAGACCTCCGGATAGGTGAGAACATCCATTAATGTAACAAATGGCACATGTTCGTAATCTGTTTCTGTAAAAAGAAAAGTTAGATGTCAATAAGCAATGCATATTCATTATAAATAACATCAAACTTCATAACGTTACAAACTTACAATGATAATAATTCAAGGTTCTTGAATTAGAGATGTTATACATTAGAAGCCCAAGCAAACAATACATTTAGCTTTTCACTAAGACCAATAAATAAAATATAACATAGCTAAGAATGTCAAACCTGTAATACGAGAAGGCCAGTCAAAGCTCGACAAGGGCATACGATCCCATTTTGTGGATATACGTTCATCATAAAACCTGATTCATAGAAATAAATGATTCGTAGAAATAAATAAACAATTAATACAAAATTGAATTAAAAAGCAATACATGATAAACATGTTTCTATTATGCTCTGTTGAGAGAAAGCAACAGTTACCTTTGACGCTGTAATATAATGTTGTCCTCATTGGGAAGAATGCGGAGTTTAGTAAAAGGCTTCATTACACCATGCCACAAATCCGAGCGCACTTGACATATTATGTTAATGAATTTCACCCATTTACCACTATCTAGTAGGTGAAGGCCAAGCTTCTCATTTCCTGTCTCAACAGTCACCCTCAAGATACTTCCAACAGAAGGAAATGTACATAAAACATCTCTTGAGAATGGTAGGGATTCCAATTGTAAAGGAAGCGGTTTCTCCATTTCATCTGCTAGCCTATGGTTCATGAATTAATTTTAATATCCATTTCTTTCTTTTGGAAAATCATCAGCTTTTAATATCCAAATAAGAAAACAATTACGACAGTTAAATTTCAGAAGAATACAAAATTGCACAAACATACATGTACCTGTAGGGAAATATATAGCTTCAAAAACTTGCAAGACTGGCTAAAGAATTAAATCAGTATCGTAGTTTCAGAACTTTAGGAATCCCTAATATTACTTGGACAGCTTGGAAACTCATTTAAATGGTTCAGTTTGGCCTTAAGATCAATTTGAGTTTGAGACACGGCTCAACATCAAGCACCGAGACATAGCAATAGGAAATTCAGGAAAAAAATATGATACATAGGATAAGTGCCTAGTGCCATGGAGAAGATACAGCCAAATATTGAAGACTCAAAAGTACTGATGATTAAAAAAACAATAAAAAGGATAGAAGTGCCTACTTCAGATTAAGAATGGCCACCTATCAAAGACTCAGAATGAAAGTTTATTAGACTTGTTCAATTCGAGTGTCCCTCCTCTTTTTAGTACGTAAACTGGAACTAGAGAAATCCAAGGGGTAATCGTACATCAAAATATAATGTATTTGGATAACAGACCACCCTATAAAATATAGTGGTCAACTCTTTAGGTGTTATAATTCATTGTAACCACACATAGAATAGTACAAACAAATTATTCACGAAATATCAAAGAATCAACATTTTAAAATGTTTGTGAAATTTTTACCTTAACAAACTAGCTATTTGACTGTTGAAGTTTGTTTACTAAATATCTAGAAATAGTACTATCCAGGATGTGGACCAGTGTAAATAATACAATGACAAATACCCTCAACTCTTTCATTTGACGAGGATTTTATAAGACATATCACTTACCAACAGACTGTAAAAGACTAAACTATATTCCAATATTACTTTAACACTAGAACAGTCTAACAACTCCCCTCCTACAAACAAAAAGATAATCAAAGGGAAAAAAATATAAATGAGAACTTTCTCTTTAATTATCTGCCCACTGTGAGTTTGACTTACACAAGTACCTGTATAAACTTACAAGTATTAAAGAAACTCAACTGTAGTAGGTGTGATTTCTGTAATAAAAAAGAAATTGAATACAACCAATAGTAGAAATGAAACTAAATTGATAAATAGTTAAATACTCACTTTGTTTGAATACTTAATGGAGGAGTATCAGTTCCATCCCACACAAAGACCATCCACTTATCTTTAGAAACTTCACAGACATGAAGAAGCTTATAACGATAAAATGTAATTAAAAAAAAAAGATTAATCAGTTGTCTGTACTTTGAATAAAATAGCTTTGGAACAGTAGAGTAACTAGCTACCTCAACCGCATAAAAGGATACCACGATTTGATGAATTACCTTGCAAACCAAGTCAAAACGTTTTTCTTCCTTGATCTCTCTCAATGACAGCAATGATTCATTTGTCCCTAAAAAGCAAATGCATAGGTTGAAACTCTGAATCATGATTTAAAAAAAAAAACAGAAATGATAGGAGTTAATTTAGTTCCTCCACTAAATATCAAATCAATAATGCATGTTTTGTCCATATCCAAATTAGAAAAAATAAACACAATACATGCAAAATAAGCTGTAGAGGGTTTAAGATTAGTACTAATCTCATGTCCATGCGTTCCCATTAAGTGGATACTAATATTCTTAGACATGGATATGAGTATCCTGAAGACAACAAATTTCTTAGGCAATCTCTTCGTAAAGAAGCAGTTAATTCAACACTAAACAAACGAAGCGATGGTTTAAGGTACAGCAAAGATCTTAAAAGATATATAGTAGTCTATTGAGGTATGTTTCATTATTTCATGGAAAAGATAAGTTTCTCCAAGGGGAAATAAATGATTTCTACTCCTGCCCAACAAACATTTTGATTCCTTTTTTTTTCCCCTTTTTCTTTTTCTAACTTTTCTCAATCTGTGCTCTGATCTAGGATTAAAATATCGGTTTTGGAGTGCATAACGGATCCTACCGAAACTGTTAGGTATCGCCGAAACCATTATGCTACAGCCCTTATGGTCGGATTTTTTTTCATGGCATATACAGTAAAAATGAATATATTTTATTTTTTTAAAAAGGTCAAGTTAAAGGTCTTTTCAGTAAAAACAACCCTTTCTAGGTCTTTTTGTATAAACGAGTTGTTTATATTAAAACAACAGTTATCTTTTTATTTTTAAAAAAATTGTGGTCATTTTAAACAAAAGCGACACTATATGTCGCTCTTAATAAAAATGACAAATACTTTGTCGTTTTTAGAATTTATACTAAAAATGACATTTTACTATCCATTCTGCAAATTTTATTTTAAGATCAATGTATTGCGTAGATTCATGGTTCACCTGCCAAAATCGATATGTATCGGGTAATACGTATCATTTTGGTGACTTTTATTTTCATGGCTTTGATAGGTAAGCTGGGATTAACAAATTAACTGAAGTTCAAGGAAAAAAGCACCCAACCAATGGACCATTGCCTGATTTTTTAAATCCTCGATTTTTTTTAATCTATTTTTTAAAATCATTTGTTCCTTTGGTTAATAAGGTAGGTTCAAACCCATGAACTTTAACCACAAGACTGATAAGGTAGATATGCTGGGACCAACCCATGACCTCAGATTAAGTCAAAGAACACTAACCAAGTGGTCTCTGGTCTAATTTATCTCAATACCCTTATTTTCGGTTGATAAAGCTGGTTTAATTTGGACCTTTTTTCTAATATATCACAAAATGCTCACTTTTCCTGTCTTTAAGAGTTTTTAAAAAATATGACAAGCTACTATTTTACCACAAGAAATCTGTGAATAAAAGTTCCACTCCAACTTTGAATCTCATATTTGGAGAACCTTCTCTCGTTTCCACCACCTAGTACCAATATCATGCATTTGCCTTTAACCAGAGAAGTAATATATAATCTGTAGGTGTTGTTAGTCGAAGGTCTGTAAATGTTGAAACTTTAAAGTTTAAGATTCTACAAACAAGTCAGAAATAATTAATTCATATTTTTTCATCACGATTAAATGACCAGCAGGAGTTCAATAACCAGTGCAATAAATCAAGAAAAGGAAAAAAAAAAGGTGTTTAAGGACTTCTACTGCTGACGAACCATGTTAAGTATATTTCAAAATGTATCAGAAAAGGTCATAATGATGAAGGAACAAAAATTGGCTCTGCTAAGAAGTGAGAGGGAGTTGTTGGTTTAAAGGCATGAATCAGGTAGATAAATGATCTGGTGACGTTGGATTTTTTCCTAGGTGTATAAATAAACAAGGCATTAAAATGCAAATGGATCTGAATAAGATCAGAGGAAAAGGGGGGAAAAGACTCTTAAGAATTATAATGAAGATGAATAAAATATTTTACTAAAAGCTTCCGTTGCAGTCATAAAAACAGTCCTAAAAGTAGTGAACAACTCTCAGTTTTTGCACACAAGAAACATCCAAGACTTCAGATGTGTATTTATTAATGGATTTCACCAATCCATGACATAGATCTGAGCAATAATTTCAATGCCATTTTATCTTCGGCTCCATTTTATCTTCGGCTTTGGATTGTCTCTGGCGAAGCTAGAAACTCTTCTCAGGGTTCCATACATTGTACGACAGATGGCAAAAAAATGGGGAGAAGTCATTCCATTTTCTCCCAATGATTTTGACTTCTCCCCATTTGGTATCTCTTCCCCTTATTCTCATACACTTATCATCACATGTCTTAATATGTGTGGAGAAGTCAAAATCATGGGCCCCATTATTTTGACTTCTCCACCACTTGTCACCTATTCTATGGAACCCCGAGACAAGCCCTTTCTGGCTTCGCCAGAGACAATCCAAAGCCTTTATCTTCAACTATATGGGCCTCTCTAGGCGGGCAACAATCACCTGACCTCTCTCTGTTAGTCTGTTTTACAACTTCAGCAGCTTATTTACATATAATTATCATTGAAGTAATCCATTTACTTAAGATATTTATATGTAAATAAGATTATACCCCCCGTTTGAATTCAATAAAATTTATCCTAGATTCAAATTCGTGAAGAATAAAAAGTCAATTTTCTAATTCAAGAACAAAATCCACTTTTTATGTATTAGATCAAAATTTGAACTTGGAAATGCTACGGTATTTCTCAAATCTTAAGATTTTATAAATTATACTACATCAAAACATTACTAAAACTCAAAAGTAAAATATTTTCATCTACAGGATCAAAAATCAATTAATAGTTCAGCAGAAAAAGACTTTCATTCAAGCTTTATAACATTTAGGGGCGGAGCCAGGTGGGAGCCTGTGGGGGCACGTGCCCCCACTGAACTTTTGAAAAGAAAAGTTTTGTTTTTTTTTATCTCATTAGCCATGGGAAATGGGAATACGGACATGCAGGTGAGAGTAGATCACAGTTAATTGCAATTAAATTAGGGGAAAGTTCAATTGCACCCACACGTCAACATGTATCCCTTTTAATTTCTATTAATTGTGGTTACGAATCACTAACCCTTGGGGTTAACAATATAACAATTCTTTTTTTTTATATCAACTTAAGAGTTAAAAATTCATACCTGGAGTTTTTAAATGTTTTTCCTAAAAACCAAGGTTAGATTGTTGAACCCTAACGGTTAGTGAATCTTAACCAAAATTAATAGGGGTTAACATGGACACGTGATGACTTGTGGATGCGATTGAACTCTCCTTGAGTTTATTCTTAATTGGTTGTGATTCGATCACCATGAGGCAAGGATGCAACGGTTCTGAACTTTTGAAAACAAAAAATAATTTTTATCTCATGTTATTTAATTATTTAACGAGGCATGGCCATGAGGCAAAGGGATAGATGTTCCACAAACAAGGAGAAACAATACAAATGCATGGACAAAATGACCCAAAAACTTGGTCATAAAAAAAAATTCGGGCCTTACTACACCTCAAACCCATCCCCTAGACCCATAATATTATGTACCAGTCTAATAATTCATTAATTCTCCACAACTCCATCAACAACTACTATCATTTTTAATCAATCCTCGCGTGCCCCCTCTACTAGAAAATCCTGGCTCCACCCCTGATAACATTAGATGTTAATTTGCCTAGATAATTGTCAACCCTAGGAAGTTTGAATTGCTATATATATTAATATTATATAACTTAATTATTTTATCACCTAGACACCTTGACTACACTGTATGGGTGTATATATATATATAAATCCAATACTAACTATTATTCAGTATATTCAACAGAATACCTGTATCAAGTTGAAAATTGTGTAACCAGGTTCTTAGACGTGTTATGAATTCCTTTGAATGATCTTTAGGGCGAAATTTCGTAGAAACTTCATATGGAATGAAGACTTTACTGCATTTCCCTTCAAATAACGCGAATGAAGAGAACTTCTTGTTGAATTGTGCATATACCTCCTGATGGTGAGTTTTCATCTGCATAAGACATGCCTCTAGTTAAGAGAGAATCCAATAATTTCACTTTAGGCAAAATATCATGAAAATGACACTTATCACCAACAAAGGTATGAAATTGAAAAGTAAATTATAGACAAGTAAAAGGGTTCATATCTATAAAGAGGGAACTTTATGGGTTCTCATATTTATTTGGTGACTTCATGACGAAACCATTTATAATCTCTATTGCGTTTCTTCACGGTCAATTGCTGACACTAGAACCCATACAGGGTAAAAATATTATATAATTGAACTTAAGTAGGAAGTCAAGACCCATATCAACAAAAAGGCTATAATTGCATAAACATGCACACAAGCACGCGAACACACACATCTATGCACTCCTACCTACCCACACTCACACACACTTGTATGTATGTATATGTATACTAAAGCATTGCTACGTTGAGGTTTAGGGTTCATCTCATTCACTACATATACTTTATATGTACTAGTAAAACATTTATTAATATGCATAACTAAACACACATACCGATAAAAAAAACTAAACACATACATTTGTATAAATGAATGTGTAGGTATTCATGCATATAGAAGCTGTTAGAGTCTTTCAACCTTTAATATGTCCACTTGGTAATTTGTATAGACATTCAAAATATTTATTATAATTCATAAGGCGAGTATTCAATTAACATGTAAGAATTCATGAAACTTCAAGTAAAAGACATGTTAACATGCCATGGTTTCTCAAATCTCAATAAAAAGGAACTGCTGAACACTACAATAGCATGATAAAAACTGAATAGCACTCTCAAACTATTTAAATGGCTTTCTCAGTGCTTAGAATTTAAGAAACTAGCTTGGAAGTTGGATTCAGCTCCCGAGCAGGTCTCTAGTGGAATAATGTTTGTTAAATGTCATGAAACTCCGTTAGTTGTAGTTCGCTGATAGCTATGGCAATTGGGCAGCATAGCATAGCATAGCCACTTCCTCAAAGCAGTTGCCATCATTTTTCATCCAATGACCTTTACCTTAACTTACTTAGAGCAACAAAATTGGTCCAACAGGCACAAGTTTTTATTGCAAGCCCTGTTTTAAAAGGTGTATGAGGCTTACACCTTGAGACGAGGCTCAATTGAGAGGGTTAAATCCCCCGAGGCATACTCCTCAAAGTGTGAAGCTGATGCACAACTATTGCCTTGAGGCTCGCTTTATGTCTAAGGTGTGTGCCTCATAACTAAAAATAGGGTCCTAATGACCTAAATGAGACTCATTTTTCTTCTCCCTATTTTCATCACTTTTTGCAATTGTCTATTGTAATCCAAAATCCACTACATAAACTGATAACCAAACATCATCTACCTTTCAGTATGTACATAAACAAAATACTAAAACTATTTTGCACTGTTTTCTCCCTTAGATTAATTTTGTTATATGATAGTTGAATCATTTATATAGTAATCCCTCATTTTCTCTCTCTCTCTCTCTCTCTCTCTCTCTCTCTCTCTCTCTCTCTCTCTCTATATATATATATATATATTCCATTTGTTGTTTAATCCTTCTACAATTTTTCTCATTTCTAATTAATTTTTTATTTATAAAATAAGAGTGTGAGGCTTAAGCCTTGCGCCGTGAGGCCTACACATCACGCATACGGAGGTCCTAAGTCCTAACGCCTTGCCTCACACCTTCGCCTTTTAAAACACTAATTGCAACAATAAAATTGCAACTTGAATTCATCACACAACAAATGTAAGATGAAAACTAATAAATAAATCAACAAAGACAAATCCTAAATATGACAAGTTTCAAGAACATGAATGCTGCTTTATAAAAATATTGCACTAAAACATTGCCTTAAAGCAGTTTGGAGAACAATTATGATGTCAAAAGAATTTGCTTTCGGAAATTACCACAACATGAGAAAGATGAATTATATCACCAGCTGACTTTACATGAGGCAGCTTTTCCATATTTTCAGCAAAAATATTAACTGAAATTCCAGGACTCTGATATGACTCGTCAATTATCTTTAGTGTGCAGAAACAATCTGCAAAGGAAGTATTATTTATCAAGACTCAATAATCAAATTTCAATTAATGGCAATTCATTGTCAATATTCGAAGTAATATATAGAAAAAAAAATTAAAGGCAATTCACATAGATGGTATTAATAAAATGACTAAATTATACGCTCATCCAAGAAAAGAGAAATTAGACATAGACAAAGTATGGGACATAGGAAAGTGATTGGCTTAGAAAAAATGAAATTTATGAGAGAAAATAACTTGACTTGTAGCTCTCTTTTGATTAATATACTATCATGTTTATCGATCTAAAAAAAATAATGAACAGATTACATCTCATGAAAGAAAAGAAAAAATAGATAAGACAAAGTATGGATTAAAAATTAACCAAGAACATTATGATACAAGCAGTTGAGATTTGAGAAGAAACCAATACCTACGAATTTAACCTCTGTGATCCCGATTTTGGCATTTAGTCAAATGAACTATGATGGTCAGCCAAATAACAAAAAACGACGTTTTTTTCAAAAATTCAAGCTTTATTCGCGAATTTTTGGGTTGCTGAAGTATTCGGCATTTAAATCGTGTTTTTAAAAAAAAACCGTTTTTGCGAATTATTCGCGTTTTTTACGAATTATTCCCGAATTATTCAAAAAAATTTCTTATTTTATATATATTTTAATCAAATTGTTCCATATATTTTTATAATTATTAATTCACTTTTTATTTTTTTCCCGAATTTTCTGAACTTGATCCCTACCAAATTATTCCCGAACCCCGACTTTATCACTATGATGGTCAATTTGGAGGACATGGTGTTGACCATGGTTTAAAATTTTGATACGTAATCGACCGATACGAACCGATACGTATTGTGTTTGAAGCTACCCGATACACTGATACATTGAAAAAAAATCTCCCATATTGAACGTATCGAGTCGATACAGGACCGATACAAGCCTGATACGTCCGATACGGGAGATTTTTCGGTTAATCTTTGTTTTCTTTCCTTCCATTTTCACTAAGATCTACACAATAGACCCGATACGCATAACTTATCTACATAAAATATTATTTAAGAAATTGGTTTAAATTAATTTTACATTTATTTACTTAAGATATTAATATTTAAATATGGTTATCCCTCCATTTGAATTCAATAAAAATTATTCTGGATCCAAATCCCTGAAAATAAAAATCAACTTTTTAGTTCAAGAACAAAATCTTCTTTTTAGCACCTTTTAGGGATTGGGCTAAAATTTCAACTATCAAATGATAAAGTATTTCTCAAATATTAAAATTTCATAAATTTTATTATATAAAAAATTACCAAAACCCACAAGCCTGGCAAAAAGTCTCATATTTTAATCTACATGATCAAAAAGTCAATTAACAATGTAACAGTTCAACATTAAAAGACTTACATTAAGCTTAAAATTTATGATTGTAATTGAATACATTCTTATTTAACTAGTAAAATGTAAGGTTTTAATATCTAAATTGTTTTTCTTATACTTAGCTAAGTGACTATGGTTTGTATTTTCATACCATTTTATAAGCACGCACGCTTTTTTTAATTTATAAAATTCTTAACTCTCATATGTATGGTTATAAACATAGTTTGAAACATTCATTTAGCTTATATTTGCATTAAAGAAGTTTCATGCAAGGCAATTGATCAGTATGTTCCAGACATGTTAATGTCAAATTCAAAGAAGGGTAGTGGTTTGAGCATTAAGGACATGGGCCCCTACACGTAGAGGGTGATAGGGGCATCTCAGAAGAAGCTGAATAATATGTTGTTTGGGGGAACGTAAAAAAGACTGTAAAGAGAGATTGGAATATTTCATTATTTCTCATTTTTAATCACATCCTATCTAACGTTGCGACCTCTTCATACAATCATGAGACCCAAAGAGCAAGACCATGCATAAGGATCGGAACAAGATTTGATTATGCAAGCAGTTTGGTACGAACAAAGAAATTTCGAACAAAAGGTTCGGAACTCAATAGGAAAGGACAGAAAAATAAAGCAATGCCAACAACAGAGTCAATCCGCTGTTCATCGATAGACGAAGCTCTCTCTTTTTCATCTCGTGCAAGATGCAACAAAAGATAAGTCCTTTTTCCTTCTCGCGAACCACGGGAGCGCCTAGTGCCCAGAGAGATTGCATAGATTCGTACTTACATCAATTCTTTTAAGAGGAATGAGAATATATACGGGGTGACTCTTATATGCGAAGCTTGGACCGAGCCAACAAGATTATTACTAATTAACTTTCTCGCCTACTGTGGTGGTTAAATAGAATTTCACAAATTTGTTGATGCCACCAATTTTATTAAGGATCGTGTATACTTCATCAATTAATTGATAATGTCATAAAGGAGATCGGAGAAAATTACGTGGTGCAAATTGTCACGAACAACCAAACTTCATTTAAAAAATTCCAGGAACTATTAATGTTGAAGAAGAAGCACATGTATGACACGATTTGCGATTCACTGCATCAATTTAATGTTGAAAGATTTTGGAAAGAATCAGATGGTGAAGGCTATGGTTGAGCAAGCTTGAAAGGTGACAAATTATATATACAACCATAATTTAGTCTCGAGTCTTATGAGAGAGAACACTACTTGGGAGCTACTATAATCAGGGATCACTCAATTTGCCATCAACATTCTTGCATAGGGTTAGAAAGGATGTATACATCTAACAAGTGGCATAAGTACTCATATAGTTGCATCGTTGAGGAGAAGTTGGTAGAGGAGATTATTTGCACCAACCAAATCTAGGAACCATACACATTAGATAGTGGAGATACTTGAGCCCATTGTGAAGGTCCTAAAGATGGTTAATGGTGACAAGAAAGCCACCATGGGCTATGTGTACGAGGGGATGGACTACTGTGCAATTATAGACAAGAGGTGGGATAAGCAAATCTTACATGGCATCTACGCAACATGATACATTTCATTTATGGTTTATTTGCTACCATTTATATAGGGTACTAGCATTTGGACATTCGATTTATGTTAATAATTTTTTTGGTAAAATAACAAATTATCTTAATCTTGTCTATCACTATGAGAATGACCTCAATACTAATGAATCTTTATTGGGATCCTTGAAGAAAGTTGTGCAGAAATTAAGTTATGTACTTATGTTATACGTTGATTTTCATTATTGGGGTCTACATATACAAAGTCTTTTGGGATGCCATGTATGGGTTCGGTGATAGAATGACAACAGAATGAAGAAGACTGACTCAAGTAATGTAAATGTAATGAACACATTACTATTAAATACTTAGTAAGAGGTTTTTAATTTTTAATAAGAATTTCCCTCATGCAGCTGAATGGTAGTTGATATATGGTATGGAACTTTGGATGCCCCCCAATATAAGAAAAATTGTAATATGAATTCTATCACAAATGGCATTATCTAGCGGCAACGAACAAAATTAGAGCACGCCCTCCTTGATTCACTTAAAAGCCTTGCAATTGGATGAATTATGAGAAGTTGGAAGAGTGATTGGTGTACGCACATTATAATGAGGTTACGACTGAAGCAGATCACTAAAGATGCTCCAAGGGATGATGAATCATTCGACCTCATAGACCTCAATCGCATATTTGATAAGGATGTGGTTGAGTGGTTGGGTGATTAGAAAGAGAGTGTTAGATGAATCAGAATATCCTTCTAAGCATAATACATTTTTTGCGAGGTACATGGAAGAGTGTATGGCAGAATTAGGTAGAGTTAGGCTAAGCGGAGCAAGACACAGTCAAGCTAGGCATAGTGGCACCACTAGTACTAGTGGGGCTGAAATGAGTGAGCCTAGGCCGCTAGCATTGGGACTAGTAGGGGTAATGATGATATGATGCCGACATGTTCGTGGAACTGGTGAGGACTCCGACGACTGATGTCAAGGTTTAGGGAGGAGATTCAAAAAATTAGGCACGACGATAACGACAATGATGGTGATAACGATGACAATGACGATAATGGTGATGATGGAGGGGATGTTAGGGGAACATCACATGGGGAGTCACATTCACAACCGAGTCATGAGTAAGGGAGGCATGGTATTATATTTATAGACGAATAATACATTTGACCATGCCACCCAGAACACTAGACATGAGAGTCAAACATACAAGCGACGACAAAGTGGTATTGGGCGACAAGCTGAACGTGCGGGTGATTAAAAGCAGCCATGAGACATGAATGACATGATACATGAGATGGATAAAGTTCGTGTTAGCAAGCATAGTCATTGCGATAGTGGGTATGGATATGAGAGTGCATCTTCGACCTCATATGGTTATAGATATAGTCATGATGCCCAATCCTACATATGTGGAGCATACTCATTCTCATGCATCGAGTGACAGTTATGATTAGATTTTGCAGCTCTCGGTTTTGCAGCCGATTAGGGGGTAGTGTATGCTCCAAATGCCAATCAACAATAAAGGTACATACAAATGTACCAGGCCACAACAGATGTTTGCAATCGATTAGTTTGAGCCCACATAGTATGAGCCGACACAAAATTCAACGTGGTTTCGAGCTTGAATCATGCGTGTAATTTACTTTATAGTTGTAAGTCAATACTTTTTATGTATTCCATTTAATGTAAGGTTTTAATATCTAGATTGTATTGTCTATATTTGACTATGTGACTATTATTTGTGTTTTCATACCTATTTATCAGCATAGTCACAATTTTTTAACTTATAAATTCTTAACTCTCATATGCATGGTTATAAATATAGTTGGGGGCTTCATGTAGTTTGTTTTTAGCTTATATTTGCATTAAAAGAAGTTTTACGCAAGGTATCTAAGTTTTCCTTACGTATCAAAACATATCTTAATCTTTCCGTCATTTCGGCGCATATTGAACTAATACTTCAATATGTACCCTAAAATTGCTTTACTGATACTCATACCGAACCGATATTTTAAACCAAAATACTAAAAGACAATGACATAATTGAATATTACAATGATATGTTTGATGCCCTGAACTATAAACTTAATTAGGAAAGGATAAAATTCAAAATTGATGGTCAATCTTAATTTGAGTGACTTGACTAGTACAAAAGGAAAGAAAAATCAAAAGAACAACATCAAAATTTGGAGTGCCAAAATCTGACACTCATCCAAGCAGAGTGCTTCAACCATTTAGAAGAATCCATTTGCTTCATTCTTTCAAGTCGCTTCACCAATTTGCTCTTCTCCTCAAACTTGTTTAATGTAGCAAAGTGAAATATAAGGCTTAAAAATCCAAAAATGAATTCAAGGAGTGAGCACACAAATGGAGCTGCAACTACTAACATAAATCAAATAAGATGTACACGCATTACTAAGAATTCAAACTATAGGCTAGAGCAAAGATGTTGAGAAGCAAAAAATGACAAGAAGCATAAATGAATCTAAAATTCATTTTTTACATATGAAACCTTATATTTATCCTAAAATAATAATGGAACAGAAAAAAATATGCAAATCCAAACTTTTGTAATGTGCAATTCCTAAAATTGATGCACTTGAGTTAATTTGATCTAACTTTTGTAATATTTGTTACAACCACAACTGGCTCAGCAAACACCTTATTATATGGCTCTCAGCATTCTACTACCAATTGGATGGAATCCAAAGCAACTGTAAGTCCGGCCTTTTTGTCATCATTGCCAGTGAGATCATTGTTCAATGTCATTGCACGCTCAAGCAAAGATGTTGAAAAGCAAATCCAAATATGAAACCTAATAGCAATCCAAAAATGATAATGGAACGAAAAAAATATATCAATCAAATATTGTGATGCACTAGAGTTATTTTGATCAAAATTTTGTAATATTTGTTATAACCACAACTGGCTCAGCAAACACCTTAATATATGGCTCTCAGCATTCTGCTACCAATTGGATGGAATCCAAAGCAACAGTAAGTCCGGCCTTTTTGTCATCATTGCCAATGAGAACATTGTTCGATGTCAACGCACCATATGATTAAAAGTCAAAAATAGAAAAGGGAAAATGAAAAAAATTATAAAAAATCATATGGCAGGTGAGGATTGTGGGGTTGAGTTAACTTCGTAGCAGCTTGGTTAGAAGCACAAATATATCCAATCTGGGACTCTCTTGGGCATTTTTGGAGAGAACAAAGGTGAAATTGGAATATCCAAGTCTTTTGGGAGTCTTGGGATTTGGGAAGTAAGAAAATAACAAGGTTGAGGCTTGCTTCTATATTAAGTTTTCATTTGTTACAGCTCAACTCAACGCACATTGACGAGATGTTGATTCCCTTGACACAATCCAATGGGCAGGTCACAATTGTAAAACCCTACAGAGATATTGAGATCACTAACTGCTGCTAGTAGGCCCGAAGTAAATTTTGGGCTCCCCTTGACTCAGCCGAATTCAACCTGACCCGAAATAAATATTTTATATATATATATATAGAGAGAGAGAGAGAGAGATGTGGTTTCTCTTCTCATACATAACTCTAAGAATTTTTTTTTTTTATCGGTAATCATGCATGTATATTAAAATATGGAGAAATAGAACTACAAAAGCATAATAACAAGAGAGTTCACAAGCTCATGAATCCTAAAAAGAGAGATAGAAAGAAGAAAGAAAGAAAATCTCAATGTAGCCCCTAACTGCACGCCCAAAAACTATCCAGGTAGAACACTCAAGCTAACAAAACCCCCCCATCCGCTCCTGCATGGTTAAAGGAGCACCATTCCAAAACCAGCAAACGGATCCTATAGCAAATCTCTAAGGAATGAAAATGGGAGTCTTCAAAAACTCGCTTGTTCAGTTGTTCCTCTCTCCATATCAACCACGAAATAGCACCAGGTAGAACTGACCAAATAGTCATCCTTGAACTATCCTCACTCAGCAAATCCCAACAAGATCAGAATTTGAAAAAGGAAGAGGGAAAGACCTACTCCACGCCTACTTGGGAAAGAAAGAAACCTCAAATCTCACATGCAATAGGACAATGCAAGAGTAGATGATCTACCGACTCTTCCGCTTGGAGGCACATAAAGCAATGATTGGTCATCCTCCATCCTCTATTTTTCAAGTGATTATAGGTGAGAATTTATTCAAAAACACAGTCGATAGAAAAAAAGATACTTAGAAGGAATGCCTAGATTTCACACAGACCTATGAGGAAAGGGAATGGATGGGGCTGACCCAAGCGACTGTACTAGAGATCTCACTTAAAATCGACTCTTGTTGCCTTTGTATCAAATTCGACAGTCTCTGCCCTAAGATATTGGGAGAGACGCCCCTAGACTCTCTAAAAGCCTGCCAAATTCTTCAATTTCCTAATCGTTTAAACCATAGTTGCAGGGAAGCTATGTACAAAGTGGGAAGCTCGTTTCTCAGACTCGCTTCCTCAAACAGATTCGCTTCCTAGGAAACTCGCTTCCTCGGACGGACTCGCTTCTTAGGAAACTTGTTTCCATCACGTCTCATTTAAGATCAAAGGGAGTTGTATGCGTGAAGTAACGGGATAGACCATAGTCTATAGCCTAGGGGTGTAGACTCTAAGCAAGTATCGTCGGTTTGGAACCTAAGGCATCTACTTTTTTCACAAAAATCTTATATAAGATAAAATCAAAGATATAGCTACTCATAATAACATAATGGGAATGAGGAGAATATATCTCATTTCCCGCTTCCCGTTTCCTAAAGTTTTTTTGAGCCTCGCTTCCCGCTTCTCGCTTTCGCTTTGCTTCTCGTTTTCGCTTCTCGCTCTGGTAACTATGGTTTAAACCCCGACTCAACTTAGGACCGCACACCACCCCCAACACTCTCCCTATCAATGTAATCCCCAACAGATGCATTTCTATCAGCAACTAAGCGGAAAATGATACCAAAATCGTCTTGAAGTTTCCTGACACTACACCACACATCCTTCCAAAACCTAACCTCCGACCACCCTTCGCCCACCTTAAACTCAAAAATGTGGTACTACTAATCGGGCAACAGACATGATCCCCTCCACATCTCCACACCATGAGTACTTTTGACCTCCTTCGGGACCCTAACAAGATTGTTCCCCGAATTTGGCCAAAAATTTTTTTGATTGATAATGAAAGGCATATATTAATCCAAAGAGAACTATAAATAAAAGAGTTTACAAGAGCATAAACACAAGAAAACAAAGTATAACAGAACAAAGCAAGATACCCTCCAGGGGTGTAGCCCAGTGGTAGGAAGACAAACCATAGACCTGAAGATCTCGAGATGAGTCTGGGAGCACCCACGTTATCAATTGCTAGGGAAGGGTATCCCCTAGCAGCACATGGGGATTAGTCGTAGTCTTGAGCTCCGGACACCTCACGTTTATCTTTAATAAAAAAACATAACAAAGCAAGAGAGTGAGCACAAATTGGGATGTCATAATTACAGCTCACCATTGACTTTCTCTTTCCTCTCCAAACCTCCAAACTCATTTTCCCAACAGAACATTATTCACCAGAGATAAAGGCTTCAAGTTTAGACCCCCCTCTCTCTTTGGACGACATATTCTAGCCCAGTCTACAAGATAGTATTTGAATCTAACTCCTTTCTCATGCTAGAGAAACTCCCGTTGTACACGCTCAAGGGACACTGCTTCCGATCGAGGGGTGATCAGGGTAGACATAAAGTATGTTGAGAGGCTAAGAATTAAAGTGTATGAAAGTGATGAACTGGTTGAAGATCCATTCAATATTTGAGTTGTACCATAGTTGATGGTGCACATGACTCTGTTATTCTTTGAGTTTCATCTCAATTTACAATGACGTTGGAGTGCACTTTTTAGAGAGAGAGAGTCACCATGGTTAGTGATATCTTCGGATTCAACAATGAGTATGAAGACAGTAGGTTGTTGAGTTTTATCCTTTAAATAATCAAAAATCGGTGTTATACTCTTTAGTAATTTTTACTCTTAATTTCTAAAATTTTACTATCTTCAATTATTACTCTTATTTTTTTCTTTTTAAGTTAGAAATCTTTGTCACCTCACTACCATATTATTACGGAGAATCAATAATGCTAGCCATTCTCTCATCAATCCATATTCATTATAAATAATCAAAGAGGAAAATGGCGCCACCCTGAACTCGACCCAAAGCCTGATGTTATTTGTAAGCCAAGCTTGGGCTAGGGTGCTTGGGCTGAGAATGGGCTAAGGTTTTGAACTTTGGGCTGAGCTTGGACCAACCCCAGCTCAACCTGATTGTCACCCCTATAGTAAACTCACCTTATCATATGCGTGGAGAATTTAACCAAAGTAACATGATCTCTTCTTCTTCTATAACATCATATAGTGCAGACAAAACTATGTTAAATAAAGAACTAAAATTCGAATTGAGAAAAGCTTATTGGACATGGTTGATTACCATTAATCCATTACAAATCATCACACCAATCAAATTGAACATCAGACCCAACAACAGAAAATCCTCAATTTCAATGCTTTTTCACTGCTCTAGCAAATCCTCAAAACATAACCATGTATGTGTGTGTATATACACACAGACAACCTTGTAGAAATCCCAAAAACCTTATGTAACCACCATTTAACCCTATACATTAATCTAAGGAAATCTTATTGCTTAACTTATATCATGAAAATCTTATTCTAACTCTAAATTATTACTTAACTTCTCCACCGTATTTGCAATCTTTAAAAGCCTCCCTAAAGGCCAAAACAACTATTCATTTCCTAAACATGAACCACAAAAAACCTATTAAATCCTCTCCTAGGCTCATAGCACTAAAGAAAGAAATCTCTAAAATAGGAAAAAAAAAATCCAAGGGAAAATTTTATTCTAAGAAAATGATATAATTGTATTAAGATAATGTACAAAAAATTGAGATTGCGAAAGAAAGTTCCATTTGTATAAGTGAGATTTAAGTACACCATGCCAACATAAATTGTGTAAGGAAATAAACACAAAAATAATGTAGACAGATTTAATGAAAAAGGAATTCAATTGAAGTTAATCGTAGGATTACAATATAATAAGAATGCATTCATTTGTATTAAGAAACACTAGGACCCCTTATTTAGTAGATTGGAACTCTTCAGATGGTGGGTCTAAATGAGTGTGTCCCAACACATTTGTATAATTATTTAGAAAGATCATTATCTATCTCATATATCATATATGTAAGCATGTAGATCAATTATAAGGTGATTTTTAGACATGAATTTGAAAAGCAGATCCTATTTCCAACAAATTCTGCAATCTCAACAGGCTCTCAAAATCATAGAAATTGTAATGTCTTCAATTACCTCTTTATAAACAGAATTTGGCCAACAATCCATTAGTCTTAATGGATCCCCCCCACCCCCCCTCTTCTCCGCCCAAAAAAAATGTAAAAAACATATGTAAGTGTGTGGCATAATGAAAAGTTACCAAAAAAAATTACTTGCTAACAAATAATGGTCAAATCATGGCGTAGCATTGTTAACAATTTTCTTATATAATCTTCTGAAAAAAAATTTATTATATGTGACTATGGCTTTCTAATCTATTATATTCTTCTTCTTTTCTAATAAATATTTATCCATTCAAACTTAGTGTATGGATGCAAAACAAATAAAATACATACAAAGCCTAGTGTCATACAACGTTGTTATGCGGTAGCTTAACTCTAACAAAAATTAGCTAGATATTACAATGAAAGAAACATTTAACAACATTTGCAAAGAGAAAAAATGATCTCAAGAACGTGTTTTATGTTCTTGATCAATTGAACCAAATGATTCTAGAATAATCCTTCCCAACCAACATCTTATGCAAACTTTCTCCATGAAGTGAACAATGGGAAAGGAATGGGAGTTGTACCAACTACCAAGTACCTAGGGGTGATCCAAACACGACATATCCTCAAGTCATCCTACCAACCCACCTTTTGTGCAGTCATTTTAATTGTAAAGAACGACTATGAGGTATAAGTTAAGAGGCCCCAGCTAGATTATATATAGCTTATGAAATATAAATATATATATATATATATATATATATATATATATATATATATATATATATATATATATATATCATTTAAACTATTTTTTATTAATTTTTTTTATATTACTATTATATTTATAAACTGATAAGTGATAACTGAACCAAGACCAGAATATTCGGAGGACTCTTTTGACCAGACAAAAAATCTGTATTGAATTCTTTTCGGAGCGCAATTAGTTTCTAAAATCACTTGCAGCTCTAAGATCGTATCAAAAGCTATACACACACACAACAGCGTTTCTCCAATCGGATTATGAAAGCTTGTTAAACTAATTATGCATCTCTCTAAGTTATCCAAATGAATGAATTGATAGTACTAGCAGATGGCCAAAACCACCATTCCAATTTGGAGAAATACAAATTTTCAAATATAGTATTAAAAAAAATACATAATGTGATACTTCAATATTTCTTCAAGATTAAAACAAAATCCTTTTCATTTATTTCGAAATTATTTTGGGAAATCTCTAAATAGTAAACATAGATGAACCCTTCATATAGCTATAGAGTAGGCATCAAGAATCGTAAGATTCATAACTACCAACAATGGCAACAACCCAAATTGGTGTTAAAGATTCCTCATTGAACTTGTAGTCTCACAAAGCAAGTGCATATATCACTAAGCATCTCACGGAAACTACATGTATCAACTTATTAACTCACCCATTAAACCAGAAGGAAAACTGTCTGCTGGTAGCCACCAGCATTCTGTTCATATGCACAATCATAACTAACCCATCTTATTCATATTGTAACTAGTTAACTTTCATTACAAAGTTTCAATCAAAGAAGTACACACTTAGTCCTACCAGATACAATAGAGAAGATTATACTTTTAGAAAGATTCAAACTTAATGGAATGCTTTCCAAAAATTTCTAAAACTCAGTAATCTCTAACAGCAGCGGACGAGATACAGAAGCAGATGAGATTGAAACATATAATCAGTAACTGAAGATAAAAATACAAAATCGAAGCAAACAAATGCACTTGCATTTCAAACATCGTTGAAGAAGAAGAAATTAGATTACCAGTTCCCTTGCTCTGCTTTGGAACACTAAACTCAATCACCACTCCAATCAGGTTCACCTTCTGATTAAGAGAAGCCATCGCATCTCTTATAGAAAGAAATGTATAATCATCTCGAGTCGCCATTTCTTGCTCTGTAAAACCCTAGTTTACAGAAACCCTAGTTTACAGAAACCCCAGAGCCATTTTAAATGGTTTTCATTTCGTCAAATTACCAAAACTACTCCTATTCGTAAGCCACAACGAACAAAACATAACCTTTTCTATGAGGGTATTTACGTCAATTTCGAAACTAAAATGTATTCAAAACCTACGAGAAGGGCCTTTTAATTCCCGCCATTTTTTTCTTCAAAACTCTCAAACACATATCATGAAAGAATCAAAAAATGGCGTTTTTGAATCGAATTAGTAGGAACTTGGTCTCAGTAGCAATCCATAAATTCCGCATTCCAACCCATCTAGTAGAAATAGCTGAATCAATCCATACTAATGCAAAAGAACACGATGAAATCGTCGGCGGGGTGTGTGATTCATTGAGGAAAGGTGTGAATTGGGATGATCTGAGTGGGAGATTTGATTCAATTGGGTTAAACAATTCAATCGTGGAGAAAGTTTTGCTTGAATTAAAGGAGCCAATTGATGCAAAACGAGCTCTGAGTTTCTTCCACTGGTCGGCTCGGCGGAAGAATTTCGAACATGGGGTTCGGTCCTACTGTATTACAGTTCAGATTTTAGTTAGATCCCGGCTGCTAATGGATGCCCGGGC
Organism: Tetracentron sinense; assembly: GCA_015143295.1. Lineage (NCBI taxonomy): Eukaryota > Viridiplantae > Streptophyta > Magnoliopsida > Trochodendrales > Trochodendraceae > Tetracentron > Tetracentron sinense. Next base: position 37,989,784 of record CM026554.1, read on the forward strand.
TTTGCTAGAGTCCATTATAAGGAGGAGCACCAAAGGAGATTCTTCGGGATTTATGGTTGTAGATTCGCTCCTTGATACTTATCACAGCACTTTTTCAAATCCCTTTTTGTTTGATTTATTAGTACAAACTTATTCGAAATTGAGGATGTTTGAGATGGCTTTTAATGTTTGCCGTTATTTGGAAGAACATGGGTTCTCTTCTAGTCTCATAAGTTACAACACTTTGATTCATGTTGTTCAAAAATCTGATCAAATTCCATTGGTTTGGAAGATTTATGAGTTCATGATTCAAAAAAGAACGTACCCAAATGAAATTACAATCAGGATCATGATCAGTGCATTGTGCAAGGAAGGGAAGCTGCAGAAATTTATTGATATTTTGGATAGAATCCATGGGAAGAGATGCTCTCCTGTGATTATTGTTAACACCTCTCTAGTTTTTAGGATCTTTGAAGAGGGGAGAATTGAAGAAGGGGTTGTGTTATTAAAGAGAATGTTGCAGAAGAACATGATCCATGATGACATAGCTTACTCTTTGATTGTCTATGCAAAATACAAAATTGGAAACTTAGATTCCGCACAGGTGGTGTATGAAGAAATGCTTAAGAGAGGTTTCCATGCAAATCCGTTTGTATGTACTTTGTTCATTGGTGCCCACTGTAAGGAAGGAAGGATTGACGAAGCAAATCGCTTGATGCAAGAAATGGGTACCATGGGTCTGAAGCCGTATGATGAAACTTTTAACTCTCTCATAGAGGGGTGCTCTAAAGCAGGGAGATTGGAGGAAAGCTTAGTCTTTTGCGAGAAAATGATGAAGGGAGGACTTATGCCTAGTTGTTCAGCTTTCAACGAGATGGTGGGAAAGCTCTGTGAAACTGGGGATTCGAAGCAGGCCAATGCCATCTTGACTGTTCTGCTAAATAAAGGATTTCAACCTGATGAGGTTACATACATCCATCTTATCGATGGGTATGGGAAAGAGGGTGATGCCCAGGAAGTTCTCAAGCTCTATTATGAGATGGAATACAGGGCCCACTCCCCTGGCCTTATGGTATATGCTTCGTTGATCAGGAGCTTATGCCGATGTGGAAAGTTCAAGGAAGCAGAGAAATATCTAACAGTTATGGAAGATCGATCTTTGGCCCCGACTGTGTATATTTATGAGACATTGATTGCTAGCCACTGCAGGAAGGGAGATACAGCAAGGGCCCTTGAGCTTTACAACGAGATGGTAAGGAAAGAATTGAAGCCTAGTTGTCAAACTTTTGCAGTGATGGTACGAAGAATCGATACTGACTCTTCATTCAGAAAGCAAACCATATGATAAATATCCGAAAGTGCTTCCATTCATGACTGAACTATTATGGTGTAAATATGCACTTTTCGGACTGCAGTAATGGCCTTATGGTTATGGAAGTGTTGTTGGGATGAGAAGGTACAAATTGGAGTGGTTTCTTTGTGTCTGCTTGCTGTTAAAGAGCCCAATAAACGGATGCTTGGGCTTGCTGAATGGATTCATTACATGGAACTCAAGGTTGAGAATACAATTGAGCAAACGGCTTGAGTCACAGGATTCAGATACTAGCAAAGAAATCATCTCAGGAACCAACAGGTAGATTTTAAAATATGCATGGTTACTTTTAAAAATCAACTGAAATTAGTGACTCGAGCAAGTTACCTCGGTTTTGGGGGTACCAATACTAGTGGCTTTTAAATCTCTTTGGTGCAGAAGGAACTGTTGAATTGGTGGTGCCAGCCCCATGAATGTTTGCCACTTCCTACGAGTCTACTCAGTTGCATTGGAGCTGCTGCTCGTTCAATGTGCTCCGAAGAACTTGGCACTTGCTTTTAAAGTTATGGACAAACTGTCGCTGCAATTAGATGGTGCTTCTCAATATGGTAACCCTTTGTAACTCTTATCCTTAATTGAACATAATGTGCTATATATGTAATGAGTTTAAATATGCACAGGAACTCTGGTTCAAAAGACATATTTTAGGGACAAAGTAAACATTGGTAACCATCTTTTGTAGATGGATGGAACACCTTCCTTGGTTCATAATTGAACCTTCCTATTCAAAATCTCATGATCTCGCAAACTATGAGCCATTTTTTCTTTCTTAAAGTGTTCTTTTTAGGGTGATTAATCACATTCATACCTTATGTAATGATTGGTGCCTAACACCTTCGTTCTTAAAGTGTTCTTTACACCTTAACTCATCTTTTATTCTTGTAGTCATACCATGAGTATGAGATAAATATGTTCTTAGTCCCTTTGTTTTGGTGGCAGGAGTGTTTAGCTACCTTGCTCTCTTTGGAGATGTAAGACCCATCCAATACCTGTGGTCTGGTAAAGATGTGGTGGAGCACACACGCATTGGTAAATGATATAAACGGATGGAAAGCACTGTTGGAGAGACTTCAATGATCAAGGCCTTGCGTAAAAGCATTTTTCGAATCGATAGTTGTGTCTCTGCCTCGAGAAAGTTTGAGGCTCCGGTTTTGTCTCAACTCAAGTACCCTGCTAAAATAAGGAAAGAACAAACATCTTAGAAACATTTGTGGTCTCTCTTTTTGTTTAAAAGATTTTGATATGCATATATAAATTGGGGGGAGGGGGACTTTTATATTTATGCATTCTATTGCAATTTTATTGTTTGAAGAGTACATTCATGATTATGACTAGCTACAAACATTGTGTAAAATATAAGCAATAAAGTTCAACAAGCGGATTGTGATTTTGTTGAGAGTCAAGCCATGCAACAGTGAGTAGGACCGATGAATAATTTGCTAGAACTACTCTATTTGAAATTTCAATAAACGACATCCTGGCTTTGTTCCAATATTCTATGTTGCCCATACTCTTCTAAATGTGACTTGTCAATGTCAGTGTCCGACATGTTTTGAATTTTTGTTGGACACTTCAGAATTTTCTATTCTTCTTTGTCACCTTTTTTGGAAGGTAAGCTGGGTTAGGTGTACCCCTGCCAGATATATTAAGAAAACACCCAAAATTACAATCTGAAGTACATTGTACCGGAATTGTCCTCAGAAATAATGGACTTTAGCTCATGAAGCATCTCACCAGGGGCAAGAGAAAAATAAGTATTTACAGTGCACATCTTAGCAAGCCATTCTGCAGCCCTCTTTGTTTCTCGCCAAACATGAGAAAATTCACAAGAGACAAAGGTGCCGGACAGTCTTTTAATGTCGTGAAACTCAGACCTCCATCTCCACGGATGCTCTACTACCCCATTCAAACTATCCACCAGTCATTTGGCATCAGCATAAACTTTTAGGTAAGAGATCCTAAAATCTAAAGCCATCTGTAATCCATGAAGAATGGCTTTCAAGTCCAAAACGTCAATTGGGGTCAGATTGCATCCTACCGCAATACAGCTAGCAAGGCTCGCCAGCATGATTCCTCAGCAAATCCCCATACCCTGCACCATTGACACGCAAAGAGCCATCAGAGTTTAGGAGAGGGGGAGGATTCGTAACCTAAATTGGCATGCACTATAGATAGGTGTTCTAGTTTATCTTTTAGAAAGTTTATAGGTAGAGAACATTATACTAATAACAATTGACAATGTACTACAAAATTGAAATATCTTTCAAGTGCTTGAATCCTATTTCTTGGGGGTCGCTGAATTCGAAACTTTGCATCAAACTTAGAATGTATGCTTAATGAATTTAAATGGTACACTGTACGTGCATTCAGGATACATGTGTTGAATACAGGGTGCACCTGTCTATACTGGCTCAACAATCTGCTATCTTCAACTGGCGGGCGCCAGCTCTTGGATGGCAGGTAACCACGAACAGCTTTCTTTTTGCCCCTGAAATTGACCTTTTGTTTTTCCTCCCATGCATCCAAGTTATAGTTCTAGATTGCGAGGACTTATTTGATTTTTGGGGTTGATTCCTTTGCCAAGTGATAACAGAATATTGTTGGGAATGGAATATACCAACAGGTAAGGAAATATAATTTAGTTTCAGGTCACCAAATTGCAAATTATGTTGCTTTGTATATAAGGTGACCTTGATTTAGAATAAGACACCCTTTGTTTGCCAGTTTTTTCCAGTTTTATAGAACATCAAATTGTGCCCTCATGGTTATTATCTTTGTGCTCCCATCCCATCACACTGCATAAACCAATTTCTTCCCTCATCTGTGATGTTCATAAACTCCTTTACCATCTTCTGTGCATTGAAGGGCTGGAGCTTGGATTGCTGAGATAAATATCTTAACAGAAGTCAACCATGCTAAATGATAGGCCCAATCCAAATCGAGAATCTATTCAGTATTCCAGACGAAAATCAAAGGAGCACTCTATAAGAACAACGCAACAAGCCTAAAAGCAAACAATCAGAGCTTCTGCCAATCAATTTGAATCCATCTGACATGAAAGCCTCTAACATTTCAGACCCACCAGTCTCTACCAAATTTTTATTTTTATTTTTTGCCTTGAACTATAGCATGTCAAGATAAAGTATGCAGCACTTGGTTGGTTGAAACCAAGTGTATAAGTTTCTTGGTGTTTTAAGACATCTCCCTAACATTTAGAGAAATCTCTATCAACTTTGCCTAGCATCAACTAAAAAGCATCTCAATCAAAATAATAATAATAAAAATAAAAAGCTAGGAATGAAAATGGTTTAAAGTATTAAAGAGTCGCTAGATTCATAGAATCATAAGAAACAAGCTACATATACATAATCCGATATGTGCTGCCACCTGCCGGTAGCAAGAAGGGGGGCCAATGAGAAGTTTAAAATGTTTTAACATGCTGGACAATTCTCATTAGGAATCCCACTAGAAGTCCACAGGTAGCCGTGTCTCGTGGCCCCATATAAACCATCTCCATCCATTGGACTATCTAAAAAAGCCACATTCCTATCTATGGCTTATGGGAAATAGTCCTGCTTCATAAATCTGTATTGTTCAGTTACTCGGATCATGACACTTGAACCCCCCCCCCGAATTGACAAATTGGTCGTACAATACAACAAAGTTTGCAGTCACAGAGGGAGAGAGGATAATATTCAGCAATTCCTATAGAAGGGGATCTGATATATTCAAGTAGCAACTGAATAGATTAAAATACAAGGAAAGAAAGTAAAATAGATCGTTTCCCCTGATTGTCTACTTCACTCCTCAATTCATATTCAGTGAAATTACATGAACCCATCAACATAATCAATCTTGACATTAGCTCAGGTATAAATACGTCACAGAAAATCTCTGATATATTCAAGTAGAACTAAATAGATTAAAAGAAAAGGAAAGGAAATAAAATAGATTGTTTCTCCTGATTGTCTATTTCACTCCTCAATTCATATTGAGCGAAATTACATGAACCCATCAACATTATCAATCTTGACATTAGCTCAGGGATAAATACATCACAGAAGATCCAAATATAACTATTCAGAGTCTGCCTTCTTCTTCTTTGATCCATGTTCATTTGCCTCATTATTTGCCTTAGCTTCACGACGCTCCCTCTTCAGCCCCTTTGCTTTATGTGATAGTGCCATATCTCCAACCTATATACCAACAAAAATCATGAAAAAAAAGTAAAGGGATAGCAAATCATTTTGGCAACTGATTCTAAAAACATAATGGCAGATATAAATATTAGATAGATATATAGATAGGTAGAAAGAGAGAGCAAAAATACAGATCTCTCCTACCTGTTGGTCAGGAATATAAATCTTTCCAATTTTTCCCTGTATCACATCGCCGCTAACATTTTTCACCTGTAAGCATGAAAGAAAACCAGGCTCTTAAGAATGTAGTGAGGTTACAAGAGAAACACACAAACACATTAATAGTGAGGTTTAAAGAGAAAATTTGGGTGCTCGACCTTCTTCTTAGGCTGTTCAGTGACTGTTTTCATAGCTTCCTTCCTTAGACCGTCATTAGGAAGCCGATGCCGCCGAACTACAAAGTCCATGGAGGGACCAACTTCGACCAGCTCCATCCTTGGGACAACTGTGCCCGACTTTTTCAGCCGCAAAGCACAGTGTGTGAAGAATACCCTAGTCGAGGACACGGCTGTACATACATAAACACGGTCTACCCCAGCAAGATTCAAATTCTCTACAACCTGCAGCAACCAGTTCCATGTTGTTTTATCTTTCTTTATCCATTACAAAGGAAAGGCAAATGCAGCAAACTCATACCTCTCCCCTAAACAAATCAAGCAAGACTTCCTTCAAATGTTTCAGCTCTTCTACATTCTGAAACCCTTCTCCAATAAAAGCAAAGAAAGGTTTTGACCCTACTCGTGGAGCCAGTTTCTTCTCATATGAGAATGACTCCATGGTCTTGAAATTTTCCACCCCAACCTCAACGAGATCGTAAATATGGTGATCATAAGTCCGCCCAATAACTAGATTGTGGGGCCGTTTCTTTGCATGAGAACCAAACTGCAAAACAGCCATAATAATACCCATGAGTAGAAGTTGTAAGAACAAACTTAGCAGAAAAGACAGCATCCTCACTAATATCTCTTTCCAAACTCTGCTTATATAATAAGGGGTCAAAATTACATTCAAATGATTTAAAGACAAGCAAAGAAACCAAAAATGCAACTTAGCCACACACCACATCAGACCATTTAATTTTATTAGCATAAGCAAAAGCAAAGATATTCAGTAACCATCCATTCTATTCCTTAATAGCTCTTTTATTTTGATTTGTTCACTCCTAGCACATTCTTAAAATCACAAGTGATAGCTTTTTCTTCTCCAACACCCCTCTGTATAGTCCACCTCATCAACAGAGAGTTATAGACTTCTTTTTTTAGAGGGATACATGCCTTTAATTGATCTCATTCAGGTTTAAATTGATAAATTCAATTCAGATAATAAATAGTAAGATTCTAGACAGCCCGGTCTTGTTCTTATTCATGCTGCTACTACAAACATCTTAGATCCTACAAAGCAACAATAGTTGCAAGGACAGATTTTCTGGTTGCGGATCTTCACAGGAGCAACAAATTCGTCAAACAGTTGCATTTGTTCACAAGTAAATGGTACCATAACTATATCTAAACGTCATAGTCAACTGCCCTTTTTGGTTGCTTTGTTTTTTTACATTCTTATGTGTCTTGTTTGAGCTACTGGATCAGACTTTTGCAATAAACCTACATATCTGTTATAAACAAAAACATTACCACACAAGAAACTAGATACTAATGATTCTTTCATTTAAAGAGTGATAATTTCAACAAGTCTAAACACCAATAATCAAATATTAAACACTGAGGACAACATGAGTATAACAATTAGCTCGCTTATGATTAAAGATCCGCAAGACCTAAAATATCAAAGGTCATTCAGTGTGGAGAGTTTATGCAAAATAGCATTATTTCAAGTGACACAAGAAGAAACGAAAAGCACCAATTGAAGTAAGCTAAAAGACATTGAAACATTTCAGATGAAGTAGGCCCAAAAAGTAAATGACATGGAGCTTTCAAGGATCTATAAAACAAGTATATATATTATGTAATGCAGTTAGGCAGGTTATCAAACTATCAGCCTTAAGTATCACTACATCACTAATTAAGCTAATCACTCTTTTTACCACATTTCTTTTTCTACTTACATAGTAGTGAAAACATTAAGCTTTTAACAAAACACCTAAAATCAACCAAAAAAAGAAATGGGGTCACGCAATTAAGAGTTTTACTTACCACAAAAAGACTGCAGTCTGTTTTGAGAGAAAAGAACTCTAAAGAAGTTTCGCCTCCACTTTCGAACGGCCTGATGTTTTCATTCTTCCTAGTGTATCTTATAGAGGACTCCTTTTTAAGGTGATGAATTTCAGTCAAAACAGCATTCAATACATTGCTGGTCTTGGTGCCCTGAAGTATCAGTGTTTTCTTTCTATTCTCAACCTACAAAAACCCATTATAAGAAAACTCAATTTGAAAGGTGAAACGACAGTTCAGATGGAGACATCCACATGAATTAGCAAAATTACAATTAAATAAAGAAAAATATCAAGAGCTTACAAGTTTGGGAGCACGTTTCTCGACCTCTCGTCTAGCTTTTGCTGTTTTGGGGGTTTTCACTTTCAACATGATTAACTGTCAACCAAAAATTACTGTAGAAATAGAAAGATTCAGAGATTTACAAATAAATAAGAAATTTTTACAATCAAGAAATTTTAAAAACAAAAGATGCAAACCTACTTAAACTGAGTAATCAATCTATCTAGTTAGGAATCGAAGACCATCAAATATAATAAATTACATTTTATCGATCCAGAAGATGGATAATCAATAGGCGTGAGAAAAAAAGGAGAGAGAGTAGACCTTCGCTTCGAATCTAACTGTTGAGAAAAACCCTAATCAGTTGGGCGATAACAGTCACGAACAAGAAGCTTTGTTCCCCTGAATTTCTTATGGTGATGGGTTTCTGTTTTCTCCCGGGGTGGGAGAGACGAGCAAAACTAGTTAGGGTTTAGGGTTTTATGGTCGTGGAAGTGGAAGACTTGTTAGGGTTTGGGCCTGGGGAGTGGCAATTGGTCCAAGCTGGGCCCAAGCCCAACTTTTGAGCGGGTTGAGCCTGCCTTATGCTTTGAGTTAGGCTGAGCTTGGACTAAAATTTAGGTTTGAAGTAAATTTTGTGCTAACCTTAGGTTTGAAGAAAATTTCTTTTCACTCCATTGTTCTCGAGATTCAAAATCAACACCGAGATATATGATATTTTAAACCAGTGCCGGCCCATCCATTAAGCCTTCAAAGTCTTTGCTTTAGGCCCATTAAAAAGTAAAAAATTAATATTAAAAAAGCCCCATTTAGAATATTAAAAAAAATAAAAAAATCCATTTAGAATATTAAAAGGCCTCATTTATAATTAATTTTTTTTAATAATATTAAAAAATTTATAAAAAAAACCTTATTTAGAATTTTCGCTTTAGGATTCCAAATGGCTTGGGCCGCCCTGATTTAAACCCAATTTAAATAAAGGAATGAATAAGTTTAAGAGCTCGATTAAACAAACACTAGAGAGGAACATCATGAATTACAATCTCGACGCGCGCCTCTCTTTCTCTTTCTAGAGATCTTATCTTCTGCAGAAATAAGATCTATTGAAGCAAAATCCAATTTCTAAATGGAGATTTTCAACGAAGAAAAAGAGAAACAGGAGAAAATGATTTTTTTTTGTTTGTTTGTTTGAACAATAGAGAAGATAAATTTGGAGAAAGGAAAAGTGGAGTTTTCTAAGAGAAAAGAGAGGCGTTTCCGCGCTGCGCCACCAGATGACAAAAGTTGAAAGCGTGGAGCTTTGATATGGCTTTTTCAAAATGACGATTATGTCCTCCCCATCCGAACTCTCTTTTACTTCTTGGATTTTGTGCAAGTTGCGAAAATCTTCACAGAGAAACAATAGAATATAGGTCTTTATACCGCACAAACGTTATACTTACCCTAAATTCAATTGCAATTGGCTGTTATTCGATCTCGAGTTAATTGGAGATCAAAGGGATACGTGTTGATCTGTGAGTACAATTGAACTCACAAGAATTCAATCGTTGTGATATGATCTCTGAAGAACTCGTGTCCTGAGTCCTGTTCTAACTGATGGAACTAGTGCCCACAACGTACTGCCACTTTACCCTCTAAAAAAGGCTGTGGATTGTTTCTGGCGAAGCCAGAAAGGGCTTGTCTCGAGGTTCCATTGAATAGGGGACAAGTGGAGGAGAAGTCAAAATCATGGACCACTGCCATATTTGATAGGTCAAGTCCATCAACCATTGCAAACAGAGTTGAAATTTTGGGAAAGAAACCGAATCCTCTACGGTGATAATTGGATTTGGCAAATCAAATCCGATTATCACCCTGAGGTTGCCACGTGTCCCTTTGACTCTTCTAAACTGTGGTTAAGATTCACCCACTCCTAGGGGCCACCCACACATAATCAAATCCGATTATCACCCTGAGGTCGCCACGTATCCCTTTGACACCTCTGAACTGTGGTTAAGAATCACCCACCCCTAGGGGTCACACACACAACCAATGTTGGTGAACCCTAGGGGTGGGTGACTCTTAACCACAGTTAAGGGGTGTCAAAAGAGACAAGCCATGGGAAGTTGTTCCTTTGAAAATATATATATATATATATATATATATATATATGTCATTTAATTATTTAACAAGCATGATATTGAACAAAAGAAGCAACGTCAACTTTTGTAAGAAAGTTTGGGAATCCAATTCCTATCAGTGTTTAATAAAAAAGAAATTGTAAGATTTATATTAGTAGCGTATAAAACATACCATTCCTTAATGATTATTACATTAAAAAAATTTAGTTGAGATATAGAAATTAGTAGGGTATTAATAAATGATATGTTTCATACGTTTTATATGTAATTCTTACATGCTTTTTCCTTTTTTTTAATCAATAGAGGTGTTTTTAAACCTTTTTAAAATGATTTTTAATATTTTATTGCAAATTTGTAGGGTATTGTTTAGCTCAAATGTAGCTCATGCATAATTCATCTTGGAATTGCTAGAAGTCAACCCCAACTTAGCCAAACTCGGCGCACGAGCTCTCCTGCCCGAACTCAAACAGAACTCAGCCCGAACTTAACTCACAAGTTGTTTCACGTGAGCCAGCGAAGCCCAATGTTAGATTTGTGAGCGAGTGTAGACTAAGGGGTCAGACTGAGATTGGGCTTAGATTGGGGTTTTAAACCCCAACCCTGACTCAACTGTCACCCTTTCTTAGGATGTACATTGATCTTTTGGTGGACTTTTAAAGTCAAGAACTTTCATTATTTCATGCCTAATTTTACTTGATGTCTAAAACTATATTATTCCATCTATTGCAAATATAAAACTTTCAAGTTCCACAAAAAAATTTAGATTTTTAAAGTTCCATAGATGTGAAACTTCTAATTAAACTGAACTCGATAATTTTGAGATACTGTCGACTAAAAGGGTTAGAAACTCTCTCCCCTCTCTTCCCAGACTCTTGCCTCTTGTTCCAAAACATTAATGTTCTGGACTTTTAAAAGTTCCACCAAAAGAACATAGGGTGGTATGAGATTTAGTCTGGCCCTCGCCAAATCAAATATGTCTGACTCTCATCCTATAAGTCAAAACGTGTCCCTTTCACCATCCCTTAATTGTGGTTAAGATTCACTTGTTATTAGCCTATAAGTTTTCACCTTAGGTCTCTATATTGTGTTGATGATAACACAATAATGTAATAAGATTTGTGTTACTAATGTCTTGTTTGAGTTTATATGAAATACAGAATATCAAGAGCATTAGCAAATCCATTCAAAGAAAAAACTTGAAAATGATATCATCAATGAAGAAAATTGTCATCAAGTCAAAGCAAGTCATTGGATCACATTTGATCACAATTGATGATATAGAAGACCTTGTCAAAGCCCAAAGTCTAAGTCGGATCATGAAAAAGTCAAATCTACTCAAGATCAAGAATGAAGACTCTTTAGAAGATTTGAAGGTTTTATATTTTAGTATGAGAGTATCTACGACTCATGTAAAAAGTCCTCAAAACTTAGTTGTTTGAATGCTCAATTTTTAAATTGACAATAGGTGTCTTAAGACCCAATCGAATATCAATCTAAGGACCTAAAACATGATAATTATATTGATTAAGATAAGGTATAAGACTAAAGAAATCATGCCTATCGACTTGGTTAAGTAAAGATAAGTTTTCCCAAAAAAATACAGAGAACTCGTCGACGAATGCTCAAAGTCAAATCCGACTCGTCGACGAATAGAGTTACAAAATTTTTTGTAACTTTCTGTCTTGGGACTCGTCGACGAATGCTAAGTGGATTTTTACACTCGTCGACGAATGCTCGTAGGAAACACGAAAATAGCCTGTAACGGCTAGTTTTCAACGGCTCTTTTGAGTAATCAATAAGCCTATAACAGTTATATTTTTGCAAGGGCTATAAATAGGAATCATGTATGAATGAAATTAAGAAATCCAATACTTTCAATCATTCAATCCATTACTCCAAAACTTATATTTCAAATATATCGAGTTATAACCTAGAAATCTCAAATCAAAGTTATTGAGCTATTCAACTCTTATCTTTGAGAGATTCATAGTAAGTTTTATTGTAATCATCCAGCTCTTTTTAGAAGCACTTTGAGATTGCAAACACTTCTATACAAGCAGGGAGCTTTGCAAGGTTTGGTCACTACCCGTAAAATGGACTAAGTCAAGGAAGGATTATTCCCTTACAAGGTTTGATCTCGACTTGTAAGAGAGATTAAAGGTTTAAAACAGCGAAGTTTCTTTCGAATAAATAATGTTTTCCTAAAACATCGTCAATATCACACTATATATGTGATATCGACGATATGTCTTCGATATTGGTTGAAATTAAGTAAAATTTATACTACAATGTGTAGATACATGATGGCTTGCGATATTGACATAAATGTGCAATATTGTTGATATATCACTGACATTTAGAACCATAGACACCACTAGCGTAGCTCATTACATTTGCACAATCAGCAAAATCATAAATTATTACAACCCTAGTGTTTCAAATGTTAAGATATTTTTTTAATCTTAAAATTTCATAAGTTCAACTATATCAAAACATTACTAAAAATAAAAAATCCGTAAAAAAATCTCATATTTTAATCTTCAAAAATATTTTCATCTACATAATAAAAATGTCAATCAACAATTGATCAGCAGAAAAAGACTTACATTCAAACTTTACAAAAAATAAAAATTCTAAGCATATTCTAAGTACTATTTCATTAAGAATACTCCTAAATTTAAATTTCAAGATAATTAAAATTCAAAATTTTAGTTTAATGTTAACATTCAATTTTTAGTTATTCGAGTCAAATTTTAACTTCCAAATTGCAAAACTTTTTCCGAATCTTAAGGGTTCATGATGACAGTTATGTCTCAGTATCCATAATATCTACCAATGAGAGTGTTGTTACATCTTAAACCAAATGACTACCAACGGTACCATCATCAACCTAGTTAAGACAAAGATTACTACGAGCATCCGCATAACTCCATGTTGCTCTAATTGTAGTTCTTAGAATAGGTTAGATCATGGATATATTATGTATGAAACTTTGATTATATTTTCATTATTATGACTTATGATTAATTGAGAGACAAATGAAACATTTTATGTAAGTTATATCAATATTAGTAAATCATGCATTACCGTCAACGCACATCTTTGTTCTTTTCCAATTGCATCTCTTATATATATTATTATTTTAATTTTTTTTCAAATATGTATTAATATATATTTTAACATTTCTTGAGGTTTCACTTTAAAATTTCATGATTTTCTTCATTTTCCCCTCAGTGTGGGAGAAAATCCACGCGAAACTATATATCCCTTTTCCCCGGTGCAACTTTGGTGCGGTGTCTCTCCATGATGATTGTCTTTTCATATTCTGAATTACCATACCATGAAAGTTTCTATGATCCATGTGAATTTTCTTAATAGGAACTTCACAGCCTGGAAGTTTTCTCTGAACCTGTTCCTTGTAAAAGGGACCCAAATGAATGAGTTGTAGACTTGTAGTGATCATTTGACGAGCTTCTCCAATTGTTTCCGGTTGATGGGAAAACTGGTTCTCTCCAAGTATTTGAGTACTAGACGAGTATCTGCATGAAAATGATACTTGATAAAAGACCACTAGCTTCTGTAGGTTCTCTGGTCTGTGTATCCAGAATTTTTACCAAATTTCCAACAATATTCGTGTGATAAATATGCAACACACATTATCATTTTCCGAGATAACCAGTACATAATGGCAAGCTTGATAACATGGAAATTCCATCCCTTCATTTTGAAAGATGGGACTGTAAAAAAGGATGGAATCAATATTACTTCCAATGATTTTATGAGATGAAAAGCTTTTAAGCTGAGAGAACGTAACAATTTGATAATGAAAAATGGGTGAACAAAAGAGGCAGTTCTGTGGATGCTACCTATGTCTATTCTCTTCCAGGATCATGAATTCTACTAGATTGATGTCTTCCCATTAAGATAGATCCTATCAAGATTTTATAAACTGGATTGCATCACAAAAGCCCCACCACAGTCTGCGATGAAATGGGAGTAAGTTTCACCTGGTTTGTTCCGTTCCAGTTTCAAATCCAAACAAAGATTTCCAAGATCTGTGAGGGCTACCTTATTCCTTTTCCCTAAATAGAGAAATAACATTTGCATTCCCCATTGTAACCAGCCGTATATTCAATAGTTACTTCAATTAAATCTCATATCAACAAGCAGTTCCTTACTACTATTATTTAGAAGCAGCCTCTTGTTCCCTATTGGGTCCAATCTTCTGGCTTTCAAGCATCTGGTTACAATAAAGAAGGAAGAAAATTAAAATCATGCAAATGATCTATTACACATAAAGCATCTGACAGTTCTGACTTGATTTCAAGGCTAAAATACACGCTAATCAAGTGAGAATGTGGTTTACAGGAATATACTGCTTCACATATTCTCAGAGAAAAGGGTAGAGGTCTCGTAAGATTTGCTTGGAAAATGAGTTGAGATTCCGTATGACTTTAACCCATGACTTTTGGACGCCATCCAGCGATGACATCCTCTGGCTGAGCTCTTGTTTTAATGAATGAAACCATAGAGAAAATTGTCTGGAATTCAAGTAGACACTGTTAGAAACAGAGAACATATATAGACAAAAACAAGCATAAGAAAACTTATTTGTGCAATTAGAGAAACAAAAGCAGCTAGATTCCTTTTTTTAAAAAATTATTTATTATCAATAACGGGTTAAAATTCAAAACAAAGATTGCCAATATGCACTTCAAAACTTTCTAGTAGAATTCTTTGCAAAATAATAAAGACATGGTTTACAAAACAAAATAACCAACAGGCAGGAGGGGTTATAGTCTAAAATCAGCACTTCCTGAAGGTAATCATCAGTGAGAAGGTGACATAGGCAGAGAGTTACAATTTATACGTTTGCACGAAGGACAAGCTTGAGGTGTATTCACTATGATTCCTACCTGTTGTTATCCTTATTGCATTCCCGACAGGTTGGGGATTGACCTCTCGTGGGGGGGTGTTAGTACCGGCTAACAGTCAAAAGGCATGCATACACCTTTGGGAAGAAGATAAGTAGTTATGCAATCCACACACCCTAAATCAGTCTCTGCCAAACTAGTATTAGTTGATCTTCTGGCTAAATATTATAGTCAGTAGCATAAATTTAATATTGTAACTAAACACGCCCTTAATTCATCATAATATCCATGTAAATGCAACAATTATTCACATGCAGTTTAGTTTACTATTATGTCCCTTTAGGGTGATTGGTTGATCATACGTAGATTTGTAGTTTTCTAGTCTTGCCGTCGAATGGGAAACTTGCGAATAGGTTAGGAGTTGATCAACAAACTAGGCAAGGTGCACTGTTGAAGCAATACTCTCGAACCTGAAGTTTCCCTAATTTTTCTGTTTCCTATATCTTCACAAAATATGACCAGGCAAGCATATTCAATCCAAGCTGACCTGCCTAAAAAGTACATTTGTTATCAACTAGACCTCAGAGCCTTTTTATGCTTTAACAATTTAGTTACCTGATGTTGACAGAAGCAATTACATGCCACATATAAGTCTAACAGCATAGTTTTGCACCCCCAAGGTAGCATATCCAATCCAAGCTGACATACCGAAGAAGCACATTTGTTATCTACTAAGAGCAATAATCCTCTTCTCGGGCGAGGAGCGGACAATTGCTCCTCACCGTCATAAAGTCCCTTTAACTGCCCTTGAACTACGGTGAATAAGTTTTAAACCCTTTGGTTAAAAAATTTAAATTTTTTTCCTTCTAAAATTCAAGGTTAGATGCTTTTAACCTTAAGGATTACTGGACTAGTGAATCTTCACCACAGTTAAAGGGAGTTAAAAAGGAGACACATGGCGAGAAAAGGGGGGACGAGATGCCTTCCTTCGCTCCACCAGCGAGGAGGTGATTATTTTCCATCTACTAAATCCATTCAGAATTTTGTTATTATGCTTTAAGACCAAGTAATGTAACACGCAGAACATGATAAGGTAAGAATTTGATAATGTGGAAGGAAATTTAAACAGAAAAGAAGTATATGCAAAATAGGATGTAAATTTCAGGTAGCACATTCTATCCAAGCATAATTAGAGAAAAAGCTGTCATATTTTAACTACTAAACACAATCAAAATCTTATTCGTATGCTTTGGAACCATTTGATGCTGGATAAAGATAGATAAAACAAGCACTAAATTCTGGAGGTTTTGCTTGCAATACTAAAATACAGTTTTTTCAACTCTTCTTGTAAGATTTCGTGATTAGAAACATAGTTTTAAAACTCGCCGAGTCGACTCGAAACTCGGCCGAGTCAACTCGGCTCGGCCAGGTTTCGAGTCGAGTTTCAAGAAAAACTCGGTTTTGACAGAAACTCGCCCCGACTCGCCCGAGTTTTTGCACTTTTTTTTAAAACTAAAAATTGAATAAACTGCCTACCCGATTGACTAAATTATGTTTTTTTTCTTTTTTTTGACACACCCCACTCATTTTTAAGTATAAATACAAAACAAAAGGGGGATGTTTAATATATATTGAATTATATATCTTATTTTAGGCATGGTTTATCATTAATTTTGAATCTATACCATATATATTATTAGAAAAATATTATATATGTCCGAGTTTTAGGTGTCATTACTCGGACGAGTTTTGCCCGAGTTTCCAAGTTGACTCTACTCGGCAAGTTTCCGAGTCGAGTCGAGTTTTTGGGTTTTAAAACACTGATTAGAAATCGAAAAACCAAGATAACAATGTGAAATGGAAAGTTCTAAGCATAGTCCAGATGCAAAAATCATTTACAAGGGATAAACGAACATGCCAAATATGAACATACCTTCATGTAAGACTTCACGTAAGGAAGTGAATCTGGAACTGACCACTTCTTATAATGTCCCAAAGCAATCTGTAGATGGTAGAGCTTTGGTCCAAGGGCCAAGTCAACAGCAGAAACCTCTTTCCCATTGACAAAGGGACCCTTCATAAAGCAACGGGAGAAATTAAAGCATATGAGAATGATAGGAATATCTTATATTGAGTCCATGAACAGTCTTTCGTGTGCATGCCTTGAAACAAACATGTCAAACTTCCAAAGAAGACATTGCACTAAAAGAGAAAAATCTACACATGAAAAGAACATAATGCGGAACTTATTATTTTGAAGCTAAAAGGATCACAGATACCATGATTTCAAAACACTACTTTAGATACTATGACGATGCACATGTAAAGAATTGAGTAAGCTTCATCAACTATTCAACAAGAGAATATTTTATTTGTAAAAACCCAAATAACGGCTAAAGAATTCCTAATTTTCGTCACAAGTTTAATCAGGCTCATGGGTTGGGTATACTCTTCTTCAAAATAACCTAAAATAGTTCCAGAGCAACTTGTTTTACAATGTGTTTCAGAAGCCAGGCTTCCACTAATGTCTCTGTAAACTGATGCACAATTATCATACATAAAATGAAACCAAATATGAGTTAATATCATATTATTTTGTGCATGTTGGTAAAAAAGCTAGTGTTATGGGAGCCATAAAGAACTGGAAAAAAATAGAAAGGATATAAATTGTTCCAAGAAGCCACGAAGGATTTTAAAATGCATACATGGTTTAAGAAATGAATAAAATTAGATACCCCGAGCTCAAACTTAAGAGATTCACAATGGTTTTCTTTATGGTGGCCAAGTCACATGGATCATGAGAATTCGCCACATAGATACTCCATTATCCACCAAGTGATTGGGTATCACTATAATTTCTTACTAACATTGATATTATGGCTCGGATCCTCTCTTTTACCTGTTTGAATGCTTCATTCAAGACCAACTGATAGGTAAACCAATATAGGATCCAGCTTGAAGATAAAAATTGCAGTACCCTTCTCAGCGATTACTGCTACTGCCCCTTTGCAGAACCTCTACATTTTACATCCAAATTCCCTTGTATGATGGGTGTTGAACTGCTGATTCGCTGAGGAAACTTCCAATTGCATATTTTTTTTTCTATTGGTGCCTTAAACCAGATATTTGAGCCAGCTACATGAATCCTATTCCACCATTCCATTTTGTTAAGAGCCCTATTTCGGTCAAAGCGTGTGCTAATAGTACTTACTCTTTATCTCCATTCACATCCTTTTTGGCCTTGCGGAGTACTAGCCCCAGTATCGTAATTCAAAAATTTTCAAAAATCTCACGGTGGTAGCACTAGTAATGCCTGGCATTGCTACCCCTTCAACAGGTTAAAAAAACAAAAATTCAAACAAAAGGAAGTTATGGTTTGCACCATAGTTACCAAGTCAAGGTTTGGGAATTATTCGTCTAGGGAAAAGTTCGGAAAAAATCGGCAAAATTCAGAAAATTCGGAAATAAATCAGAAAAGTGTCCGGAAGATTTGAAAAAAATATAAAATAAGATTACAAATTATGAAAATAATAAACAAATATATTTCATATATTAGATATTTATTCACGACATTTTCAAAAGGTCATGAATAATTCGTGTTTAATTCACAACTTTTTGAAAAAGTCGCAATTTCTCATCGAGTAAAGAATTCAAAAAAAATGCAATTTTTGATGAAAAGTATTATGTGCATGCTCTACCCAAAACTAAGACTCTTGATAGACTGGAATGGCAAAACAAGATTATGTTGCCGACCTGATAAGGCACTGCTAAAGAAGGTATAATAACAAATCACCAAAAATGAATGTGTGTCAGAATAATAACAAATCACTTTTTTCATATTGTAAATATGGCATTAGGACCCACGGAAAATGAATGTGTGCGCGTATATATATATATGTGTGTGTGTGTGTGTCTCTGTATCTGTGCCTTACATTTTCTTTGATATAATCGTTGAAGGAAGTTAGTTCGCTGAGTAAGGCCTGCTCTGTTCCGTCATTGGGATCTTTGCTTTTAAGGAAACTGATAAATGTGGAGAAGATCTTTGATCCACTTCAAGTAGAAAAATAGACATGTAATTGAAAACAAGTTAGAGCATGGACAACCAAAACTTCTAATAGAGAATTATGGATGGTTAGCAAAATATTACGCTCAGTATGTCTACTACTAAAATTTGATTTTATAAAATAATTGTCAAATATTTTTGCTCAATAATCTGCATCAAAAACAACATGAAAAAGTATATACTAAATTTATTGTCAAGCCATCCACAGTCCATATTTCTAGTACTGCTTGGAAATTAAAACTATGAAGTTCCAAGAATTAAGATTGAGGTTTGTAGTTGATGAACACAGTATAAAGAAAATAATCAGGTCAAAACAGGAGTTAATATTCCCAAATGATAAATAATTGGCACCAGATACCAGTTTAATAAAATCATGATTGATAATTGCAATGTGTTATTAACATATAGATAAAGAACATAAATGAATAAACACTAGTTTGGCTCCACAGTAACTTATCTAATATGGAACAAATACCATAATTCAATGAGCAGCTTATCATGGTCTTCATATTTGAGTTTTGGAAGATCCATTTAAATGCTTTATGTTATTTTTATGTTTTTTACTCTATTTATGCCTTGCGTATTGAGGGTATTTTGATTATTACAATGTATTTTATATCATTAATATATAATAGTATAAGAGATGAGAGTCCCAGTCGCAGCCATCAAATTCAGTGATTTTTTTTAAAGAAGTTGCAATTTAATCACGACATTGGCAAAACATCACAAACTAAATGCAAAGTTTCCTCCTCTTCTTCTAATCTAGGAAGCAAAGATTTAAAGTGAGAGATTGAGATTGGGTGAGGTCATTAGACCATAAACCTGACATCAACAATTGTATGGTCAGTCATCTCAAATCCTCTGGGAAAGCACTGCCCTGTAGATCTAATTTTATCAATATTTTTTTTATAATTTCTCCTCATCTTTTTGTGAGTTTCTGAGGATGTTCAGATTGATGCGAAAATAAAATCAGATTTTGGAGTTTCAGTTACAATGTTGTGATTAAGATCCTGTTTGATGGGTTGCCTGGTCTGATATAATACATAGAATGCCATAAAAATTTATTTTTTGTCTAACATAAGAGATTTGAGGTTTCTGGGTTTTTCTTCCAACCATATGATACCCACCCCCATGGTTTTTCACCTTGTTTAGTTCGTTGAAGCTTAGGGAGTTGTTGGGTTATTTGTGCATACCAACTTTAAGGTTGATGCTTCCTCTCACAGGATTTTAAGAAATGGTGACAAGACAGGTTAAGGAGCATGCTAGGGTTTGCACTCTCCTTAGCATGATCCTTTGAACAATTTTACAAGTGAAAAGCAAATTGAAACAGGAATATGTGTATATATATTTATATATAGAGAGAGAGAGAGATTAGCAAACAATTTGTGCTATGCACGGGAAAAAAAATAGAGTAACTCGACTTGGAATCAAAATTTTGACTTTCATGGATAAGAAAAGGTCAAAGTCTTGGATCCAATCCCCACTTCGTGCATACCCTGTAATCATTGAATTCCAAGATACTCTCGTGCATATCATTAAAAAACTGAGACCCAGATCCAGTCTGAATAAGGTAAGATACTTTGAAATCAACAAATGTGCAATGGGACATATGCCGCAAATCCATTTTGAAATACAGAATCATGAATCAACATCCCTCTACCTCTACTACTCAATTCACTGCAGCCATTATTGCATGAAAAAGTTGAATTCATATTTGGATGGAAACTCGACTTTAGCATCGTTTAAAAACCATTACAACCTCCTCATAAAACACATTGGCTCCAAAACCACAAAGTAAATAATTATATGATACCAAGTCTCTAGTAGGCATTTCTTCAAACAACCAAGCAGCATCTTGAGTCCTCCCATATTTTTGCATCTCAAAATCAATATGAAATACTAATTTGTCCCTAATAAGTTATAAGAGTAATAAGGATGACACATTTTTTTTTATTACTAGGATAAAATGCCCAAATTGTAGCTTTAAAACATTCCATTATAATTTTCTAATGAAAAAAATATAGTGCAACAAAGATGCATTAGCCATTTGGAGACTTTCATGACTTGTATCTAACATTATTGCTATTGATAACAATATCAAATTACGAAAGCAACACAAAATTTGAAAACATGTGTGCCTTATACATTTCCTAGGTTAGGGAAGACTAGAACCATATGATGGATGCTCAAATATACTAATGAACATTAACAACATACACTGAAGCCTTCTCAGGTGGAGTTCCTAAAGGTGGATCAGGATACTTCTCTTCCAGTGACTGGGTAATAACATCTGAATCTGCGATCCACTTCTCATCAAGTTTCATTAAGGGAACTTTACCTTCTGGACTGAGCTTTAAGAACCTAGACAAACATAACAAAAACAAAAACAAAGAAACAAACAGTAAATACTACATAAATATTACAATTGCATGTTCATGAACCTAAGATTTTAATTCTGACAGATTAGATTCAAAGAATTACCATTCTGGCTTGTTAGCAAAATCTATCAACTTCATGTCATAAGGGAGATGCTTTTCCTCAAGAGTCAGCAAAACCCTTTGTGTGAAGGGGCCTGAAAAGAAAATAGGTCAATCAACGATTAATTTCATATGCTCCATGGACTCAAAAGTATTATACCAATCGTATGGGCACTAAGTAGTGTGAAATGTTACATTTCTCCTGAGGAAATACCTATTATGATCAATGTAAATTTACATGGCTGCCCAACACGCACACACATTATATAGATTTATTTAGTACAATTAAGGGCTAGATTGTGTTAGTGTTGTACTTTACAATGATAAGAGGGCTATGCTCTCTCCCCACTCCCCAATAGGCATTAATATATAACATCAGCAACCTCCACTGTGGTTTCAGTACAGACCCTCTCATACGTTATAGTGAACAAACTCTAGACTACTGTAGTTCACAGCTCTGTCTATCCACCCCAGGTGCAGTTGGTTCTTTTGAAATAAATAAGAAGAAAAGATGAAGATGAGAGGGGGAAAAAAAGAGGACTGCGGATGGAGACGCTATGGGTCATCCTATCTATCATCAGGAAAAAGCTATAGCTAGTAGCGGCATAAAATGTAAATAACAACAAACAATTAAATGACTACAGTTTCCTATTTCATCGCTACTTGTAGAACCAAGTTAACAAGAGTCTCCTGCAAGGATGAAAGCCTGCAATCTGCAAACTGCGAATAATAACAAAAATCAAATAACTAAGCTAACCCTTTTAGCTCATAAACCTAATGTAATATAAGGAGTCTAACAACAGTTGCCCCTACAGTTGGTGTATAGATATCCATCATGCCTAACATGCCCAAGCGTCTCCTGCAACCTGCAATACCCCAAAGCTTTCGTAAAGGCATTCATCACTTGATTTATATTTTAACCAAAAACATCCAGATCTCCTTGAATGCCTTCTTACTGTGATAAAATGCCAATTCACCTCATGCTTGGCTCTCTCATACTAAGTTGAGTTGGAAGAATGAATCATTGCTGGATCGCAGTGTGGCTTCATAGGAAGTTAAGCTGGAAACTCATTTGTTCCAAGATAGTTCTCAACCACATGAGCTTGCAAGTCCTGTGGTCATGGCTCACTACCTTCCTATTTTCCTTTTCTTTTATGAATAACAAGAATTGTATTAATAAAGGGATAATGTACAAGGTGAAGGGCAATGAGAAGGGTGTTTCTTATTTCTTTCTTTTTTCCTTCTTTTCCTAGTTGAAGGGAGAGTGTCCAAGGTGAAGAGGTGGCTCACCACCTCGTGTTTCTTCTTCTTCTTTTTCAGACTGTTGGATGTCAAGGTACCCCTTGGGACTTGGGAGACACATGGGAAAAAAAATCAGGGCCGATCAGACGTTCCTAGACCATCTGTTTGTAGGTTGGAAAAAACAGGGATTTATATAAACTAGGTAGGGTCTAGTGAACCCTAGGGGTTAATGCTGATAAACTAGGGTCTAATGAAACAATTTAGAATTGTTCGATCGGCCTAGTTTTTTACCATGTCTCCCATTGACCCACCTTGACATCCAGTCGGAACCCCAAAGGACACGTCGTGTGTCGAGATTCTAATGGGAACCATTCCACAATTGCTTTCACCTTTGCTTCAACAATATGAATGCCAATGGAGGAAACCACAAAGCCCAAGAAGACAAGGCTTGTAGTCATGAAGTAGCACTTCTTCACGTTCACGCAAAACTTGCTTTCCTGTAAACTTGAAAAACTTAAAGAACATTGAAAATATCTTTGTTAGGAGTGATACTATAGATCAAGATATCTTCAAAGTACACCAATACAAACTTTCCCAAGAATGACTTTAACATGTGTGTAATGGATAAAATTCGTAATTGAGCAAGTGTTGCAAGGGTAGAATCCTCGTCCCCAGAAAGGACGAATGAGGTTTATGTACTCCATTTATGGTATGAGCTCGTACTCCCCAGGACGGTGCCAGATATCATCATTTCTAGAATGATGTTAGATATCGTTGTCTGTAGGACGATGCCAGATATCATCGTCTCTAGAATGATGTCATATCGCCATCTGAAGGACGATACCAGATATCGTCGTCATCAGGACGGTTTCAGACATTGTGGCCATGATAAGGACGAGCCCATACTCACATTGAGGACGGAACCGTCTTGTAGGACGAAATAATCAGGAGGCGATCTACTTACTCTGTTGTTAGGTGAAAAGCACTATCTTAGCATTTAATGCTGGTCATCTCAGCCTACTTTCGACCCAAGACCGACCTTAGAAATAGTAGGCTCACACATGTGACACGTATGCATGAAGATCTGTCTAATGAGTTTGGTAATGATCATAAAGCAAGTTCTATGGCCACGCATGGGCATAGATAAACATGATGAGGCATCCGAATTCAAGCCTATAAATACCCCAGACCTCCCACTACTAGAACTACTACTGAATCTCGACCATTTGAACCCCCTATCACTGAGAACCCCACACTTGAAAGCTCAAAATCCTTAACTCACTCTCTCCCTCAAAGTTTGTTTGCACCTCGTCTTCAACGTATACTGACTTGATCATCGGAGGACTTTGACAAGAGGAGCCCCCACCCGCATCAACAAAGACGAGCTGTGAACCTACCTTCTTCCTTCTACCAGTCAACTTGAATTCAAGGTGCAAGTGACGCGTGGACAATCCAAGAAATCCCATCACAAAAATTGGCGCCGTCTGTGGGAAACTCATAAACGACCCCACCACCTTTCATACACTTTGTTTATCATGTTAAACAAAGCTCAAATTCCCCTTGCCGAAGATGTGGCTAGACCAATTGTCTTAGAAGTTGAGCAAACGTCAAGGCAAGCTCTTAATGAAAGGGATGCATTACGAAATGCATCTAGGCCATCTCTCCCTGAAGGAGATGTGTCTCAGGTCAATCAAATTATTGTGATGTTGCAGCAACAGTCAACGTTAGACCGGTTAGTAAGCAACCGGCAGACGTTTAAAGAGAGGCTGGATGCTTACAAAAATGATATCTTCGAGTCCCAGCTCGAGCTCCCCTTGGATCCGAGAGTCGGTGCTTACTCTCCTCGGTATTCAGCTTTACAGCCACCTAACCGAGATGATCCTCAAGGTAGAGTCAGGCGGCCAGAATCTCCGCGTTGTGATGCCCGAAGAGAGCCCTCACCAAGGGTGTGGATAAAATTCGTAATTGAGCAAGTGTTGCAAGGGCGAGTAGAATCCTCGTCCCCAGAAAGGACGAATGAGGTTTCCGTACTCCATTTATGGTATGAACTCGTACTCCCCAGGACGGTGCCAGATATCATCGTTTCTAGAACGATGTCAGATACCGTTGTCTGTAGGACGATGCCAGATATCGTCGTCTCTAGAATGAAGTCAGATATCGCCGTCTGAAGGACGATGCTAGATATTGTCGTCATCAAGACGGTTTCAGGCATTGTGGTTATGATAAGGACAAGCCCATACTCACATTGAAGACGGAACCGCCTTGTAGGACGAAATAATCAGGAGGCAGTCTATTTACTTTGTTGTTAGGTGAAACGCAATCTCTTAGCATTTAATGCATTTAATGTTGGTCATCTCAGCTTGCTTTCGACCCAAGACCGACCTTAGAAATAGTAGGCTCACACGTGTGACACGTATGCATGATTTGTCTGACATGTTTGGTAATGATCATAAAGCAAGTTGCATGGGCATAGATGAGCATGATGAGACATCCAAATTCAATCCTATAAATACCCCAGACCTCCCATTACTAGAATTACTACTGAATCTCGACCATTTGAACCTCCTGTCACTGAGAAAACCGCACTTGAAAGCTCAAAATCCTTAACTCACTCTCTCCCTCAAAGTTTGTTCTTTGCACCTCATCTTCAACGTTTACTGACTTGATCGTCGGAGGACTTTGACAAAAGGAGCCCCCACCCGCATCAACAAAGACGAGCTGTGAACCTACCTTCTTCCTTCTACCAGTCAACTTGAATTCAAGGAGCAAGTGATGTATGGACAATCCAAGAAATCTCATCACAATGTGTGTCATAACTCTCATGAAAGTACTTAGGGGCATTAGACAAACCAAAATGCATTACAAGTCATTTATGCAATCTCTCCTTTGTCTTGAGAGCAGTCTCCCATTCATCGCCTGGTCGGATATGTATTTGGGGATACCCACTCCTCAAATCAATCTTGGAAAATACTTTAACACTAGCCAAAGCATCCAACATATCATTAAGTCGAGGTATTGGGAAACGGTACTTCGCAGTGATCTTGTTGATGGCCCGACTATCTACACACATCTGTCAAGTGTCATCCTTCTTTGCAACAAGAAGGTCGAGAATGGCACAAGGACTCAATTTATCTCTTATAGACCCCTTTTGCAACAAATTAGAAACTTGCCTACGGATTTCTTCATGCTATTTTGGGCTCATCCTGTAATGTGGCAAGTTTAACAAACTAGCACCCAAAATTAGATCAATACAATGCTGAATTTGTCACATGAGTGGCAAATCATGTGGCAAATCCTCTGGAATCACATAAAAAAAATTCTTGTAAACTGGGCTGAATTTTTTTAAGGTGGTGGTCTTTGAGTCCACATCAGTGGGTGATGAAATTCCCTTAAAAATTAGCGCATACATGGTATTTGATTCTTCACCCGTTTTTTAACATATTGTCTCAAAGAAAAAATGGTCTCAACATTTTTACCATTTTCAACGTTAGGTAATGGTTTTAAGCATAGTTACCAGAGCGAGAAGCGAAGCGAAAGCGGGAAGCGAGGCTACTAAAAACCTTGGGAAAGGAGAAGCGTGAAACGACTAAGGAAACAATCACGGAAGCGAGTGAGAAGCGATTGAGGAAGCGAACAAGAAGAGTTTAATGGTAATTGACTGTGATCCAATCTCCAATGTCCCTTTTAACCTCGGTTAAGCTTAACTAAATTAAAATTAAAATTTAGTTTTTTTCATTTCTAAAAACCAAGGTTGGATTACTTAACACTAAGGGTGAGTGAATCTTAATCATAGTTGGTGGGTGTTAAAAAATGGGGCGTGGACCAATGAGGACAGGCTATTCCATTACATAAATGCAATGGCAGGTAACTAAGCATTTCCCTGTCCTTTTTTTTTAGCAATGATTAGCGGACCCATGGGTCCGTTTCATATCTTACCCCGTGTCCCTTTTAACACTCCTTTAACCTTGGTTAAGCTTAACTAAATTAAAGTTAAGATTTTGGTTGTTTTACAAAAAACAAGGTTGGATTGCTTAACCTTAGGGGTGAGTGTATCTTAATCACAATTGGTGTGCATTTGAAATTGGGGTGTGGACCAATGAGGATCAGCCATTCCGTTACAAAATGGAAACCAGGGGTACGTTAAGGATTTCCTGTTTTTTTTGGAAATTTGTTAACGTACTTGTGGTTCCCATTTTGTAACGGAATGGCAGGTCCTCATTGGTCCACGACCCAATTTTAAATACACACCTACTGTGGTTATGATTCACTCACCCCTAGGGTTAAGCAATTCAACCATGGTTTTTTTTATAAAAAAAAACTAAAATCTTAGTTTTAATTTAGTTAAGCTTAACCAGGGTTAAAGGGGTGTTAAAAGGGACATGGGGTAAGGTATGAAATGAACTCATAGGTACGTTTATTATTGCTCTTTTTTATTTGGTTAACACAAGAGCAATGCTTAGCGGACCCATGGGTCCGTTTTATATCTTACCCCCGTGTCCTCGTGTCCCTTTTAATACCCCTTTAACCCTGGTTAAGCCCAACTAAATTAAAACTAAGATTTTGGGCTTTTTTCTTTTGAAAAACCATGGTTGGATTGCTTAACTCTAGGGGTGAGTGAATACTAACCACAATAGGTAAGTGTTTAAAATTGGAGTGTAGACCAATGAGGACTTCTATTATAAAAATTAAAATGGGATCCACGGGTACGCTAACTACTTTCCTTAACACAATAACACCACAAGGGAGAGATGGATATAAGACACGTTTTGCCTCTTTGTCTGAAACCAAAAAAAAAATCAAAAGGGAGAAATGGAAACGGTTTTACCCCTTTGTCTGAAACAAAAAAATCAGAAGGGAGAGAAGGAAAAAGGAGAGAAGGAAAGATGATTGACTCGTGAACTTCATGGGAGCTTTCCTCTCTTGACCTAGTTGTGGCCGTTCAAGCTAAGGCTCATATTTATCATCTTCTTCCCTTGAGGATTGGGCTCTTGGAGCATCCAACACCACCGCAAGAACAGGGCAGACATGTCTTTCAGGCTCCTGCACAAAGAGGCACACACAAAGTCGGTGATGTAGGCGAGGATGTTGCTACTAATGGCCGTGAACATGGTTTCCTGCACAAAGGGTTCTCAGGTAAGTCTCTTTACAGACATTACTCTCCAAAAAAAAAAAAACTTGATTTTTAGGGTTAGGGTTTTGAAATAGTTTCCCAATCGCTTTCTAGTCGTTTCTCATCGCATTCTAATTGTTTCCCCGATCGTTTGAAGGCGTTCCCCCAATTGTTTAGGGGCATTTCCCAAGCATTCCCGAAAATGGGAAAACCGCATCGCTCTCGCTTCCCAAACACGTTTCCTGGGATGCGCGCTTCTATGGTTTCCCTACAACTATGGTTTCAAGGGCCATAAAGTGATATGAATTCCTTCTTTGACAAAGGAATAGCAATTCTTCAACTTAGCATGTTTGGATTTTCAATCATATTGCCAAAGTCGGTTAGGTAAGATATGACATGCATCCATTAGTAATACATCACACCATATCACATCCTTGTAATTTTTTCCAAATAAAAAAATTGCACTTCTTTGTCACTAATGTTTCTTTCTTAAACCAAGAAATGCGATAAGGTTAGTGATGATTCTCAGATGGAAGATTGAGTCTTTGCACCATCTCTAGGACACCATGTTGCCATAACTTCTAGAATCGATGATTGCAGTACATACCTTCCTTGTAGAAGTGCAACGGGTTAAAAAAATATTAGCTCTTAGCCATGGTTCAAGATCTGATTTTTCAACTCTTAAAATTATTTACATCACCAAAAAGTCACCATCATCGGGTTGCACATATTCTACATGTTTCGGCACATTATCGGCAAGTTCCGATTCGCCCCATATAGCTTCTTCCTCATTGTTCTCTTCAAGTTCTTCTCCCGTCAGATTCATCAAATTACTTTCTTTCTTAGGACATTCAAAGGATATATGTCCACTTTCACCACCCTCGAAACATTTGAAAGTGGCTTGATTTTGGATGGATCGACACGTACTAGTAAAATGCACATTATGACGAACCGATTTTCCAAAATTTTGGCTAGCCAATTTGGTTTCACAATTGAAGCACCAAGAGCTACAGAAGGGCTTGCAATGGCAGCCCCCTTGGTGGTATTAATGATTATTCTTCTTCCCATAACTCTACTCAACTTGGTTACGACTTTTAGTGCATGTTTGCAGCCTTGTCCAATGTCTTTGGTTTCAGTTTCAAAATCATGATCTCATCTTGGTTTGGTATTCTCAACTCAAAAATAAATCAAGACACTAATTGTTGCTCAGTTTCTTTCAATTTATTTCGACTTATTAAAACATAAAAATTATCCTCATAATCCGAAACTAACATCATACCTTGTTTTAAGCATAGAGGTTCGGGAATAATTCGGCAAGATCAAGTTCGGAAAAATTCAGGAACAATTCAAGAAAAAAATAATAATTATAAAAAGATATCCAACAATTTGATTAGATAGTATACAAAACAAACAATTTACTTTGTCGAACTAAACGAATTATTGCAAAATTTGCAAATAAATCGGGAATAATTAGTGAAATTTGGGAAGAATTTGCAAAATCTGAGAATATTTCAGCAAACCTTAATTTTCTTGAATAATTCAACACACCTAAAATTCACAAATAATTCGTAAATTTTTCAAAAATTCGGAGAACTTTGTTACTATGGTTTTAAGTGATGAAGTCGTTGGTACAACGTTTGAGTATAATCAGTGGAAAAAACT
Source organism: Tetracentron sinense (assembly GCA_015143295.1). NCBI lineage: Eukaryota > Viridiplantae > Streptophyta > Magnoliopsida > Trochodendrales > Trochodendraceae > Tetracentron > Tetracentron sinense. Next base: position 38,019,332 of record CM026554.1, read on the forward strand.
TGGCTTCAAGGGCAGCCTTCATGCATCTCTGTTTAGAAATTTGTCACCTTCTTTCAATCTCACGATTCTCTTACAAGGTTTTCCACCATACCAATGCATGACTCTTCAATCGGGTTTGCACAAATTCGTTTTTTTGTATGTCCGACATGTTCTTCTATTCAAAGAAAGACTTCACTCCACATTTACTAGCCAATCGGTGAAGTCATCAGGTTGTAGATGTCTCGAAAATTCTGAAATATCTACTCGAATTTCTCTTTGGCTTTTTTCAAAGGCATGAATAATTCTATCAGGTAAAGGTAATTCAACATTGTCATCATCATTAACAACTTGAATGCAATCTTCTTCATCGGATTCATCATTTTCATTCTTTTTTTTTATCGGTAAGTAGATATATAATATAAAAGAAAAAACTAGCCTGAACAAGGAGCAAAACCAGGTTCACCAATAGTAAACCAAGAAAAGCTCGAATAGACAAACAGATAAACCAAACTAAAGAGCAAAAAAGAAAGAGGACTAAACAGAAAATATCAGCCCAATGGTTTGCCCACCCGCCTCCAACCGAGCACCAATCAGAGACAAGTAACCGAACCCGAGACTAGATCCTGTGGACAGGCAAGGAAGAGTCCTCAAACACTCTTTAGTTCCTTTCCTTCCAAAGGACCCAGGCTATTGCCGATGAGAGAAAAGGCCACACCATACTCGCCTGAGAGGGGAACAATAATGAAAGCCAAAAAGATAAGAAACTCCGGAGAGATTGAGGGAAGATCCAAGGGATGTAAAGATGAGAGAAGAAATATGACCACGCCTCTCTCGTTACCGGGCAATGCAACAGAAGATGATCCACTGACTCCTCTGCTAAAAGGAACATAAAACATCTATTAGTCATGCACCAACCTCTATGCATTAAGTGATCACTAGTCAAAATTTTATCAAGAACTGTTGTCCACATGAAAAAAGAAACCTTAGATAGGATCGAAGGAAACCACACTGCCTAATAAAGAAAAGATGTATTCGGCCCAGAGTGCAAAGCAGTGTAGTCAAGGCGTCTAGGTGATGCTTAGGCGATTTGGCCTAGCTAGGCGAGGCGCTGCCTAGGCGATACAAACAATTAAATTATATATATATATATATATATATATATATATATATTAAATATACATATATATAATATTAATATATACATATAACAATTCAAACCTCCTAGGGTCTAGGCAAATTAACATTTAATGTTGTAATGCTTGAATGTAAATCTTTTTTGCTAAACTATTAGTTGACTTTTTAACATTGTATATCAAAATATTTTTAAAGACTAAAATATGAGACTATTTTTTACTGGACTTTTGAGTTTTAGTAATATTTTGTTAACATAGAATTTATGGAATTTAAATTTTGAAAAATAACTTAAAATTTGCAAGTTGAAAATTTGACAAATGTGCTAAAAAAGCAGATTTTGTTCTTGAACTGAAAAGTTGACTTTTTATTTTTTAGGAATTTCGATCTAAGATAATTTTTATTGAATTCAAATGGAAGGGTTAGGGGTATAACCTTATTTACATATAAATATCTTAAGTAAAGTGTAAAACCATTTACTTAAATGATATTTATATGTAAATAAACTGTAAAACTGTAAAGCAGGCTAACTATTAAAGTGTCTAGGTGACTACTCCATGCCTAGAGAGGTGCCTAGGCGGTGCCAGTCCAAAACCACCTAGGCGACGCCTTGACTACACTGGCAAAGCTTGTAAAAAGGATCTAACGGAGAATCGCCCCTTGTTGTCCAGGAACCAAACTCGACTATCCCAAATTAGGGGATTCCTAATGAATATGGGAAAGCAAATGAACCAAGTCCTGGATCTCCCAATCTAAAAGATTGCGCCTCAATTTTGGGGTCCACACCAAGACCCCCTCCCTCCACTCTAAGTATTCAGCAACCGACACCTCTTTGTCTCAAGCTAGCAAATAAAGGTTTTAGAAAGCCTGGCTCGAGGGGATAAGACCAAACCAGTATCTGACCAAAAACTAATAAGATTGCCCGAGCCCACCTTGAGCCGCGTGCTCATCGCGAACTCATCCCACCCTTATATGATTGCTTTCCACACACCAACACCCATGGGGCCACGCCCGAGCTTAGGGCACCATCTATTCCATCCCCGAACCTCGCTACAATAACCGCTCTCCAAAGGCTCCCCTAATCTTCACCAAAGCGCCAAAGTCATTTTCCCAATAGGACCTTGTTGACCTCAGCTAGAGAGTATAGATTGAGACCGCCAAAAGATTTAGGCTGCAGAATAGACTTCCAATCTACCAAATGATATTTTCTCGACCCCGCTGTCTCATTCAATAGGAATCCCTTCGGATTTGTTCTAGCGAGTGAGCCACCAAAGTGGGGATCTTGAACAATGCAATATTTTCATTCTAATGGTGATAGTGTTCCAATTGAGCATGTCTCAAGTCTCAACCATATTTTCAATTTCAGGGTTGTTGGCGCGATATCCTCTTCCTTGACCACCACTGGCACCACGACCTCTCCTTAGAGCAGCCATCACACATATTGCAATGTATTTAGGCACTAATTTAGAAAGAAAAAACTGTAATGAACAAGTTACACGAACCTACTTTGATACAAAATGATGCAGTCCAAATAAGAAATATGTAGCAATCAATAAAGTGAGGCACATTGGTTGGTTTGGGCTCTTTGACTTAGGTTTGGAGATGTGGGCCTGAACTACTATAGAATAGGCCCATAATTAAATCTTAGGTTGGATGGTTATGCATTAGACAATATGGAGAAGGTGAGGCACATCTTTCTTAGCTGCCTTGTGCATGCCACATCTACTAGGGATCATCATACGCCAGTTCCTCAAGTGATTAGTTGTGAGCATCTTGTCCAAAGTCGTCAAACTAGATAAATGGTTGAATCTTTGGAGGCACGTGAGAATTAGGGCCTTCTAGCCTATCTCAAAGAGGAATTGTAAAGTCACTAATAGTCAACACTCCTCAGGCATTACCCTTCAAAACCAGCTTATCTTCTAGAAATGAGTTGACTTGAACCCTACATGGCTTATCAAGGATATGAAGAAACTCTCCAATCACTATGTCCCTCAGATTCCTCGGAAAGACAGCAATCCAAACATCCCCTTTGTTTATTTCTCAAAAAGATTGCAAACCAGGGTATCATTCTGAGGAGCAAGCTTATGGAGTCTTGGTCAGATCTCGTAGAACCTACCCACTCCACTCTAATTGTCTTATCAAAATTTGTTTGCTCCAAAAATTGATCCTATTTCAAAACCCTAGTCCTAAACAAGGAATTGACACAGTTTGGGTTCACACACACAAGGACTCATTTTCCTTTTTGGTAATAAGTAATGAAGAAATTTGGATGGGCATTCCCCAATCACAAGAGAAAAACATCCCCCAAGGTACAAAACAAATTCCTAGAAGCAAAAAGACTCGCATCCATGTTTGCACTTTTAAGAGTACAACTATACAATGTCAATTTTTTTCCTATGATACCCCTAATGAGGCTGACGATGTTCGATAATGCCCAAGAAATCCGCTTTCCTCAACACCCACGCTAAAACATGGTCTTTCAATTTCATGGGCAAAGATAAGGATGCTTGAAATATCAATATTTAGCTTTAGCATCCAGGTGGGCATGTCAGGAGCATGCAAAAACTAGCTAATTAGGTATGGTAACGGAAATATCAGGCCTGGTAGCAGTATAGTCATGGCGTCTAGGCGATTAGGCATGACTAGGCGAGGCGCTGCCTAGGCGACGCCCAAGCGATGCCTAGGCAATAAAAATAATTAAATCACACACACACACACACACATATATATATATATTAAATATAAATATATATATATAATATTAATATATACACATAACAATTCAAGCCTCCTAGGGTTGAAAATAATCTAGGCAAATTAAAATATAATGTTGTAATGTTTGAATGTAAGTCTTTTTCTGCTAAACTATTAGTTGACTTTTTGACCCTGTAGATGAAAATATTTTTAAATACTAAAATATGAGATTTTTTTTACCAGACTTTTAGGTTTTAGTAATATTTTATTATAGTAGAATTTATCAAATTTTAAATTTTGAGAAATATCTTAGCATTTGCAAGTTGAAATTTTGACAAGGGCGTTAAAAAGGGATTTGTTCTTGAACTGAAAAGTTGACTTTTTATTCTTTAGGAATTTGGATCTAAGATAATTTTTATTAAATTCAAATGGGGAGTATAAGCTTATTTACATATAAATATTTTAAATAAATGAAAGTAAAGTGAAACCATTTACTTAAATGGTATTTATATGTAATTAAGCTGTAAAACGGTAATACAGGCTAACTGTTAAAGGGTCTAGGTGACTATCGCCCGCCTAGAGAGGTGCCTAAGCGGTGATAGTCTAAAACCGCCTAGGCTACGCCTAAGTGATGCCTTGACTACACTACCTAGTAGTGTAAAGTAAGCGGAGATAGTCTAAAACCACCTAGGCTACGCCTAAGCGATGCCTTGACTACACTACCTAGTAGTGTAAAGTAGACAGAGTTGCAACTAATCACTGATATGAAAATAATTGGCAGTTAATCTCCTAATTTTGCACGCAAGTGATAATGTTGGCCCACTGCAGCATCAATCCGCATGGCTTCTAGCTTTTCTTGGCCTAATCATCCATAGTGAAGCTTCATATTGTGATCATGGAACACAACCAAAGGCATTAAGACATGTTCTATATGAATGGCATAACATTGCTGTAAATGAGTGGAAGCATAAAAAAACCAAACAGAACAACACCATACAGCATATGCTATGTTTATCATCACATAGCTTTAGTTCAAATAAGAGAATCTCACCACCATAACATTTGATACCATTATATGCCCAGGAATCAAAGTCACCAAGTTAGCGGCATTTGTCAGCATAAGTGTGTGTGTGTGAGAGAGAGAGAACCCCCCCCCCCCCAAGCAGCTCATCTCTACCATGGGGTCCAATTCAAAAGTTTGGCCAGACATTTGTTCAATTATGGTCCATGTAATGGATACCCAGTTCGCATATCACTCTTAATTTGCATTTTATTCATCAGCATCCATATGAGTTTCCTCACGCCTGTATATACTGAAATCGAAATAAAAATCACAGTCGGGGTATCGAGTTCCGACCCTAAACTTGCAAAACAATCTTCAACTGATCACAATATCACAAATTCTATAAATAAGCATGAACCAGGCAAACATTCAGAGCAAAACAACCCAAGAATTCAAAAAACAGAAATAGTTCAACCACACTGCCCATATCGCACATGACACAAACACGTAGAAGGCAAAAACAGAACCAAAGCTCAAGAGAGAAAGAGAAGGGAATCCGTACAGTCACCGAGCTTGTTGGGAGTAGTATTAGAAGCTTTGACGCAGACCTCGAGAGGGTCTGAGACTGCAGATAGTGTGACAGTGAGATTTCTTGAGCGTCCATGGCGTCTGAAATGGTAGAAACTGTTGGAAAACAAGTTGCAATTCTGGGAGAATCGGGGATTGAGGGAACTGTGTTTGAGCATAGATGAGAGGGCCAAAGCTGTTGGAGGTATGTTTGCGGTCGACATTGTTTTTGGTAACGATAGCTAAACTTCAGCTGTATTCGTTGCTTTTCTGTCCCCTCCCGACTCCCTGTATATACCTGCCGCGTGCCCCTTTTTTTTTCCTTAGTAACAGACACCCAACCCCTTGGCCCAAGGCCTAATGCACCACACAACTCTCTCAAAAAATAATAATAATAATAATAAATAAATAAATAAATAAAAAGAGGTGAGACTATGAGACACAAGCGCGCTAAGAGCCCACCATAGCAACAACAGTCTTTATAACTTAAAGCAAGTAAAAGTTGTTAGAAAAAGCGTGAGATATGTAATTTTTGTTAGAGCAATGCTAGGTCCATTTTCTTTCTAGTTCTCTATTTTCTAACAGGTTTTACTATTTTTATACAAAAAGATAAAATAAATATGATGGGAACCACAATAAAGTGTCTTATTAGTTTGTCTTCTTGTATGAAAATAGGGAAGTGGACCTAGCATTGCTTTTTTGTTATTTAAAACATTTGTACCAACATTTTTTCTAACGTGTCAACATTACATTGATCATTTTTAGCCTTTTGGCTATAAAGACCATGGTTGCCAAGTTTCGCTCTTATTAGGAAAGAGAAGGTATTAGGTTTTTTTTTGGCTCCAATAGTAAATCTCATCTAGTGGTCAAAACATCGAACTATTTTGGACTATATCTAAACCATATGGTTATAGGGGTTGGGAGTGCTAGTTTCACCCTGCGTTGTTGTATTGTTAGCTCTCCCCATGATCCTTGTCAATCTTGAACTCTGAAACTTTGAAACGTGAGGAAAAAGAAAGAAAATGAAGGTTCAAATTCAAGTTATTTATCATTAGATTCTAAAGCTTAATTCAAGTTCCTCACAAAATGTTTCTTGGTATTCAAAAATTCAATTCTAACAAGATACAAATCGGAGGCCGATGAAATTTATATTCTTAAAAGTTGACTCAACGAACTTTTAATTAGAAATAAAATCTAACGAATAAGTAATAGCATTACTCATAAAAGATTAACTTCAAACCAACTCCCTTGCAACAAAAAATTCTGGCAGATTCGACATCTTACACCAAATATTTCACGATATATCAAATACAAGTCAAAACGACTAGTCTTGAAATCTAACCGATGTTACTTGTTTAAAAAAATTAAACTAGTAAAATTATTTACAGATCAAGGTAGACAATAATTTTTAAGTCGCTTCATTACCCAAATAAAATATGTCAACTAAAATATCATGTTTAGAAATACATTTAATAAAAATAGTAAATGATATTGTTTTCATCTCAAATTTTAAAAGAGAATTCCTCCAACTGTTTAATTTACCCACAAAATGTCATTATTTTCTAAGTACGAACAAATATTTAATAAATATTCTCCTATGACTAATCCAAAAATTTCAAAATATTACTATGATAAGAAAATTCGAATTAGAATATTTCCACATAAATATGATTCTAATGTACCTCATACTCTAATTAATCTTCTCACAAAGTCAAACTACAATATCTATAAATTAAAGTCACACATTTTAATCATCAATATCAAGTCAAAATACCTATTCCAATTTATACATCAAAATGAATAAAAGAAACTAAATTAAATCTTTCAATTTAAAGTCTTCGTCTTTATCATGGCCTCTATCTGTTCAATTCTTTGGACCTACAATCTTTGATATAAAAGTAGGGATGAACTCAATGTTTAAGTAGAATTTAACTTTTATATTATTCTATCATGATCATTTATAATAAAAGAGATATAATAATAATTGAACAATAAGATAACTAGTAAGCAAAATTTGTTTATCTCAATTCCAACCTGAAACAATACATAATTTCAATGAACAATACAATAAAAGAAACATTAATGATTTGATGTATAATCTCAATTATACATGAATGCGATGACATGAAAATGAAATGGTATTTTGTACATGCAATGATATAATTATGCAAATGATACGGTTTTCGTACCAGCCCGATCCACTGTCATTACCGATTTCAGTACTAGTTTGGTCAAATTGACTATCTCAAGCAAGAGGCATTTTCCAGAGGCTTTAGGGTCTTTCACCCAAGGACTCATGGTCCTAACTTGCTCTTTAGGAGTTCTCACCCAAGGACCGCAACCCTTCATTAATGCATGGTGCAACAATCAATATCATGTCTCATGAATTTCAAACATTATTATGCTTTAACCATATCTCAACCGTATTTTATCTCAGCCATAATTCTCATCACAAGACTAGTCAATCACAAATAACATTTCAGATCACCAAATATAAATTTCATCAAAAATTGACTATCATCGCCAATTTTTTTATTCCAACTTAATTTTGATTTATTTCGGGGAGAGTGTCAAAGATTGAAACTATGGATAATATCCTAACGGGTTTATAGAACACCACTACTGCTTGCTCTAATGGTATGGTGTGACCTCTCCTATGAGGGATGTTGTAGGATCTAATCCAAATGCGTGATGTCTTGCAAGAGTGTTACTCCCCACCACTAACGACTAACCATTGATTCATACTAACAAGTAGATAAATGATAACGACAACAAAAAAAATCTATTTTTGACAAATCAAGGAATACAATTTTGTTTATGAAGTACATATGCCCTCCTATGATTTTGACACTATAGTAACCACCACTACTTCCAAAAGGTTTTTAGATCATATGAACACTTCCTTGCCAATTCCATCAAATAATACTATTAGGGACAGAAATTGCACTATTAGTGACGGAAGTTTTATGTCTCTAATCCGTATAATTGTTGTAGTGCTTATAGATTCTAGTGTAAAGAAAAATATGAATGAAAGATAATGAGTTGTATACAACCATATATTTTGGGTTTGAGCTTTGCTCTTAGGACCGCACTTGTTCAAGGGTTAAAACTTGGCCATAAAATAATGGGTTGTGTTAGGTGCACCCAAATATTTACACCCCATTTTTTAAAAAATTGATGATTGCACACCATTAATATCTTAAAATTTTAAATGCACACCAAGATCAAAAAAGTTACTTATAAAATTTATAGTTACACACCAAACTTCAAATTAATTACCAACAATTACTTATAAACACCATTCTTAAAAAAATTTCTTCTAAAACACCAAAAATAATATGATAAGACTTAAATACCCTCTTCTCTTCCTCTTTTGAATTTTTTTTAAAGTAGTGGCAGTTCAAAATTCAAATTAACACAAAAACCTAAAACAGAAACCTGCCCTTTTAGGTGATTCAACTCCCATAATGCCCGTTCAATGGAAAAAGTGGATAATCATTACATCGATTCCAAATGAAAGAGTTGGGAATGCTGGATTTTGATCTTCCTCAGAAACTTTGTAGTGGCCATTGATTGTTTTACCAGACAGCTACATAGAACATGCATTGCCAAAGGATTAGCTTTTTATTGCAGGATTGAATGGGCATCAAAATGCTGCCACGACATTGAGTATTCTTGGCCGCACCAATGACGCCCTCTTGTTGATGTGCTAGAATGTTGTGCTTGTTGTCTGTTGTCAAACAACTGGAAAAATGAATCTCATGAACAACTCTTCTTATTTTTCTATCATTTTTGGGCTACCAAATTCCCCATACTTATGTATGCCGTTAATTCATGTGGGCCACAACAATTGGTATGGTATACTGATCTTTTGTTCTTGTTTCTTGTGATTTGTATATTTGTTTTCTATGCAAAAATCCATTTTTATTTTTACAGAAAAATCACACCTCATGCCAAAAAAATTGAAATTTCTAGTAAAACTCAAAATACTCGAGGTTAGGGCAAAAGAATATTGGGTTGACAATCATACTAAATCTAGTGCGTGAACGTCTATTCTGAATGCAAACCAAGTCTCTCTATCCTTATGAAGGAAATCCGTAAGATTTCTATCGGAGCTTTAAAATCTAAAGGATGATGTCTGCAAGAGTTTGGAGAAGTCTTTGCCACCAAAGAAGCTCCTTTACTTCTTTTTTCGGTGAGGAAGAAGGTTTAAAGTGAAGGGGGGTTTCAGTCTTTTCATTTTCTTATTGGTGTTTTAGAAGAAGTTTTTTTAAGAATGGTGTTTATAAGTAAATATTGGGGTGCGTGTAGCTCCACCCTTAATTAATTATAAGAATCTAGGATAATGCTAGCTTCACTTTCATTTAAGATTCGCTTTACCAAAGAATAATAATGCAATTACCACTTGTTTAATTAAAGAGTTGGAATTTTCTCATTGAATATTTATGGGTAATAAACTTTGCAAGTACACTATGGTGGTGTACAAAAATTCCAATGCCAGTAATCTATTTTTGCTCTTATTTTTATCCATTTCTCTCACTTAAATGAAGAAAACTTCAAATAATCAAAAATTATCAAACAAATAATTGAATTTCCAATATCTATCGATTAAACAAAGAAAATAAAAGGCATATGAGAAATCATATAATTAATTTTCAATAAAATGAATAAAATCTTAAATAAACAAAATTGTCAAACTAAAAACTGAGAACATGAGAAAATTTTGATTAATGGAGAAACAATGACGAATTGAGACCATAGAGAAGTGATGGCGAATAGAGAAGAAATTAGGTTGAAAAATAAAAGAATTATGAATGGGATGCACATATAAAAATGTAAAGAATTTCAAAATATAAGAAAATTTATAAATGGGGTGTAGTCATCAAATATTGGTGTGCACATAACACCTCCCAAAATAAGAAAATAGAAAACAACTTGCTATTTCATCCTCCACTTTATGAAATGCTAGAATTTAACATTTTACAAGCAAGTGGCAAAGTAGCATATTGTATATTATTTCAAAATACTTGTTTTTTTCTCACTAAGATGACTTATTTTGAGGGCACTGGTCCGATAAGCTTTACTTTTTAAGTTTTATTATTTTTCTCATCTGACTTGTATCATGTTTAAAAATTAATGGGAAAAGGAAAACCCATTTTTATCCAGTAGCCTTAAAGACATCTATCCTTAAATTTTTAGAATGAAACTTCTAATACAGTAGTAAAAGTTTTCTTGAGTGATATGGCTGGAAGGCTACTCACCCTCAATTATACTAATAACTAAATCACTCATCCCGGTTACACTAATAACTAATTGTACATAAACGATGTCACAACCAATAAAAAATGGGCTCCAAGAAGACAAACTAGTTGTTATTTGTGGAGTGAGATGAGCATGGAGCATTTACCTTGATGCTCTTTGGAACACTATAGGCTCCCTATATAAGAGTTCGCATTGATTAGAGGAGACAAAAGTCAGTTTAATTTAGAAAGCAAGGCTAAGTAAATTGTGAGAAAACTAGTTTTTTTTAAATGTATATATGAAGGTATTTATGAAATCTTGTTAATTTTACTCTAACATACATCTCTTTGTTGATCCTGAACACGGATAAACGAAGAGGTTACGTTAGGTTGGTAGCCAATAAACACACACACACACACTATAACTTATGACATGAATCCTGACCACAAAACATGATTTACGTTGTCTATCCCAAATATTTGGGATATTTGGAATAAGGAAATGATAATGATGATACTTTCAGATGGTAAAAGGTTTCCATAAACGACATAAAAACAAAGTTATTAATCAAATGTTAAAAAAATTATGAGTAATTAGGATCATCCCTAAAAAAGGATGAGACACTCATGCAATAAAAAGAATGAAACATGTGCCCCATTAACTTTAATTAGGTCATCATTAACTCCTATTGTTAATGCTTACCTAATTAGTAATAATTTAGAAAATGCGAACAAAAAGCTGAAAAATCTTGAACACGTGTTTTCGTTTTTTGTGAATGAATGAAAGATTCCCTCATTCATTTACATGAGATGATCAGGACTCAAAAATCATTCAAGCTGATTATTGTCCTAGGAAATCTCCCTTGGGGCTCCAATCAATGAGGGGCCAAAGTTGCACCATTATGAATTGCACATAATAGTGGGTTAAGAATCGGCATCTTCGAACTTTTAAGACACAAGTGGGATTGTACATCTGTCCGGCTTGGCCCACTTTCCGCTTTCTTATCATGGCAAGTCATTGTGAAGGATGCGTTCGAAGATCATCCTGGCCCAACCCTATATTTTTAAGACCAATTTTTAAGCATGATCCCATTTCCAGTCAAAACATAGATATAAATAGACACCTCCCATTGCACTAATTGGGGGCATCTATAATGAGTAACCGTGAGTTGGTGTGATGGTTGAAATGTTTACTATTTAATCAACTAATTAACAAGATACTAACTTCTCACTTACTAACTTAGATAAATGATACCTACACAAAAAAAGGGTCAAATACCAAGGAGGTATTAATAGCAAACATTCATATTATGTCTAAATCCAACTCTTAAAGTTATTGTGAAAAGGAAAAAGTTTCCCAACCCAACTCTGGATTGGGTCTTGGCTCAATGTTAGGCCCAAAGTTGAATTCATGTTATTGGGACTTACATTGCCCCCAACCTAAAATCGTGCAAATCTATATGTATCTATGTAATTATATTAATGAATACATACTTAGAAATTTGGTAGTATCATAATAAAATACAAACAAACTATATGTGTGTTGAATGTTGGCTCAAATTAGAAGACTGTACACATGGGGCAGCTCCTCATTTTCACTCATACTATGTTTCATAGTCTGTGCAGTCTAGGGGGTTTCTTAATTGTACTTGGCGTCTCTTTCTAAATATGTTTCTAATCATATATAGTATAATATTTGATCTAAGGTTTTCTATTCAAAGATAACAAGTTTATATGAGAGGTTGTGAGAGAGTGAACTTTGTAACCTCTTTGCATTTCTCATAGTAAAGAACTATGATCGTCCAGGCTTAGGCCAAACCACGTAATTGCTTTTGTCTAGTGTTATTACATTCCTTCTTTATTTTATTTTCTCTATATCATTTTGATTGACATCTATTTGTTTTTGATTGATCATATATATATATATATAAGACCGAGTGGCATATGCACGCGTGGCATATTGAGCAACACATGACACTCATTTGGTCCTACAAGGACCCATGATGTGGATTCTCAATACTTAACATGTGGCAAAAGTTTGGTCTAATTGGAGATATCTAGGCTGTCAAATCAAACAGTGAAAACTATAACCTATGTTGGTCTGATCACATTAACTCTAGGAGTTAATGTTAACCAGCTAGGGTTAATGGCAGATGTTTTCTATGTCTGATCGGATGGCCTAGACATATATGACTAGGCAATTTTTTGCCATTTGCTAGAGAAAGGGGCCCGCATCATGAATTTTTATCGCGGCCTCAAAAAAGTATTAGGTGTCCCTCAAATGCATGATCATGCGTCACACATATGATACCCTATTATATATATATATATATATATATATATATATATATAGTTTGGGCCAACTCAAACTTAGACCAAACTCAAAAAATTGACTAGTATGTGTTCGGCCCATAACTGGGTATTGATCCCATTGTAGACAAACCAAGCTAATCCGTCTCCACCTAGCCCAGTTTAATATGTAAATGTGATTGTGTAGGAGAATTCTGAAATGTGGATAGTAATAGCCCCACAATTAATTAGGGACTTGTTCTTTACTATTTCTAAAACTTAGAACTTGAGGTCATTCTATCGAATCTAGTGATGGACAACCAAGTTCTTCTTTCTCTAGCCCTTGTCCAAGTTCTTCTTTCTCTAGCCTTCAATAATCTAGTGATGGACAACCAAGTGAGGATTAAGGCCCATAATGAATCCCATAGTTATATATTCATGGAATCTTGCACAACAATTGGTTGCCTTCAACCATTCCAAAAATTTCTATTTTTAAAATAATTTTTCAAACCTAAATAGTCTAATTAAAAGCATTCATTTGGAGAGGATCTTAGTTATCCAATTCAAAGGTAAATGCAAAAATATGCAAGATCACTTGGTATGTTGCTCAATGTGACTTTTGGATTATCAACAATACAATGTTTGGACTAAATTTGGATATTTGGATTATTGACCATGCATTCATTAATTATATTTTTATGGATTAAAATGTTGAGCTACACATAAGCAACATATTCATTAAATAATCGAGATGATGATGTTGAGATGAGTTTAATGGAAATACAACAAAAGATCAAATCAAGAGTTATTTAAAAGAATTTAATAGTGAATCCCAATGTGAAAATAAGAGAGAGTCGAGATGGTTTGACAATGTTTAATGCTTTAAAAGGACGAGGAAAAGTTCAAAATAATGTAGATAGAAATAATAAAAAATGACTAAAGAAAAATTATTGCTTTTAATAGAATAAAATGGCAGAAGATGATTTATGTTGCTAACTTTAAATGTTTGTGTTAAGGCATGATGATGATAAAATAAATATTTTTCATGGAATACAAAATAGAAGATATTTATCATATTTAGAAAATTAAATCAAGACAATTAATTTAGTAATTTAAAACTTTTATTCATAACAAAGTTCTTCCTTTTATATGATATTTTTAATATAACAAGAATGAACTAAATACAAGAAACATTTATTAACTTTACATTTATTAACTTCTTTTGTCAGAGAATGAACTAAATACAAGAAAGCATAACGAAATGAGCGTGAAGGCACAAGGCACTACATGCGATATGTCAGGGCATGTTGTCTTATAAGCATAAGATGCCAACAAGCATTACATCGCATCCATGGCACTACAACCAGCCAAATAGTGTCTTATGCTACATAACTTCGCACATGAAGAAACATAAAGCATAGAGGTTGACATCGGAGGTCAAGCTCGTTACTCTGATGTGTGATGGTTAGGGTCTGGTTCCTTCCATGGAAAACACAAGTATAACGAGCATAACATAAAATAATGTTATGGTTGCTTAAGTTTAAAAAATAATAAAAGGCGAATCCCAACCCCTACGTTAGCTAGCTTAGCTTATTAATACTTAGAATCTTTGATCATATTTACTCTAAGTAGTTATTAATTGTGAAATTGACATTTCTTAAATAGGCAAGCTTGTATCATGTATGCCTTTAGTAGCTAGGGTACAATTCATCACTCTATATGTAGGCCAAAGTGGCCCAATTCTCATATGGGCCTCGGCTTTTAGGCCCCAGATTGTCCTAATACCAACCATGATGCCTAGACCTAGGCCTAGCCCAATAAGCTTGTCGATTTCGGCCTGGTTTGGCTCATTGACAGCCTATGATAGAGTTTTGTGGCAAGTAAACGAAGTATGTCTTGTATACTCTAATTGAGTCAGCATGAACCTAAATAGAATTTTAGAAAAATTGATAAAAAGCTAAAATATTTGGACATGTGTTGTGATTTTATGAGTGTCGAAGGGTTTCTCTCTGGCACTTGTTGTATAAAACCCACAAGTTTTCCTTTTCTAGCCACATTGAGGGATAAAGTGCAAACAATTCAGAAATCCATTTAAAAGGCAAGCTCTCTAATTATTAGCTCAATATCCAATTGTGTGTTGGACTCTTCTTTGGCTTACTAAATAGTCGTTGTGAGCACGGATTTCGTCACCCACTCACAATGGTTTGAGATTAGGAGTTGCCACCTATTTATTCTAAGGGATTGGTCCCAAGATTATATGGATAAGGTCTATATTAGAGAATTCTAGGTAAGAGGTTTGATTAAGTCCCAGGAAAGGTGTTAGGCACCTTGTAACCCCCATTTTGCAATGGTTACCTACTTCCTAGGTGTAAGTCAAATTAAAGTCAAATTTTATTCAAATGTCTTAGTTTTTATATTATACTAATCCAAGAAAGGAAAATCTAGACCGAGTGTTGGGTGCACCGGAGTGGCTAAGGGTCTAGCCCGTGGGCTAAGGTTTGATTGACCAGGTTGGTCAAGTTCATGGTCTAGGGTTGATTTGGGCCCAGAGGCCAAGGGTTAGCCCAGAGGCTTGGGATTAGGTCTGGATGCCAAAAAAAAGGCCCAGTAGGCCAAGGGTTAGCCCGGAGGCTAAGGGATTGGGCCTGGATGCCAAATGATGGGACAGTAGGCCAAGGGTTAGCCCGAAGGCTAAGGGTTGGGCCCGATAAGCCACGATTGAGCCCGGAGGCCAAAGGGGTGCTTAATCAGAGTTAAGAGATAGGTTAATCATGGTTAGAGTTGCTACCAATGGTTGGCAATGTCCAAAGTCAGTTTTATGGTCTCTTTGCATTTTTTAGATATTTTAGGAATTTTCAGGATTTTTCCAAGGGTTAAATGGGTTGAACCACAGTTAAAAGTTAACTGGGGTTGAGTTAATCCCAGTTAAGAGCTGGGCAAGTCAGATGAGGGCCCAGGTAGAATGACAGGGTCTAGAATGACCTCCTACCTAGTCTGAGTCTTGTGCAAAGCCCATTTAATAGTGAACTGGGATTGGCGGTAAGCTATTTACTGTCATTCTCAGTTATGCCTAAGAATAACTTTCCTGGTCAGGGGGAAGGGTTAGGGCTAAACCCATGGGGTCATGGACCCTCAAGCATGATTAAGGGACTCTCTCTTGCATCCTGGGCTTGTTGTGGACCCTGGATATGGTCTGAGATGGGCCCATAATGGTCATCTTTATATTATAACAGAAATCCCAGAATGACGGTAGATTATTTATGGTCATTCTGGATAGTTTTTCTTTTTTGAGATTTTAACCATGATTAAGTTAGAGGGGTGAGCCTGGAAGGACCAGGGTAGGCAAAGGGAGGTCTCAAGGGTGTAGTTCAGGCCTTGGAATGGACCAGGGTCCACCCAAATGGGGCCTACAGCTATTGGAATGGGAAGACCCAGAGTGGCAGTACTGTGTTTACCATAATTCTAGAAATTTACCGGAAATTGATTCCCCCCCCCCCCCCACAGTGCTGTACTGTAACACTTTCAGGGGATTCCTCATGGATTGAGGATCCCCCAGAAGGCTTAGGGGAAGGTCTGAGATGTCGTGGGCCACAAGGCTGAGATTTTGCTCGTGAGGGGTCCCCTATACCTATGAGGAAGGTAGGGGGAACCCCTACTCTTGGGGTTATGCAATAAAATAGCACAAAAAAGGGTCCCCTGGAGTAGGACCAGGGGCTCACATGATATATTTTTACGAAAGGAAAGGGGTAAGGGGAACCCTACCCTGCTGGCTGCTTCCGGTGTGGTGGTGGAGCTTGCAACCATGGCTGCTGAGGAGGCGTATGGAGGAGCTCAGGGGTAGCTGAGGGTGTTCACAAGAGCTTGGAGGGGCTTGGACCTTCGAGTTTTTGCAGATATTTTTCCAAGGGGTTTTTCAGTGGGGTAGACGAAATGGGGGAGGCTTGGATTTTATATGAAAAGGTTTAGGGACACAGGGGGTATAAGGACAGAGGTAGGCGGAGGTCGCAGGGAGGAGTGGGAGTTGCCATAGGGGTGCCTGAGCACTGGGGAGGGCAAGTGAACTGCAAACACACAAGAACAGGGAATGCCAGTAATTCTATTACCACCATTCCCTCACAGGGCAAAAAAGATAATAGCGGTAGAAACTCTACCGCTGTTATTGATTTTTACCAAAAAAAGGTCTGGCCCTGCTTGTATGCGGTACGACCTTGGGGTTTTGAAATTTTGGGCCCTGCTTGGGCCCAGGCCAAGGGTTTAGGCCCTAAGGGCCTTGGCTTAGGTTTTGCATGGGCCTTGTGCCCATGCCTTAAGTTTGTAGGGCTAGGCTAGGCTAGGGTTAGACCTAGGGTTGACTTGGAGTGGACCTAAGGTTGACCTAGGGTTTGTCTTAGAGTTTAGGGTTTTGACCTAGGGTTTAACTAGGGTTTGACCTAAGGTTGCCTAGGGTTTGACCTATGGTTTAGGGTTTTGACCTAGGGTTTAGGGCTTAGCTAGGATTCAACTAGGGTTGACTTAGGGTTTACCTATGGTTAGACTAGGATTTAGGGTTTTGACCTATGTTTGGACTAGGGTTTGACCTAAGGTTCACTCAAGGGTTTAGCTAGGGTTCAACTAGGATTGACCTAGGGTTCACCTAGGGTTCACCTATGGTTAGACTAGGGTTTGACTTGAGGGTTAACCACGGTTAAAAAAGGTGTAAAAATTGAGTGCTTACAGTTGTCCCTCTTTGTCAGAGAGTGCTAAGTTAGCAATTGAACGACAAAGACTGGAATGATCATATTTTACACTAAGACTGGATTTTGGGAATGCTGTATGAGGTGCATGCATACTGTGCAAATATGAGTGCAATGTGCCTGTCTATACATGCTGGGGATATGAGCGATCTTGGCTAGGGAAAGAAGAAGAAGAAAATAGGGCCACTCATGCTGGGGATTAATAGATGTTTATGAAAGATGACATGTCCAGGAGGCACTAGCCGAGAGAGGGGGAAAACAGACACTGCATAGAGGTGCTAGTCAGGCGGATTGTTGAGGCATCAAAGATGATTGAATGACACGTAGAGCGTCGAGAACACATAGGGTGCTGAGAACGCAGTCAGGTTCTGGTTGGGGATGCTTTCAGATTAGATCGGAGACATTTTCAAATTAAGTCAATGACACTCTCATATTAAGTCAAGAGCACTTTCAGATTAGGTCGATGTCAAGTTCAGATTAGGTCGAAGACACTCTCAGATTAGGTCGAGGACGCACGGGAGCGTGTAAGGACGCTTTCAGATTAGGTCAAGGACGCTTTCAGATTAGGTTAAGGACGCTTTCAGATTAGGTCGGGGATGCACGGGGGCGTATAAGGAAGCTTTTAGATAAGGTTAAGGATACTCTCAAATTAGGTCAAGGACACACAAAGGCGTTTATAGACGCTTTCAGATTAGGTCGAGGACACTCTCAGATTAGTCGATGACGCACGAGAGCGTATAAAGACGCTTTCAAATTAGGTCAAGGACACTCTTAGATTAGGTCGGGGACATACGAGGACATATAAGGACGCTTTCAGATTAGGTCAAGGATACTCTCAAATTAGGTCGGGGACGCACGGGGGCGTATAAGGACGCTTTTAGATTAGTTTAAGGACACTCTTAGATTAGGTCAAGGATGCATGGGGGCATATAAGGACGCTTTTATATTAGGTCAAGGACACTCTCAGATTAGGTCGAAATGGCATGTCCCGGAGGCACTAGCCGAAATGAAATTGTCATAGCCCAGAGGCGCTGGACTTTGATCACAATGAGTGATGCTGGGGAGTTTTGTCACGCAGGGTGTGATGCTATGCTTGGATGCAAAATGATATCATGCAAGAGATAAAGGCGAGACTGATTTCCCATGACTCTTTCTACTGCGACTGGATACACGGTGTCGACTCCTTCTGGCTGTCGTTCTGGGGCCGCTAGTGCAGGCCGGTACAGTCGGATCTTGGTACCAGAAATTTTGTTTTGAAAACATTTAGAAAAAAGTATTGTGGACTTCTTGCAAAAGTTTTTAGAAAACGTGTTTATCTAGCTTTCAGGTTTGCCAGTAAATTGTCTTTGTTAGGGCTTAGTGGGGATTTGTGGTCTATCTTTTACTCTCGAAGAGTGGAGTATGAGCCAACAGAGGATTTGCCCCTGTTGGATATGCTGCTGGGTAGACGAGCTTGTCTTGTTGCTGTTGAAGACTGAGGAGGGTTGCTGGGAGTCCGCTGAAGTGTAGAAAGCAGTTGAAAACTTCTACTGGGGATCCGCTGAGGGATAGAAAACTGCTGGAGTCTATTGTGTATTAACTTTCCAATGGGGATTTTTTCCTACAGGAATATCTGCTGGGTATAGTCAGGAATCCAGTGAGACTGATTGCTGCTAGATTTTGTTGCCAAACTACTTTTAGTTTTTCTCTCTTTTTTACCTTTGGAATGACTAAGTCATGGGATTCGCATGATTTTTGCGCAATAAGGCCGTTGCCGGTTTTCCTTATGCCTGTGAAGCTGATCGATTTTTGTACCTTTTTTGCTAATAATCACAAGACCAAGTCTGAGGTCGTGTGATTTTTGCTCATTCATGTGTGGGCTACAAGCTCCTCCATGGACTTCTTCGACTACTTGTGCAGCTTCACGAGTATCAAGGCATCTGAGCCAAGTCATGCTCGGTGATCTCTCGTACAAGATTCCTCCTGAGAGGACAAATTGAATGACTAGTCTTTTGATTGTCCGGTGGTCTATTTTGATAGCATCGAGTGGGATGGTCCTGTCCTCGAGATATTGCTTGATATCTGTATACCAAGGCTTGTTGTCTCATACCTCTTCTATCTCAAGGCAGTAGGCAGGCTGATCCTGTTGCTGAATCTCGATTGGCCAGAGCATAATGCCCTTAGGAATCTGAACCATGGAGGGTGGCCAGTGTATTAGCAAATCTATTGTGAGTCCTGGACTTGCGACTAAAATTGATTCTTCTGAATTGAGTGATCAGCACATTGAGGTAGACTAGGTATGAGACTATCCTGGCTTCTCGGATGACCCAAAATTCGTTTGCCTAATAGATTACTAAAGATGAGTCACCGTAGACGTCTATCTTTTGATTCTGATGCCCAAGGCTTCTCTTAGTCCAGCTATGCAAGCCTCATATTCTGTTTCGTTGTTTGAGCATCTGAATTTCAGCTTGACTGAGATGAGAAGGTGGATTCTCCATGTTATATATATATATAGAGAGAGAGAGAGAGAAACACTATTAACCGTGTGTTATACTATTAGTTTTTTTTGGTACAAGTATACTATTAGTTTATGTAATAATACTAGTTGGTTGGGCACGTGCAAGCATATTGATTAAGAGGGTATTTTTGGTATCAAATTATTATTACAGGACGTGTTGGGAATAATATAAATATGAGGATATTTTTGGTATCAAACAAAATCGTGAGGGGTATATTTGGGTATCACATTCTTGTTACAGGATGTGTTGAGAATTAAAAAAATTATGAGGGGTATTTTTGTATCAAATTCTTGTTAGGGGACATGCTGGGAATAAAAATAAATCATGAGAAGTTTTTTTTAATATCAAATTGGGAATAATAAAATCATGAGGGGTATTTGGAGTATCAAATTCATGAGAATAAAAAAATCATGAGGGTGTTTTTGGGTATCAAATTCTTGTTACGGGACATGTTGGGAATAAAAAAAATCATACAGGGTTTTTTTCGATATCAAATTTTTGTTAAGGACATGTTCGGAATAAAAAAATCATGAGGGGTATTTTTGCTATCAAAATCTATCAAGCTGGCTTATAAATATCTAAATAGAAAAAAAATTATTTTTCTATAATAAAAGAAAGAAAAGATATAAATTTTAAAAAAAAATCGCTATCTTTTAACAGACTGTCCTTCTTTGTCAACGCTACTAAGGACCTATAGGTTCGCCTACTTGACTAATGAAAGATAACGATAATGAGTTATTCAAAAAGGCTTCCTCTTTATTGGTTGAGCCCGCTCTCTCTAATTTCCTTTTTTAAGGTCGACCTGAGGGAGAAATAAAGGCAATGTTGAATTTCTATTAAATTAAGGAGTTAGAATTGAATGAAATCGTTCCATATATTCCTTTTTTTGTTAGGGACGTGTTTGGAATAAAAATAATCTTTGGAATTATGAGGGGTATTTCTAGTATCAAAATCTTGTTAAGGAGCGTGTTTGAAATAAAAAACAATCATAAGGGGTATTTTGGACATCCAACTCTTTTTTAGTAAACTCAGTAACACCATAAGGTAAGTACAGAAGGCAAAGAAGGGAAACACACACACTCACACCCCACATGCAAACACACACACGACACACATGCAGACTGACCACACATGCAACCTTATAAGCTTCACCCAAGAGCTTCCAAAACTCTTGGTTGAACAATTTTGTCATTTTGTGTGATTGTCCTCTTTTATATAAAGTTATATATATATATATAAAATAAAATAAGTAAATCTATCAGACTTAACCGGGCTTTAATGAGATAAGTCCTTACCCAACCCATATAAATATGATTCTAAGAAATTGAGCTCGACCCTAATTTTAGGGCCTAAAATATGGGTAATGGCCAATAATGGGTGAACTTTTTCCAGGCGGCCTCCCGCCCATCCTATTGACCTTAAGATATGGATAAACAAAAGTGGTGTACGTTATTACAGGATATGCAGGACTTGATTACACGCTTCCAGACAGACTAAGAGCATGTTATTACAGGATATTTAAGACTTGATTACACGATTCCGGATAGGTTAACTTTTGATCGAGAGATCAATGTCTAATCATCATGAATTCATTGAATACATATCGGTTTGAAATTTCACGAAATTTTGGTCCGGTCAACCCCAATGACATCAAAACTAGGTTTATTTTATGAATCAAATTTCGGCCAAAATTTGATTTTTTATTTTTAAATAAGTTTTTTTAATTTTTTTTTATTAAAGTTTCAAAATATTTCGAAAATTTATATATTAATTTTAAAAATAAAATAATAATATTTATATAAATGTATAAAATTTTAATAAAATATTTATTTTTAACATATATATTAATAAAATATATATATAATTAATAAAATATTAACATTTCGGATTTCAAAATTTCGTCGAAATCTTGTAATTTTTTGAGATTTCGGTTCGGGTTGACTGGCTGAAATCGTTGTAAAATTTGAAATTAAAAACCTTGATACATATTTAGTCGGAAAACTTCTATCAGCGGTTAATTTCATTAGGTTGACTTATGATTTGAGTAGTTAGTTTGACTCATGGGAAGGACGACGTCTCCCAAGGGCTAGTTTGACTCATTGGAAGGACGAAGTTTGACTCATCGGAAGGACGAACGTCTCCCAAGGGCTAGTTTGACTCATTGGAAGGACGACGTCTCCTTGACTGCCAGGAGCAGAGCCAGGCACGTGGCCCGCTCAATTTTTTTGAAAATTTAGAAAAAAAATTTCTTAGAGGTATAGCACAGAATGAAGCAGTTCTTATCTCTAACTTTGATTTTTTTTTTTTAGTTGGGATCAAATTTCATTAAACTCGGCCCACATGTGTCCCTTTTAACCTCCCATGAACTATGGTAAAATTCACTAACCCATAGGCTTCAACAATGAAACCTTTATTTTGAGAAAAAATTTCTCACCTGAAAGATTAAAAGTTTTTAACCGGAGTTAAAGAGGGCTATGTAAATGTGATTGAACTATCTAAATTCAATCGTAATTGGACATGATCCGGGCTTGTTTCATTTAAGTTGTTTAAGTATTTAATCGAGCATAATCATGGGACAAGGGGGCAATTGTCCACTAAAAAATTATACTATATTATTTAGGGCAGTAATTAGCACACCCCGCATTAGAATAGGTAATCTAATGCCATGGCCACGTGTTTCTTTTAAAACTCCTTTAACTATGGTTAAGCTTAATAAAATTAAAAGTAAATATTTTTGTATTTTCACTTTTTAAAAATCAAGCTTATATTGCACTATAAGAGTGAGTGAATCTTTAATTCAGTTGATGTGTGGTAAAAAGGGGGCAA
Source organism: Tetracentron sinense (assembly GCA_015143295.1). NCBI lineage: Eukaryota > Viridiplantae > Streptophyta > Magnoliopsida > Trochodendrales > Trochodendraceae > Tetracentron > Tetracentron sinense. The sequence goes on from CM026554.1 coordinate 38,042,292, forward strand.
TAGGTAGTCTATTGCGGCAGTAAGTTTAGTATGTTCCTATTATTTAATATAGCATAGTTGTGGGCAAGGGGCAATGTCTCATGAACTTTTGAAAATAAAATATATCTTTATATCATTTAATTTAAAATTTTAATTAGTCATAACTATGAGACAAAGGGATAGCTATCCTGTATACAAGGAGAAAATACTCATACGATATATAAAAAAGTATAGATGAAATGGCCTTACCATGTGAACGTGCATGGATTCACAGTCTCGGTGGTCTCGGCCCTTTTGCGGTTTCAATAGCAAAATCTTTTTTAAAATAATGAGGGAAGTACCCTTATTAATTAGCGTTGCTCACAAGAATTAGAGTGGCCCATTTAAAATCTCGACACATTATATGTCTATGTCTTTTGGAGGTCCTCCACTTGGATATGAAGGTGGCTCTCATAGGAGACATGTGACAAAAATAAGTCGATTGCTAAACCATTTGTTTAGATCCTAATTTGTCAACATTAATTCCTATTGTCAAGGACATTGCCTAAAAGTATAGGAATTTCTGACTTTTTGACATACTATTGGATGGTCTAGAAATGTTTAGTCTGATAATTTACTCACTATAAGTTCTAGTGTGCAAATATATGGGGGTAACCCTACTATTCATTGGTTCTAGGAGGTTAGATACAAGTTTGGTTTGTAAGACCCAATTCTTAAGCTGGTTGAGTCTGGTCGAAGCCAGCTCAGACCTTATTTAAATGTCAGGTATGTAAACGGGTGGGACCAATCCAAATTAAGCTAGCAATAAACATGTAGGTGTTGATCTGAATATTTAGCCTTGTATTGGGTATTGGGTTCATCCAAGCTTCGCTGTAGAGCTTGTTAAGTCTCTGCTTGGAAGGACATTGGCCTGGTCCAGATTCTAACCATTTCCACCTCTATGGCTAATAAGGTTAGATAATATTATATGGACCAACAGAAGGCTAAACCCAACACCTCTCACTAAAAGGCCTGACTCTTAGTGAGAAAGATTAAGTAATCACAAGGCTTGGGATCACTAGACGATGTGGGACTAAGTTGGGTAACTCCAAACATCCAATTGTGTGTTTAGTTGGCCTGTTTGTGGGTGTGTTGTGTTTACCTTTTCGAAAAAGATAATGTTATGGAGATCAGGTCAGTTAAAATAAGGTTAGACTGGTTTCGAAGCATTCATTCATAGGACCATCCAATGGCCTAGATTTCAGGAGAGCGTAGTCTTGAGGATGATGCCATAACATCAAATTTCTCATTCAATTGATCTTAACAATTCAATTATGATATGTTTGGTTGCCGAGAAAAAAAGTGAAAACATGGAAAAGAAAAGAAAATTTTGGATTTCTAATACAACTTTTTAGTTGTGTTTTCTCCAATTTTCTTTTCTTTTCCATGTTTTTACTTATTTTCTTGGCAACCAAACATAGGGTTAAGGAACCCAAAATCAAGCGACCAAATACTTTGTTAGGGCCATCAAGTCTGTAATTTATCCAATATAGTCCAAACTCCAGATTTTTGTAGTCAGTTGAGATCTTTTGTAGAGGCCTCTACAAGAATTTCTCATAGAATTCATTAGTGCGGCATTTTATAAAAGATCCGAAGGGGAATGAAGCCCTCTACAATACACTGGCACTGGGCACAAAAAGGCATATATATGCAAAGGTTTTACATGCAACAAAATCGAAAATTTGAAAATTTCGGGTTTTCCGCAAAATTTTTGAATATCTTATTAAAATTAAATATTTTCAGGATATTTCAGGAAATTCTGACCAAATTTTTGAAAATTTTAGCTGAAATTTTGTAATATTTTGGTTTATTAAAATTTATTTAAATTCATATAATAATATTATTATATTTTTAAACTTTTTTTTTTTTGAAATTTCACGAAATTCAATAAAATTTTTGAAAATTTTCAGAATATTATAATTTTTCAAAAAAAAAAAGTATCTAAAAACAAATTTCCAAATTTTCGGCCGAATTCTATCAAAACAAAATATAAGAGATTGTAATTTCGTAAGGTTGGAATGAAATTGAAAATCCGTAAAATTTCACCGAGATTTCAAACCTTGGGCATATGTATTTCTGTCTCCTACATTCAAACATAGAGACGTTTTTCTAAGAAAGTATTTTTTTTTTCCTTCTAAATACAAGAATTAATAGCTAGGTTAATTGAGGGAAAATTCAAAGAGAGGCGATCTGTTTGACACGAGCATTAAATGAAAGTGCTCCTACACTCTTAGTATTTATGTATCCCTTAACAAAGGACGGTGATTATTCTCATCTCTTTCTCTCTAGCACCCTTTTGACATAATTTCTCTAACTTAGAGATAGATAATAGAGTACATGTATGGTTATGATATACATGAGATGCACCATATCATTATCATCGTCACAATTGGAATGATTTAAATCTAGAATGAGATTGTGATTGAGATTTGATTAGGATTTAATTTGATTATGTTTCTATGTTGAGACTCACATGATCTCTATATAATCCTTAATGAAGAGTCAGTGTAATCACTCAATAAATCATTTTTCATACATATCATAACCATACATGTACTCTATTAAAAGAGACCAAGTTTTTTTTTAAAGGAAATAAAGGTGAGAATTTAAAATTTTCAGAAATTGTCAATTTAATGTTTACTGATTTGCTTCTCATTTTTTGGGATTGTAATTCTTGCAAAACTTTCAACTGTCACAAAATGAGAATTTTATTTTATCCACGTCCCACACTCATGTCAAAATAACAAAAATTTTGTCCAATGAGGAGACTTCAAAACCCGGTTTTAAAGTCTTGCAAAGTGTCGACCCAGGGAAAGAACTACGAGTCGGTGTATGGTACTCCCAAATATACTTCATAATCCTAACCGTTTATAACTAACCATTAAGGGCCAAGATTTGACTTAACTTATTTTATCTTTTCTAATGCTGCATTAGCTCTAATCCTAACCGTTTAATAATGGAGTTAAACGGTTAGGATAAGAGAGTATATTTGGGAGTAACGCTAGACTAATTCAAGAACTACTACCCTCAAAGGAAATACAAAAGAGCATCCATATTTCCATACCCTTATTAAAATACACTAGACCATTAGATATAACTACCAAACTACCAGTGGATCCCAGGCTGACCAAAAACTCTGAGATTTCCAGAGAACTGCTAGTGGCTCACTGGGAGTGGTTGCAACACGTGTCACTCCTTTTCCTATATTACCTTTAGAACTGGTTGAGACCATAGTTTAATCAATTGAAAAATATTGTTTTGTTCACCTGTTTTAAGCGGTAGCAACTACACATTTTGCACCCACAATGAGACTTTAGAAAAAAAATGAATTCTGTGACCAGGGTTAGCTCTCCTCTTCCATTCAATGCCGGTTGCAGCATTAGAAGATAGGTTCACAATTAAATTAACGTTTCATGAAGTCTCAAGTTTGGAGATAATTTGAGGGAGGTCTGTAGGTAAATTTTTCCAAATGGGCGTGGTTTTGGAAGATACAAAGTCCCTCCCAAGGTCAAAGAATTCTTGTTGGCAGTGCATCCACAAATTCTGGCTCAAAAACCTCTTCTAAATTGGCCGGATCTATACAAAAATCACAAAAACTTAGGCCCAAGCACGACCCATTGACACACCTACTCATAACACTGGCCAACACAAACACTATCAAACCCGTAGTGAAATGCCCGTGGTATAAACTATAAAGTGGTATAGAGTCAGGAATCGAATTGGTACATTTTTGTACTATCACCCTGGATAGAACGGGTGTGGTTTGGCTCCCCCTTAGCCTAGATAATCCGCTAATCTACAAAAAAAATAATCGTAATTGTTTCTCCAACAATTTTATTTTTATTTTAATTGTTACCGTGATCCTCTGTCATTTTTACTCATAACAAATATTTTTTTATGATGCCCCTACCACCTATAGATCCTCACATCCACTTCTAAATTCATAGATGAAGTAAAAAAAGACATCTATCAAACACCCACCTGCAAAAGAATGATAATCCGGTCTCCCTTTCCCAACTACCTCCTTGCCCTATGGCTATACAATTTTAAATAATTAAATACATCGCATAAAAGAGTTTTTATAAAGTTTAAAGACGGCTACCCTTTGACCTGTGACTACTCCCTATTAAATAATTAAATAACATGATGCAATTTTTTCCTTCAAAAGTTCAGGGCCTCTACTATTATCTTCAAAATCCAGGATTGGTGGGGACGTTGACCATCTCCAGCTGAAGGGCTGGAACTGACAGAAGAAGGAAAATAGTAAAAGTGTATGGGGCTGTGAACGCCCATTGAGTATTGATAGGGGCTGATTGTATAATTTTAGATGATTGTAAATTTGTAATAGGGATACTGTGATGTGCAAAAAAGGGGATTCAGCTACCTTGGCTAATTCCACTAGGTTTGCTAGCTGCTAAACGGCAAGGATGTGAGGATTACCATCATCCACTTTGATGCAAAGCAGACTGGTGGAGTTTGTAAAGGGTACAACAATACTGAATTTGTAGCTCTCCTCAGTCATTTTGGATATCCAGAAGCTTGCTCTTGCCTTTGATTCAGTAATTTTCAAAATTTTCCTCAAGAGCAAAGAGTGGCCCGGAGTTGAAGCGGAGCTCCCGTTTTAGTGTATGGGGGTGACACTTTTATAATTATGAGAAAAAAATATGTACTGCAAAATTACTTCTGTCTCTCTCTATAATTACAAAAGTGTCACCATCTTACACTAAAAAGAAAGTTTCACCCCCATACACAAAAAAAAAAAGGGAGCTCTGCTTCACCACAGTAAAACAGAGCTCTCCCTTAAAATTAGTCTCAAAACATTAACCCAAATAAAATGTCGATTAGTCGATATATTTGTATCCCTCACATCGAGGAGAGTTTAGGGAGCAAGTCTCCTGAAATGAGTGTGGCGGTTGATAGGCTCGCTCACTCGCTAACTATAACAAATACTAAATAGACTGAGTTTGCTGCTAACCATATGACATGTACAATAGAAAATGGGTCATTTCATTTTCAATCTCATTTTCATGTCATTTTAATTAGCATTACATGGATAATCATGGAGGGAAGCTTAGATTAGATTAGATTATTGAATTATTTATTTATTAATTATTTGGTCACATGCATTTGGTTTGTATTGGCAGTTGACGGAGTGAATATTAAGGAACACTAATCAAAGGATATGAAATTTTCTTAGTCAAAAATTTTATTTAAAATTGTATTAACATATAATAATCCCTCTGTGCATCGAGATCAACGATTGATTCTGTTTATCATTTTATGATTATCGGGTATATCATTGAAAGATTCCACTAGAGGCCTTATTCATATGATGGAAACTTAATTACTGATTAAGCCAATTTCTTTACTCTATATTGAAAAAGAAATGCTTGCATCAGGATGAGCGGAGGACAAATGAAAACCATAATAAAGTGATTTTTTTTTTTTGATATCGCTGAGTAGGCTGCAACCCCGTGAGATATATTAGTATATGTTTATATATATATATTTGGTATTTTACTATCTATTAGGTGGTTAATGAATTAAAGAGCCGAGCATTGAAAGTTAGGGCTAAATTATGAGCATTTAGTGATGGCAACAGGACCGGTTTGAGCTGCCTAAATCCTACCCCACCCCTAATGACAAGACTCCTACCTTGTTCACATCCTGAATCCGGAGCGGATTGATTCCAATTTATAAAAACCTTTCTTAAACTCGTCCCTTTCTAACCTTGTCCTGTTAACCACTAGCCGGGATGGGTCAAGGCAAGTTTGAGTGAACTAACTCCACCCCTACACCGATATTTAGGGGAGCTTAGGAATCGACCTCCAAGTTTACTGTTCGTCTTTTGGTCACTAATTTTATTAGAATATAATGTTCATGAGTTTTATGATCATGATGGACTCATTAATCCGGATTTTTATCTTACCCCGGTCTACACCCATAATCTTTAGGGCACCCTTGATCATTATACAAAATCCATTAATTTTTTTTCGATACATGGGCTTCAGCCGCTCAAGAGTAAATTCCTGGCACCGCCTTGCAGGTATCATTTGATTATGGACTTAGCCGTCTGATCTGCATACTTTTTTTTTTCCTTCTTTTACAAATTATTGAATATTACAGTATAAAGCATCTCTATAAAGAATATCTCTTTAGAGAGGATATTATGAGGATGGGATTCATCCTCCTCGATGCATTCTACCCCATCTATGGATATCTGACACAATATTCCATCCATCAATCCCATTCAATTGGTGGGGTCATGTCGCCGATGGGTATACTTACTCCAAATCACAGGGATGGGATTTGATCTGGCGATAGCCAGACTAAAACCATCCGGTGATGGTTTTGGTTTGACATGTGGCGATAAAAGGGGAGAAATCATTTTTTTTTCCCTTTTCTTTTTGACTTCTCTCCGATTGATATCTTCCCTCTTTTATCGCCACATGTCCCACACCAAAACCATCACTGGATGATTTTGGTCTGGTTATCGCCAGATCAAATCCCATCCCCAAATCACAAGACCACCTAATGTACGGTCCTGATGAAATTCATAGTAAGGTCCAGCTAAGATGATGGATCTCATTTCCCGAAATTTATGGATCTCTTTAAACGGTCACGGCATTATTCATTATAAACGGCGTTTTAATTATTTTTAAAAGAATCAAACGGAGAAGCCGCCAATTGCTCAGTGCCAGCCTGCCAGGGAGAGCGCCGAAACCCAAACATGATAAGTATCTAGTGAAGTGGGAACCACTAGTGCAATAGAATACTGCCACGTGTCATTATCACATGCAGTTGATCAGTGCCGCGTTGCCTGTTTCATGTTGGTAAAGGAGGCTATGGTGCGGACGTGACGTCCAAATGGGGACGGCATTAAGCAATGGCAGGCGCCGTTTCTAACTCCGTTAACTTTGACTGTGTTCCATATTTTTCATTTTTTCTTTTTGGTACAAAACTGTTCCGTAATTTTCAGTGGCATTTGACGGCCAGCAAACCGACGTTGACAGTGGGGACATCCGGTCTCCTTCGCCATTAGACCCAACAAATCCCATTCGGGCTGGCATTCTGATCCGACCCGTCAATTAGAAGGATTTTCGTATATTCGGGTCGAAAATTAAAATTAATTGCAGAATGAATCCTAAGCATAGGCCCGCCAAAAAAGCCCTAGTCAAAGGGTACCCGGCCCAATCTGGCCCTTCCAAACCCGTCAAAGTCCGGCCCTTCTTCGGCCCTTGGGTCGGGTAGGACCCAAAACCAAGAAACCCTTCTTCCATAGGGCCGGGTTAGGGCTAACCCTTGCCCGGCCCTTCCAGGCCCAGCCCGCCCTCCCCTCTTTAAGAATACTTTAATTTAAGTTCTTATATTACTAATATAGCCCCTCATTAATGATATTAACATGATGAATATTCATAAATTCATAACCAAAACCTCTTTATATACCAATTTTTCTTGAAAGTCATCACAAAATTTTTCACGAGTTTAATATGTTGTATGATTGTATTATCTATTTGAATGATTTTTTTGAACAAAATCTCGCTCTCTTCTGGCTCTTTGGCTCGGCCCAGCCCAGCCCTAGCCCTTGAGGGCAAGGTTAAGGCCCAATCAACTTCGGCCCTTGAAAGGCTAGGGTCTTGCTCTTATAGGGAAGGGTAGGACTAGGGTTGACCTCGGCCCTACCCTTACCCCGGCCCTTTGACAGCCCTAGCTAAGCATATTAGTATTTGTATACTTATACTAATAAACTAAATGACTTTGTGTGTGGTCATAAGTGAGCTGACAAAAAAAATTATTTTATTACATTTAAAAAAAAAAAAGAGTATGAAAAGTTGTTGAAATGTGAGAGAGCTTAACATCCATTTTAATTGGGTTCATAATACTTAGATAATTAATTATTAAAAGATAATATTATAGGGTAAACCCCGTTAATAGATCTTGTAATTATCACTCATTTACAATATTAGATAAGGTTGCACTCAACCCAAGTTAGATCGTGGCTAAACTTAACTTGTCTCATTTGAACAAATCAAGTCTTTTTTTTTTTTTTAAAAGGCTTGAATCTTCAAACAAGCTGAAGTCAAGCCAGACTTTATTTGATTTGGCTTAACTTGTTTAGGGCTTGATACTCGGATTGACTTGAATTAAGTTCAAGCTCAAAGCTAAGTTTGAGCTCAGTCAAATATGTTTTAAGTCAAGTTCAAGCCTTATTCTTTTGAGCTCGAACCAAGCTAAACTCAAGCTCGAGCATGTTCAAGCCAAGTTTAAGTTTAATATTGTTATTAAATAGTCTTTATTAAATTGATATTTTTATTAATTAATATTTACAAAATTGATATTTTTATTAGTTTAAAATACAATTTATTTACTTTTTTAAAAAACATTTTTAGATAAGATGTGGTTTGGATTTTCATTATGGGATGAGTTTGGGTTTACCCTTTTCAATACCAAACAGTAGAGTTTTGAATACAAAAATTAGATTGTATACATGAAAAACGCTAAGTATACACTTACCGTTTTTATAAAATAAAAGAAATGATTCTCTGTCTATGCCTCATTTGAAGTCATTTGTTTTATTAACTTAAAATTGTGAGAATAGAGTTACCATTATTCTATGTGTTTATACACATATTATGATCAGTGTGTAAAATATCAATATTGATATCTAGGGCTTTAAACGGATGCAGATATTATCAGTACTCAATTTGTATTTGAATCCGTTTAGTCGGATAATTATCTGAATAAGTATCGGATAGAACGAATTGAATTCGAATAGTAAAATTACTATCCGTTTATAATCGGATACGAATTCGGATACTAGTATATCTGATATGATAAATATCTGTCTGATTATATAATATATATAAAAAATATATTTTAAATTTATAAAATTAATATAATCTTTAAAATATATTTTTTTAATAAAAATTTATATTCTTTTACTTTTTAAAAATATTAATTTATATATTTTTAAATAATCAGATAATTTACATATTATCTAAATTCGGATATTTTAATCAGAGTCGGATGCGGATATCATATTTCTTTATAAATATTCGGATTCGAATTCGAAAGTATAATGGGATACCAATATGGATATACCACTATCCTTCCGAATCCGTTCAGTTTACGGCCCTAATCTGGTATGTTGTTTATAATATTATATACATTGTCTAATATTGATGGCTTAGTGTTATTTGATGACACGTGGCAAAAGGGTTTTTGTCAGGGTTGAGGTGTGGTTACCGCACTTCGATATTTAAGTAGTTGCCGGGAGATTTCTGAAAGAGAAATAAAGTTTTTTCTATTTTCGTATCTCTTAGCTGCTGCTCTTGTTTCTTTGGAGCCCGAGCCCCTCACGAGCGTTTCATATCATATAGAGAGGAAGTGGTAAAACCAAGCAAAACCCACTTCAATTCCCAGATTCCGAGTCTCTCTATTTCTGTGTTTTGATTCTGAGGAATCCCAGATGAAGAGAGAGCGTCCAGACACTGGTGGTGGAGGTTGTTCTATGGAGGCAGGGAAGAGTAAGATGTGGAAGGAAGAAGATGGTGGAATGGACGAGCTTCTTGCTGTGTTGGGTTACAAGGTTAGGTCCTCGGATATGGCGGATGTTGCTCAGAAGCTCGAACAACTTGAAATGGTGATGGGTAATGCTCAGGAGGATGGGATTTCTCATCTTGCTTCAGACACTGTTCATTACAACCCTTCTGATCTCGCTTCCTGGCTCGGAACCATGCTTTCCGAGCTTAACCCTCCTCCCAATTTCGACCCACCAGCCCAACAGACTCAGCCCCGATCCATTACTCCTCTGGTCGAATCTTCGAGTTTGTACGACGACCCTTCAGATTACGATCTCAGAGCAATCCCTGGTGGGGCTATTTGCAGACAAATCGAACCACCCTCTACAGCTCTGAGGGAACCGAAACGGATGAAACCCTCTTCCGCATCGTCGGAGACCGAGTTGACTCGGCCGGTGGTTCTACTTGACTCGCAGGAAACAGGGATTCGACTCGTTCATGCCTTGATGGCTTGCGCGGAGGCGGTTCAACAAGAAAATCTCAAACTCGCTGGGGCACTCATCAAACAGATTGGGTTACTCGCCGTCTCTCAGGCCGGCGCCATGAAAAAGGTCGCTACTTACTTCGCAGAAGCCCTAGCTCGTCGAATTTACCGTTTATATCCTCAGGAATCCCTAGATTCCTCCTTCAGCGATCTTCTTCAGATGCACTTCTACGAAACCTGCCCTTACCTGAAATTCGCCCATTTCACGGCGAATCAAGCCATTCTCGAGGCCTTCGCCGGAAAAAACCAAGTCCACGTCATCGATTTCAGCATGAAGCAAGGGATGCAATGGCCGGCGTTGATGCAAGCGCTTGCACTCCGGCCCGGAGGCCCACCGAGTTTCCGGTTAACCGGAATCGGACCGCCGCAGCCGGACAACACCGACGCTTTACAGCAAGTGGGGTGGAAGTTAGCCCATTTAGCTGAAACCATCCATGTCGAATTTGAGTACAGAGGGTTTGTGGCGAGTAGCTTAGCCGATTTAGATGCGTCTATGCTTGATATCCGGCCGGGTGAGGCGGTGGCGGTTAATTCGGTTTTCGAGCTGCACCGGATGCTGGCCCGGCCGGGGGAGATTGAGAAGGTGTTGGGTTCGATCAAGGCGATGGGACCGGAGATTGTGACGGTGGTCGAGCAAGAGGCGAACCACAATGGACCGGTGTTCTTGGACCGGTTTACAGAAGCGTTGCATTATTACTCGACGTTGTTTGACTCGCTGGAGGGGTGTGGGGTGTCTCCGGCTAGCACTCAGGATCAGGTGATGTCGGAGGCGTATTTGGGGCGGCAGATCTGCAACGTGGTGGCGTGTGAGGGGGTGGATAGGGTGGAGCGGCATGAGACGTTGGGTCAGTGGCAAACCCGAATGGGATCGGCCGGGTTCGGTTCTGTTCATCTCGGGTCAAACGCGTTCAAGCAGGCGAGTATGTTGTTGGCGTTGTTTGCTGGTGGGGATGATTACAGGGTGGAAGAGAATAATGGGTGTATCATGCTAGGCTGGCATACTCGCCCACTTATTTCCACCTCGGCATGGAAACTCGCCAAAAAGGATCCGGAATGAGTCTTAACTCGGTTTCAATTCGTGTGAGAGCAAGCGAGTCAACCCAACGATGGAGTGCTCTGATGAGTTGGGCGTGCGAGTGAGTCAGTGAGTGAGTGAGATCCACCCACCACTCTTAAGTGTGTCACCACTATATTTTTTTTCGTTGGTATTTTCTTAGGCCTTGTTTTTCCTTGTATATGAAGGGTGGACGATCAATGTCAATTTGTAATTCATACATATTAATAAAAGGCCAGGTCTTTTGTCAAACACATCCATCCACATTGATATAAAGGATTTGCTATGCTTACCCCCCAAAACCCCAACCATATGCCCTTGTGGCAATTATACATCTGCCTGCAAACCCCAATCTCTCCGATCTTATAACTTCAATTTTAGAGATAACACGTGGATTTTCTTTTTAATCTCCACCGTTCAAGTTTGGGACCACTATCTCATCCTAGAGCCCTTTATATTTCCACTATTATAAAGTTCTCTCTTATCTCCAACTCTTGCAGGTTTGGGATCCACTATCTCATTTTAGAGACCTCTCTATTATTGTAGAGTTTTCTCTTATCTCCAACTCTGGGTATATTAATTCAAGTTTAATACTAAAAAAATTATAATTTTTTATTAAATATTATTAAAATAATAAAAAATTATTATTATAAACTCAGTTAATTAATACAATTATAATATTTATCATATTAAAAAAATTATATTATTAAAATATATTACTTAATATATTTAAATAAATAAATAATATTATTTAATTTTAGATATTCTTAAATTATTACCCGTGTATCGCACGGGTCTCTACTAGTATTCAATAAATAAATATTATTATTTATTTTTAGATATTCTTAGTTATTACCCGTGCATCACACGGGATCTCTTACCCGTGCATCACACGGGATCTCTAATATTATATAATATAATGCTTGAATTTGAAAAATTATTCATAGGATTTGTTAATGTTTTATTTATTTATTTATTGACATAGTGTCTCAAAACGGTTGGTACCCATCATGAGAAGCTCTTGGGTGAAGCTTATTTGGGCTGCATGTGTGGTCTCTGTGCGTGTGTGTGTGTGTTCTGCATGTGTGGTCTTTGTGTGTGTGTGTGTTCTGCATGTGTAGTGTGTGTTTCCTTGCCTTCAGTAATCACCTCGTGGTGTTATTGAATCTACCAAAAAAAGACAGATGAATGATAGGGGAAGCACAATGCCTAGAATAAAGCTTCTATGATTGAGACCTCAACTCAACACTGATCATAGTAAAAAAGAAAATAGGGTTTTGAAATAGCATTATATTATACCCTGCATCTTGCGCCAGTGGTGGGGTGTGTGGCCTCTATTTCGAGAGGTCTGGGGATCCAATCCCCTTGGTGATGAGTTGCAGGAGCTCCGGCCTCTCCATTGAGAGAGTTCTGGGGATCCAATCCCTCTAGTGATGAGTTACCTCTAGTGATGAGTTACAGGAGCTCCACTCCCCAATGCTAACCTCTAACAGAAGGTTAATGATATCCCAGGAAAAAAAAAAAAAAAAGCATTATAATATTTGTTGCTTGTAAAATTATTAATCCCTAACATTTGCATGCAGGATGAAACAACAAGTGGCCTGGTATTTTCGAAAGCCCCATTTATTGAAATGGAAGTGCAATCCTAGTTTTTTTTTTTTTTTCTCATTTTTGCCCTTAACATGACATCTTTTATCCAAGGTTAAAGTAATGGTTCTCTCCATTTGCATATCCATAGAGAGAGAGAGAGAGAGTTCTCTCCAATGGTTCTCTCCATTGGTCCTAGATTTTTTTTCCTCAGTGAATGTTATCTATCCAAGGTTAGTAGGAATGTTGGGCTTACCTGAAAGACTCCAAATCGAGTCGACCCATAAAAGAATACACTTCATAAATGCAATACGAGTTAGCAAATCTCCAATCTCATATTAGTCTTTAGGGATTGGTCTCTCTTACTATATATATGTACATTAGACAGTGACCTTTCATTCCATCACCGCCCACTTGTCAATTTTAAATCACCCACTTGCCAACTTGTTTCGGTTGGAATGAGTGATCTGACCCCACATTCTATCACAACCCATATTTAAGCTCATGTCTGTTTTTTCTCCCAACAATGTTTTTATTTATTTATTTTTAATTTTATGATATGGGAATTTGCATTAACCAATGAATCTGCCAAGGTAAAAAAATATTTTAAAAAGTAAGTGGATAGTGCAGTCAAAGCAGATCTAAGTGATAAAGAGACTTCAAAGGTAATGCTTTTGTAAAGGGAAGGGCTCACGGAAGCCAGATCATGAACACAACTTCCATCCCTTGAAAAATAAACTGCATCCACCTGGATTTCCCATCAGCTAGGAGTATCATTTATATTTAAATAGGCTATTACAGCCTGGTGATAATGATCTTGTCCCAACCATGTTTTTCTTATGTTTATTTGAGAGTGAGAGAGAGAGAGAGAGAGAGAGCTAGAGCCAGAGCCAGAGCTAAGAGCTGAGAGCTAGAGAGAGAGTAGCCAACCCTAGTCATGGATGCCAATGGGGTTTCACCATCTCAGTTTTGATATCTCCAACATGGAGAAGCCAAGTCAAAGTAGGATTCTTTATCAAATTATGATTCTGAAGATTTTTGGCACTGAAGATGATGAGTGTGAAAGCGCGTTCCAATTCACTCTCTCTCTCTCTCTCTCTCTACTGTACAATTCTAAAGAGGTAAGTGATAGACTGGGTGAAGGGTCAAAATCTCTGAAGCTAGTTGAAACACTTATACGGTGATTGAGAGGGGGATTGAAAATGACTTGGTGCTCTTGATTTAGAAAACCCCACCACCTTCTTTTAGTCAAACGCAGAAAGAATTCTTTGATCCACTTCATGTGGTCGTTAAGTGCAAAAATCCTCTAGTTTGTACATATGATGGGCTTGACTTTAAAGCATTAATCAACATGCAACTTGTCTTATTTTCTCATGGTTCAATTTTGGGCTTAGTAACCAAAACCTTGCAATACCCTTGCGCTCCTGCTCTTGCTCCTCTTAATACTCTGCTAAGTCTAAAATAGTGTAACCAAAGCTATGGATCTCCGAAAAGAAATTGAAGTCTATACATGAATGCCAAGTATGGCTCATAATAATCAATCTTCTGGAGCATTAAAAAAATATCTTGTGAGATCCACATGCTTTTATCTCCATATGAGGAGTGAATCCGCTTACAGGAGAGTCACCTAGCATTCCTCATGGTTATAAACTACCAAAGTATTTATACTAGCAAAGATCCCATGCTATGCATAGGTGTTAAAAAAAAAAAATTGTGAGACAAAAATAAGTTTAGGAAAACCATATGAAAGGGAGTTTCAAAATTAGTTAAATAACCATACTTACTTTTGGCTTGTGTTTTACCTTAGAGATGTCACATGCATAACCATACTTACTTTTGGTTTGTGTTTTACCTTAGAGATGTCACATGCATAACCATACTTACTTTTGGTTTGTGTTTTACCTTAGAGATGTCACATTCATAAGTGATAGTTAATTATAACTTACTATCTATGCTTGAAATATCTTCAAACAGAGAACTTAAATTGTAATTTTACAAGAATCTAGCAATCCAGGAGAACAAATAAAAATAAATGCACAAGCATCCCATAAATTTAAAGTTATAGTGGGAAAAAGATACAAATATTAGGGTTACAAGATCAAGAAACATTAAGTATAGCCCATAGATTTAAATATGGAACAAAGGGTGTTTATCAATCTTTTGTAATTATACTTTTCCTTATTTTTGAGAAAAGAACTATTACCGGAAAAATTGAAACTTCACTGCAAAAGGAGTAGTAATCTTTATTGTCAGTTGTAATTCATTTACCATATGTTTGGTTGCTGAGAAAATAAGTAAAAACATGGAAAAGAAAAGAAAATTGGACAAAACACAACTAAAAATTATATTAGTAATCTAAAATTTTCTTTTCTTTTACATGTTTTCACCTATTTTCTATCGATCAAAAAAAAAAAAACGTTTTCACCTATTTTTTCAGCAACCAAACACAGCATTAGAGTATTGTGGAGGTGTAAGTCATAATCATATTTCTGAAGAAAAAATTTACATCCATGAAATTCATACCAAACATCCATATTAAAGGAAGCAAAAGCATTTTTCTCCCTTGTCTGTATGTTTCATAGTTTTTGAGCAATAGTAATTAATATGAGACATTCAAACTGTTTGTCGTTCATTCAATTCTAATGATTCTCTAATTCTAGAAAAGAAGCAATTCCCAAATTCATAAATTAATGAATCATGTGCTTAGAACTTAATTGAAAATATTCAATCAAAATTCATTTTGAAGAACAGTAGAAAAAATTAATGGGCGGGGGTATTATGGTCTTATTCTCAGTATTACTAAGGAGCAATATGGGCCAAAAATGTACTTACTTTCGATGAAGTTCAGCATCAAGTTGCGGCGCTGACCAATCGCCTTCCGACAACATATAGCCATACACAAATAAGATTGTCCATCAAATGATAGATTTCTTGACATCTGAACAACTAGTTATGAGCTATGCTTGCTAAATTGGATATTAATTTTGACTAAACATGCATGCACGCACACACACAAAAAAAGTCAAATAAAACAGGCCCCCGGCCCCCCCTACCACCCAACCTGTTTGGTTCCAACCACCATACAATTGCAGAACTAGTTTGGGAAATTTATAGAGACAGAAGAAAAAGGAAATACAAACCCCATTGAATTATTTTAGAAATCGCATCTGCAGAAACACATGGGGACCTTTTTTTGGTTAAAGATATCATGTAACACCAAACGCACACACAGCCAGGGTGTGTTTAGAGTGTTACATGATATCTTAGCGGTTACCGTAAGTCTGACTCTGTGTGTGTGTTTAAAGTGTTAACTGTTATCTTTAACTCAATAAAAGCAAATCCGTGTTGTGGTATTACTGCCCCACTTCAGTCCCACATTGGTTGGGTGCTAGTCTTCGAAGGGATGTATAAGGGGCCACCAGTCCTCCATTAGTCAGGCCCTTTTGGAGTGATTGCGTGGAGTTACCTTTATAAAACCTTAGCGGTTACCATAGGTCTTGTTGTGCGTGTGTTTAGAGTGTTACATGACATCTTTAACCAAAAAAAGAAAATCCACGTTGCAGTTGGGTGATACTATCCCGCTTTAGTCCCACGTCGTTGGATCCTTAATGGTAAACCTTCATGACTCACTCAACTATTTAGTTATGAGGAGTGCTAGTCCCATACACAGATTTACAAACTCACTGTGGTAGCGACACTTATCGTTGCTACCCCTTCAACGGGTTAAGGAAAAAACAATTCAAAGGAGGAAGTTAAGGTTTCAACCGGTTCCACCACATTGAGAGTTTGGGTAGAATTTATCATTCAGTTATTTATTATATTAAAAGCTAGATTAAGATATTGTTGATGGCGAAATTTAAAAAGATTGCTATGTGAAAAGAAAAGTTAGAATGGACTGGTGATTCCACCATTTGGATGCCAATGGTGGATGCCATGTGGATTAAATATAAACTGTTTTAACAGCCTAACGCCTTGACGATGACTTACTCAAGAACAAGTTTTGATTCAATGGAGGAAAGCTCCAAAGAGTTGTACTCCATAGGGAACAAATGCGGTCTCCCAATTAGTCTTGTTTCCCTTTAAAGATGTGGTGGAATTAGATCACCAGTTTAAAATAGGGACAAAAGCTTTCGTTGAAACTGTGGGCGCATGGCTTCCTCCGGTAGCCTGCCAAAGGCGGATCCCCTGGTTGTGCTGTTCCGAATCCTCCTAGGAGTTGGCGTAGCCTATTCACATCCAATAGATCTCGTTTGAGTGGGAAGGAGTTGCCGTTTTTCAAGCCTACCTTGATTGAGGGCAAGAAAGTAGCGGTTTGGGAGGATGGTGAGGTTGAAGATGAACTTTCCAGATGGGAAAATGCCATTGTGGGCTTCACCATAGGACCTAGAGTCCCTTTTCATGCCATGCAAAAGTTCGTTCATAGAGCTTGGGCTTCAATGGGGTCTATCCAGACCTACTCTTTAGCTTCTGGAGTATTTATCTTTAATTTCGAGAATGTAGAGTTCAAACAGAGGGTCCTGGATTACAGGCCGTGGTACGTGGAGAAAAAACCTCTGGTTCTCAGGCCATGGGGTCCAGATGTGAGTTTGGAGAAATCGACAATCAAGAAAATTCCTATTTGGGTGAAGTTCCCTTGCTTGAAACTCCACCTTTGGAACGATTCAGTCCTTGGCCGGATTGCTAGTACCATCGGTAAGCCGCTCTTCACAGACCAACTTACAGTGGAAAGAAGCCGGCTGTCCTTTGCCCAGGTTTGCATTGAGATTGTTGCTGGATCAGAGCTTCCGAACGAAGTTTTTTCCAGAGGGCTCTCTGGAGAGATGTTTGTGCACAAGGTCGAGTATGAATGGAAGTCATTACAGTGCTCTAAATGCTTATCTTTTGGCGATACTGATAGTAGCTGTAGCACCAAATAGGTTTGGGTTGCTACGGCCAGGTCAGAGGCCGTTATTGGCGCTCAAGTTGAGCCGTCCTTGGACCCTAAGGCGATGTGTTCATCGGAGGAGCCTTGGTTAGTGTTTGGTAGGAACAGGAGATCGGAGGCCATGGTCAACAACCCTTCTTTGGGGAGTGGATCTCGGGAGGTAAGTCCTTGCGAAGAGATGAACCCTATTGAGGATCTTGCAGTGGCTTATGTCTCAAACACGCCAGCTATATGTGAAAATGCTCAAGCGAGGTTTGATGTCAGCATTAGATCTAGTTCAAACCAAAATATGACTCAGTTCTTTCACCTTCAGAAACTGATCTTGGTGACGATTGTGATAAGAGTTTAAATTCTGAGGATCCTTCTTTATTAGAGGAAGTGGAGGACACTTTAGATTCTGAAGGAGAGATGATGGATCCATTTCTGGCTGAACACCAAAACTTGCTCAATGCCCTACTAACAACAAAACCTAGATACCCATTCATACAAAAGGAGTTTGCCCAACCTAAGGAGATTATTCGAGGCAAGTCAAATTATTTCTCTGAATCCAGACCGGGCAACGATTTAGAGGTGAAAAATGGGGCAGAAGCATGTGTAGCTACCCCTAGGAGTCAAATTTCTGAAGGTCGAGGGGAATGGGGCAAAAGCATGTGTAGCTACCCCTAGGAGTCAAATTTCTGAAGGTCGAGGGGAGGTTGAGCTTCCTAGTGGACTTGGTAGCAAGAGCAAGTTCGTGACGATATTCTTGTTGAAGAAGTTGAAGAAAAAGACGATTTTCAACTAGTGACATCAAAGAGAAATAAGAAGAATAAAGCATCAACAATTAATTCTTTTCAAGCAAGACCAAAGAGGGAGGTTAGGAAATCAAATCAATTTAAGGAGCAATTTTATTCTTTGTTAATGCAAGAACTGTTCTTAGTAAAGTGATATCTATTTGTGTTCTTGTGTTTTTGTAGGGATAAAGTTTTATGTCCCCCCATTGCTTTTTTCTTAATAAACAGGTAGAGGTTTGCTAAAAAAAAATATAGATCACCATGTATCCTAAAAAATGCTTTGTCAGGAGGTTAATGTGTGGGCTGGCCATCATTTTTCCATTGTCTTCGTGGGTATGGGTATGTGTTCCCCCCATTCCTATCCCAGCAGTATGAATTACTGACTGGGCTGACAGTTTGTCTTTCGCTCCAATCATGATTCCATTGTCTTTTCCTTCCGTTTTAATTGCTTCATCTATAGGAAACTTGACCTAAAACGGTCTGGACATTAGATATAGGCTACGTCGAGGTTGCAGAAACCCTCCAAGCTTCATATTTGTATTTTGAGGAGATAATAGCCATCATCCGGTTCTTCTGTCTCAATCCTTAGTTTCTACAGATATAAATACTGGTATAAAAAAGCATAAGGTATAGAAAATTGGTGCTAGCATTCTTCATTTTCACATCATGTATAGAAAATCACATTGGAAATGTGATTTTTTATTTCAATTGTGATTATTGATCACAAATTATAATAATAAAATAATAATTCAAATGGATTAACAATTAGCGGCAGGATGTTGGATTTTTTTTCTTAAATAGGCTTCTACAATCTCATTTATGCCTAAATAGGTTTTGATTGTAAGCTCACACATGCAGTAAAGGTAGCAATTGATAAGTAAAAAGTACTGATGGATCAATAAAAGAATCAATTAATTCATTAAAGGTAGCAATAATTTATCAATCGAAAAATTTTATCGATATGAAAAAAGTACTTCTATTTCTAAATATTTAATTGATTTTTGTAGGTTCAAAATGCTTATGAAGAAGATTGTCCTCAACACACAAGAGTACGAGACATCCTAACCCCGAAAAAAAAATACCTTTAGAAAAGCAGGTAAGGAGGAGATAGGGGAGATAGAATTGATCGGACTAAAGTGTTCACAGAAGGCTTGGTTCAAGATCAAGTAGAACTTAGGCCATGTTTGGATAAACTTCTCTACAAATTTTCAGAACTTGCTAAAAACATAGCTCTTTGGGGGAGTAGGTAAAAGTCATTTTAAGGGGAAAATGACATTTGTTTATACATGTGAGAAGTAGCTTTCCACTCCAAGAAGTCAAAATGTGCATTTGACTTTCCCTGGCAATGAGCAACTTCTCAGTTTACTAAACAGTTATTTTCAAATACCAACTCACATATGGCCCTTAGAAACCCTTTTTTATACCCCATTCCTATAAAAAATTGTTCAATCGACAGAAGGTGTAGAACCCCAGATCTCCTGTTCATAGTAGGTGAATAGTGTTGTGAATAGTGTTTCAAGGCTTAAAGGCCTTGAATGTAATTTTGGTGGTTAAATGATATGAGGGAATTCTATGTTTAGCGTGTGTGTTATGTGTGTGCTAAGGCCGAGGTGAAAAGAGTAAAAGCACTCTGAGTGGGGTAAGGGAAGAGTGGAAACACTCTAAGTGGGAAAAAAAAATGGTGAAAATAGGCAAAATGGGGAAAAAAAAGGCAAAACCGGTCGACTGAGTTCGCTACTGGTCGATCAAACAACAACCGATCGACTGAATGTCCTTACCGGTCGACCGAACCACTACCGGTCGACTAATAGTCCGTACCGGTCGACCGATCAAGTGAAAATTTGTATGAGGTTTTTAGGCAAAAAAGGGTCTTTTGACCGGTCAACCGATGCTCCCTACCGGTCGACCGATCTGGGCTGTTTTGCCTTGGCCGACCTACTGTTCACTTGGGGGCCTTTTGTGTGTTTCCCATAGACCCAATTGGGTCTAGAAAGACCCAATTTCGTGGGAGTTAGGGTTTACACAACCCTTGAGCTAAAAAAAAAAAGAGAAAAAGAGAAGAGAAGAAAAAGGGAAAGAGCCTTGGGGGTTTCGGCTTGAGTATTTTTGGGTTTTCTTGAGTTGTTTTCTCAACAAGGAGAAATCCTTCTCACTTCCAAAATTTGATTTTCGTTTCCTCGAGCTTTCCTAAGCTTGGAATTGATTCAACAAGCTTCATCAAAGCTTTCTCTCGCTTCTACGGAGTATTCTAAAGCAAGTAACCGTAGGGAACCGGTTTTTGAAAGGTAGAACACTCTACTAGCTTTTCATGTTATGATTCATTCACAACTATTAGGATGTTAAACCTTTGTTTTGATGAAAAGCATGCTATTTAGATAAAAAGTAAATAAATGCTCTATTATTATCATGTCAGGATTCATTATAAAAAGTAAGATATGATCCATGGTTTTTGATAAAAAGATTAAACACAACCTATTAACTATCTTGTTATGAACTATTTATTTGATAGTAGGAATGGATGAATGGCTCTTGAAGGAAATTAAGGCGTATAGCCCTGTATGTATTTCTATTGAAATAAATGAAATGAAAATAGGGTTTTCCATGATATGCGATGATTCCCCCTTGTTTTCCCTATTGCTCACAAATTACTATACATGATCACGCACGTATATATGATAGATTTTTTTATCCGGAATACAAGTAGTTGAAAGAAGGGTTTGTTCGAAAATATGATTTCCATTGAAATATGAATTCCGCTCAAAAGATGATTTTGTTCAAAGTATGATTTTGGCTCAAAGACGGATTTGTTCAAAGTATGAATTTTGGTTCAAAGTACGAAAATGCTCATAAGTCTCAAAGAATTGAAATGCTCATAAGTGTCAGAGTGAAATAAGCTAATGTGTTCCATTCTACCATAGTCCGGGAATCAGTTAAGCAAGTGAAAGAAGCTAATGTGTTCCGTACCATCATAGACTCATAGTCCGGGCATTAGCTAAGCAAGTAAAAGAAGTTAATGTGTTCCGTTCCACCATAGTCCGGGAGTTAAGCAAGTGAAAGAGGCTAGTGTGTTCCGTTCCATCATAGTCCAGGCATTAGTTAAGTAATGAGAATAATGCTAGTGTGTTCCGTTCCACCATAGTCCGGGCACTAAGTGAAGTAAAGTAAAGTAAATGAAAATATAGTAGTGTGTTCCGTTCCATCATAGTCCAGGCACTAGTTAAGTGAAGTAAAAGAAATGAATGAAAGTGCCAGGTATGTGTGATATGTGGGTATGTGTAAATGATTGAAAAGAAATGATACATGTGTGATATGGAGTACTAGCAAAGGAATAATGCATGTGTGCTATATGTTATGTGTAAAGAGAAACGCGTGATGTAAATGATGAAATTAAGTATTGATGTAGGTATGATTTCAAAAATAGGCACATGATAGGTTTTGAAAAGAATTATGCTCCCGTACTCTGATTATAGTATTGTTGACCCTGCTTCTACTGTTAATTGCTTCGTTATATATATATATGCAAGCATGTTAATGTGATGTTCATAACATGGTTAACTAGTAGTTTGTATACACTGAGTATTTCATGCCCAGCCGAACTGTTACTTCGGCAGGTACACAGGTAGACACACGCGCTCCGAAACCATGGGTCGAGGAGGTATATGTCGAGGAGACGATAGGCAGTTATCTTGAGGATGTTAGTGACCTTGACGGGTGTCCTTACTGATGAGTTGACGAGAGGGAGAGATGTATTTTGGGTTTTCATTGTTGGGTTTTTGTATTGATTGAGTTGGTAACTCAAGAAAATGATCTTATATACATGTTTTAGTTTATATTTCAATTATTGCTACAGTTGGTACTTGGAAGACTCTAGAAAAGAAAGAAATTTTCAAGTTCATTGTTTAGCATTCCTTATATGCTATTATAGGATGGTTTGAAGTATAGGTCACGACGCCAAAGTCTCAAAACTTCTAAGAGAGATTTTGGGTTGCGATAGAAGGACCGTTGACTTCCCGTGGAAGTCACCTACGACTTGCTTTCTCTTTAAGTCTTTCACCAACTTTTAACTTCGGTGGGAAGTCAAAAGTTAAATGGTAAACCGAATGCAATAACCGTTCTCTTTTGAATTATTCCTACCCAGAAGTCGTTAGAAGTTTCTCCAGAAGTCGATCCAAACATAACCTTATAGAGGCCCATCCTGAGAGGAAGCAACTTTTGTTGGAGAGCTGTTTCCACCACCTATACACCATACAAAAGACCATAATGTGTTGGCAAGCCATCCATTATCTCCTCCAAGGCTCCAATGCCACATTGGAGATTTACAATTCGAGATTCAGGATACACGGTTGAGGTTTAAGAAGCTGGACTTCGCCTGCATCCTTGGTCGTAGGCCTCACCTGCATGCTCTCTTCCCATCAAGCTTGGAGCAGCACTTGGGTCACTAAAGGCGAGACTATTCGGTGATACCAAACTGATCAAGGACTGAAGGCAAATCTCTTGAACGATTTCTAAGATGCTAAGACTATGGTATACACTTCATGTGGTCGGTGAACTTCAAAAAACATGAACTTCGGTCAAAAGATGGGCTTGACTTGAAAGTATTAATCTACATGCAAGTTGTCTGATTTTCTCATTGTACAGTTAAGGCTTAGTAACCAAAACCATGCAATAACATTGCGCTCCCACTCCTCCCAACACTGCTATAAATAAAATAGTGTCATCAGAGCCATGGTCTAAGATTTTTCAGTAGGATCCAGACCTTGAACTGGTGGGGTTTTCACAATAACATAAAAATAAGGTATATAGTTAAGTATTTGACGAAGGGGTAAGATTCATTCAATTATCACTATGGTATATACAGACCTAAAATGTGGATGTGATAAGGATTCTGATCCATAGGATTTATCTTTGTATTTTATTCTACATCAGTGCCTTATCCTGACTATTTGGGTGACATTGTGTTTTGACATTCTATTTTATTATAAAGATCCATATCATCAGTTAGACAGTGTAACACCAAATCTTGCTTACAATTCAACAATTCTTCAATTGTTAGTCTTCAGTTTTTTTTTTTTTTTTTGGTGTCTGCATCATTTACCTACATTAGTTGGGTCTTCAGTTGAATGTGTACAGACTGGAGCTATTCTCAAATTATCTTGTGTGCTCATCTGTTAGTATTTCTAGTCATTCATCTCAACATCATCATCTCAACTGCACTCTTGTTGCTTTTTATTTGTCTAACATTCTGGTGTGCTCATCTTTTAGTATTTCTAGTCATTCATCTCAACTGCACTCTTGTTGCCTTTTTATTTGTCTGACATTCTGGTCTGTAAATCAATCTTATTATTTGTATAGCATAGCTAATCTTATTGTCATGTACAGTTTCCAATATCTGTCCAGATCTAAAAAATATTCAATCCTTTTGACGCCATAGGAAATCTCATAAAGAACTCTCATTGAGTTAAAGTTCAGTTCTTCACAAAGTAGCTATATGAGATTACAAAGGAAATGCTGGGCCCTCACCTGAAAAAAAATGCAGATAAAAAATAAAAGCTCTCGTGTGAACCCCCACACGCTTTTCCACACATGAGGAGCAAGTCCCGTAGAGTTGGCCTAACTCTCCTCATGGTTATAAACTACCACAGTATTTATACTAGCAAAAACCCCATGCTATGCATAGGTGTCAGAAAAATAATTGGGAGACCAAAAAAGTTTTTGAGAAACTATATGAACAGGGGTTGCAAAAATAGTCAAATAACAATACTTATTTTGGGCTTGTGTTTTATGTCAGAGGTGCTACTTGCGCAAGTGACAATAAATTATAAATTATCATCTATGCTTGAAATATCTTCTAACATGGCGTTTAAATTGTGATTTTTATAAGAATATAGCAATCCAAGAGAACAAGGAAAAATAAATACGCAAGCATCCAACAAATTTAAAGTTATAGTGGGAAGAAGATAAAAATATTAGGATTAAAAGATCAAGACAAATTAAGTATAAGAATAACCCAAAGATTTAAATATGGAACAAAGTGTGTTTATAATAGTAAACTTTATTGTGGGTTGTAACGAGGTTGCACTCTCGTATAGTGTTCTCTATTCACTTAGAAAGGAAGGTGTAAGCACCCCGTTTTTGGACCCCCTACTCCTCTCCTATTCTCTTCAGAGCTCCAAGGCATCAACCAAAGCCCAACATCCTTAACCTTCATCCGACCCAACCGATAGCCCAGAGCCTGATTGCACCAGACCCAACAGGTTTGCACTATACCAGGTAGTTGTGGGTCGAGCTACGCGGTTAGCTTGCTGGGGGGGGGGGGGGGGGAGTAGGGGGGCAAGCGCTCCCTTGCCCAAGGGCGGATCCCCCGGCCCAAACTTTTAGGTGGCTCGAATAGGCACAACTCATTTTTGCTAAAAATTAGCATTTCATTCGACCGAAATCAGCTTCATTAGAACGAAATAGCTATTGTTTCCTATCTGAGCAATTGGTTCCGTTCCCGAATGCATTTCGTTCGAAAGACCCCTAAGTTCGTCCAAACGACCCCCGCATATTTCAATTTTTTAGGATTTAAACCCTAATTTGGCCATCCAATCCCCTTCCTACACCACCCTAAACATCTCTAATAATCACAAAACTACCCTAACCCTTGGAAATTTTATAAGCACCCAGCCCCCACAAGCCATTAAGAAAATTCCAAATCCTTATACCCCAAACACTAATTCTTAGACCTTCATCTTCTTCTCCAATCAAAAAACCCTAATTCTCCACAGAATTTATGAGAGAAAAAACCTCCCATAGCCCTAGCATTCCCATTCTAAACCAAAACCCTAGTGTGAGGTAGACCTTCCTAAGCCATACCCCTTTGCAAGATCACTCTACCTTAGACCCTCCTCTTGGAGTTGTGAAGAGCAAAGGAGAATGGTAGGTTCTCAACATACCCCTCCATCCTTCATCTTTTTCTTATTTTCTAGCATTTCTTATTGCTTATTGTCTCTCCTTGCTTGTCTTTGGGTTCTAGTCCTCCTCTAGAAACATTTTTGAGGACCCATCTTCTTTCCTTGGTAGGTCTCCCTACATTAATCTAATGGTGTAGGGGATCCCATTAAAAGAGGATTAGCACTCCTTTCCTTTTCCATTTTAGTTTTTTTTTTTGTTTCTCCTTTCATGTTCCTTGTCCATTTCTAGGAATTGCTAGAAGGCATCTCCCTTCAAACTCAAGTGGGCCTCTCTATACCAAATCCAATGGTGTAGAGAGACCCCCATTTCATAAGGGGAGAAATCTTGCATTTCATTTCACGTATTGTCTTTTCTTTGCCATCTAGGGTCTGGCAATAGTCGAGACATCTTTCTTTTTTGCTTATGTTTTTTTCGGCCACAAAGCCATGTTCGTTCGAACGAAGTTCATTCCGTTCGAACAAATATGATTTGTTTTGCCCGTATTGCCCTCTTTTGGCCAATTGCATCACTTCCATGTTGACCTTACCCTAGGTTATTTAGTAACCCCGGCAGGTATTAAACTTCGGTTTTGGTATAAACTTCGGTCGCTAAGGAAGTTGACACATTTCGAAGAAGTCTAAGGAAGTTATGTAAAAATTAAAGAAGTCTAGGAAACTTTAAGGAAACATTGGAAATCTAAGATGAAACTTTAGAAATTCAATACTTAAGCATAAATACACATCTAGAATTCATTATATTACTGATGCAAGCATGTAGTACTCAAATGTGAGAATCATATTAAGTGACATGCGTTGTCTGCTTGTCTGAGGTGTAATTTTTTCTTGATATTTATCTGGATTGTCAATTTTTTAAAACTATATTTCATCTTCTTTGTCAGGTGAAGGGGTATGTATTCTCTTTATTTTTCAATGATTATCCATGTTAATTGTTTGGGAAACCTAAAAACCTTATGAATGAACATTGAAGTCAATAAATAATTTAAATTCAATTTAGTTTCTAAACCTATTTCATTCTATAATTGATGAGCTCAATGTTTTTACAATACTGAATCAATATGTGAAGAGAAGGAGATTGGTAGTTAAATAATTTTGAATTTATGAAATACTATTAAGAAATTATTTGATTTTTTTAATATTACTAAAAAGTCATTATGGGCATAATATACTAATAACAAGATTATTAGAATAATAAAATTATAATTTATAGTAAGATTAATGCTAACCACACTCTAATAATAAAATTATAATTTATAATAAGGTTAATGTTAGCACACTCTCTTTTAAAGTTAATTATATTTATAATAAGGTTAATGTTAGGTACACATGTCTTTTTATGGAGAAAGTAAGTTTAAAAATGAGTGAAACTAGTACCATTTTAAGTTAAAACCTGAAGTCCTTCAATTTACAGATATCTTCTATACACTTCGGTTAACTTCCACTGAAGTTCTACATTTTCTCAATAATTTTTTTCTGTTTCGGTCGAAGTTTAAGAAAGTTTACCAAGAAGTCCAGTATTTTTAAAATACTAGTGCATTTCACTTCGGATACTACGGAAGTCGACTCAATTCAGTCAACTTCGGTGGAATTGAGTCGATTTTTGATACTATGCCCGACTAAATCCTCTAAAAATCAGGTTTTGGGCAGTTACAGAACCAGATTCATTCGAACGGTCGTTCAAACGAATATGATTCTGTTACAGTTACAGAACCAATTTCTTTCGAACGAAACATGTCTTGTTCGAACAACTGTTATTCTGTGTAGTTACAGAATCAGTCATTCGAACCAGACCAATCTGGTTTGGTCTGGTTCGAACGAACTTGATGTTGCGATACTCTTTTCATCCCCCAAACCTATCTTAGGTTAATTTTAACCATGGTTAACTTTCCAACCCTCCCTTTGGTCCACAATAAGCCTAAATTACTATTAAAAACAACCAAAACATTCAAGAAATCATAAAATATAAAAACATTCAAAATCAATCAAAATAAAAAAATGAAAAATCAATTAACTCAA
Organism: Tetracentron sinense; assembly: GCA_015143295.1. Taxonomy (NCBI): domain Eukaryota; kingdom Viridiplantae; phylum Streptophyta; class Magnoliopsida; order Trochodendrales; family Trochodendraceae; genus Tetracentron; species Tetracentron sinense. The sequence continues at coordinate 38,069,679 of CM026554.1, forward strand.
CTCTCGCCTTTCGATAAAACTACATTGGTCTGATCCCGCCAGACGAGTATGTAGGCAACCTTATACAGGTCCAACCACTTCCCTAGGATAGTCCCCTTTCCTCGTCAATTTATCTTTAAATTAGCATAATTACAATGACCTAGGCAATTTCCTTTAAATTTCATGATGTCTGGCTTAGACTTAGGGAGTTGGTAACCATCTTCGGATGGGGGTTCTGGGGTGCCTAACACCTTCCCCGTGACATAACCAAATCGCTTACCTAGATCTCCGACAAAGACCGTAAGCCCTTATCCATTTTACCAGGGATCTCATTTTCCCCATAATCAAATAGGTGGCAACTCCTTTTCTTAGGCATTTAGCGCCATTGCTACGCAAGGCCTGCTCCAGCCCAAAAGGAAATGCGGTAAATTCCCTTGCTCACAAAAGCAAAAGCATATTTCTCCCTTATCTACATTTCACAGTTTTTGAGCAATAATTATTAATATAACAAGTAACAACATAGGGCCTCTTTGTCCACCCATCAATTATGATGATTCTTTAATTCTAGAAAAACAATTCCTAAATTCATTTTGAAGAACAGAAACAAATGAAAAAAAATCAACTGTAGACTAGTAAGGATGGGGTAGAGGGTGGATGTGAGGATGGGTGGAGGTGGGGTGGGGGTGGTGCATGAGGGTGGAGTTGGTGGTGGTGATGGGCACTATGGCTAATTCTTAGTAATACTAAGGAAAGATTCCAATTACCGGGCTCCACCATCATGTAAGCAGCAATATTGGTCAAAGATGCACGTACTTTTGATGAAGTTGGCATCAAGATGCGTCGTTGACCAATCGCTTGATTCCGACAACATATAACCATACACAAATGATACATTTTCTTGACTTCTGAACAATTACTTTTGAGCTATGCTTGCTAAACTGGATATTGATTTTGACAAAACATGCACACATAAAAAGTCCAACAAAACAGTCCTCCAAGCTGTTTGGTTCCAACAACAATACAATGGCAGAATTATTTGGGGAAATTCATAGAGATTGAGGACCAAAAGAAAATAAAAGGAAAGGAAAGAAAATAAAATAAAACCCCACTATTATTTTAGAAATTGCATATGCAATTCTGCAGAAACACTTGGGACATTGAGGTTACATGATTGGCACAGATGATGAATAATGGTGACCTTCAATAAATCTTCATGACTCACTCGACTTATGAGGAGTTCTAGCCCAGATGCAGATTTCCAAACTCACTGTGGTAGCGACACTTATCGTTGCTACCCCTTCAACAGGTTAAGAAAACAAAACTTTTCAAAGGAGGAAGTTATGGTTTCAACCGATTCTACCACAGTGAGAGTTGGGCTAGCATTTCTCTTTTAGTTATTCATTATATTAAGTGGCGTAATAGTTTCTGCATGCACAGAAACTATCATTCTCCTTATATTAAATGCTAGACTAAGATATAAATACTAGTATACAAAAGCATTAGATATGGAAAAAATTTAATTATAAATAAAGTATATAAAATTATATGAGTAGTCAATATCATCAACAAACATAACAAGTAATTAATGTTTTGTCATACTGTTGAGAATAATGTGCCAAAGAAATAATTGGTGGAAGAAGAGCAATCAATAACTACAATTAGGAATAGGGAATTCTAGGAGGAAGAAGAGAGATCTGATCTTTTATGTATGAAACTGGAGATGGAGAGTTGAGGGAGATGTAGGGGCTTTCTAGAAGGAAGAAGAGAGAAACTCCTCCCTTCTTCCACCTTGTCCCGAAGAGTAATTAGGACCAATTCGGTCACGTTTTCATGTTCCAATTGAACACTTTCAATTTTTGATTATTCTCAAAGGAGGAATATTAGCGTTAATCACGTCAACCATTAATTGCCTCATAATAGCAAACGTCAAACCACTTTTTAGTGGGCCCACATCAAAAACTGATTTAAGTTTGCTGTTAATGAGACAATTAATGATTGACGCCATTGGTGCTAGCATTCTCCATTTTCATATCATGTATTAAGGATCACAAATGTGATTTTTTATTCGAAATGTGATCATTGATCACAAATTATAATAATAATTCAATTGGGATTAACAAATTGGGGCTAGATGTTGGGATTTTTCCTTAAATAGGCTTTTCTACGATCCCATTTATGCCTAAATAGGTTTCAAATTTTAAATTACATTTGTAAGCTTTTACACGTGTAAACTCACACATGTGATAAAGGTAGCAATCAATCAGTAAAAAGTATCGATTGATCGATAAAAGTATCAATCAATTCGTTAAAGGTAGCAATACTTTATCGATCAACCGATAAATTTTATCTATCGAGCAATCGATTTGAAAAAAATGTACTTATATTTGTAAATATTTATTATTTTAATTGATTTTTACAATTTCAAAATTCAAGTGAAGAATACTGACCTCAACACACATGAGTAGGCCATATTCTAGCCCAAAGAATAAGAATAACTCTAGAAAAGCGGGTAAAGAGGAGATACGAGAGATAAAATTGATGGGACAACTATCAACCAAGTATTCGCAGAAGGCTTGCTTCAAGATCAATGAGAACTTGGAGGCCAATCTTGAGAGGAAGCAGCTTTGCTTGAAAAACAATATGGTATCAACCACCTATAAGACATACCGAAAATCATGAGTAGGCAAGCAATCCATCACCTCCTCTAACACCATATTATAGATCTACAATTCGAGATTCAGGGTATGCAATCGAGGTTTGTGGAGCTGGACTTCACCTACATCCTTGGCCATAGTGCCTCACCTGCATGCCCTCCCCCTATCATGCTTGGAGTAACACTTGGGTCACTGAAGGCAACATTATTTAGGGACACTAAGTTGATCAGGAAGGAGCATATGTTGAATGAATTTCTAAGATGCTAGGACTATACCAACTAACTGAAGTTGGTGTTGGTGATATTTGTCGAGTCGTTTTTTATCTTGAATGAATATTTAGTTTTTGAGCTATACGAGAATGATGAGTGTAGGGCCGCAGGCATGTAAATTTTGATTTAAAAAAATGTCATATGGAAAAATCTTAGAAGGTGGACCCTACTTAAGAGTTAAATTTATTTAAAATTTAAACTCTTTAAATAAAGGGCATAGCTTCCACCAAATGGGGCCCACAAATTGGATAGACTCCAAATGTGATCCACAAATCTCACAAGATTTATCAACAACTGAAATCACGATAAGTCGCTCAAGAAGTTGTGTTAAAGGATCACTACCATTCAAAATCTATAGAAGAGGTAGCTCATTCTCTAAAAAAAGGGGAGAAAGAGATAAAGAAAAGAGGAGAAGAAGAATACAAGCTCTAAAGCTCCATAGATCACCATTAAAGCCCGAAAACTCCGAAGATCTCCATCAAAGCCCAAAGCTTTGAAGATCTCTATCAAAGCCTAAAGCTCCAGAGATCTCCATTAAAGCTAGAGTTCCTGAAGAGCCCTAAAGCCCAGATACTCCAGCAATATTTCCAATTTTGAAGTTCGAATATGAGAATATGTTGTTTTCCAGCCCTCAGATTAAAGATTTGTAAAAAAAGGAATTAGAGGTTTCTCTCTTGTGCAGAGATTAAATCTCAGAGATTTGTACCCTCACCAATATCAATAAAAATTGATCATTTATCATACTTCTCTTGTTCTTGACTTTTGGACACGAAATTTGTGTCAATAAATTTTTGGCATGCCCGGTGAGACAATCTCTGTCTCTCATCTCTTTTTTATGAACTCTTTGAGATTCGAAGTCAATGGCACCAAAGAACACCACGTCCATTCCAAGCATCAAGCCCACAGGTCCTAACCCTATGGCCGCCAGTAATGTTGGATCAAGTCTCAACACTCATAATACGGTATGTAAGAAGCAAGATCTTAGCCACTCATATGCGCTCGTCGACCCAAGCAAATGCTTTCTCGTCAAAACCATTGCCGATTCCTGGCACGGTTTCATCTGGATTTCCCGTCATCACCTTAACCCCGCTAAAGGAGAAAAGGGTGGCCTATTTTCCTATGAAAAAGAACATGATTTACTCTTCTTCATCTCAAGAATCAAGCTCCAAGCATAAAATCTCGTTGCTCATGGTTCAAGCACAGGCTCTACACCTAGATCTACTCACAGAAGCTTAGGATCTCTTTCTTTGGGACACTCGAACTCTGTCAATACTAAGCATTTTGTTCCAGTTATAATGACACAAGGCCTCTGCATTGATGAACAAATTGCGAGTATGTCTAAAGCCATTGAAGGGCTCACCAATGCACTTAATGAAAAAGACAAACAAATAGTCATGCTCATGAATAAGTTCGAGAATGGTGAGGAATCCAGCCACGGTCATGCACACCCGGAAGATGATCCTAAAATTTTGACAAAAGATCAAGGTGCAAATCAAAATATTCAAGTCTCTTCTGATGGGTCACAAAAAAAAAGTGGTAGCTAATGAAAAGCCATTCTCTGAAGTTGAGTCACATTTTGCTGATGCTAAGTTTTACATGGAATGTGATTTGATGAAAGAAGTCAAACCTGCATTAATTCCATCAACTGGGAAATCAAGTTCCCAAAAGAGAAAAGCAATACAAGGTTTGAGTATTGAGATAGAGCCTGAGAAGAAAGAAAGCGATAACAAGGATAAACATCGTCTCAAACAAAGATGAGAAACCTCAAGGCACCCTTAAAGTCTCAGAGACAATGCTGGTTCTTCGATATGTGCGATGTTCACAAAGAAAAGGAGGACAATCTCCTTTCATTGGATGCAGTATTACAGATTTGAAAGCATTAAAATGATTGACTTTTCCTATCACTAAGTTTACTTCATCAACAATCTTCAAACCACCTCTTGAAGGGTTGTGAGATCATCATAGGGTCATAAGATCAAGTATGGATCCCTACCAACAGAGAGAACCGAAGAGGGTTTTGATCCTAATGCTTCCAATCTCCTTGCTAAGGTAGGATATGACTACAAAGATCGACCTCCTTTAGGCAAATTCTCAAGTAAGACTACAGGAATAAAAAATTCACGGACTGAATTAAACTCAACAGAAGTTGAAGGGAAAAGGTTATGCAATGCAAAGTTTCAAAGATGGGGTCGGCTATAACTCGCCTACACCAGTTCACATATCTTCAACGAAGGCTAATCCCAATACATCACCGCACAGTCAGTGAATGAAGATCGTGTCCTTGACTCCCTGTTGCAAGAACTTCTGTATTTGATCGAATTGGTGGACCAAATTCGCGAGTTTCCATTTTCGAAAGATTAGGAACCCAAGTAAACACTAATACAAATGAAGTTATCACCAAGTCAAATAATGTGAGACATTCTCAAAGACCTTGTAATTCCAAAAAGATGAAGCGTGTCAGCATATTGCCTCAAAAGCCCCTGAAGAGCTAAAAAGCATAGTTCCGTCACGTATAAAATGACAAGTAAATTTGGTCGTGATAATTAAGAACTCTCTCAAAGCTAAGCAACACACTATTGTGTTCACGGGCCGGGACAAAGGGTCGCGATCCTGCGAAGGTGAGCAAATCAGCATGGCTTACAGGACCAAGAGCTTCAAGATGGTACGAGGAAAGTGTAGGTTCCACTACCCATATAATAGTAAGAGAATTGTTAGATGAAAATCTTATTGAGGACGATATCCAAGATGCTTCACCTACATTTGAGGAAGGTGGATAGGCAACGGTGGATGAATTAAAAGAACTCAACCTCGGTACACCAGAAGACCCTCGCCCCACTTTTGTAAGTGCGTTTCTAGTGCTGGAAGAAAAGAAAAAATACTTCGACTTGTTGCTCAAGTATAAAGATATTTTTGCATGGTCTTACAGAGAAATGTCGGGTCTTAACCCAAAAGTAGCAGTTCATCATTTGACTGTCAAGCATGGTGTGCGAAACCAATAAAGCAAGTTCAGCGTCTTTCCAGACCCAAATTGGTTCCACAAATTGAAACCGAAGTCAACAAGCTCATTGAAGCCGGATTCTTTCGAGAAGTCAAATACCCAACATGGCTCGCCAATATTATCGTCATGAGAAAGAAGAATGGAAAAATTCGAGTTTGTGTAGATTTTCGAGACCTCAATGAGGCATGCCCAAAGGATGACTTCCTGCTTCCTATCGTCGTAAATATTGACCGAATATTGTAAAACTTAATTATAGGATCTTTCTTTTTTGTTTTTGTAAGTTGTATTATAAATATTGACCTCCTAGAGAGAAGAATACATAACTTTTCTTTCTCTGAAATACCTTCGACGTGGTATCAGAGCAAGCTCTCTAAACCCTAACTTTTTTCCCTCTTGTTCTATGGTTCTCTAAACCATAGGCTAGTTTTTTTTCTTGATCATCTCGGTACAGACCCTCAGTGAGCTCTCGGCTTCTCTATTTGGTGCTATTCTCTCGACTTCTCTATTTGGTGTTATTCTATCCGCTTCTCTGTTGGTGCTATTCAGAGCTTCTCCAACAGTATTTTATTGGTTTCTCCAGCAGGATTTTGTTGGCTTCTCCAGTAGGTTTTTTGGCTTCTGTTTTGGCTTCTCCAGCAATTTGTTTTTTGCTTCTCCAGCAAGCTATCGTATATTGGTTTGCCAATATTCTCCAGCAAAGCTATCTTTGGAAATAATTTCTCCTATATTGGTTTGGAAATATTCTCCAGCGAGCTATTCTCCAACAAGCTATCTTTGGAAATAACTTCTCTTATATTGGTTTGGATATATTCTCCAGCAAGCTATCTTTGGAAATAAATTCTCAAGCAAGCCATCGTATGTTGCTTTGGAAACCAATCCAATCTCTGGTAATTACAAAGAGCCCCCCAAAGTCTCTAGAAATTACATCTTGCCCCCGGAGTTTCTGGAATTTACATTTTGCTCCTCAAGTTTCTAGAAATTACGGTTTGCCCCCAGAGTTTCTGAAATTACAGTTTATCCCCCGAAATTTCTAAAATTAGAGTTTGCCCCTTTAAAGTTTCTGGAAATTACAGTTTTGCTCTTTCTTTATCATGGGTGATAAATTGGACACCCATGCTACATTAGAGGGGGAGAATTCTAATTTTGTTCCTGGTGATCAGATTCTTCTTTCCAAGACAGAATATAATTCTATTCTTCAGCACGTCATTGTCTCTTCTACTTCCACAGCCAATTTGGTCTCGTCAGGTAACACATGTCTCCTTTCCTCTTCCAATTCACCTTGGATTCTTGATTCCGGAGCTTCTGACCATATGACAGGTAACTTATCTCTTCTTTCGAATGTATTTTGTCCTTCTCCTTCTTTTGTTACTATTGCTAATGGAACTAAAACTCGTGTTCAATGGATTGGTACGTTTTGCTCTTCTAGTCTCAATTTTTCATTTGTTTTATACTTGCCTCAGTTCCGTTTTAACTTGTTATCCATTCACAAACTTACTCAATCTTTCAACTGTTCTGTGATATTCTATCATTCTTATTGTGAATTTCAAGATCTAAAGACGAAGAGGACGATTGGTGGGGGATATGAGAAGAATGGGCTCTACTACTTTCAGCCATCCGCCCCGTCCGTTTATCCAGCTCTTCATTCCGCTGCATCTCCTTATCAGTGGCACTGTCGGCTTGGACACCCATCTTCCGCAAATCTTCGGCACTTAGTTTCTTCTTTACCTCATTCTTCTAATTTTATTTGTAAACTTAGTAAGCACCATAGAGTTTCTTTCCCTCTCCGTACTGATACACCTTGTTCACAACCTTTTGCACTCGTTCATTCTGATATTTGGGGACAATCTCGAACCACTGGTTTATGTGGTGCCCGATATTTTGTTACTTTTATTGATGATTATTCTCGTTTGACTTGGGTGTATTTGCTTAAGGATCGTTCTCAATTGTTTAATGTTTATCAAACCTTTTATGCCGAAATTTCTAACCAATTCAATGCAAAATTGTTAGTCTTTCGCATTGACAATACTCCAAAATATAAAGTTAGTTATTTTAAGCAATTTCTCGAATCTCAAGGCATCATACATCAAACATCTTGTGTTACTACCCCACAACAAAATGAGATTGCCAAACGAAAGAATGGTCTCATTCTTGCTATAGCCTGTGCCCTTGTCATCCAGATACATGTTCCAAAGATTTTTTGGGGGGATGCTTTTCTCACAGTCACTTATCTTTTGAACAAGGTTCTAAATGTCGATATCGCTCGACATGTCAGAACCGCGAAAAAAAGATATATCGGAAGATATATCGTTTATCGGTGATTTTTGGAAAAATGACAAAAAAATGAGGTAAAACATGAAATTTTGCAGTGAAATTTTAGGAAATGTTAAAATAGATTTTAATACATGTTTTAGAATAGAAATATTTAAAAAACAACAATGTACATAAGAGATACAATGAGAATAGAGTAAAGTTGTGCGCTGGCGAGTGACGATAATATATCATTGATTCATGTTTCATTCATTCTTCAATAAGATGTGCATTGACCCCTATGTCAATTATATTATAATCAATTTTACTTCATTTGAACAAATATGTAAGGTCATTTGATTCTCTGTTTTTTTAATGATTATCCATGTTAATTGTTTTAAAAATCTGAAAAAACTTATGAATGCACATTAAATTTGATAAATAATTAAATTTTAATTTAGTTTGTAAACCTGTTTTTATATGCAATTGATGAGTTCTATGTTTTTGCAGGACTGAATCAACATGGAAAGAAGATGAGATGGTTAAATTATCGGAAGACTATGCATCAAGAGAAAAAAAACAGGACTATCATTTTAGTTGACTATGAAGTGGATGTAATTATGTAAAAGGAAGTGGATGTAATGTTATTCAAATGTGTGGGACTTATTTTTGATGTAAACAAGCCGGATGTAAATTTTATTTTTATTTGGATGTAATTATGTAAAAAGAAGAGGGTTGTAATTTTATTTGACCGTGAAAAAAAAAATTGATGTAATTTTATTTTTAATGTAAACAAGAGGACTTGTAGGTCTATTGAATGTTGTTTAAGTGATTAAAAGTTTAATATAATCAAGCAAGACCTATATAATCAAGCAAGACCTCCATGCCAAAATACAAAGTTATTGTTTTTCTATCTATATTTTTTTAACAGGTTGAAAAATATAATTTTGGTTTTTTTTTTACAAATTACAGAAGATTTTTTTTTTCTGCATGAATCGTGACAATGGGAGTGAGGGGGATAAAGGGAACCGTGAATAACATTAGATGTGAAAAATATTTATAATGGTTTCTATTGTCTCAATTAATAATTTGTATTTTAAAAAAGATTAATAACTTATTTTAGTTTTAATGTTATTAAATAACATATTTAAATAATATTTAGTTATTTTATATATCATTTTTAGTGAAATAAATTATATTATTTGGTCGATGTTAATATATATACATTATTTAAACTTATTAACTATTAATAATAATAATATAATATTGTTCAAATTCATAACTAAATAAAACATACTTAAATTTCAAGTATAATCCTTAAAATAGAAAAAAAAACCTTATATTAAAAATTTTAATACTTTTTTTGAATTAGGTGTATAATATAAATCAAAATTAATTTTTAACATATTAATTATTGTCATATAGTATAATTTTTTATATGACACATCATTTTTACAAAAAAACCTTATATTAAAAATTTTAACTTATAATTTTTTTTTAGATTATATACTAAACCAAAAAAAAAATTATAAATTTATAAGTTAACACTTAAAAATTTTTGTACTAAAAGCTTAAGTCCCCAATTTAAAATTTTTGTATTAAAATTAGTATTAGTCTTTTTAATTTTAGGCTAAAATTAAAAGCCTAAGTCCCCAATTTTTAAAAAGAGTAAACTAACATTACCCTTGTTAGGTTAAAATTCTCAAAAGTGAAATATATTGTTGAGAGTAAAATTAGAATTACCCTTATTAGGTTAAAATAATTTAAAATTGAAGTATTTAGATGTTTAAAAAATTAAGTGACATTAGCATTACCCTTTAGGTTTAAAGAGACAAGTAACTTTAGCATTACCCTTTTTAGGGTTTAAAATACTCATAAACTAAACTTACGGGTTTGTTTTTTGGTCAAGTAACAATATCACAAGGCAAAGCTACAGGCAAAGCTACGGGTTCTGGGAGAAAAAAAAAACAGGAGCTCTGCTCCAAATGGAAGAGGGAAGAGGGGAAGAGGAGAGAGAGGAGTACGACGGCGACGACGATGACTTTGCAATCGGCGACGGCGACGGCAATAGCACAGGTATGTACCCACATGCCACGGCTACGGCCACAACCCTTCTTCCTTCTTTCTTCTCGTCCCAAAACCCTTTTTTTTTTTTCTTCTAAATCAAATATCTCAGATTCTCAAAGATCTCTTTATTTCTTTTGATGGATGCTTGCAAATCTGCAAAAAAAAAAGGAGATTTAAAAAAAAAAAAACTTTGATTCACAGGTTGGCCTTTTTCGGTGGGTTATCGGCGATATTTCGTCGATATCGCCGATATATCGTCGATAACCCACGATATCATGTAAGTTTTTCTTGAAACTGTATAGATGTGTCGAAAGGCACCGACACCGACAAATATCAGCGATATATCGCCGATATTGTCGATATTTAGAACCTTGCTTTTGAATAGAAAGCCCTCTCGAGTTCTATAGGGTAAATCTCCATTTCAAATAATGTTTCCTGATAAAAACCCCTTTTCTCTTTCCCCAAAGATTTTTGGATGTGTTTCCTTTGTTCATAACTTGCACCCTGGTCATGACAAATTTGATCCTCGTGCTCGTAAATACATCTTTCTTGGTTATTCATGCATACAAAAAGGGTTCAGGTTCTATAATCCTATCTTACGTAAGCATTTTATGAGTACTCATGTGACCTTTGAGATCGTTCCCTATTACTTTCTTGAGGGTAATCAGTTCCAAAATCTCTGTTTTCTGATCTTGTTCTGCCTACTAGTATTCTTGGTCATCCTCCTATTTCACAGGTATATATTCATCATTCCCAGGCTGTAGCTCCGGTCACTCTTCCTCATGATGCTTTACCACTCACACCATCTCCTCAGCATCTGGAGATCCACCTCCTCCTTCTGCATTGGATCCTAATCTGCCCATTGCAGTTCGTAAAAGTACTCGTACTTGCATTACTCATCCTAATTCTAATTTTGTATCTTATGATCATCTTCCTTTCAAGCTTTTTCTGTGTCTCTGTCATCTCTTGTTGTTCCGAAGTCCTAAAGGGAAGCTCTTTCCCATCCGGGCTGGCAAACTGCAATAGAAGAAGTGATGCGTGCCTTGGCATTTAATCATACTAAGGATCTTGTTCCCAAGCCTGTTGGAGCTCAGATTGTTGGGTGTCCTTGGGTCTTCACAGTCAAACAGAACCCCGATGGTACCATTGATCGGTTGAAGGCCCATCTTGTAGCCAAAGGATTTACTCAGACTTATGGCATTGATTACACCGAGACTCTCTCTAGTGGCCAAGTTGAATTTTATTCGTGTTATCATCTCCCTTGCTGCGAATCTGGATTGGCCTCTTCATCAGCTCGATGTCAAAAATGTCTTTCTACATGGTGGTCTTGTTGAGACTATGTATATGGCTCAACCACTTAGGTTTGAGTCCAAGGGGGAGTGTGCTTGTCATCTTCAAAAATCTATCAATGGACTCAAATAGTCTCCCCGAGCTTGGTTTGGAAAATTCAGTAAAGTAGTGGTCACTCATGACATGACTCGAAACCACATTGATCACTCAATGTTCTTTAAGAAGTTAAAAAATGGTATTGTAATTCTAGTTGTCTATGTGGATGATATTGTCATCACTGGCAGTGACAAGGAAGGTATCTAGATCTTAATTCATCATCTTTGTTCTAATTTTCTCACTAAAGATCTGGGTAAGCTTCGTTATTTTCTTGGTATTGAGGTCGCAAGTTCTAAAGCAGACATCAGTTTATCTTAGAGGAAGTACACTCTTGATATACTGAAAGATACAGATTATCTTGACTCTAAACCTGTAGCTACTCCTACGGATACCAATCTAAAATTGATGTCAGATGAGGGTGAATTAGTTGGTGATCCAGAGATGTAACGTAGACTCGTGGGTAAACTCATTTATCTAACTATTACTCGACCTGAGATTTCATATGCAGTTAGTGTTGTGAGTCAGTTTATGACCACTCCTACAGAGGTAATCTTGTAACTTGGAAAAGCAAGAAGCAGTTAGTTGTAACTCGCTCTAATGCTGAGGCAGAATATCGAGTCATGGCTTATACCACTTGTGAGCTAACTTGGTTAAGAGCTCTTCTACAAGAGTTTGGGATTCCAGTACATAAACCAACACCTCTCTATTGTGACAATCAAGCAGCTATTCATATTATCAATAATCCAGTCTTCCATGAACGAACCAAGTATATTGAAGTTGATTTTCATTTTGTTCGGTCTAAAGTAAAGTCCAAAGACATTACAACTCCTTACGTTCCTTCTAGTAGTCAACTTGCAAATATCTTCACGAAAGACTGCCATCGACTCAATTTGTAGCAAGCTGGGAGTTATAGATATATACTCTCCAGCTTGAGGGGGAGTGTTGTAAATATTGACCGAATATTGTAAAACTTAATTATAGGATCTTTCATTTTTCTTCTTGTAAGTTGTATTATAAATACTGACCTCATAAAGAGAAGAATACACAACTCATGGTTGATGCCACCACAGGATACAAAGTCTTGTCCTTTATGGATGGCTCGTCTGGTTATAACCAAATTCGAATGGCTCCAAGAGACGAAGAACTCACTGCTTTTCGTACCCCAAAAGGTATCTACTATTACAAGTCATGCCTTTGATTTGAAAAATGTAGGGGCTACATATCAACATGCTATGCAGAAAATATTTGATGACATGCTTCAAAAGTTAGTAGAATGTTATGTTGATGAATTTGTGGTGAAGACTAAGAAAAGAGAAGACTATCTTCATGACTGAAGGATGGTGTTTGACAGGCTTCAAAGATACCAGTTGAAGATGAACCCCTTAAAGTGTACATTTGGGGTTGCTTCAGGCAAGGTTCTTGGATTTATTGTCTGGCACCGCGATATTGAAATCGACCAGTCCAAAATTGATGACACCCAAAAGATGCCAGAACCTCGGAATTTGCATGAACTCAGAAGTCTACAAGGCCGTTTGGCCTATTTCCGAAGATTCATCTTCAACTTAATAGGACGGTGCCAGCCTTTTAAGCGGCTTATAAAGAAGGATGTCCCTTTCAGGATGAATCTTGTAGTAATGCATTCAAAAGCATCAAGACCTATCTTTTGAAACCACCATTCCTAATAGCACCCACTTCATGACAGCCACTAATCCTCTACATTGTTGCACAAGAACGGTCCTTAGGGGCACTACTTGCCCAAATGAATGAAAATGGGAAGGAAAATACATTATACTACTTTAGCAGAACATTGGTCTGAGAAAAGTTGAACTACTCACCCATTGAAAAGACGTGCTTAGCTTTGATCTTTGCTATCTAGAAGCTGAGGCACTACTTGCGTGCCCACACGGTTCGAATTATCTCACAGGTAGACCCGATCAAATATATTATGTCTAGACCGGCCCTCTTTGGACATTTAGCCAAGTGGGCTCTCCTAATTTCAGAGTTTGAAATTGTATATGTTCCTCAAAAATCCATCAAGTGGCAAACACTAGCTGATTTCTTAGCAGATCACCCTATACCAGGAAGCTCAGAATTATCTGAAGACTTTCCTAATGAAGAAATCTTTTTCATTGAAGTCGTTCCACCATGGAAAATGTTCTTCAACGGAGCAGCTCGTCATAATGGAGCGGGTGCTGGAGTTGTGTTTGTCACACCAAAAAATGAAGTGCTTCCCTACTCCTTTGTTTTCACCCAACTCTGCTCAAACTGAGTACCAAGCTCTTATCATTGGGCTTGATAGCCCTTGACATGAGCATCTTACAGCTGAATGAGTTTGGAGATTCCAAGTTGACTATCAACGAAGTCTTGACGCATTATGATGTCAAAAACGCAGATTTGATTCCTTACTTTCAATATGACACCAATCTTATATAACAATTTGATGAGATCACTCTAGAATATGTTCCTAGGAAGGAGAATAAGCAAGCAGATACACTAGTTAATCTTGCATCCACTTTGGCCCTACCAAAACAAGGGCTCATCACAATACCTGTTTGCTAAAGACAGGTGATAACATCCATTCTCCCAGAAATATTTAAAGGTGCCAACTCCATATCAATCTTTGAAGTGGAAAAGGAAGATTAGCGAGATCCATTGATTGCATACTTGCAACATGGAAAGCTACTTGACGACCTCCAGCATAAAACTGAAATATGGCGCCGCGTACCTCGGTTCATTTATTACAAAAATGTGTTATATCGTTGTTCTTACGATGGTCTCTTTCTCCGTTGCTTAGGGGTACAAGAAGCTACAAAAGCTCTTGAGAAAGCTCATTCTAACATCTGCGGTGCTCACCAGTCAAGGCCCAAACTTTATTGCTAAGTGAAAAGAATGGGGTATTACTAGCCCACAGTGGTTCAAGACTCAATGGAATATGCTCGAAGATGTCAACCATACCAATTCCATGTTGACTTCATACACCAACCGCCTAAGCCACTACATCCCACATTGGCATCTTGGCCAATTGACGCATCAAGACTTGATTTTGTTGGACCCCTCACACTCAAGTCTTCAGGAAATCATCTCTACATTTTGGCAGCCACTGACTATTTCTCAAAATGGATTGAAGCTAACCTACTCAAGGAAGTGAAGAAAGAAACCGTTGCCGACTTCAGACGTACCCAACAGTGTATACAGGTATGGCATACCTCTTTACGTTGTGACTGACAAAGGAATACCCTTCTGCAACAGTCTGATGGACAAGTTTTGTGAAAAGTTTAATATCAAGCAATGACGTTCTACTATGTACAATGTCCCAGCCAATGACTTATCTTAAGCATTTAACAAGATTCTCTGTAAAAGAAATTTGTTGACAGAAATTTCGTGTCCAAAAATCAAGGACAAGAAAAGTATGACAAATGATCAATTTTTATTGACATTGGTGAGGGTACAATTCTCTAAGATTTAATCTCTACACTAGAGAGAAATCTCTAATACTTTTCATTACAAATTCTTGATCTGATGGCTGGAAAACAACGTATTCTCGGATCCGAACTTCAAAGTTGGAAATATTGTTGGAGTATCTGGGCTTTAGGGCATCTTCAAGAACTCTAGCTTTACTGTAGATCTCTGGAGCTTAGGGCTTTGAAGGAGATCTTCAGAGCTTTAGGCTTTGATGGAGATCTTCAGAGTTTCTGGACTTTAATGGAGATTTATGGAGCTTCAGAGTTTTATAGCTTGAATTCTTCTTCTCCTTTTTTCTTTATCTTTTTCTCCATTTTTTTAGAGAATGAGCTACCTCTTTTATAGATTTTGAGTGGTAGAGTCATCCTTTAACACAACTTCTTAAGAGACTTAACATGATTTAAGTTGCTGATAAATCTTGTGAGACTTTTAGATCACATTTGAAGTATATCCAATTTGGGGGTCCCATTTGTTAGAAGTTGTGCCCTTTTATTTAAATAGTTAAAATTTTATATAAATTTAACTCTAAGTAAGGTTTACCTTCTAAGATCTTGCCATGTGGCATTTTTTACGTATCAAATTTACATGCCTACAATGAGTCTACTCTTCCATTGAAGCAACATACCCCTATTTAGTTGAAGACTAGACTCGATATTTAGTTGAAGACTGGACTCGATATTCTCTCATAGCCCAAAAACTTGAGTTTCTTCTACTTTAGGATGTGCGAGAAGTTGGGCATTGACACTCAATCAGACTCTTCACTTTTGCAACAAAGTGAAGCCAACGGTGGGTTGCATTCAAAGGCCTATCCTATATCTATTACATAAAAACAACGGTGTAGTTAACCCAAGACAAGTGAAATAAGATCTGTTAAGTTACAAAAAACACGAGAAAAAGAAAAGAAAAACTGAAAGGCCAGAATGTATCCATATATATTGTACTTCATGCTTCATCGATGTGATGCAGTTTCCAAGCCTTATTTGATGGGGAAGGACATGCAGGTGAGTCACTAAAGCCAAGGAGGTGAAGTCTAGCTCTGTAATCCTCAATCGTGTACCCTAATTCTTGAACTGCATATCTCCAATGTGACGTTAGAGGGGATGATGGATGTCCTACCCACACATTATGATCTCCGGTATGGCCAAAATAGCTCTCCTACCAAAGTTGTTTTCTCTCAGGATGAGCCTCCAAGTTCTCTTTAATCTTGAACATAGCCTTATGCAAGCATTTGGCCAACGGTTGTCCCATCAACCTCCTCTCCCATATCTCCTTCTTACCCTCTTTTCTAGAAGTATTCTTTTCTTTGGGCTAGAATGTGGCCACCTGTTTTGTGTTAAGAACAATCTTTTTCACATACATTTTGAAATTGTAATAATCAATTAAAATAATTAATATGTAAAATTAGAAGTAAACTATTTTTCAAATAGACAAATTATCGATCGATTGATAAAAAAATATTGATAGATCGATAAAAAAAAATATCGATTGGCTGATAAAAAAGTATCGATCTATCAATAAAACTAATGATCGATCAATCGCTACCTTTAACGGATCAGTTGATACTTTTATCGATCGATCAATACCTTTTACCAATCAATCGTTAGTAAATATCGAGTGATATAGGTTAAAAAGGGAACAATCAATCGATACTTCTACTCATTAAGAAAAATATCAATCGATCATCAGTAACCATACTCGTCAATTCAAACAGTTTTAGATACGAGCTGGTCCCATATTTTATAGGAGAAAAAAAACTAATTTGTGGTTAGTGAAAAATGGAACCCCTGCTCATTCAATTTAAAATGAAAAATTCATTGCAAATAAATGTGACAAAAGTTACCTCTTCCTATATGTAAAAGAAGGAGATTGTTGTTAGTGTTTCATATTTTTCTCTAAATGAACGTATGAGCTTTGTTCTCGTCTTCTAGGTTGGTCATCCGTGAATCGATTCCAACAACAGAAGGATGAACAGAGGTGGGAGAAGAGTAAAAACAAAGGAAGAAATGAGACTAAGGGTTACAGACATAATTACGAAGTTCGGAGTTC
Source organism: Tetracentron sinense (assembly GCA_015143295.1). Classification (NCBI taxonomy): domain Eukaryota; kingdom Viridiplantae; phylum Streptophyta; class Magnoliopsida; order Trochodendrales; family Trochodendraceae; genus Tetracentron; species Tetracentron sinense. The sequence continues at coordinate 38,086,787 of CM026554.1, forward strand.
GAGAATTAGTCATCTATAAAAAAATTCGAAAAAAATCAAAAAAATGCGAAAAAAAATTATAAATAAATCGAGAAATTGCAGCAAAGATATGAAATATATAAAATAAGTTATAAATAAATATATTTCATATACTATATAATAATTGGGGACTTCTTCATAATGTTGTGAATAATTCATATTTAATTCGAGACTTTTTGAGAGAGTTAAAAAATCGCGAATACTTAATGAAATAATCATTCGACTAAAAATTCACGTATTATTCGAGACTTTTTGAAGAAGTCGAAGAACTTTGTTACTAGGGTTGTAGAGGGTGAAAGGCAGTGTTACCTAGGCACGTGGTACGGGTGCCAAGTGTCCAGGTGTCTAGAGGTGTTCGGCACAACAAGCTATGAAAATCCCAATACAGCGGTACGGACATATAGATTTTTAAAAATTATTATATATATAACATTATCTCAAAATTTTAAAATAATAACAAGCATAGAGAGGGACCACCTGTCCCTATTTTTTAAAAGTATAGACCAAAGTTATATAAAAAAAAATACTTGTATAGAGAATAGAAAGGAGAAACAAGAGAGTGAGATATCCCTATTGATCGTCGTTGGTGTCGTTGCTCTCCTAGTAAATTTTTTCTTTATGTTTCCGAAAAAGCTACACAACTTGACAAAAAAATTCATAGCAATCCAATATATTGTATTTTAAAAATGGCATGACATACATGAAGCAACTCTTGCCTAACCATAATGTTTGTTACCCTGACACGGTATAGGCATGTACAAAGGAGTGTCGTGTCGTGCCATGAAGTGTCGTGTCGTGTCCGGGTGTCAGCACGGCAAAATTTAGGAAAACTAAAGTGCCTAGGTAACACTGGTGAAAGGTTGGTAGAAGAGAAATTTCAAGATTTGAAGGGTTGCGGAGGGTACTGAAACGCCTAGATGAAACAAAGGGTTGAAGAATAAAAAAATAACAATATGTAGAAATACCCATTCAAGAGTCAAGACAAGGGCATTCGTGTCCAAAACAATCTTAAGCTCAAGTGTGTGAGTTTCACACGTGTAGATGCCTACAAAAGTAATTTGGAATTTTCAAAGCCTATTTAGGCCTAACTAGGATAGTAGAAGCCCATTTGACCCTTGCAATGGAATTAAACTCCTGAGAATAAAAGGAATCTTTATATTGGTTAAAGCATGGTTCTGAATATCGATATCGCATGTTATGTCGAGCCGTGGAAAAAAGATATATCGAGAATATTTCGCAAGATATATCGATAAAGTAGGAACAATATCGCACATGAAGGAAAAAAATATTTAAAAAATAGTGAAAAACACATAATTTTTCAATGAAACTTCAGGAAATATTAAAATAGATGTTAATACACATCTGAGAATAAAATTTTTTAAAAAACAACAATGTATATAAGAGATGCAATGAGAAGAGGGCCAAAGATGTGCGCTGACACTGACGACAATGTATGATGATATTTCTCTATATTTAAAAAAAAAATTAACTACATTTTATGCTTTTAGTCAATTGAAGGAGATATGTAAACTCATTTTATTCTCTTAGAAAAAAAAAATTAGTGTCCCCTTTTAACTCCCTTTGACTATGATTAAGATTCACTGACCCTTAGGGTTAAAGCATCTAACCTTTGTTTTTAGAAAAGAAATAAAAAAATTAATGTGTCCCTCCCTTTAAATGTGGTTAAGATTCACTAACCCTTAGGGTTAAAGCATCTAACCTTAGGTTTTTGAAAAATAAAATAAAAAATTAACTTGTTCCCTTTAACTCACTTTAACTATGGTTAAGATTCAATAAACCATTAAGGTTAAAACATCTAATCTTGAGTTTTAGAAAAAAATTAACCATAAGGGTTAAAACTTATTAACCATAGTTCAAGAATAGTTAAAGGAATTTGTGAGGTTATGAAATATTTTAAGGGCATAATAGTCAATTTATTAAAATTACAAACGAAAAGTCTTAACGGATATAAGGGGTTGAGGTTCATTGTTTAACTGATGGAAAACAAAGAGTTAATTTGCAAAACTGTTATAGGTAACAGTGTTTTTGCAAACTAGGATAAACCTAGTAGTGATATGTAAAACCCAACTTAAAACAAAATAAAACCTAACTTCTTCTAACATTCAATCAAAAGGAAAGAAAGGGGCAGGGACTCACCGACTCAGAAGAACGAAGACCTAGGGCTTTTGGCTTCGGCAACAAAGACGGCAGCGAAGGTCCTCCATGCTCCGAGTATGTCTCCCTAGTTCCTACACTCCCTCCTATTCCTGCACTCTACCTAATCTTTCTCAAATTTATTTTTTCTTCTTCTTTTACTTCTCATTCAGATTTCAGAGCTTGTTTGCAAATTGCAACTTCCGATATTGCACAAAAACAAAACAAAACAAACAGTGAAATTTCGACCGAAATTTTCGAAATATCGTGTGATATTTCGGATATTTCGATCGATATATCCGAAAAATTGTAAAAATTAGAATTCTTGGTCTAGGCGTGCTATTACCCTCCGAATTGGTACCCTTCCCAAATTGATACATATTGTCGAAATATACGAAATTTCGTCAAAATTTTGAACCATGGTTTAAAGAGAAGTGTCTCTTGTTGGGTGCTTGAACATTTTGGGTTTCTCTAAATGTATAAAGATTCACCTTATTTTTCTTCTAAATATGGCAAGTCATAAAAGGGGAGTGCTAGCACCAATTGTGTCAACAAAATAATCGCCCCCAAATAGTAGAAGTCAAATCACTTTATGGTGAGACCCACGTCCAAAGGGTATTTTACTTTTTCCAAAAGGGAGCAATGTCGTGCCCCAAAATCCCACCTAGGTTACAGTGAGACCTTGGCACGTAACTTAATCATTAAACTATCATAACATCCTGTCATAAAACATTTAAGGCAATCTAAAATGTGAACCTGAAATTTTTTTTTCAATTAATCATGATCAAATCTAATATCTCAAATTAAAACTAAAACATATTAAATAATTTGAATCATCATCATGATTCTCAACCATAAATCCAACATAACCATAAATCCAAGATTAAATCTATTACAATATCTTGAACTTCAAATCTAAATACTGATAATTTAATTTCCAGAAAATGTCCAACGATCCAGATTCCATTCACCCTCGGGATAATCACCTGCTGGATCTTCTTCTTCTTTTTCGTATTTTTTCTCTTCCCAAGGTCCTGAGACACAAATATCGAACCTACAACCTGCCAACAACAAAGTCATTGACTAAGTAATAAGTTACTCCGCGTATATAAACTTCTAACTAACAATATTAATATAAAGTATAAATCATGGTTTAAACAAGACATGTACACATAAGCAATTCAGAGTGCGGAAGCATCTTTTTCCATTCTTTCATATGTTTACTTATACTTAACTTTTTTGTCTTACTTATCTGGCTTGTCTTTCTTATCCCATGAATGAGTTCAATAAAACATACACTATGCAATAACTAACTCTACCCCATATATTGGGTAGAAACTAACATATGCTCTACTTATCGAGATACCACATGATTTTGCACATTATCTAGTGCATATGGCTTGTTTTTGCACATTATCCATGCGGCTTAGCACATTATCCGGTGCGCACGGCTTGTTCGTGATTAACTTGCTTGACATATCATCCCTTGATCTTAGACTTGTTGGTACTCGGGCATTACAAAACTCAATCATACAATCGTGCTTGTATACTTATGATCTTACTTGTTATCATGCTTGTACATATTTATTTTTAATGAATGAGTGAGTGAAACAATGATAACTATTAATTAAATCGCACCCCAAAATTATTGGTCAAGGCTCTCGAAAGCTCATCATAACAGCTAACGCCGCCATGATAATACCCCTAAGTCACACGACCATAATTCACGATTTAATTTAATTAACATCTATCATCACGCAATTTGTCAATCATACATTAATTTAAGCATATAAAATTTCTCATTATTGATCAAGATAAAAAAATGCTCTATCAGGTTTTCAACAATAAATTAGTGAAACGATTCTATTTATCATACATCAACTTTCGGTATGTAATTTTGATAAAGTCAATATCATAAAACTCTAGTTTTTATAACTCATCACAATTTCTAATCAAACTCATACTTATTCCATCCAATCAAACAATCATCCCTTCCTCCATCATCCACCATGCACCACACAATTTTTCTCTTTCCCTTATTGCTTTACATACTAAAATCATAAGAATATCTCTTAAATTCATAAACAATTTTCATAAGGGATTCATAAAACATAACATGCTTGATCTTGTTTTCTTTACTTTAAATCTAACTATTTTTCCTTGTTTATATTAACAATCATTATATTGGGAGGAAGGAATCTATATTTACCTCTTCCAATCGCTTCCCTATGATGTAGTGCTCAAATTTATCATTCTTGACATTCGTGTTGTTTATTAAATTTTATAGGAAATGCATGTTAAATTTCAATGCATCTAAAGCCTATAAAAATTAATGTGAAATGTATGAATTTTAAAACCAAAATAAATTACGTAATTTAATTTGTTTTTAGAATTAAATTGCATGAAAAGAAAGATAGTCAAGAAGTAGCAAGAGACTTAAATCAGCACTAAGTGGTCGATCGATCGCTCAAAACACCGATTTTTTTCTCTAATTGCGCGATTTTTCGATTTTTGAGCCATACCCTAGGGCCCCCAACATTATAAATAATCTTTATCTTCGTGGGTTAAGGGTTTCTAAGGCTTTCTAAACCTAAAAGAGAGAGATAAATGGTTATTTGAAAGATCTAAGAGGAGAAATCAAAGGTTTTGCAAGGAGAATGGCGTAAAGACTTAGAACGATCTCATTCGCAAGCGTTTGATCATAGAGAAGCGATCGGGAGATGTAAATATAGATTTCTTCCTCCCAATATGATGATTGTTAATATAAACAAGGAAAAATAGTTAGATTTAAAATAAGAAAAACAAGATGAAGCATGTTATGTTTTATGAATCCCTTATGGAAATTGTTCATGAATTTAAGAGATATATTCTTATGATTTTAGTATGTAAAGCAACAAGGGGAAAGGGAAAAATTGTGTGGTTTATGCATGGTGGATGATAGGGGAAGGGATGATTGTTGGATTGGATGGAATAGGTATGAGTTTGATTAGAAATTGTGATGAGTTATAAAAACTAGGGTTTTATAATATTGACTTTATCAAAATTATATACTGAAAGTTGATGTATGATAAATAGAATCGTTTGACTAATTTATTATTGTATATTTTTATCTTGATCAATAATGAGAAATTATATATGCTTAAATTAATGTATGATTGACAAATTGCATGATGATAGATGTTAATTAAATTAAACCGTGAATTATGGTCGTGTGACTTAGGGGACGCGATTTAATTTTGGTCGAGAGTCTTGACCAATAATTTTGGATGCGATTTAATTAATAATTATCATTGTTTCACTCACACTCATTCATAAAAATAAATATGTACAAGCATGATAAGAAGCAAGATCATAAATATTATACAAGCACACAAGCACGACTGTATGATTGAGTTTTGCACTACCCGAATACCAACAAGTCTAAGATCAAGGCATGATGTGCCAAGCAAGTTAATCACGAACAAGCCATGCACACCGGATAATGTGCTAAGCCGCATGCACCGGATAATGTGCTAAGCCGCATGCACCGGATAATGTGCTAAAACAAGTCGTATGCACCGGATAATATGCAAAATCATGTGGTATCTCGGTAAGTAGAGTATATGTTAGTCTCTACCCAATATATGGGGTAGAGTTAGTTATTGCATAGTGTGTGTTTTATTGAACTCATTCACGGGATAAGAAAGACAAGCCAGATAAGTAAGACAAGAAAGTTATAAGTAAGCATATGAAAGAATGAAAAAAAATGTTTCCACACTCTGAATTATTTATGTGTACATGTATTGTTTAAACCATGATTTATGATTTATATTAATATTGTTATATTGTTAGTTAGGAGTTTATATACACGAAGTAACTTATTACTCAGCCGATGACTTTGTTGTCGGCAGGTTCTAGGTTTGATATTTGTGCCTCAGGACCTTGGAAGAGGAAGAGTAGGAAGAGGAAGAAGAAGATCTAGCAGGTGATTATCCCGAAGGTGAATGGAATCTAGATCGTTGGCCATTTTCTGGAAATTAAATTATCAGTATTTAGATTTGTTCAAGACATTGTAATAGATTTAATCTTGGATTTATGGTTAGGTTGGATTTATGGTTGAGAATCATGATGATGATTCGAATTATTTAATATGTTTTATTTGATCATGATTAATTGAAGAAAAATTTTTAGGTTCATATTTTAGATTGCCTTAATTGATTTATGACAGGATGTTATGATGGTTTAATGATTTAAGTCACGTGCCAAGGTCTCACTGTAACCTAAGTGGGATTTTGGGGCGTGACAATAACATCAAAAATAAAAGGAGGGATGATAAGCTACTATAATGATATCATCTCATTTCAGCTAAGTCATTTACTGTGGGAGTTTGAGGATAATGCCAGCACTTCAGGCAGATTATAACAGAAAGCTCTTCATAATAACTAAAAGACCAGTAACATATCAGATAAAAATTGGCTTACACGTTTTACATAATCCTAGCTCATATCTATTTATCCAGTAATAATAGAAGTAAATTGAGAAAACAACATCAGAAATTAATTCATCTGCATTTAGAGAAGTAGGGAAGAAGTTTTTTTTGAAAATGTATTTAAAAATTAAAAATTAATAGCAACCTCTTAAAGCCTGTAAAAGCTAAATGTGAGGAAAAACATAAATAGAGAACTTGAAAGCAGAACAACGTAACTAACACAATCTTAATGCGACAAAATTTTTTTAAAAAATCTTTTTCTCCTCAAGAGAGATCTTTAGATATACATTTAAGTCATATTAACAAAATAAGTCAAGACTAAAGCAGGGATACATGCATAAATTAGTTGACTTGATATTATTTTTTTCTTTATATTTTTTATTGATAGTCAAAGTAGAAAGTTCACCTTTTTTTACGATTCTAGGTCATCCACAAAACACATGTAATATGTGTTTACCCCTATGTGAGTCTCTTTGGCGATAAAATAACGACTCAATAAGTAGCACCAATGACAACTTCAAGATGTCGGTATGGTCTTCGCATCTTAGAAACTCATTCAGCAGATGCTCCTTGATCAGCCTAGTGTCCTCGAATAGTCTCGCCTTCAGTGACCCAGTCATTGCTCCAAGATTATGGGGGAGGGCGTGCAAGTGAGCCAGTAAGGCCAAGGATGCAAGTGAAGTTCAGCTCTGTAAACCTCAACCGCCTACCCTGAATCTTGAACTTCGGATCTCTAATGTAGCATTGGAGGAGATGATGGATAAATTATCCATACATTATGATCTTCATTATGTCATATAGGGCCGAAATAGCTCCCCAACCGAAGTTGCTTTCTCTCAGGATGGGCCTCTTAATTCTCCTTGATCTTGAACCAACTACCAAGCCTTCTGTGAGTACTTGGTCGACGGTTGTCCCATCAGCCCTGTCTCTCCTATCTCCCAATTACCTGCTTTTCTAGCAAGTATTCTTCTCTTTGGGCTAAGATGTGGCCTACTGTTTTGTGTGCTAATGGCAGTCCTTTTCCTTGGTCAAAAAACATCCAACGATCGTTAGTACCCGTTACTCGTTCAATTTCAAACTATTTTCAATATCAGCTGGTCCCACATTTTATAGAAAAAATAAAAATATTTGATTTGTTGTTAGCGGAAAATAGAAAAAAGGAACCCTTGCTCATTCAATTTAAAATGAAATCATTGCAAATAAATGTGACAAGAAGTTACCTATTCAAATACACAAAATGAAGGAGAACGTTGTTAGTGTTTCGTCTTCTTCAAAAGAACGAAGGAGCTTCGTTCTCATCTTCAATGTTGGTCATCCGTGAATGGATTCCAACAAAAGAAGGAACGAACAAATGAGCTAAAAGAAGAGTAAAAACAAAGTAAGGAACGAGACTTGAAGGGTTGCAAACATATTACCAAGTCGAAGTTTGTGAATTATCCATCTATGAAAATTTTAGTCAAAAATCAGCAAAATAATTAAAATTCAAGAATAAATCGAGAAAATATCTGGCACGATATGAGAAAATATAAAATAGGATTACTAATTATAAATTATAAACAAATATGTTTCCTATACGATATCTTTATTCAAGATTTTTTCAAAAAGTCGTGAATAATTCGTGTTTTATTCACGAAATTCGTGGCCTTTTTAGAAAGTCCTGAATTTTTCCAATAGTCATGAATACTTGTGAGTTAATCGTTCGACGAAAAAGTCATGTATTATTCATGAATTTTTTAAGAAATCAAATAACTTAGATATTATGGTTGTAGAGGGTAAAGCAGTGTTTTAAAAAGCATGTGTGGCTTATGCTTTGAGACTAGCCTCGGGGCGAGACTTAAGGAAAACGCCTTGAGGCTCAACCATGAGGCTTAAACCTCATGAGGCACACGCCTCATGCCTTGAAACTCGATTTATACCTATGACGTACATCTCATACATTAACTAAAATTAAGTTTCTAGCCACAAATTGATACTTGAATGTCAAATTTTTTTAAGTTTTTATTTGTTTCAACTAATTTATATAGTATTTCCTATGTGTCCACGTGCACTCACACAAACACTCACAATGTACACAATATATATATATATATATAAATGTATCTCTCTCAATATAGATATATCTTTTTGCACTTTTTCTTATATTTTATTTATTTGTTAAAATTAGAGAGCATGAAGCTTTCTTGTGAGGCTTAAGCCTCACGCATCTTGAGGTCCTAATGCCTCGCCTCACGCCTTAACGTTTTAAAACATTGACTGAAAGGTTGGTATAAGATAAATTTTGAGATTTGAAGGGTTGCAAAGGGTACTGAAACGCATAAATGAAACAAAGCGTTGAAGGAGAAAAAAATAATATAAAGAAAATACTTGTTTAATACAAGTGCATGTGTCCAAAACAATCTCAAGCTCTCAAGTGTCTAAGCTTCACATGTGTAGAGCCTACAAAAGAAATTTGGAATTTTTAAAGCCTATTTAGGTCTAAATGGGATACTAAAAGCCTATTTAAGGAAAAATTCTAGATGTTGGCCCTTGCAATGGAATAAAACCCCTAACTGAGAATAAAAAGAACCTTTACATTGGTTGAACGGAAGTTCTCTTGTTGGGTGATTTTCACTATCTTCCAAAAACAAATCATTATGGGTTTCTCTAGATGGGTAAAGATTCACCATATTTTTCTTCTAAATATGGCAAGCCATAACAAGGGAGTGTTAGTGCCTATCAAGTCAATCAATAATTGCCCCCATATAAGAAAAGTCAAATCATTTTTTAGTGGGGGCCACATCCAAAGGGTATTTGACTTTTTCTAAAAGAAAGCGATTAATGGTTGACTTGATTGAGGCTAGCATTCTCCAACAGTTTGCAGAGTCTACAATATTAAAATGGTAGCAACTAGATAATTAAATAACAAAGTAGAAAAAAGATACAAACTTGTTTAAATTTGTACAACATGAAAATAAAATGATGGATGATAAACCACTGTGATGATATTATCTCTTTTCAGCTATGTTATTTACTGTGTGAGTTTGATGATAATAGCAGCACTTTGGGCGGATTGTAACAGAAAATCCTTCATTATAACTAAAATACTAGTAGTATATCAGATAAAAATTGGCTTACACGTATTGCATAATCCAAGCTCATTTATTTATCTAGTAATAATAGTATATTTTAGTGTTTTTTAATACTAATTATTATTTAAATCATTCATGTTCCCTTATTACCTATCAACAGCACAATCATGCTAGACTACTAGTGCATTGGATTATCAAGATCTTTATGTTAACAGTTCTTGAATCTTGATATGACTCCCTATAATAGTGAAGGAAATTGAGAAGAAAACAACAGAGATTAATTAATCTGCATTTTAGAGAAGTAGGGAGGAAATTTCAAAGAAAAAATGGTGTTAAAAAGATAAAATTAATAGCAACCTCTTAAAGCATATAAAAACTAAACATGAAGAACAACATATACAGAGAACTTGAAATCAGAACAACGTAACTAACACGCTATTATGTTGACAAAATAAACCATTCCTTTTCTCCTCGAGAGAAATTTTTAGATCAGTAATGTTTTCAAAATTAATAATTTCAAAAGATCAGAAAGAAAGAAAAAAAAGGGGAAACTTATCCCTGTCATTCTTCAAAGTGTCCAAAAGTAGTGCTTTCTAACTTAAAAATTTTTGGAGAAGAGAAAGGAAAAAATAAAAAGGAAAAGAAAGTAGAACAAAGAGAACAATCTTACCATAATGGTTTTCTGGGTACCCATTGAAATAGGGTAGGGAAGGGTAGGGAGACAAAGAGCTAAAAGGGTGGGTGAAGGAGAGAGAGAAATTTTTGAAACAGTTGTTTGGATAAATTGAGTTCGCATTTAGGATGTCTTATCAATTCAATCAAACTATACTCTTTAGCTACTTCTACTTCATGCCATTCCTATACTCCAATATTGCCCTATGAAATAAACCAAAATATTTATAATTCACTAAAAACATATCTTTTGAGACACCAGTCACTACCAGAAAACAAAACAGAACATGAATATTGAAGAGATGATAATCTAATATCCAAATAGAAAATTGATTCCAAACGAAATCGCAAACTTCATAAGCCCCATAATCACCAAGAAACTGAATTTCATATAAACAAAAATAAAATAAAAGAAAGAAAAGCCATCAAAGAGCCTAATACTAAGTACTAACGCAATCAATTAAAAGTTAAAAGCCATAAAAAAAAAGGAAAAGGAAAAAGGCTGACATACGAGTTCGCCGGTGTGTAGCCAGTGAAATAGAAGTAGCGAGCCACTGTATAAACTATAAACAGCTCCAAGTCCAGCAGAAGTCAGACGATATCAAAGCCCTCCAGAACCAATTTTGCAAAGAACATTGGAGTCAACTCTAGAGAGTTTTGATGCCCCTTTCTGCAGTACTATCCAAGTATAGCTGAATTAAATTATATAAATACACCAACCAGCATATATTCTAGTTACTAAGCAAATACCCGCGTGCTATGCACGGGTTAAACAAAGGCTTGCAAGTGTTACAGACAATCAACACTAACATGACCCACCAAAAACTCCAGGCTATGCATCTTATAAAAATACAATTAGGTGGCAAAACAAGTTTTCGTAGAACCAGATTTCTAACTTCTATACCTTCAAACCAGCAGTCCAAGTTGACCAAGCAAACCCAAGTTTTGGAAATAAAAAGAGACAGATAAGTAACAATTTTTGTGAGAGGTAAAAGCTAACAAACACAACTGAACAATGTATAAGAAATTGTAAGTCAAGGACTTATTAATTATGAGGTACCCCTTCAAGTGAATCTTCTCAAACGTGGATGAACAATACAATAAAAGAAATTTCAAATTTTCCAAACCAATGGAGTCTTATGTACAGATTATGTCTCCATTGCGCATAAACTATTGTTTTTGCATCTAACACGGCATTGTTGTTTTACTGGCAACCTTCCAAATAGTGAGATTAGGTAAGCTTTGTTGTCAAATTCATAGAAAGAAAAATAGGAGGGGCGTGGGACTAAAAATTCGAAACAGACTCGCGTCCAAAATCCTAAATAACTAGCACGAAATTCGAATGTCTTTGAAAAACAAACTCAAAGATGATATTAAAAATAATGTGGAATTGGTGTATTTTGAAGAAGGATGGCAATGCAGATTGCGAGAAAAGAGTGTTTGAAAAAGAGAGTGAAGAAGAAGGACAAGAGCTTAGGGTTGAATGTACTTATCGGCAATCAGACCTTGATTAGCGATGACGAGAGCTTCAAACGTGCAACGAGAGCGCCGAATATTGGCAAGTTTGTTTTTGCCCTAAACGATAAGAGAGAATTAGGAGCGGGGTTAAAAGTGAAATATAGTTATTATTTAAGGGCATTATCGTCCTCTGAATTTTTCAATATGGCAAATTTGTTAACTGCATTAACATATAAGCTCTCATAGGATTAAACTGATCAAACTCTCCCAGTGGTTGTGTATCTCCTTTGGGAAGTGTGAGTCGTGTGAGTCGTTTCGAATCTTGGTGTGGCTGTTGACGCCCACCATAAGTGCTAACCTCCCTAACCCCTAACTTAGGTAGTTAAATGATTAGGCCCCAGTAAAAATAAATAAAAACTGTTCCGGAGAGTAAACTCTCATTCACGTGTTAGTTTTATTGGTAAAAACCCTAATTCTAATCATTATTCTTACTATTTATTTATGGACGATACAAACATCTTGATCCCAAAATAAGTTTTAATTTTTAAAGTTTTTTTTTTAACACCACAAAGCGTTACTGTAGGTAGTGAAAGGAAACACGCATTATCATGGTGTTAAAAATCGATTCAATTCCGTCTAAATAAACTGAATTGAGTTGACTTTTGTGGTGTCCGAAACGAAATGCACTTGTATTTTAAACATACTAGACTTCGTGGAAAACTTCAATGAACTTTGGTAAACTTCGATCGAAATAGGAAAAAAATGTGTTGAAAAAATACATAAATTCAGTAAAAGTTAACCGAAGTGTACAAAAAAAATATGCAGATTGGAGGGTTTTATGTTTTAACTTAAAAGGGTAATACTATTGGAGGGTAATGCTGGTTTTATGTTCTTAAATTTACTTTTTTCATAAGGAAAAACATGCGTACTTAGCATTAACTTTATTATAAATATAATTAGTTTTAAAAAAGAATGTTATTAGCATTAATCTTATTATAAATTTTAATTTTGTTTATCTAATAACTTTGTTTTTAGTATATTATGCTCATAAGGGGTTTTTAGTAATATTAAAAATCAAATAATTTCTTAATAGTATTTCATAAATTAAAAATTGTTTAATTACTCATTTTTTCTTCTTCACATATTGATTCAGTCTTGTACAAACATTGAACTCATAAATTGCATATTTAAATAGGTTTAGAAACTAAATTAAGTTTCAATTTTTTATCAACTTTAATGTACATACATAAGTTTTTCAGGTTTCTAAAACAATTAACATGGATAATCATTGAATATCCTCTTTACTTGACAAAAAGATAAAATATAATTAAAAAAATTTAACAATATAGAAAAATATAAAGAAAAAATTACAGCTCAGACAAGCAAACAACGCATGTTACTTAATAGTTAACATGATTCTCGTATTTGAATATTGCATGCTTGCATCAGTAATACAAGGAATTCAGGGCCCCGTTTGGTTTGGATTATTGCAGTTATAATCGATTATGCTGATAAGTGCTGCTATGAATAAGCATTGTTGTCAATAAGCGTTGATTCTATAATCTTGTTTGATGGCACTCTCTTGATAAGCGATTATCTAGTTAATTTTAAGAAGGGTCTTTTAGTCCTTTTTAGAAAAAATAAAAATATTTTTTTAAAAATCTATCTTTTAAGCTTAATGAATCGTGTAGGCCTTACTAAGTGTAAATTTGGGTGCTTATAATGATTTTTACATAATATTAAAGGCCATAAGCGGTTACGCTACACAATAATCACCCTTTGATGAGATTATGGAATCACTGGTTATTTCCATAATCGGTTATTGCATAAGTGTTTATGACAAGTCGAACCAAAGGCTATTATGGGGCATAATCTGGACATAAGCGATTATGTACCTGATGTCACTCAAAAATAAGCGGTACTTTGAAGTACAGTAAAAGGTTGTCAATGCATAAAGAGTAGTGAAGATAAGGAACAATAGTAGAGAAAGGGTTTGTAGAATTTTTAGTAGAGAAAAGTCGATTAATTTAGGGAGAATATCAGTGGGAGAAAACGCCAAGACATCAGGTTTTCTCCCCTTAATGGTGTAATGTCAATTTGATTATCCAAAATATAACTCAATTAAGGGTTTTAGTTTTTACCCAAGCCCGCACTTTATCGGAAAAACTTGAAGACGACGATATACCCGAAGGCAATACTGCGGCAAAGAATAATATATGCTAAGATGAAGGTTCTGCGTTTGATAAATCAATAACTATTACTCAACTACGAGAAAAGATTGACTGAAATCGTGAAAAAATTTAAATCCAAGAAATTCAATTGAAAGAGTGATCAAACAAGAAGAACAACCAATATCATAAACATTAAAACACTATTGGATTAAATCATACTAACATCACCTCATTTAGAAAATTTCACTCAAGCCAAGACTAGTGATTTAGCAATCCATACAAAGGAAAAACTAAAACAATATTAAGAAAAAAGGAAAAACTAAAACAATATCAATAAAAGAGAAGAGAAGATTTGATTCTAATATAACCCTCTCTCTAGGTTTATATAGACTAAAGGGAAGAAGAAGAAAGGGAAAGAAAAACTATAGGAAACTTCTAATTACAAAATCCAACCAACATAGCACTTTCCCTCAACTTGACGAAGTACTTTGACCCCCCTAAACGTCCGAATTGGGAGATCTTCGTGAAATACAATCTTGTTCCGCTTTGAATCTTCTTTCCAAAACATCCGGTCTTGCTTTCATTCGATTTTTGATTCAAAAGTTACGAGCAAATTAGTAAGTATTGTTCAGATTAGGCGGGAATCCGAAAAATCTTCATTTTTTTTTTAGAATTGGTTGCTATTAATAGCACTCCTCTAGCCATCCATGAAATTTATTGCTAAGATTCTTCACCCATGTGTGAGATAATCTTTTTATACTTGGTCTTAGGCTTTGATTCTCTGACTTGAGACTTGACTTCTTGGACTTGGGCTTTATCTGTTGATTTCCATAAAACTTATTTACTTGAATTCCCTGTATGAAACAACATAAAAATATTTAGAATTCATAATCTATAAATGAGAAAACAAATTTAGAATATATAATTTGAATTCTGAATTCAGACTAGAAAAGACGTTAAAGGATTATATAATGACTAGTTTTGAATGTACTTTTGCACACTCATCACATCCCCCCAGCCTGAATATTACTAGTCTCTCGCAATAAATCAACTCTTAAGCAAAGCACTTAACCAATCAATCTTCATGAATATAAACTAAAGCATTCAAAACATTCAATTAAAGGTTTTGCAAGAAATTCACCATGACATCCAAGTCTCTCCATTAATAAGTAAACTTGGAATTTTTGTATGTGCTAAGCTCATAATCATTCTTGTCAAAAAACTCAAAACACATACAAATAAGAGAGACATTTAGATAAAAGCTTTGACTTCAAATCTCACAAGAATTTAAATCACATATAATAATGTACTCAGAGATTTTTCAGATTTTCTCTCAATCATATAGTAAATAGAATGCAAAAGTTAAAACAAATAATAAGATCTCGAGGAAAGAATGTCATTCATTGGGGACTACTCCATTCATAGCACGAACCACCTAAGATCAAAAGGTCAGCAATAATAGGGCTAAAGGGTTAAGGTTTATAAGAAAGAAGCGATAAGGATAATTAACAAAACCAGAAGTATGTTAGGAATATCGAAACATCTTCATTATGAAACAACAATTCCAAACATCCATGAATTCCCTTTTCTCTTAACTTTTTTTTTTCTTTTTCAATTCAGAACTTCATTCTTTATTTTCCACTTTTTTCTGATTTTTTCCAATATAGGACAGAACTTGTACTTCTACTTTTTCAACATTTCTATTTTTTTTCCAAATAGAATAATAGCATTATCCCAACTGAATTTTCCATAACCTAAACTTGCAGTCCCTTTTGAATTCTCAATTTCACTTGAATTTCCAATACCACAAAACTATCATCCCTAATATAAACTCCAGTTTAAAAGGTAACGAAATGTATAAAATAGGTTTAACTCCAATGTGGAGTGGGTGAGAAAAATATGGTTTTATCAAGAAAGGCTTCTTTTAGGCTCAAATTGGTTCATATTCATGTTATTGATAAAGGTTGGTTTGAAAGGTTCAAACTTTCTATACTGACCTTTATCCTTTCTTAGGCAATCAACCAACCAACCCACAAACCGTGTAATAACACTCTCAATGGACAACTGATGTCGCTCAAAGATATGCGATACTTTGTAGTACAGTAAAGGGGTTGTCGATCCATAGAGAGCAGTGAAGATATGGAACAATAGTAGAGAAAATGTTTGTCGAATTTTGGTAAAAAAAGGTTAATTAAATTGGAGAAAATATAAGTGAGAGAAAGCGCCAAGGCATCGGGTTTCCTCCCTTTAATGGTGCAATATCAATTTGATTATCTAAGGTATAACTCAACTGAGGGTTTCACATCCCAAATCCTCAATCGGAAGATTTTAAAATTCAGATTATAATTAAAACTAAAATCAATTTCCAATCAATTGTTCAAAACGAGTTTTTACCAAAGCCCGCACTTTATCGAAAAAACTCGAGGACGACGACATACCCGGAGGCAATACCGCAATAAAGAATAATATTCGCTAAGATGAATGTGTTTCATTTGAGATATCAATAACTATTACTCAACTACGAGAAAAGCCTGACTGAACTCGTGAAAATGTTTAAATACCAAAGATTCAATTGAAAGAGAGATCAAACAAGAAGAACAACTAATATAGAAATCATAGACGTTAAAAACACTAATTGGATTAAATTAAACTAACATCACCTCATTATGAGAATTTCACCCTAACTAAGGTTAGAGATTTAACAATTCATACAAAAGAAAAAACTAAAACAATAAAAGAGAAAAGAGAATGAAAAAAGATCAGAGAGATCTAAAATCTCTCACACTTTAGGTTTATATAGACTAAATGAAAGAATTGAATGAAAAATAAGCAAAAGGGAAACTTTTAATTACAAAATTCCAACCAAAATTGCACTTCTTTCAACTTGACGAAATTTTTTTAACCCCTTAAAAGTTCGAATTAGGAGATATTCGTGAAGTACAATTTTGTTTCCTTTTAAATCTTCTTTCCAATACATCTAATCTTGCCTTAATCCGATTTTTGAGTCAAAAGTTACGAGTAAATTAGTAAGTACTGTTCAAATTAGGCAGGAATTCGGGAAATCATTCTTCTTCTTTGAGAATTGGTTGCTAAATAATAACACTCCTATAGCCATCCACGAAATTTCTTGCTTTTCCTGTAGATTTAGTTGACTTCCATTAAACTCCTTACTTGAATTTCAAAATCCATCAAAAATAGAGAGTTCTTGTGATCAAAATAGGATTTCTCATTTTTCTCAAATAGAAACATCAATATAACACACTTCTTCTTTCTAACTCAAGAGAGTTCCATCATTTTTATGCAAAAATTACATTCATCCATATCTTCCTAAGATTCTCCACCCATATGGTAGAATCTTTCTATACTTGGTCTTGGGCTTTAACTCTTCGACTTGAGACTTGGCTTCTTGGACTTGGGCTTTATCTGTTGATTTCTATGAAATTTCTTTACTTAAATTTCTGCATGAAATATCATAAAAATGCTTAGAATTCATAATCTATAAATGAGGAAACAAGTTTAAAATATAGACTTTAAATCTGAATTCAGATTAGAAATTGTGATAAAGGTTACATAACAATTAGTTTGGAGTGTACTTTTGCACACTCATCACACCACCTAACCTGAATATTGCTAGTCTTTAGCAAGAAATAAATTCTCAAGCAAAGCACTTAACAATCGATCTTTATGAGTATAGGCTAAAGCATTCAAATAATTCAAATATAGGTTTTGCAAGAGATTCAGCATGATATCCAAGTTTCTCCATTAATAAGCAAACTCAGAATTTGTGTGTGCGTGCTAAGCTCATAACCATTCTTGCCAACAAACCCAAAACACATACAAATAAGAGAGACATCTGGATAAAGGCTTTGACTTCAAATCTCACAAAGATTTTAAATCACTCAGAATAATGCACTCAAAGATTTTACAAGTCTTCTCTCAAATATATGAAGAATAAAATGTAATAGTTAAAACAAGTAATAATAAGATCTCAATAAAAGAATGTCATCCATTGGGAACTCCTCCATTCACATCACAAACCCACCTAAGATCAAAATATCAGCAATAAGGTTTGCAATTGGGCTAAAGGATAAAAGTTTATAAGAAAGAAGAAATAAAGATAATCAACAAAAACCAGGTATATGCTAGAAATATTCATACATCTTCATTGTGAAACAACTATTCCTAACATAAATAAATTCATTTTTCTCTTCATTTTTCTTTCTTTTTCAATTCAGAACTTCTTTATTATTTTTCTCTTTTTATGATTTTTCCCAATTTAGAACAAAACTTGTATTTCTACTTTTTCAATATTTTTTTTGATAGCATTATCCCAACTAAATCTTTCATACCCTGAACTTGCAGTCCCTTTTGAATTACCAATTCCACCTGAATTTTCAATACACTTGAATTTCCAATACCACAAAACGATCATCCCTAACATAAACTCGGGTTCAAAAGGTAATGAAATGTATAAAATAGGCTCAACTCAAATGTGAAGTGGGTAAGAAAATTGTGATTTTCTCAAGAAAGACTTCTTTTAGGCTCAAATTAGTGGCTCCTATTGTTAATGATAAGGGTTGGCTTAAAAGGCTCAAACTTTCTACACTGACATTTATCCTTTCTTAGGCAATTCAACCAACAAACTACAAACCGTGTACATTCTCAATGGACAACCAAGTCAAGAAAAATAATGAGATCAACAAGGGAATAATATTGTATGAATAAAAACACCGAATAATAATAATAAATCGCTCCCAAAACGAGAAGGTCTCAAAACTCACAGGTGTTATAAGTCTTAGCTGAAATCTTAGATGTCTTCTAAAAGTATGTTTTTTAAATAAACCATCATCCAGTATGGATTACGTGTATAAGAAAAATTTAAGTTTTGCTCATAACAGATGACAAGAATATTCTAGATGACTCAATTAAAACACTCTATTTTCATGCTCAACTGCAAAGCCACAATTCATGCAAAAAGATATTACAAAGATTTGAATATCACCCCCAACCTAAATTTGACATTGTCCTTAATGTTCCATAAAATAAAATAAAAAGTTAAAGGGAACACAAAGAAGGGGTAGATAGCACCTGAGAATGTGAGTGAACTTCTAATAGTGGGAACCTGCAAGGCTAGCTCAAACAAAAGCAAAACTAGTATACAATGATGTGGAGACTCACAAGGGTAAGTCAATCCCAGTAAACGGGATTCGCAAGAGTGGTAGTTTCTTCTTCGTGGAGAAGCCTCTCGAGAGCAGGCTTGAATCTTTGACCATTTACTTAAAAAATTCTGCCATTTCGAGGGTCTTCTACCTCAATAGCCCCATGATCAAATACTCTTTTTACTATGATAGGACCATGCCATTTAGATCTTGATATGCCTGGATCAAAGACTAGGTTACCTCTTTTATGATTTATTAGAATTTGACTCATTTTACCTTCCCGGGCTTTAGTTAATGCAGAAGAAATTTTAGCAGGAAAGGTATCACCTGGATCAAGGAGGACAAGTTTGAAACCACTTGGTAATTGTTTCGGCTCCAAGTTAGGAACTTTAACATTAGAAGGCAGAAACTTTTTCTTTTTCTTAGGCAGCTCCTCAATTCTTGGTTGCATAACCTTTTATCCTTGTCTCTTGTAAATCATCAAGTAAAGGAAAATTTTCAGCAACCTTATTTTCAGTGAAAGAATTGATGATATTTATTTGAGAATTAATAAGAAGAGTTTCAAGAGAGTTGGATGAGGCGGTTGTTCAAACTCTTTGTGCACAAATGTTTCAATCCAATTTGCAGTCACGCACTCATCATCTTCCTGTAATTGTTTGCCTATATGGAAAATATTAACCTCTAGGGTCATTTCCGAAAGACAATTTCATTAGCTCATTCCTTTAATTAATTAAAGCATTAGATATAGCAAGGAAGGGTCTCCCAAGAATAATTGGGATTTTAGAATTAGCATTCACCACAGATTGTGTCTCCAAGATAAGAAAATCAATAGGATGATAAAATTTATCTATCTGGATTAACACATCATCTACTACCCCTTGGTTTTCTTACAGATCGGTCAGTCAATTATAACACTACAGTAGTGGGTTATATTTCTCATAGGTCAAGCTGTAAATAAACTGAGTAGGACATTAAATTGTAGAGCATTCAGGGTCTTTATATTTGAGAGGAATTCTATGTTGAATTAGAGCACTTACATGTTCTATGAGAAAATCAGTTTTCTTCACATGGTGCTTCCTTTTGATGGTGTATAAATCTTTTAAAACATTGGCATAAGTGGACACTTGTTTGATAACATGCAGAAGTGAGAGATTTATTTTCACTTGCCAAAGATTTTCTAAGATTTCAGTGTTGCAATCTATTTTCCTTGATGATTTTAAGGCTTGAGGAAATGGCACAGAGATAGGACTTCAAACTACCTCACTAGTTTCAGGCACATTAACATCATTATTACTTATGTCATTGGTTTCATCCTCCGGCTCTTTGGTAGAGTTAGATATGTCTTTTTTTTCCACTATGAGTATTAATAACATTAATTTGCTCAAATTCTATCTTTTCGAGGGTAAAGCCCTATGACCTTGAGGGTTTTGTTGAGTTTGGGAATGAAATCTTAATTTTTCATTAAAACTCAAATAATTTGTCAACTTAGATACACGACTTTGAACTTCCTTAAATTCCTCAGCCATTTGAGTGAACAATGCTTCAAAATTTTGATTTGTTTTACCTTGAACATTTATGAAAGCATGCAATGTCTCCTCAAAAGAACTCCTAGATGGTGATGGTGCATTTGGTGCAGTGAAATTTCTCAGAGTCATCTGTTGATGAGGGGTTGAGAATTATTACTCCAGCTAAAGTTAGGATGATTTTTCCAAGCTGGAATATAAGTTTCAGAGTAGGGTGAATAGAGCTCCCTGTAATTGCCCATGGCATTACAATGCTTTTCATAGATTTCCCTCTTCTCCTGAAGTGTTGGACACTTAGTAGAATGCTCAGCCTCATGACAAACCTCACAAATTTTTATGGTCTCTCTCTGGTAAACAGGGGTGGTTGCCATTTTTTCTTTAATTCGTAGAGCGTCAACTTCCTTAGTTAAGTTCTCCAATCTAGCCTTTAAATAATCATATTTTCTTAGGTTAAAAATCCTCCCACTAGAAGGAGTGGAGGTAGGTCTAGATCTATTAGTGCTTTCAGGAGCACTAGGTCTCGTCCAAGTATGAACTTTTTCAGCCAAATTACTTAAGTAATCTATGGCCTCATCGGGGTCTTTTTGAAAAAATTCTCCATTGCACATCATTTCAATAAATTGGCGGTCCATAGGAGTAAGCCCTTCATGGAAGTAACTCACTAGGCATCAACTTTCATACCTATGATGTGGGCACAAACTCAGAAGATCTTTGTATCTTTCCCAGGCCTGATACAAAATCTCACTCTCTTTTTGAGTGAACGTAGAAATTTGTCTCTTCAAAGCATTCGTCTTATGATTATGGAAATATTTATGGAAGAATACTTGAGTCATCTCAACCTATGACCCAATCAACCTAGGCCTCAAAGAATACATCCAATTCTTTGTTATCTTTCAGAGAGAATGTAAAAAATTTAAGTCTACCAGCATCTATATGGTGCCTAGTTGATTGTGAAACATGACTACCACCTCTTCAATTTCTCTAATGTGTGTAAGCACCCAATTTTTACACCATGTGAATCACAACCATCCCCTAGTAGAATCCCCTATAAAACCCTAAACCCTAGGGCAATCATCCGAGCTCAAAAGCTCATTACCCTAAGCCCTAGGAAAGCCCTAAAAACCCTTAGGCAAGCCCTAAAACCCTCAAAACCTTAGAACCAACCCGTTGGGCTCACGGCCCATTACCTTTAGAATTCCCAAATCCTAGGCTAAACCCTAGATAAGCCCAACTAAACCCTAGGCCTAACCCTAGACCTAGCCCTAGACCTAAACCCTAGCCAAACCTAGGTTCAAGCCCTCATGGGCTCAAGGCCCGTTTACAATCTAAATCCTCAAAAACCTATAGAGCAAAGCCTTTGGGGGGCCCAAACTTGGGCCCACCAACCTTAGGGGTCCACTAGGGTGGGACCCACACACCCTCAAGTTAAAAAATGAGCGGGAAACCTATTAGTGGCAAGCTTATCCTCAACTCGACCCAAGTGTGCGAGGGCTTGACCCGTAATAGCAATAAGCCCAGGGTGTCGGTAATCGAATTACTGACACCCCAAAAAACTCAGTTTTGGGAATGACGGTAATTCGATTACCGCAATTTCTGGAAAACCTGCAATTGCGTATCAGATTCCCCCTGCAGCCACTTGGGCACCTTGGGTCCTCCCCTATTGGTCCCCTCGGACTCCGTTAATGCCCATACTTCCCCCAGGCCTCTCCCCTCCTCCTTTATAAAGCCAAGCCTCCCACCATGAGTTAGGCACCCTCCAATCTTCACGTCCAACCCCTGCCAGAGCTCCACTTGACCCTCTTTAATACCTCTATCCTTCATTCCAGCAAGGTCCTACACCTTCTAATCATCCCCACCAGGTTAGTCTTGGACTCCAGCATCTCCCCCAATCCACAGCCACCTAGCGCAGATCACCGACAGGCACTGTGTAAGGGTATAAACACTACCCTCTTGTTTTTGGTTTAAGCATTGTAAGGACCCCCTGGTCCTGCTCCAGGAGATCCATTTATCTTTTGTTGACGTCCAGTAGCTCCATGGCCAAGGATAAGACCTCCCCCACATTCTCCATAGGTGTGGGGGGGGGGGGATACCTTGAGGTTTAGCTCGAGTTTACCCCCCCACCGTGTGCATGGTCACTCCCAAAGGGGTCTAGGGGTCCCTCAGGCAATGAGGAAATCCCTAGACCCCAGCTGGTGCAGTCCCCAGCAGGGGAATTTTTTATTTTTTATTTAAAACTGCATAATGTCGGCAATCTCAGTGCTGACATTATGGTTCATCTCTGTTTTTGTTTCGTTAACCATGGTTAACTGAGGCCTTGGTTAGTTCAAGGGCCATAGTTAGGTGCCTCAGACCCTCAGCTATCCCCATACCAAGTTTCAAACCTTAACTCGTGGTCTAACCATGGTTAAGAGGCCTTCAAAGTTGGGTTAGCTAACTGTCAGTAATCCTATTACCGACAGTCTGGTCCTTGTTTTACAGAAGCTTTGGGTCATCGTAGGACCCACATACCTTGTGCCCTGGGGCCCACTCCAGGTCCAATGGGTAGCCCTGACTCCCCTCTACCTCCCTGTAAAAAAATTAGGCCTTAACTCATTGCCTAACCATGGTTAGCTTTGGCTTTAACTTCGGTTAACAGATTGTCGGTAGTTTAGGGGCCGTTTGGCATCATTCTGGATCAGAAACAATTCTATTCCATAGAACAGTCTGATTTTTTTGGAACGTTTCTGTTCTCAGAACTCGTTTGGATGCAGTAAACCAAACTCTGTTCCGGAGAACAGAAACAGCAGAATTGCGTTTGGATGACCAAAAAAAAAAAAAAAACCAGAATCACTTATATATACTATAAATTGATCAAATAATAGGCAAATAATCATCATACTCTCACAATCTCTACTTGCACCCTTTTTAGATAATATATCAATTAATAGAGCTACTTATTCATGTCAAGTGAACGAAGCCGAAGCCGAAGCCGAAGCCAAAGCCAAAGCCGAAGCCGAAGCCATTGCAGTCACCAAACGAGGAGGCTGTCAGGGTCAAGCATGTCCAGAAGAGACAATTCTCTCTTGGGCTAGACCAGATTCAGACGAGCTGCCTCATTGGGCTCGAGACATAGACTGAAACTTAGGCCATTTCACATGGGACATAGACTGAAATGGACAACTAGGATCTTCCAACTGGTGAAATTTTGAGCAATGCCCAATCTATTTGACAACCAGGATTTCTGTCAAGTTTGAGTATGGTAAGGTTAACAGGGAACCATACATATACCAAGGTTAACGGGGAACCATACATTTACTAATTGGTATAAGTCTCATCTGATTCTCCCCCTTCAGCTCATCTGCATTTCTAATACAGGCATTCTTGTGGTTCAAATCTGTTCAAGCTGCTTAAGATCAAGATTGGAGATATGGATATCTCTAGATTCCATTTTGCACCTTGCATGAGCCAATCGTGGTATTTAAGGCATGAAACAGATTAGACCTGGATTGTTTTCTGGACCACTCGTATCATGCCTAATTGATATTTTACCTTCCTAGCTTGGATCGTGAAAAGATTGTTCATGCTTGGCTAGTAGACTATCATTGCATGCTATAAAAATGGTAAAGGAGAATTGAGGGAAGCAATATGATTGATAAAAAAAATGCCCCACAGAACAGAGTAGAGGTCCCCTTGTGTTGATCATGTGGCTAAAATCTATTCAATTACATTTCCTTTAAGAACAGACTCTAACCAAAAACTAAATTTAAATTGTAAGAGCAGATTGGAGTGCCAACTAGTCAGCAACCAGAGCCCACCTTGGAGGACTCTTCATCAGTGCCAACTACCACATCAGAATCTAGCTTCCCTAGTTCTACCTCCCTGTTGACTGGAAGCTTTGCCTTGGGAGATAATTTCTTGGCCTCCTCAGGTAGTCAGGTGTGTAGATAAAAATCTTCTTGACCATGCTGCAAAAAAACAGCAGAAGATTTACAAAAATGTCTTCGAAAGGCGATAGATTCTACTCTATCTACTGCTGCAGAAGAAACATAATGAAACTCAGATTCCACAAAACAAAATGAATTTCAAAATACAAAACATTAGGCAGACTGGGGAAAGGCTTACATTTTATATAATGTAGAGTAACAATTTCAATAACAATACGACCAGCAACTCAATCTGGTGATCACTTATAGTAGATTTCAGTCTACTGAGTGTTCATATGCCTGAACTGGAACTATGTCCAGCATGCTCCACTGTCTTTAATCGTCCACCTGCACTTTAGTACGTGAATCTTGGCTGTAGTTAAGGATTGCATTATAACACTCTTGAAGATTCAAAATACAGATAAGGTAGAGGATGCCTGGGGCATGCTGAGTTCAAATCCTTGAGGCAAAAACAGTCTACCTGGACCATCCATTGAGGGAAGCAATATGATTGATAAAAAAAACACAAGACACAGTAACATCTGTGAACCAAAAATATATATAAAAAAAATATATAGGATGGCTCTTCACCAAAAATCCTTTTTTCACAGATCTTGTTTCAAACCCCTTTTTCTTGATCTGTGAACCAAAAAAAATAAAATAACAAGAACCAAAACCAGAGAAAAAATGGCAGATCTGGAAGATGGAAGATGAGATCTCACCGTCGTCGGCAGCAGATCTGGAAGATAAGATCTCGCTGTCAGCAGATCTGTCATTTGAACTTCACTTCCATTCTTTAGAGAGAGAGAGAGAGAGAGGGAGAACTCAGATCCATTTTTCAGAGAAAGAAGGATAGTACCTTGCCGTCCGGAGTGGTTACCAGAGCTGATCGTCGCCGGATCTTGGTTCCTCTTCGTGATCGTCGCCAGATCTTGGTTCCTCTTCATCGTCCCCTGCTACTCCCTTCACTACTGCCGAACTCGTGTTTGCTTTTTTTTTTTTTTTTTCGGGAGCAAAAGAAGCGTGGAGTTGTGCTGTTCCGAGAAGCCTTTTTTTTTTGTTCCGCAAAAACCGTGCCGTTGGCTACCATTTCGAACTTGGGTTGAACCCATAACTCTTCCCAAACGGGTTTCTTCATTCACGGGTTGTTCCGGAACGTGGAATCATTCCATGAGAATGATGCCAAACGGTAATCTGATTACCGACAACCCAAGAAAACATCTCCAGGGTATTGACGGTAATCAGATTACCGCCAATACAGAGTCTTGATTTGCTGACTTTGGGCCCCTGTGGGGCCCACACCCGGGGTTCTCTTGGCCTGAGACCTAGACCATTAGACTCTTGGCACTCCAGGCTTCTTGTCCTTGGCTTTACTTTACCCAGGGGTGATCCCTAACTGCAGTTAAACCCCTACAAAGTTCAGTTAAAAATAAGCAAAAATGGAGGTAATCTGATTACCTCAATTTTGTAAATTTTTGATTTTGGGCTTTGTGTACGACCCAAACCTGGTAAGAGGCCATTTTAGGCCTTGTCATACCCTTTGGGCCCACTATTGACCTACCATGACCCTTAACCATGGTTAAAACGGCCTCCGGTTAACTTTTAACCATGGTTAAACACCCCTTAACCCTACAAAAATTTGAAAAAATCCCTAGAAATTTAAAAAAAATATAAAAGACCAAAAAATCAAACTTTTGACATTTTTAATCGTGGTTAACACCCTTAACCATGGTTAACTCCCTTTCTCCGGTTAGCAACCCTAACCCTGAGTTAAACATCCCTTTGCCTCCGGGCATCATCCTTGGCCTACCGGGCCTAAACCTAGTCTACCGGACTACTCCTCGGCCTACCGGGCCCACACTTTGTACATTGACCAACCCGGGTCAAGCAAAACCCTAATCTGCTGGATTAGGTCCATTAGCCACCCTTGGTGCACACACACACATCCCCTTGCCCTAGCACGGGCTTAAGTGCTAGAACTACGTTTGGTCTAATCTCACCCCTAATGTGAGTACGTAGGCAACCAAACACAGGTTCGACCCTAGTTAGCTTTACTTTCTTCCAGTTAGCATTAACTTAAACACTTTGACACTTGATTAACATCAAGACTAATTTTGGCTTAAATCTAGCAAGTAGGGAACCACCATGTGTGGAAGTGTCGGGGTGCATAACCCCTTCCCCGAACTTAACCGAACCTCTTACCCCGATCCCTGATCGTGGGCCAAAGCCTTATCCAACATTTCCCGGGAACTTATCCCTTCTGAACAAATAGGTGGCGACTCTTAAACAAATCCCGTGAGATTAATTTTAGGGTTCCCCGAAACCCATGCTCACAATGTGCACATATAAATTTTTATTATCTAGACCATGAAAAGTAAGGAGGAGTTGAATCATCCCCAATTTAAAATCAAAGTGTTGCACATTAGGAGGAAATATAATGCAATAAGGTATGGTAGCCCGTGTGGGATGTAAATGCTCATGAAGAGTTTTAACTTGATGGTCCTCATGTTTACTCATTGTACTTAAAGTGTGTAAAATCAGATGAAATAGCCTCAGATTCTAGAAGTGTACTAAATAAATTTGTAAAGAGAGTTTCAGTTTTTTCCAGTCTTTTCACAAATCTACCTAATTCGTTCTGGTATCGATGCATGCACAAAACAAAATAAAAGAATCAACTAAACTAATAAAACAAAAAGAGAAATGAACGAGATTACTGTTTCGACAAGTCAATTTAGCAAACCTCTTCCGGAATAAGAAAAAGAATATATGCTCCTTAACTTTTGCCTTGCTCTCCTGTAACAGTGCCAAAATTTGATATCGCTCAAAGATATGCGGTACTTTGTAGTATAGTAAAGGGGTTGTCGATCCACCGAAAGCAGTGAAGATAAGGAACAACAGTAGAGAAAGAGTTTGTAGAATTTTGGTAGAAAAATATTAATTAAATTGGAAAAAATATCAGTGAGAAACAGCGCCAAGGCATCGGATTTCCTCCCCTTAATGGTGCAATGTCAATTTAATTATCCAATGTATAACTCAACTGAGGGTTGCACATCCCAAACCCTCAATCGGAAGATTTAAAAATTCAGATTATAATAAAAAACTAAAATCAATTTTCAATCAATTATTCAAAACAAGTTTTTACCAAAATCTGCACTATATCGAAAAAACTCGAGAACGATGATATACCCGGAGACAATACTGCATCAAAAAATAATATCTACTAAGCTGAATATTTTTCATTTGAGAAATCAAGAACTATTACTCAACTACGAGAAAAACCTGTTTGAACTCGTGAAAATATTTAAATTCCAGAGATTCAATTGAAAGA
This sequence comes from Tetracentron sinense, assembly GCA_015143295.1. Classification (NCBI taxonomy): domain Eukaryota; kingdom Viridiplantae; phylum Streptophyta; class Magnoliopsida; order Trochodendrales; family Trochodendraceae; genus Tetracentron; species Tetracentron sinense. The sequence continues at coordinate 38,114,708 of CM026554.1, forward strand.
GAGATCAAACAAGAAGAACAACTAATATAGAAATCATAGACGTTAAAAATACTAATTGGATTAAATCAAACTAACATCACCTCATTAAGAGAATTCCTCCATAACCAAGGGTAGAAATTTAACAATCCATCCAAAGAAAAAACTAAAACAATAAGAGTCAAAAGAGAATGAGAAAAGATCAGAGAGACCTAAAATCTCTCCCACTTTAGGTTTATATAAACTAAAAAGAAGAAGAAAAAAGAAAAAAGGGAAACTTCTAATTACAAAATTTTGACCAAAATTACACTTCTCTCAACTTGATGAAATTTTTTGACCCCTTAAACGGCCGAATCAGAAGATTTTCATGAAATATAATTTTCTTCTCATTTGAATCTTCTTTCCAAAACATCCAGTCTTGTCTCAATCCAATTTTTGAGTCAAAAGTTACGAGCAAATTAGTAAGTACTGTTCAGATTAGGCGGGAATTCGGAAAATCCTTCTTCTTCTTTGAGAATTGGTCACTAAATAATAATACTCTTCTAGCCATCCACAAATTTCTTGCTAAGATTCTCCACCCATGTGTGAGAGAATCTTTGTGTACTTGGTCTTGGGCTTTGGCCTTGGGCTTTGACTCTTTGACTTGAGACTTGACTTCTTGGACTTAGACTTATCTGTTGATTTTCATGAAATTTCTTTACTTAAATTCCCTGCATGAAATAACATAAAAATGCTTAAAATTCATAATTTATAAATGGTGAAACAAATTTAGAATATAAACTTTAAATCCTGAATTCAGAATAGAAAAAGCGATGGAGGGTTATAAAATGACTAGTTTTGAGCGTACTTTTGCATACTCATCAGTACCAAATAAGTGCCCGTGTATTTATGTTTAACTATTGAATTTCTAAAGTTTCATATTAGATTTTCAATGTTTTCTCAGAGTTTCTTAGACTTCTTTAATTGTTACATAATTTTCTTAGAATTTTTTAAACTTCCTCGAAACGTATCAACTTTCTTAACAACCGAAGTTTATACCAAAACCAAAGTTTAATAATTTGCACACCACATCACACACACCACACCACACACTCACCTAATGAAACTTCACCCAAGTGAACCTCAAAATGGGTACCAACTGTTTGAGGCCCAATGGTACTTTATGAGGAAGAGTGCTTGGATGTACACATCCTATGTGAGACTAAACTGAGCCCCCAATTCTTTTAAGTAAGACGATGTAAACACTTGTTTTTTATAAGTTTTTTTTTAATCTAAAAATAAAGTGACAATTCTTTTACAGATTTCCCAATAAATATTTAAATATTTTCCTTTTCCTAAAAAAAAAAAGGAGAAAATATAAAATATATGATCAAAATAAATTTATGCACTTGTTGCTCCTTGAATTTTTTTTAAGCAGTTCTAATTCTACTATCAGTCGGTTAGTTTTTGGCTGAGAGTAGGGCTAGCCTTTTTTTGGGGGGGGGGGGGGGGGGGGGGGGGGGGGGGAGGGGGGAGAGGGGGATAGTCCTCTCCTTGGCCTAGGAAGGAGACTATTCCACTGTACACTCGCAAAGTCCATTTGAACAATGATTAAAATCGAGACATAGTCATTTAGCCTCTCGAATTTGTTACACTTTATGGCTCATATGGAAAATGCGAAATGAGGCAATCTTCCAGCATGCTACTCCAAATCCTCTTGCTACCATACAAAACTTGAGGTATTCCTCATGGACCTTTCGGGAGCTCAGCCCCTTGGTAAAGCAGCCACCATACACATGGCTAGATGGGTACCTTCTCTAGAAGATTGGATAAAAATTAACGTTGATGGTGCGACCTTTCCATCTTAGCTTTCCATCTTAGCTTGCGGCTGGGGCAAGTGTTAGTCCGCAATCATAAAGGCGAAACGTTGTCCTCCATTCAACAACCACTTTCAGGAGGTAGTAGTCGAATAACTGAAGTAACAGCTATTCGTTTGGGCATTTAGTTGGCCATTTCCAACAATTGGAGTACGACCGTTATCGAATCCGACTCTTAAGAGCTGATTGATATAATCGTGGGATTCTGACCAAGTTCACTGAGGACTTATGGAAGATATCTTTCGTCTTCGCCCTCATCGTGGATCAGTCCTCTTTTGCTTCTTCAAAAGAGAAGCCAATTTTGAAGCACACTGTGAAGCCCAAGGGGCTCTTAACATTAGCAGATTTTCAACATCCTCTTTCCTTTTTAACTTAGGACCTCCCCCCCCCCCCCCACAAGGGGCGGTGGTTAATCCTGTATCTCCTTCTAGTTTAATAATATATATATATGGATCTTGTTTACCAAAAAACCAAAAAACTATGATTAAAAAGTTTTAACTCGTATTATTTATTAAAAAAAAAAAAAACTAAGATTAGATGCTTTAACCTTATGGATTAGTAAATCTTAACCCCAGCTCAAATCCTCGGGCGAGGATGTGAATATTTTCCTTGTGGGGGTAATTGCGGTTCAACAAATTAATCAGTGTTGTGGCGTAATTGTGTGTCATGTAACCAAAAAAACAAAATAGAAAAATAAAAAATTCCATGTCTTAGCGATTTTTTTTTTGGGTTAACACAGAAAAAACCACAAGCGTTAATGTAGGCAAAGGAAAGGAGACACACCACACATCATGTTTACTGAAGCGCTGCATTGCTACTAGTCTCTGTTTGAATTGCTGGAGAGGTTTGGGATGTCTCCGGCTAACAGTCAGGAGTCAGGATCAGGTGATGTCGGAGGTGTATTTGGGGCGGCAGATCTGCAACGTGGTGGTGTGTGAGAGGATGGATCGGCATGAGACGTTGGGTCAGTGGCAAACTCGGCCGGGTTCGCTCCTGTTCAACTCGGATCTAAATTTTTTTTTTTTTTTTTTCATATCTTAGCGATTAAGGAGCCCCTCATTTTTGTTTTCACCCGTCTTTATAAAGAAAGAAAGCTCAATGGAGGCCCTAACATCATCATTAAACCGTAATAGAGTTGAGACGGAGCACGAGATCGTTCGTACCTTGATGGATTGCGCGGAAGCGGTTCAACACCAAAATCTAAATCTCGCCGAGGCACTCATCAAACACCTTGGTTCACTCGCCGTCTCTCAAACCGGCGCCATGAGAAAGGTCGCTACTTACTTCGCAGAAGCCCTAGCTCGTCGAATTTACGGATTATATCCTCAGAAATCCCTAGATTCCTCCTTCAGCGACCTTCTCCAGATGCACTTCTACGAAACCTGCCCTTACCTGAAATTCGCCCATTTCACGGCCAATCAAGCCATTCTCGAGGCCTTCGCCGGAAAAAATCAAGTTCACGTCATCGATTTCAGCATCAACCAGGGGACGCAATGGCCGGCGCTGATGCAAGCGCTCGCACTCCGTCCCGGAGGCCCACCGAGCTTCCGGTTAACCGGAATCGGCCCGCCGCAGCCGGACAACACCGACGCTTTACAGCAAGTGGGGTGGAAGTTAGCCCATTTAGCTGAAACCATCCATGTCGAATTTGAGTACAGAGGGTTTGTGGCGAGTAGCTTAGCAGACCTGGACGCGTCTACGCTCGACATCCGGCCAGGTTAGGCGGGGGCGGTTAATTCGGTTTTCGAGCTGCACCGGGTGCTGGCCCGGTCCGGGGAGATTGAGAAGGTGTTGGGTTCGATCAAGGCGATGGAACCGGAGATCGTGACGGTGGTCGAGCAAGGGGCGAACCACAACGAGCCGATTTTCTTGGACCGGTTTACAGAAGCGCTGGATTACTACTCGACTATGTTTGACTCGCTTGAGGGGCGTGGAAACAATCAGGATCAGGTGATGTCGGAGATGTATTTGGGGCGGCAGATCTGCAACGTGGTGGCGTGTGAGGGGGCGGATCGGGTGGAGCGGCATGAGACGTTGGGTCAGTGGCAAGCCCGGATGGGATCGGCCGGTTTCGCTCCTGTTCAACTCGGGTCTAACGCGTTCGAGCAGGGTAGGATGTTGTTGGCGTTGTTTGCTGGTGGGGATGATTACAATGTTGAAGAGAACAATAAGTGCATCATGCTAGGGTGGCATACTCGCCCACTCGTTTGCACCTCTGCATGGAAAGGAGCTAGTTAGTAGTTCCTCTCCTTGCTCTTCCTGGGCGAGTACCTTCGCTTTCTAGCTGCCTTAAATAAGGGGTTTTGCAAATCACCTCTTAGGTTTAGACTAATTTGCCCTAATTTTAAACAAAAGGCATAATAAAAGTGATGGGATCAACAAAAAAAAAGTGTTATACTATATTGTGTTCTTGCATAAAAAAAAAAAAAAAAAAAAAAAAAAAGAAAAAAAAGAAAAGAAGAAGAGTGGACAACCGAAAAGTAGTTTATATATAATTAAGTCGACTTTTAACGAGCCCAATAGTAAGTTGTTCAAGCTTGTTTGTTAATTAAACCAGTTCAAAAATAAGCTTGAACTTGATTTTTTTATTAAATAAACAAACGAGTTCAAGCTTTTAACAAGCGGAGTGACTCGAGCGGTTCATGAGCATGATGGTTCGTTTACCTGCCCTCACCCTATAACTTTCTAGCTTCCACTATTCCCGTCATCAAAGAAGGTTTTTCCGATGGAGGTGCAACCTTGAAGACGTGACTGGGGCACAAGCGGTTCTTAATGAGTCAACTCAATTCCCCTTGGTTTCAATTCGTGTTAGACCATGCGAGTCAACCCAACACAACCAGGAGTCAGACAACCAACAAGGACAGGATGAGTGAGTGAGTGAGTGAGGTCTCAAGTGCTTCACTTTTTTCATAGTTTGTTCTACTTTTATGTTTGGTTGGGGAAAATAGGTGAAAACATGAAAATAAAAGAAAATTTTAGATTTTTAATACAATTATTAATTGTGTTTTATCTAATTTTTTTTCCCATTCTCAGCAACCAAACATACGGTTTAAGGTTTCAGGTTTTTTTTTCTTTTTGTCTTTTATCTCAACGGTGGACGACCATCCTAAAGACCAAATCTTTTTTTTTTTTTTTTTTTTTATCGTTTTAAAAAACTCATGAATGCATGAGGAGTAACGGGTAGATTACTCTAAGCAATTGAAGGAGAACATCTGATTTTGATCACTGTCAATGTGTATTTATATATTATCATAAGTTATTGCAAAATTAACTCAGGATACATGACAACCAGCCCACTAGATTCTTGAGGGAGAACAAAGTAGAGGTGACAATTAGGATGGTTTGGCAGGAAGTCCGATTGATTAGTCTGAATTTTGGGTGGGCTAAGCCTTCCTTATTTTGGGTTGGGTTGAGTTTGGACTAGTATATAGATTTGAAGTAAATTTTTAGTTGAGCTTAAGCTACCCTTAGTCCAGCCTGAATTCAGCCTGCCCAAACTATATATATATATATATATATATAGAGAGAGAGAGAGAGAGAGAGAGTGTGTGTGTGAGTGAGTGAGTGAGTGAGTGAGTGAGGAGGCCCAAATCTCATTCATCCATTTCATTCTTGATCTATGGATGTCTCCTTCCCCATTAATAATAATAAAAACTCCAAACCCTCTTCATTCTTCAATGCCCACGACAATCTCTTTTCTCTTCCCCTTTTCTAGGGGTGGCAATCAGGTTTCTTTGGGCCAAATTTTTTGTTTAAACTAGGGTTTTATGATGAAATTTATGGGTTCTTTGGGTCAACCTAAACTCGACCTAAAACTTGATGTTATTTGTGAGTCAAGCTTGGGTTAAGATAAGTCTAGGCTAAGGTTTTGAACATTGAACTGGGCTTAGGCTAACCCCAACTTGACCTAGCTCGGCTCGATTGCCACCTCTAAGAACAAGGTACACCAAATTCACATTTGTTCTTTCACATCAATATCTCTTCAAGGGCTTGGTGGTATTTTATGAAAGAACTCTCTACACCTTAGGATTAAATCTAGTCATAAGCCGAGCTATTAGGGTACGTTCGTTTTGCCGAGAAAATGAAAAAAAGTAAAAAAAAAAAAAAGGGAGAGAAGTGTTCGGTTGAGAGGAAAAGAATTTGCAAAAATCTGTGGGGCCCACAAATTATTGTCCTTTTGTGCATAACTTTTTTTCACTTTCATTCAAAATTTTCCTTAAAAAAGATAGTTTCTTTTTGCAAGAAAATAATGTTAAAAGTTTTGAATTCCTATTTTGCCCTTGAACTAATGTCACATCATCTATTACATTCATATAAAAATGAATTATTAGGACGGGTAATTTAGAAATATCAACCTAATTTTTTTCACTTTCTTTTCTTTGATACCAAACTCTTAAAAAAAAATTCATTTTCATTTTTTTGCACTTTCGTTTCTTTTAACTTTCTCTTATTTTCTTTTCCTTCACAAATTTCTTGCAAAACGAACGGACCCTTAAGACAATTCGTGGCTTCAAAGAGTCCATGGATCATCTAATCACAACTTACACCTTCAATTTTTTTACATGGAAGTTGTTGCTTTCCCATCATCCTAGTGTTTTTTTGGTAGGATCTGAACCTTGAACCGGTATAATTTTCACTATATGATGGATAAAAATAAGATATATAGTTAAATATATGATTAACGGGTAGGATTCATTCATATCCCGTTATGGTATTCGAACACTAAAACATAGATGCAAGAAGGCTTCAGGTCCATAAATATTGATTTATCTCCAAATGTTTCTTTTGATTTCTTCATCAATGCTACATTTGGACTATGTGGGACCGGTAAAACATATCTTGTTCTGCCATTCTAGTTTATTAAGGGTATGTCTTCAATTAGAGAGTGTGATACAAAAATCGTTTCACTTGTTCTATCATAGTCTTCGATTGAATGTGTTACTCGTTCTGTCATAGTCTTTGATTGAATGTGTCGAGACAATCTCAATTTATTGTTTTTACTTTATTACTTATTGGAACTACACTTAGATGTCTCGTATTTGCCTATCTTTCAGTCTTTCTAGTCATTCATCTTATCACCATAATCTCAGTCTTAGTTGTACTCTTGTTACTATTTAGTTGTCTAACATTGTACTCCGTAAGGTATATATAGCTAATCTTATTGCTGTATATCTGAATTTGTTTGGATCTATAAAGATTACCCATTTCATATCTGATTTTGTTTGGATCTATAAAGACAAACCATTTCATGCCATAGTTTCATAAAGAGCTCCTCTAAACTCTTAACATGACTCAAAATACAAATAATAAAAAAAATACTAAAAGAAGATAATGCTGAAGAGTGCGAATATCCTAGCTTGCACTTGGTGCATGAACTCCTTAACCCACCACATCAACATTAATTCATCAACTCTATAGGATTAATCCTTCTCCCTAGTATTTTAGAAAACAATTTTATATAGGGAGGCTAAATAGAATGATCCACTAAAAAAAGTCTAATCACTTTAGGCAAGAGAGCCAAAAAGGCTCAAAAGTCTATCCCGCGATAGATATTTATTTACAAGCTTGGCCTGTCCCATCAAGTTCAAACTCGTCTTATTATTCATGCATGGGCTTCATCTATGGGCTATGACCAACCATGGGCCGACGCCTGTCCAAGGTACAAAGGAACTACTCCTTAGTAGGGTGTAAATTTGCATACAACTCTCCACTTGGGCCTTGGATTGTGTCTCTGGCGAAGCTAGAAAGGGCTCTCGGGTTCCATACATTGTGCGACAGTTGGCAAAAAATGGGGAGAAGTCGGTCTATTTTCTTTTCATGATTTTGACTTCTTCTCATTTGATATCTCTTCCCTTATTCTCATACACTTATCGCCACATGTCTTAATATGTGTGGAGAAGTCAAAATCATGGCCCCATGATTTTGACTTCTCCACCACTTGTCACCTATTCTATGGACCGGAGACTAGCCCTTTCTGGCTTGGCCAGAGACAATCCCTGGCCCTCCATTGGCTGATGTGACTAGTATATAGGGGGGTGTTACCGAGCCAATTAGCTGAGTCGAGAATAGGGTGTTCAGGATCGGCTCGCAAAACTCTATGCGTGTTTAAGATCGGCCTTGACTCGGCTTATTCTCTAAAGCACAAATTTGCATACATACTTTCTTTTTGAAAGACTACACCGGAACCCCTTTACGGAAAAAAGTAATTAACAGTTGAAAACTTTTATGTAAATGTAAGGGAAACATATGACGTGACTACACATGATAATGTCAAAGAATAATAGCTACAATACTAATATACTTCATTTGCTTTATTTGATGAAATACATATTTAAAAAATAATTATTTTCTTCTTTGTGTTCTCTCTCTCTCGTATAAACTTAACTGGAGTGGTTGCTTGGACTTACCCTTAGCGGCTACCTTAGGCCTGGCAATGTGTGCGCGTTTATAGTGTGTTAGATAACATTTTCATAAAACAAATGTATAAGAGGCTACTTAAATTATCCTTAAAAAATGAGATAAGAATTAAATTACAATTGAATTTAAGCATCTTGAGAATAACAAAAGAGATTTACATAATTATATTTTACATTTATATAATAATATAATGTTTTTTTTGGAAGGTAATAATATAATGTTAAACGAGTTGAGTATTTAACAAGCCGAACACATGTATGTTCGAGCTCGGTTGATTAAGCAATTGAGTTGGAAAATCAAATTCAAGGTCATCATCTCATTTATTAAATAAACGAGCTCGAACGAGACTTCAATTAGCCGACCTCGAGCTGTTTGCAAACAACTCGGTTCATTAATTAGCCATATTAGTATTAGTAATCTATTCCTTGTAATTGTTGCATTTACTAGGAGATGGTCACTTCCATTTCGATTTGAAGAATGCTTTTTTTTTCATCCGACCTTACATGGATAGACATCATTTAAATATGTTACCATCTTGCTTTTATAAGTGAATGATGTGATTATAGCTTAAGATGATATTAGCAACTACGTACCACCATCAATAGAACAAATTGCTACGAAGTTGTTTGAGATTAAAGATTTATTAGGCCATGAAATTGTTAGTCGTGGTTTCCTTTTTCTTCACATAGATATGTTTTTGTTTGACTTTTTTTTTTCAGTTCTTATGTCGTATGTTATTAATATGATTATTTTCGGTCAAGTGTGAGCATGGAATTATTAATTATCAAAACAGGCTCGTGAAATAGCTTTTGCTTGCTATTACGGTCAATCCATGATTGGTTCTACAACCATATCGACATAATTCTGCAACCACATTGACATAACAAAGTTGCGTTTTTTCCCTAGCCTACTATGACTGTCAATATGATTTATCTACGGTTAGTTGCTAGTGTTGTAAAATAGGAGACTGGTTCTCCAACTATGTCACTCTAAGTAAATTTCTTCCAATTCATTAGGAGTTCTTTCCATCCTAGTACCGCATCCTAATGACATCCTAGCAAGTGGGGCAGGTTATAGGGTTGTTCACAGTGGTTTTTGAAGTTACAAAAACGATTAATGTAGGGGTTTGCTGCAATTAAATAAAAAACAAAAGCACAAATACCCTATAATAGTAGGGTTAGGATTGGAGCAAACTGGGTTGATCAACAATCTAACTAATTATGTATAGCTTAGGTCCAGCCCAAGCCAGCCCGTGACGTACCTTAGACCAGTGACACAGGCCAAGGCTGAGACTTCATATGAGTCAGAAGAGAAGCCAATCAAACCCTTAAATGAGAGAAAAAGTGTGCAGCCATCAAACCTTTAGAATGACTGAATGAGGGGTAGAGGGATTGACCGATTGGGTTGTGCTGATGGACTTTTCTAGCCACACTCTACCCAATTGCACTCTCCCATTTTTGGAGCGAAGACAAGGATTTTGGGATTAGGTTCTGGACCTCATACAAAATCAGTCTTGTTACCCCCAAAAGGGGAGAGTGCAAAAGCGGAAAGTGTGGCTAATACTCCCCTTTGTGTATGTAGAGGTGTAAATGGGCTGGGTTAGGGCTGGCCGGGCCCCATGAATTAACAGGCCGGGTCAGGCCAACATACTTATTAATCGGGTCGGGCAGCTTCGTCTCAAAAATCATGTGTAAAACTTTGCCTATGAACTAAAGGGCCTAATCATGCATGCTGGGTTAGTTGGGCCAAACCCGGTTAGAAGCCTGCCAAATGGGCCACGGGCTTGGCCCATAATTGAAAAGTAAAATTTGAGTGCAATTGGGTATCTGGGCCAAGCCCGGGCTTGGCCCAATCAGTCCCATAATTGAAAAATATCTGCACCCCATCTAAAAAAAGTTAAAAGTAACACGTGTTGGGACTGTGGGTGTAATTCGATCTCAATGGGCTACTATGTTAAGAAAGTCTCTTACACGTACATGTTATTTATTTCTAATCTATCTATTAAAAGCATGAGTTATTGATGTTCTGATGGGGCAACACTGGATTTTTTTTGGTTGAAATGGTATCATGTAACTAACACACACACTCTCTAAACACTCACACAACCAGACCTAAGGTAGCCGCAAAGGTGCCATAAGGGTAAGTCCAAGCAACCACTCCAAAAGGGCTTTGTCTTAAGGCGGGTTGATGGCCCCTTATACACCCCTACGAAGTCCACTTCCCAACTGATGGCAGCACTGGATTTAGTGTTTGTACAAGGCTGCCAAGTATGATTCTCATGTGTTAATCGTTAAAGGTTGAATTGGACCCTAATCCAGACCGGGCTTGGGTACTTGTTTTGACCCGACCCACGCTAACCATTACTACTACTATGAGTCTATGCATAGGGTTGTACATTGGGCCAGACTGGCCTGTGACCCACCCGTCCCAGCTTAAATTAGGGCGGGCTGTGCTAAGGTTCCATGGGTTTGGGTTTTAGTTTTATTGAATGTTTGGATTTGGGTTGGGATTGGGTAAATCTTAATAAAACCTGGTTAACCAGTTAGTCTGAAATTTAACATGTTTCTTATATCCAAATTCCAAACTAACCTATTACCCATATGATAAAAATAAAAAACACTTATTCCCATAGTTAGCTCTCGAAGACTCCAAAAAGCCGCAAGCTACTCCTAATCTCCTCCTTTTAGTTTATTCTTTTTCAAAAGTTAGGGTTTCTTCTATTTTTTTATTTAGAAATCATAGCCCGAAGATCAAGAGAGTTCAAATCGCCGAATTTTGACAACAATCACTGAATTTTGATGTTTGTAAATGATGGATTTAGAGATAACTCAATTTTTATAAGTTGAAAATTCCTTTTCAATAATCTAATCACTTTGTATTATGTTTCTTTGAATAAGATCCATATATAATGAGTTTTTTGCTTTACCAGAGACTTTAGTGTGTTAACTTATGAGCAAATGCATTGATTTGTCTGGGAGAGTAGATAATTTAGTTGTGAAAAATGCTGAATAGTTGTTGTCGGTTGTCTCCAGAGGGAAAGAGTTCTCATGGTTATGGATGATTTTAACTATATTTTTTGCATCACTCACAAATTCCACATGCGTCCACCTAGATTCCATAGCTAGCGAAAGGGCGTTGCATAGTGCAATGACTTCAGAGATTAGGGGGAGGGGGGGGAACCACCTTAGAGAGCTTGAATGTGGTCAGCTTAGAATGGTCCCTCTATGATCTCGTGCGATAACTCTTGACCCAACCAACTCTCCATTCGAGGATGCAGCTTTAGCGGAATTGATCTTGATCCAACCTCATGGGGAGGGCTCCAATGTTGGTTGGTAGTTTGTTTGGGATGCAAGCTCCTACCTGGTAGCCTGTCCGTAGGTTTAATTGATTGGATGCTTTCTTCTACAGTCATTCGTGTCTACATGAGGACTTGATTGGGGTTTGGTTGTATTGCTATAAAGACTTTAGCAATTCGAGCTTTCCAGATGCTCCATATAATAGCTGAACAAAGGGGAATGTGAGGATTCTCTGAGGTTCCCAATTTGTTATTGATTCAATTGGTCTATCATTCTTTGAAAATTCTGTTTGGGCTTGGGTCAGTTCTTAGAGAAAGAGGTGAGCCACACCACACACTTCGGGCTATGGACTTATGGTTCATCAAGTTCTTAGAGGTAACATGGAAAAAGAAGCGTGTCGCGACCCAAAATCCCACCTAGGAGTTAGGAGAGACTTTTTGCGTGACTATCATATCATATCAAACCATCCTATATAAAATACACAAGGCAGACTATAATGGAAGTGTAAAATGAAAATTTCTTTTATAAATCTCATATTCCAAGTGCATACATAAGACAACATAACAAAAGTAATAAGTGTACATTCCCACTTACAAAATGTATATATAACACTCTCCCTCACATCACCCAATAGTAATTAGGGTAGGGCCACCTATCAAGATCCATATCCTCTACTTGATGATTGCCCACAAGATCCTCCTCCACATACTCCTCCTCATTCCATAGAGCCGGAGCACAAACATCAAATGGACCTGCCGAAGATAATAGTTCGACTGAGCATGAATTACTCAGCGTATACAAACTACTAACTAACAATGTTATAAAGCATTAACATGCATACAATTTATCAAAATCGTAGAGCATAGAGAGATAACCATACTTTGAAACATATCTTGAAACATAGTTTTCCCATGCTTGCCTTGTGAGCTTTCTTTGAAATCCAAAAACTTAAGACTTGTGAAGAACCACACTTATGAGTCTTATGAGTTCTTGTGAGAAGGACGGTTCTTATGAGATCTTTGCTTATGAGAATCACTTATAAGATTCTTATGAGCTTATGAACATCTTATGAGCCAGATGATAGCACCCTTTTGCGACTTATGAGTCGGGTATATAAATACCCTTCATTGAAGGTACATAGAATAGGGTTACCATCATCCTTGACCAACCCTCCGTTTGACATTATCAACTTATGAGATTCACTTTGAGCTAGATATGACATATCCTTGGATATGCCATATCCTTGACCAACTCGTAGTTTGACTTTATCAATGCTTATGAGCTTTTGAGCTTATGAATTCTTATGAGCTTATGAACGTTTTTAGATACCCGTAACTTATGAGAAAATATCGATCATGCGAGATAAGTGTACATAGAGTGCTTGTGAGCATCATGGTATACGTAGAAAGCTTGTAAACATCGAAACATGTTTATATAAAACTTATGAGTATCATAAGAGACTTAGAAAGCTTGTCAACATTGAATCAAAATATGGAACTTCATTCATGGTGATAGCATAGCAAGGACATGGCTACTTAGCCTATATCATCAAAAAACATCAATTCCAAACTCATTTTGATTCAAGGAAGGGTAGATAGTAGAGTGTATCTACCTTTCAAGATCAATTTCCTTTGATCTAAGCGCTTGAGAACGAGTTGAGAAGTGAAACCGGACTCCTCTTTGGTTCACAAGCACAAGCCAAGACCAACCTAGCTTCTCTCCTTCTTTCTCTCTCAAACTTTCTCTCAAAAACTTCCTTAGAGTTTGGTAAACCCTCACCCACGAAATGAGGTTCTATTATAGGTAAAGGGTTACCAAAAATCCATTACACCCCCAAAAATATCCTAGAAGGTCTGCTAAGGAAAAATGACACAAAATTGGTCGACCGGAGGTATATTCGGTTGACTGGTAGTCATTTGGTCGACCGGTATGGTCAATCGGTCGACCAGACATAGAACACCCTTCTGGAATAAAACCCCATACATTTTTAGTGCAATATTCAGTCAACCGGATGATCGATCGGTCGACTAATAGTGGTGCAGTAGATCGGTATTGGTGCTCGGTCGACCGGATGGCCCTGTTTTAGCCTATTTCTTACACTTAACACTTATAGTATTTTCAGATACTCTTACCTTGCATCCCAAAACACTTAGGGTATTTATACCATTGCTTTGAACACCCAAACACACAATACCCTTTCTCATACCCCAACACACACATAACACTTAGACTTAATTGCAACCCTCATTATCCTTAAACCAATACCAAGGTAACATGGAAGACCTTGGCCTTTACAAGACTCGTGCAATGGCACTATTCACAGCACTGCTCACATGCATAGTGTACGTGAGTTCCGGGATTCTACAAAGCAAGAGATTATGCTGACAATTTGGAGGTTTGACTACTCTTTCCTTTTATGTCAAATGAAAAAAAAACTCTAAATCTACTAAGCGTCTTAGCCTTAAATTGACAAAAATATCCGTAAATATAAAGAAATAAGTTTCACATAACCCTCTCTCTTTGCTCTCCAATCTTGAATCCCATGAATCCTATGAGTTCTATTTTAAGGATGCCACGTGACACCGTTCTTTAATCTCAACTGTTAACTCTCTCTCTATCACATCTCCCTTTCTATTAAAAAACCATTGAATATATTTTAGAGGATTGTTCCCTCCACCGCTCTACCTTTAATATAAACTGTTGTCTCTCTCTCTGACACTTCTAGAAAGAGAGGGATTTTAGGGGATTGTGATAAAAGAGATAGAGATAAGGAGGATAGAGAGAGAAATTATAGAGAGATTTTAGGGATTGTGATAAGAGGGGCAAAAGAGATAAGAAGGATAGAGAGAGAATGTAGAGAGATTTTAGGAAATTGTGATAAGAGGGATAGAGAGATAGTGTACAGATTTATTTTTTATTTTTTTATTCACACCCGTGCATCTCACGGGGTTTTTGCTAGTACTATAATATAAAGAAATAAGACTCTCCTCTTTGATCTTCTAACTCCATTCCTTGAAATTTTACAGGTGCTGATGTGGTTGCTCTAAAAAAGAGAGTGATTTTAGGAGATTGTGATAAGAGTAATAAAGAGAGAATATAGAGACCTATTGATCTATTAGAGAGATTTTAGGGGATATAAGAGGGATAGATAAAGAATGTAGAGATGTATTGATCCATTTGAGAGATTTTAGGAGAATGCGATAAGAGAGATAGAGATAAGAATGATAAAGAGAGAGAATGTAGAGACCTATTAACCAATGAGAGGGATTTTAGATTTTTTATTCACACGAGTCTTTGCTGGTATTGATTAAAAAGTAGCAAAATGAGTAACAAATACCCATTATAAACCAAGGATTTTGTGGAGAACTTTTATATCACATCTTGAGGACAAAGACAAATAAAGCAATCACGTGAACTGTGGCTGTCTAATCTAGAGTCCTATCTGGTTGGTATCTCATCTTCCTTATCCTTTACCCATCCCTTTTTATCCCTTCCTTCCCATGGAGTCTCACTGCTCCAGATTAGTATCCCTTCCTTCCCATGGAGTCTCACTGCTCCAGATTAGTCGTTACTTTTAATATTTTCTTAATTTTCAATGATTTTGGTGATCCCATACCCCCATCATTGCTTTAACCTCATGTGAATTCCCGGCGATGCATGTGCTGCCTAAAAGGGGAGAGTGCAAAAGGGGAAAGTGTGGCTAATAGCCTAATACTCCCCTTTGCATATGTAGAGGTGTAAATTAGCTGGGTTTGGGCCAGTTGGGCCTGACTTGGCCCGATGAATTAACAGGCCGGGTCAGGCCAATGTACTTATTAATCGGGTCGGATAGCCCCGTCTAAAAAATCATGTGTAAAATTATGCCTATGAACTGAAGGGCCTAATCATGTTGGGTAGAAACCTACCAAATGGGCCATGGGCTTGACCCATAATTGAAAACTAAAATTTGAGTGCAATTGGGTATTTGGGCCAAGCTTGGGCTTGGCCTTATCAGGCCCATAATTGAAAAATATTTGCAGCCCATCTAAAGAGAGTTAAAAGGAACACGTGTTGGGCTTGTGGGTGCAATTCGATCTCAATGAGTTATTATGTCAAGAAAGTCCCTTACACGTACATGTTATTTATTTATATTTTAACTATTAAAAGCATGAGTTATTGATGTTTCTGACGAGGTAGCATTTAATTTTTTTGTTTGAAATGATATCATGTAACTAACACACACACTCTCTAAACACACACACAACCAAACCTAAGGTAGCCGCTAAGGTTCCATAAGGGTAAGTCCAAGCAACCACTCCAAAAGGTCCTGTCTTAAGGCGGGTTGATGGCCCCTTATACACCCTTGCGAAGTCCACTTCCCAACCGATGGTAGCACTGGATTCAGTGTTTGCACAGGGTTGCCAAATATGGTTCTCACGTGTTAACCATTAAAGGTTGAATTGGACACTAACCAGGACTGGGCTTTGGTACCCGTTTTGACCCAAGCCAAGCTAACCATTACCACTGCTATGAGTCTATGCCTAGGGCTGTACATTGGGTTGGACTGGCCCATGACCCTCCCGAACCAGCCCGAATTAGGGCAGGATGGGCTAAGGTTCCATGAATTTGGGTTCAAGTTTCATTAAGTGTTTGGGGTTGGCCTGGGATTGGGTAAATCTTAATAAAACCCAGTTAATCCAGTCAGCCTGAAATTTAACATGTTTCTTATACCCAAATTCCAAACTAACCTATTACCCATACGATAAAAGTAAAAAAAAAAACACTTATTCCCATAGTTAGCTCTCGAAGATTCCAAGAACTCCTCATCTCCTCCCCCTTTTAGTTTATTCTTTTTCAAAAGTTAGGGTTTCTTCTATTATTTGATTTAGAAATCACAACTCGAAGATCAAGAGGGTTCAAATCGCCGAATTTTGACAACAATCACTAGATTTAACATTTGTAAATGCCGGATTTAGAGATAACTCAATTTTTATTAGTTGAAAATTCCACTTCAATAATCTAATCACTTTGTATTATGCTTCTTTGAATAAGATCCATATATAATGAATTTTGCTTTATCTAGCTAATGCGTAGACTTTCATATTGCAAGGGCATTGAACTTTGTGATTGCATGGACATTGAACTTTTTTGGTGATTGTAGTGTAAATCATTGCTTAAATTGATTTTGCGCATTTAATAGTAAAATAGAGATGAATTTTTATTTCTAAAACAAGAAAATTGGTTAATAGATATTGTTTTGACTATTTCTTCCTTGATTTAAAATTTTTCTTTATGGATCATATACTCTATGGTGTTTATTTACCATTTTTGACAAATCCTTTAATTTTTGGTGTAGGCATCATTTATCTGTGTTAGTACGGTCAGTATGTCAGATGTCAGCTTGGGCATTGGAGCTCTTGCAACTCATACCCTTGGGGGGATTGGATCCCCCGACCTCCCTCCATTGAAGGCCACACCCCTACCACTCACGCAAGAGGCGGGGGTGTAGGAAGAATTTCTCAAGTGCTATATAAGTTTCAATTTTATCATATGTTTTAAGGTACTACATCATTGTAATAGATCCGAATATTGAGTTGAGTATGGGTTGCCCGAACCCAACTCAAACTTACAATATCGTACATGGGCCAGGTTTGAGCTTCATGTATTGGAATGAGTTTGGATTTGGGTTGAGTAGGTATAGGATAAATAAGATGGGCTGAGCACAGATTGGCATTAGCCCAACCCACCCATTTTACACCCCTATAACTATGCCCCATGGTGTGAAAACAAAGTCCAAAATCCTAAAGTGGTATTTTGCGAGAAAAGACAAACATAGGAGCCATCTCTCACCACCCAAACCCCGTGTTTTAGAGCAATCCCTATTGATAAATGATGCCTCGTACAACCAGATAAAAAAAAGACAGAATCTCTCTCTCTAGAAAAGAAAAGAAATGTGTCTCAATGAGTCTCATTTTGAGATAGGAATGAAATCCTCTACGCCACGTGTCCCTTTTGATACCTTTTAACTGTAGTTAAGATTCACCCACCCTTAGAGTTCACCCACCTACCCTTCATTTTTAGAAAAAAAATATTTTTTAACTGTGGTTACATTTTTTAATAGTGTAAAGTCCAGTTTTTGATTGACAAATTCCGTAAGAAAAACCATGATTAATTAAAAGGGTGTCTCAATCCAAGAAGCTTCAAGTGTTAGAAGTCCTGTGAAGACAAAGGAAAGTTGCTGATCATGTGTCGCAAATGTGCATAGGAATGGTAAGTGACTTAGATGACATCTACCATATGAGGAATTGACTTAGATAATGTCCGATGTATCCTAGGTAGTTAGAAACAAGTCAAAATAGTTAAAAATTAGTTATTGGGCAAATTCCATATTTGTGGTTCAAACTATGGTATGGGCGTTCTAACCACGGAGCCAAAAATGTATGAGGAAAAATTCCATTAACTCGAGTTGTGGGGTGATTTGAACTACCCCATGGGCGTTTGAACTAATGAACCACCCCTTGGGCGTTCAAACCACCTTACGGGAAGTTGCTGATCATGTGCCGCAAACGTGCCTAGGAATGTTAGGAAAGGGTGTCTCAATCCAAAGTTGTTCTAGGGTTTCCCTATTATGGATGATTTATCCCCTTGAGCTCTCTCTTATGTTCTAGACTAGAGTTGCCAGTTTCCATTGAAAATCCTATCAACTTGCATTATTGATTCTTATTGTTTATGAGATCACTTTAAGTCGTTGTTTAAACTAAATTAAACCCTCCAAACTCCCTACGAGTATAAACTTGGTTGACAAGGGCCAAAACCTTTGCAAAAAAGAGATCAGTCCTTGTAGTGGATCGTGGTTGGAGAAATCCGAAACCGCCTACGCGGAGATCGATCGAGAGATCGTGATTGCTGAGTTCTAAGAGGAGCACAATTTGCTGTTGGTAGATCACGTTGGCTTGCGAGCACGTGGTTGCTTATTGAGGCGTTGATGACAAGTTGCCGATGATTGTTGTGTCGAGTCCGGTTGGGTACAGTCCGAGTTTGTAAGTATTTGTTACTTTTGCTCTTAGTTAAATCTCTTTCATCTAAATGAGGTCCTGTGATTTTTTTCGAGAGGGTAAAATCTTGGTGTTGTGGTTTGTGTGTTTGTTTACCGTTTTCGCAACTTTAATTGATAAAATTAAAATTGGTAGACAGACTTTAGGAAAACCTATTCACCCCCCCTTCTAGGTCTCGATTGATACATAAAAGGGTAATTTCAAATAGTTTTTCTAAAAACCAAATATAGGTGGGTGAACCCTAGAGGTGGGTGAATCTTGACCACAATTAAGGGGTGTCAAAATGGACACATGACAACCTCAAGGGCATAACCGGAATTCCCGAGCCCGGGTTATGACAGTAGAGGATTTTATTCCTATGAGATTTTAAAAGAAAATTCCCTGAGGACTTGCTAGTGTTGTGTTACCATCACCATCGCGTTGAGGCACTATTTGTGAGAGGGAAAGGTACTTCTCCAATCAAATTAGGTAAGAAGTGACTATTGATGTTGAACAAAGAGTTGAGGTTATTATGATAGGAGAATGGTCGCTTTCCCAGAGGGAAATATCTGAAGGAACAGTAACCAACCTTGCTTCTTTTGAATGCTAGTTTAAAAATTAAATTTAAGAACATTTACAGGATTTTGCTATATCGCCTTAGTCCCACCTAAGCATCCAAGCCAAAAAAGTTATCAATTTTTCTGGACAAAACTTCGGAAATTGGAAACAAATCCTTAAGGCTGTGTTCTTTTCTCGAAACTGTAAAGCTGTAGGAACTTCAAAGTTTCTGGAACATCAAAGATCCAGATTTTGAAATTGCTGTAATATTTGTAATTATGATCTTTTTGACGTGGATTTTTATGACTAAATTCTTGAAACTTTGCAAGTCCATTGTTCTTTTGACATGAACTTTGAGGATGAAAATTTAGCCACTGTAGATGAATCCTCCATCAATCCTTATTCCCTCTCGACTCCTTCTCTCCAATTGAACCACCTTCTTCATCTCCACAATCCCAAAATATAGATGTACTCATATCTATTAGATTAAGCCGTAAAAAATAGACACAAAAATAACCTATAGAAGATTTAGGTGAAATAAAAAACTTTAAAAGCTTGTCGGCAACCGGTGGGAAGTTGACGACGATCAATAGGAAGCTTGATGGCTTGTCTTCTCTCCCTTGAGATGAGGTATGTGAGAAAAGAGTAGTGTATTTGGGATGAGAGACTCGATTTTTATCGGGCTCCTCCTCAATTAAAAGTTCCACTTTAGATGAAACTTTAAAGTTCTGACTCTTTTACATGGAACTATAAAATTCCACTTTTCACGGATTTTTAACTTCCACAAAACTTTAAAGATCCAGGGTTTTGGGTAAAAGAACATGGTTGCACTTTTGAAGTTCCGTGATTTTAAAAGTTCCGCCTCAAAGTTCCATGAAAAAAACACACCCTATGGTTATAATTGGACTCTGGGGAGTCCGGTTATGAGCGGTGTTATTAAAACCGGACCAGACCGACCTGTTGAACTGGTAAAACCAGGAATCGGTTAGGTCGCCAGGTTGCCGGTTCTGAAAACTCCCAAAACTGGAATGAATTTAAAATCGGTAGAACCGGCCAGATCCGACTGGTTCAACCGGGAAACTGTGGTTAAAATCCGGTTAGGAAAAGAGGGAAAATGAAAAAACATTTTTTTTATTAATAAAAGGGCATAGTCAAACCGGATTGGTCGAACCGGTCAAACCAGGAACTGGCCACCCATTCAGTTCGATGACTGGTCCAGTTTTGAAAACATTGCTCTTGAGTTTGCCATATGTCCCTTTTGACATCCCTTAACTGTTATTAAGATTCACTCACTCCTAGGGTTCACCCACCCATCCTTATTTTTTTTTTAAATATTAATTTAAAAAAAATATTTTAAGCTTTGAAGGGATATGATAGAGTTGATAAATGAGAATAAGAATGCTGCTGCATAAAGCTTAATTCTGCACCTTGAGATATGCATGAATATAATTGTGCTGAAGTCTGATCCGAGAAATAAAAGTATGGATGATAAAGCTATTAAACGAAGCCTGACACAGCATCTTGAAGGGGTGGGATTAAGTGCTTATTTTCCCTCTGTGTTGGATGGTGGTAGAGTTCTACCTCCAACTACAAATAGAAACTTCCCAATTTTGATTTTGAAAGAGCCTTTTTTGGATTTCATACACTCATAACTTAAGGGGCTTTTAAGAGAATTATCTTACTATTTCCGGCGATTCAAGAAGAGAATTCTGTCATTTTCCTCTCCTTCTACAATTCAAATTGCATCAAGGGGCTATAATTTACATCACGATATTCTATATATATATATATATATATATGCATTGTGGGCAACGTTTCATCTCGCTGTCACGGCCGTAGAATTATTTATATAGTGACCTCAATGTGAGTCGATCCCTTCTATTCATTTTTTTCCTATTCTATCTCTATTATTTATTACTAATAGGTGGCACGTGCGATGGATGTGAAAGAGAGGAAGGGGAGAGACTAAGAAGATGGATCCTAGTGAGTGTATTTTGAAAAAAAATTAAGGAATATTTTGGGTATAGAAACTTAAGGGACATTTTAGAATAAAAAAATTATGAATGTTGCTTATTGAAATATGATATTGAGACATTTTAAAAATCAAAAAACTTTAGAGACGTTTTAGGTATAGCAAAGAAAGAGGGTGGGCGAGGCCTTGGGCATTTTGCCAAGAGAGCTAGGAGTCCAATTATGCCACTGAGGTCGTCACGTGTCCATTTGAACACTACTTAACAGTGATTAAGTTTCCCTAAGGTTCACCAACTTATCCTTGATTTTTAGAAAAAAAATATGGAAAAAAATTTAACTCTAGGAGTTAGTGAATTTTAACCAAAGTTTAAAAGAAATTAATATTTTTTTTTTCTGAAAACATAGAATAAGTGGGTGAACCCTAGGGGTCAGTGAATCCTAACCATAGTTGGAGTCCCATTACACCCTTCATGAGGTTGCCATGTGTCTCTTTTGACCCCTCTTTACTATGGTTAAGATTCATCTATCCCTAGAGTTCACCCACCTTAAGTAACCAAAGTGAGAGCAAGAGCGGGAGCGGGGAGTGGGAGCGAGAGCGACAAATTTTAATTTAGGATATAGTAGAGAGCGCCTCCAGAGCGCCAGTATATATAAATAATTTAGTAATATATTTTTTTTATATTCAAAGTTATACTTTTAAGCTCCAAGAATTAGTGAATCTTAATCATAATTAATAAGAGTAATTTTTTTGAGTTAGGAAAGTTATCATGCAAGAAACGTTTCGATGACTATTAGGTGTGATTGAACTCTTCAGATTGTACTGAAGGAGAGTTCAATCACAGATGCTGTGATCTTATCTATCGTATAAATTAATAGAGAAAAAAAGTTTTAATTAACTCTCCTTCATCCAGAGCCCCATTTTTATACTAACAAGGGGGGCAAGATATGTTTAAAAAAAAAAAGGGTTGAACAATAATGATGAGTGTTGACTGACGCAAGTTTATCTCACATTCAGTAAAATTGATTGAAACAAAAAGAAGAGAAAAGTGAAAAGACCAGAAGTCTTTTCACTTACTTTTACTTTATTAACTGTCAAACTTTTATGAGATGAAAA